>OX122890.1:27015536-28232478 GCA_944738655.2 Andrena hattorfiana
GTAACAGTGTATTTTGTTTGTATTAATAGAATGTAAAATGTTCACATTTTCTATCGTATCAGCATGATCGTTTCAGTAACATACTGCTGAAATTTTCCATATGAAAATAAATTTAAACACGGTATAAATCGGATTATGTTTAGCATTATCAGATTAGCAATGTTACATTTGTAGTAAATTATCTAGTACAGTTCTAGAAATAAACCGATTTATACAGTGTTTCAACTTATTTTATTCTGGAACCCGACTGCTTAAAAAGGGAACTAAAATGACAAAAACAAGACTTAATTCATTTATACGTGGTATTTTATTTATCATAAACGATTTGATGTAATTACATTCGAACATTACATTGCATTCCATATTGTGTATCGCTGTTCGCCCTAATTAGATTCGATTGGCTATTAACAACGCTAACAATATTCCCCACACGGACAAAGAGAGAAACATATAATTTACAAAATACGCTGAAGTTGGAATGTCACTATATAAGCATGAATTTGCATTGATGTTGTCCACCTCTTTCTGTTACCAGCTTAAAACACTTTCTTTAGTCATTGCGGTACATGCTTGGGATAGAAGAGCATCAAAAGATGAGTTATTATTATCCTACTTATGATAAATAATATATCATGTATAAATAAATTGAGTCTTGTTTTTGTCATTTTAGTTCCCGGTGGGTTTTTTAAATTTTTTTTATTTTTTACTTTTTAGTTATATATAGCAATATTGTATGGCAAAAATAAATTGTATGATAAAAACGTTACGTTTTACATTTTATTAATACATAATCCACCGCAAGCAACACTATATGCCTCTCGAACCGAGATTAGAAATCGCCGAATAGCCAAAATCCTTAGCTCGAAGAGAGATAACAGATAAACATAAAGTATCTTTTATTCTAATTTATCCAGATATTATCTTTGCCTATCTTTGTTCTCCAGCCGCTTCGCCATGATTCATTCGAGCCTTCCTGAGGACAAATAGTAATAGGGGAAATGCGGCAACAACGCGATACGACTCTCGATACGTATCGGCAACTATGTCTTTCCTAGATTTATCGACTAGCTTGGACTTCCACCGGTTCTGATGTTACATGGCGCGAATATACAATCAGCGCTGGTGTCGGAGAATCCTTGAAGCATAATTCTGTCATTTTTCGAGTCTGTCTCAGTACAAGAGTTATAAATTCAGTATTATTTCAACGTACGGTGCTTATTGGCTTTTAAACACACCAGACTCGCCTGCGTGGATGTCTACTGGAGACAACTATACCCGCAAAAGCTTCCTTCTTGTCGATTCCACGACGTAAGTTGGTTGAAACGGTTTGTTTACTACATCGCGTATACGTATAATATTGATGCTACGTGGCTCGAATTTACCACCAGCGCTGGTGACGGAGAAGCCTTGAAGCTTCATTCTGTCAGTTTTCGAGTCATAAATTCATTATTATTTCAACGTACGGTGCTTATTAGCGTTCAAACGCACCAGACCCGTCTGCACGGATGTCTACTGGAACCAACTATACTCGCAAAAGCTTCCTTCTTGCCGATTCCACGACGTAATTTAGTTGAAACGATTTGTTTACTACATCGCGCATACGTACACGCTTTTCCTAACTTGTGTGAGCGTACGCACACATTCAAGGCCCGCGGAGACGGCAACCTTAATAGACGGAGTGCCAGACGTTCTGCTGCGAGATCATGCTCGTATGATGTGTTTCAAGACAGCGGGGGAGTTGTTGGGAGCAGTGATGCCAGAATCGTGGGACGCGGGACCAAACGCTTACCCCCACTATGACCTACCGTCGTCTCTCACTATGCCCTATCGGCGTCCCCTACTTTCTTACCACCGCACTGCACACAGGCATATTTTTACTCCTGTCCGTGTAAGCTGCCTCTTGGGTTGCCGAGCACACGGACAGGGGTAGGAATATGCTTATGTGCAGTGCGATGGGAAGAAAGTGGGGGACGACTGTAGGCCATAGTGGGAGACGACGGTAGGTCATAGTGGGGGTAAGCGTTTGGTCCCGCGTCCCACGATTCTGGCATCACTGGTTGGGAACGCTTGAGAAAGTTTCGCTGGAAGCGCGAAAATCGGCCGATCGGGATTCGAAGGAGAAAAAAGAGATGAAGGGCAGTAGCGGCAAGGAAAAGGAAAGTCTCTTCGCTGCCGCCGAAGAAGCCGGTGAAATGTTTCAACTGCCAGGAAGCCGGACACGTTTCTACAAATTGTCCAAAACCGAAGAGGCAACGAGGAGCCGACTTTGAGTGTGGATCAACATCGCATCGAATAGCTGATTGTCCACAACGAACATCGAATCGGCGAGGGGAAAGCAGCAAGGCGAAGGAGCCCAGCGCAACGGCGTCGGAGAATGTGGTGCAAGCCGAGCTCAGTGCACCGTACATGGTTTCGTTGAGTTACACTATCTTTGACAAAAGCGGACATAGTTGTAAGTATACAATAAGCGCAATGTTGGACTCCGGATCACGGATTAGTTTAATTAAAAATAGTTTTGTACCGCTTGATGCACGAACACCGGTAACGGGAACCGAACAAGACTTTTGCGGAATCAACGGTTCGCGGTTACAAATTCTAGGCAATTTTTATCGCGAGGTTGAAATTGAAGGTATTCCGGTTAGCTTAAAATTTTATATTATACCCGATGATACGATGGCATTTATGACTATACTTGGAAGAGATATTTCGTCCCATCCGGCGGTTGAAGTCACGCTGAATGAAAACAGCGTATTTATAAAGACAGTGATCGAATTGGATCGGGCGATAAATCAAATAATGGGCATTCAGTGCGTTAATGACCTGAATACGGCACGGGAAAATTTACAGATAAATCCGGAACTCGATGCCAAAGTAATTGAAAAGATTAAAGATTTGTATGATTTGGATTATACTAAAGTTAAGGAATCGAGTGTGTTTGAGACTGATTTTGAGATGAAAATTGTATTGCAGCATGAGCAACTGATTAGTTTTCGACCGAGCCGACTTTCTTTTGCGGATAAAGAAAAATTACAGCTGATTTTGGATAATTTGCTCGAAAGAAAGATTATTCGGGCGAGTGAGTCACCTTATGCTAGTCAGATAGTTCTAGTAATCAAAAATAACGGGGAGAGACGACTTTGCATAGACTATCGCGAGTTGAACAAAATAACAGTAAAATACAACTTTCCGAGTCAGCTAATAGATGATAATATTGATCGGTTAAAAACAAAAAATTCTTCAGGACGCTTGACCTGAAAGACTGATACTATAACGTGAAAATGGCTCAGGATTCGATCAAGTATACATCATTCGTAACTCCTCTAGGGCAGCTTGAATTTTTATATTGTCCGTTTGGTCTGACTAATGCATCAAAAGTATTTCATAGGTTTGTTCAGAAAGTTTTTGCGGTTTCCATTAAAGAAGGGAAAATGTTGCCATTTTTTGATGATTTTTTCATAGGAACGGAGACTTTGGAAGAACATTTGGAAATTTTGCCCGAAGTTTTCCGGGTAGCGGGGCAATATCGTTCAACCTTCCGACTGGACAAATGTTTTTTCGCTCAGACCGAGGTTGATTACTTGGGGTATCACGTTAGTGCGGAGGGGATTCGGCCTAGTGACAATAATATTGCGGCGGTAATTAATTATCCGGTTCCGCGTAATGCGAAGGAGGTACTACGGTTTGTGTCTCTCGCGAGTTATTTTCGTCGCTTCGTCCAAGGATTTTCAATAATTGCAAAACCATTATATGGCTTAGTCAAGAAAGATGCTAAATTCACCTTTGGAGCAATTGAAAACGACAGAATGAGACATTGAAAAGGTATTTGTGAGAGAAACTCCTTTTGGCGATTTATTCACCTACACTAGAGACAGAATTGCATTGTGACGCAAGCGTATCAGGGTTTGGGGCTATTCTTTTGCAGAAGCAAGTAGATGGGCTTTTTAAGCCAATATCATATTTTAGTCAGCGTACGTCGCCCGCGGAATCGAAATATCATTTTGATGGTAGGCATTTTGATGACACTGATGTCAACTGAGGAAGAAATTAGCCAGGCAGTCGGCCGATCGTCGCCCGACTGTAGCGAACGATTGTTAGTTTTAGGGGTACAGTTACAGGCCGTGCCATAAACAGGCGACCGTCGATGGCGTATTGGCGATGGAATGGTGATGAGTCACGTGGCCGTTACGGAGAGATTCGACTGTTTTGAAAGGAGTTCTCTGTTGGCCACCGACGTAAGACGTTGGCCGATAGAACCGTCCCGTGCAATACCATTCGTAGAATAAAGCAACATTAATCTTATTTCTCGTCAGTTATTCAGAGCTAACCTGACCACGCTCTATCTGCGACTTGCCTTTCTATAATCGTTTTATTCAAATTAACGAAGGAAAAATTAAGTACTGTTTTTTGTATCGTATAAATAACAGTTTGAATTGTATGTTAAATTTTTTTATGCATAATTTTATAAGATTTATACGTTATTTTACGTAAAACAGCTTAGGGTGACAGTAATTGAGCAGGTGACAGTAATTGGGTCCTTTACCCTATCGTCGACTAACCTGCCTAACAGGGTACGAGAATTCATCTGTAATCCGAGTAACCCGGTTAACCGGGTTAATGCGGTTACAGTAATATGGTACAAACCATAGTAGGTTGATGCACGCACGTGAAAGTAATAAATATGCGATGTCAAAGATTAACTTGGCCACACCAAATTCGCGAGTGTTTGCGGACGCACAGTGTAAGATTTTGGACAAAAATCGCTCGACAGCACAAATCTTGACCGATTTCTATACTTTTTTTTAAGATACTAGTAAAGGATTCAGCAATAACGGAGCACTGCAATAAAACCAGTATCTGTTGGTCTAATCTATAGAAAATACTATTTAGCATAACATAACATAAAAACATAAATAAATAAATTTTGCAGATTAAAGATATTAAAAATTATTTTTTTGGAAATTTTATATTCACTATAACCCCCGTCGCCGTGGATGACGCCCAATATACAAAGGTTCATTAAGATGCGTAACAGAGCGTTAGCCAAATTTAAAAGATCCCACAGGGCACTACACTGGTCTAATTACAAAACGCTGCGTAATCTCTGTACTTGTGCTATTCGGGCGGAAAAACGTGCCTTCTTTCTACACCTGTCTAATTCGACGCCTTCCTCCAGGCAATTCTGGCATTACATCACTCTTTCCGGTCTTCACTCTCCTCGACGACGCCCCTCTTCTTTTACACCCTTACACGACCCTAATCTTATTAACAATCACTTCCTCGACACTCTCCCTCCTACCAGCGTCCCGCCAGAGCTTGTTGCAAAATTTCTCTCCTCCTCCATCGCCAACACCTTCTCCTTCTCTCCGTTCTCTCTCAACGACCTTTACCTTGCGCTTAAGGACATAAAACTTACTTCCGCCGGTCCTAATGACATTTCTGGCACAATGATCCTTTACTGTATTCCTCACTGTCTTGATCCAATTCTCCATATCTTTAACTCATCCTTATCTTCGGGCGCAGTCCCTTCCATCTGGAAACATGCAATAGTTCATCCTATCCCAAAATCTACCGCTTCTTCCAATTATCAGGCCTTAAGTTCGCTTCGTCCTATCTCCTTAATCCTGTTCCTCCCCAAACTTCTCGAGAGGTTGTGCCGTGGGCAGCTGCAGCACTTTGTAGAGCAGTGTGGTGTCCTTCCGCACGGGCTTTCCCTTAACCCGTCTAAGACCTCCTTGATTATAGTCGGTACCCCTACTCTGCTAGCCAAGCTCCCGCCTTTCTCTCTCTCCTTCGATACAGCTAACATCATCCCAAGCAGCTCTCTTAAAAGTCTTGGACTCCGTTTCGATCCTCTTTTAAAATATGAAAATCATATTTCTGACCTTTGCCGTGCTGCGTATACCAGTCTCCGTATCCTTTACCCTTCACGATATCTCCTTACTACTCAACAGAAGCTTCTCCTCTCACAATCGCTTATCATCTCTCTCTTCGATTATTGTGATGTCGTGTATGGTCCTCGTCTATCCGTTAGTCTTGCCTCCCGTGTTCAACTCGTTCAGAACTCCTGCCTCCGCTTTTCGTTTTGTGCCCGTAAATTCGACCACATCTCGCCTCTCCTGAAAAAATCTGGCTGGCTCCCAATGAGACAGAGATGGAGAATCCATCCATGTTGCATCACTTACAAAATTTTACGCGACTGCTCCCCTCCTTACCTGTTTAACCTTCTCCCTACCAACGCTTCCTTTCACACAGCTCACTCTACTCGTTCGCAAGACATTCTTTCCATCCCTTGCCATCGTACAAACTACCTTCGCGCTTCCTTCTCCTACGTAGCCCCCCATTATTATAATTCACTCCCTTCTGAAATCCGCGCACTTCCGACTCTCTCCTCTTTCAGATGATCTTGCAAATCTTTTCTGTTGCTTCACCCGTTATAATTGTTGTGCCCTGCGTGATGGCTCGCAAGGCTGGTACGGGATCAGGCGCTATCGTGGGTTCGGGAACGATCAAAGGATGAGAATCCACCGGGTGAACTACACCATGTTTGTTTAAACACTAGACTAAGTCTTTATTCAAAAACAGCTAAACTAGACTGAGGTATACAAGTAGGTTTTTAGCCATGTTATCCGGTCGAGGGTCGGATCTCGAGTCTGCCGATTTGCGGAGTCAAATCGGTTTTGTTTCGCTATTGGGCGTGGTGCTCGCATTTTTGCTGATTTCGTGCTAATAATATTTTTGCTGTTTTCGTAGATTCGCGGTTGCTACGCGAATGTCTTAGCTTAGAAACGTCTTGAGAGTTCTGGAGTAATATAATATGTATAATATATAATAGTATGTATCATGCGTGTGCTTGGGCGTTGCCTAGGCACAACATAATGTTATATAGCCCACTTTTCGGTCTGGTTAGTATGTTCTGTTCTCTGTCTTTTCTTCTATAATTCATTTTTCTGTATTATTTTAAGCCTTGTTTATGTTATTATTTTATTTTAAGCCTAGGTTAGTATGTTCTGCCTCCTTCTCTTATATTAATTTTCCTGTATTATTTAAAACTAGGTTAAGTTTCCGTCTTAGGTTAAGTTGAAAAACAGTCCCGGACTGAACTTCGCCTTTGCCTTTGTCCTTGTTTACTTTCTCTTCGCTGTTCTCTGCTTGTGTTGTGCAATAAAGACGTTAAATAATAATAATAATAAAAAATAAAAATAACAACCCTCTAAAATTAATCAATCCTACATGGATTATATACTCGTATATTTTAAACACTGTGTTTTCATTTGATCTGAATATGTATTGCCCGTATTAGATTCACATATCACTGACTTGCCTTAAGTGACTGTCTAGTCTAGAGAAGACTGTCTTATTTCACTAGTAACCGGCTCGTAACGGGTTAACCGGGTTACTTCGGTTTCTTCTAGAATTTAAGAACCGTTCCTCGCCATTAGTATGGGTCACGGAAACCTTCCTTGATTAACCGGGTAAGGGTTAGGGTTACTAAGGTCGAAGCCAGATATATTGGTCAGTGAGTTTCATGAGGGGTATTCTCCCACCATACAGTTTGCCTGCCTCGGTGCTCCTTTTCTCAACGTTTTCTGACTCGCTCTCGTTCCATCTCACTCTCGCCTTCGCAGAACAAGAGTGAACCATAAGCGGTGGGGATGGTGCCAAGCTTCTGGCGTGTAGGCCAAACCGAGCTGTCAGCGTAGAAATACACACATCAGAATAGGTGTGCGTTAGCTCCGAAAAAATTCTGGAGCTTCATTGGTAAGAATATTGATTCTTTCTCGATAGCTTCAGCTCGTATTGGTCTACGCCAGGGCTGCACAAGGAACTGTTTTCGGCACCTAGCGGCGAGCAACCCGCCTGTCCCGTTCCTAAGGTTACAATCGGTGAGGAGAACTGCATTAGTGTACGTGCATTTGGTATGACTTGAACTCATTGTCAGCCATATATACTTACGCTACAAGCCTATGAGCACGCACATACACTACTGCAGTTCTTCTCACCGATTCTAACCGTAGCAATGGGACAGGTGGGTTGCCGCTAGGCACGGAAAACAGCTACTTGCAGCCCTGATCTGCGCATAGCTTGGTAACACTCACAACTATTACGTTAAGGGGGTATTCTAGTCTGGCGAGGCGTTTTCGTCGCGTTACTTCGGAATTTTTTTACAGAGAACCCATAAATTTTATTATTATTTACTTTATTGCTACATGCTTATTGATATATGAACTATCTTTACAAATTTTGTCAATAGAAAAAAATTAGAGTCAAACACAGTTGACTGCTTTAAAGTAATGGTGAAAAAAAAAACATGAAATCACGGTGACTATGATTGGGCTCGTTCTAATGATCAGAAACAAAAAATGTAAAGAGATTCCTCATTTGTATGCCTTTGGCTATCGTCCCTACCAGAATGATAAAAAAATATTCCAAATTGAGCAAATGGCGGCGGTTTGAAAATTAAGTTTCGATTTTCGCGTATTTTTTCAACTTTAAAGGTCTTTGAAAGTTTAAAAACAAAATGTTTTAACATAATTCTGGTAGGGACGATGGCCACATGTGTGCTGATAATATATGCAAAACTTGGACTGAGTTAATCCAGTTGATCTTGAAATATCATGGTCACCGATTCGAAAAACATGGTTTCGAGAAAATCGCGTTTAAAGTTTACTCAACGTTCGAAGCCAAACTAAGTTATGACTTTTCGCGGAATAACTTGTCCGTGGCACCGTACAAACGACATCGTACGACAGATACCGTGTAGCGAAATATCTCGTCCATGGTCGCGAAAGGGTTAAGTATGATTTTTACACGAAAAAAATCAGGACTTCAACTTTAAATAGCCGCCATTTTGTTTTAAATTAATATTTTTTAAATTCCCGCCGTTAATCAGAGGATACATTAATATACTAACGAAATCTTTTTTGGTTTTTGATTTTAGATAATCTGGTTCCGAATGGCAGTGCTCACCGCAAAACCAAATTTTTAAAAAAGCTTCTTCAATGTCGGTTGTTACTTTATTATAAACGTAAATATTTTTCTACGAAAAAATTACCAAATGTTCTTTAAATGTTGCTCTTTTAAGTGCAAAAAGTTCTATAAAAATATATGCTTCCGCTTGTTCAAAAAAAATTCACAAACATTCGTTTCTTTTCGGCCGCCTGACTACTTAGTTATAACCCCTTAAAATAGCTATAAACACAAAGCATTGTCTCGAGGGCGAAATGATAGTGTATTGCGCAGTTTTGCAAAAATTTACCGGTTAATATCTTGGAAACCGTTTAAGCTAGGAGGCTAAATTTCCACACAAACTGTTTTCTCGAGAGTAGCAATAAGTCGAGCTTATTTGGATAAGAAAAAGTGTTGGCAAGTCTTTTGCGATTTAATTTAAAATGGCGCCTTTTGCGCTTGGCTGCTAGGATCGCCTAATCATACTGCTCGCACCGTCTATTATTGAAATGATGTTTACAAATGACATCAGCAAGTATCATAGCATTTATATTCCAAGAACAGCTTTACTGGCCACCCTGTATCAATTCAAGCACATACCATTCAAATTATACCCAAAATGTCCAATTCCATATAACATAATGTTTTATGCATATTTTGGAGCAGTTTTAATATTTTAAAAGTTTTATCTCTTGAACACATATCTAAATACACTTAAAAAGTCGATAAACATCGATGAAATTGTAGCAATTTTTGACTTCACTGAAAATTATAGTTTTGTAGTTTGAGACAAAGAACAAAATTAACAGTGGAATAAAAGTTATCATCCCTTCCATTTAGGTCAGAGGTACAGCTTCAACTAAGATGATTACAAACTATCTCTGATTCAAAAGTAATCTACAAAAGAAGTATTAAAAACAGATTTTGTTATTCTGAAGCTGAATAAATGCGAATTTATATTTCCACTTATAATAAAATTGCAACTGTATTAATATTTTCTTCACAAGGACTTCGTGTTTCCTTCATTGCTTTATCTATATCTATATCTATACTATTATATAAAAGTGAAGTTGCATACTTTGAAATGCGGTTTCTCAGTAAATATAAACTGTGGCCACAAGTGTGTTACGTCACTTTGTTCGTCTTGGCGAGAAGAAGGTTTTAACGTTTTAATTTTTTTAAAATAATGATTTATAAATAAAAGTAGTTCGTGACGCAACCACCAGGTGGCGAGCGGGCGAACGCTTCTCGCTTGCGAAACAGCACCGCGGCGGGAATAAGTGGCCGAGGGCTCTAGCATTCAGGGCTCTCGAGTAATGCTTGCATTCACCGGCATTTAATTGCAGTATCCATATTTTGTATACTCTAACCGACTAAAAAGGTTTCATAGGTCTTATCTTAGAAAGTGGCTGACGGATAAACACCAGTAACAAGTGCTCCGCAACCCATTGTCCGCACTGCCCTCGCACTGTCATACCTTTTAAATAAATACTGCTTCGCGACATTTCCTGTCGATTTCATTTTTTTAAAAATTTTATATAAAATGAAGAACTGCGTTGGTGGTCCCACCTTACCAAATATGTTTCCTGATGTATTCGGAAATAATTACCTTAACGACTTAACCCTAAGTCGATTTTTAAATATTGTAGAATCGCAGTCTTCATTTTCTCCACAAAATGTTCTATTCTTGCAAAGACCTGAACTATACCAACCAGGGAGTCGAGACCGATAGAATTTCGGTTTCGGTAGCGGTCAGTGAGACCGACCAATATGGCATTTACGGTTCTCTCGACCGAACTGGAGAGCGACGAGCGGTCAAAAGTCTTGACCGGTCGCAAACGGTCGAGTTAATTTATGGAGAGGTTTCTGTTCCTCTCCATAAATTACGAGTCGGAGCGGTTCGGAGCGGTTAGGAGCGGTTCGGTTCCACCTAGCTGAATAGGTCGAGAAGATATGTATGCTGTTCCTATCGCTCCCATTGTTTGTCTCTCTCGTGACGGGATTTTTTAAAGCAGATTGCTGCAATTATTTGTTACTCCAAGTGTGGAAAAAACAGAAGATAGGAATGTAATAAAATGTAAATATATATTTAACAATAGCATAAATAACAAATTTCACAGCGAACTTTATTACAATGTTTCAATTTTTATCTCGTGGGATAACATGCGAAAATATTATTTTATATCTTTTAAATCAGTTGCTGTATAAGCGTTACTTCTTCAATTTTTATTACGAGATATATAAAGAAAGGAGAGTGGTACATCGCAAAATACAGTCATGTAGGGTGACCAAAAATATAAGGTACAATCTTTGCATAACACAGAGTAGATATCTTCTGGGATGCGAGTAGCACATCTAACGTAAGACAAAAATGATGACGTAATAAATTTCACCGTGGAATGATTCAAATAGAAAATATGTATCGGCTGTAAGGCTATTGTGCCGACATTTTTTGTTTACAACATCCGAAAAAAAATGTTTTTTTGATCTTCTTTATACATATCATAGAAACCTTATGTTACATTTTTAACAAAGTTCATAAATTTCGTTAAAATCACCACCAAAGTTATCCTACCATTTTTGGGAATCTAGAAGATTTGACCTATTTGATTAATACAGGTACTAAAGAATGGCAACGTACAATCATGACGGGGCCATCTTTGTCTTACGTTAGATGTGCTACTCGCATCACAGGAGTATTTTCTGATGTACCACACTCCTTTCTTATACATGTATATCGTAATAAAAATTGAATATGTAACGCTTATACAACTGATTCATAAGATGTTAAATAATGCTTTCATATGTTATTCCGAGAGATAAAAATTGAAACATTGTAATAAATTTTGCTGCGAAATTTGTTATTTATGCTATTGTTAAATATATATTTACATTTTATTACATTCCTATCTTCTGTTTTTTTTTCGACACTTGTGACGAAGTCACCTCACGGGCCGTACGAACCGAGACAGTCGGGTTAGTTCGCGTCGCGGCCGCTAGGCGGCCGCGGCCCCGAGACGGCTCTCGCGGGCAAAGACGTACGGCCCCACGATATAAAGGCCGCGGCGAGCGGAATCAGGAACACTTGTGCATGTCGCTACACGGCCTCACGCAATACAAGACGCTCACTTTTTGCTATCCCTGAGGTGTGTCAGTGTTCGGCCATCGCCACCACTGTACCAATACCAGCCTCCGTCCGAAATTGGCCGAGATTTATCTTGCGCCTCACCCAAGTCAGAGAGGTGTCTCTGCGCCCTTTAGGCCGGAGCCCTATTGCACTCTGAAACTCTATCGTACGACTCTCACATGAACGCGCCTCATAAGGCCATTCTGAGCAGAACGTTCAATAAACTCCGCATCCTGCCTCCTTGACCGCTCGCCGAAAGTCGCCGCCGCCGCGAACCGACGCGCCGCCGAACCGATCGAGTACCGGAGCTCTTCGCCGCGCTACTAGTACAACCACCGAAGATCTGTAACATCGAACACGCCCAATAAAGAACTGTTACTTGGTAACCCAGCGTCAACTCATTCGCCGAACCCGGACATACCGACTGAGTCGGCACCTAATCCCTTCTCCATCCCACCGGTAACCGCCTCACCACCGGAGACGATTACACACTTGGACATACTTTTAAAATATCCACACGAAAAATTATAAATTCAATCATTTTCTTCTTATTTCTATATTAACAATAATTTATTTATATTAACTACTTCTATTAAAATAATACATAACTAGTGTTTTAAATACAATAATGTCTCGGTAGATCGACATAGTTTGGAACCGACAGTGTTACAGTAACAAATAACTGCAAAAGTCTGTTTCCAACAAACCCGCCACGAGAGTGACAAACAGTGTGAGTGACAGGAACAGCATACATACCTTCCCGGCTTATTCAGCTAGGTTGAACCGATCCAAACCGAACCGAACCGCTCCGAACCACTCCGACTCGTAATTTATGGAGAGGAACATCTCTCCATAAATTAACTCGACCGTATTGCAGACCGGTCAACCGACCAGTCGGCGGACTGGTCAGGCCTTCGGTTTGGTTTGGTTTGGTTAAAAGTACGGTCTGAGATTCCCGACCGAGAGGCAATTGGTCTGGAGTTTCGGCTCCTCTTTACAACCTCTCACTGTTATGGTCAGAGTTTCGGTCTGTTTTCGCTGCGGTTACTGGTCGCTTGACCGGTCAAGATCGGTCGGAATAGCGATTACTGTTTCGGTCTCGACTCCCTGATACCAACCGGTTTATGACATAGATGATTTACAGATAATTTATGATGGAGCCGTAGGACAAGCCGGTGATGGCCATTGGATTTGCGTTTATTATCGTCATTCAATAAAAACTGTTGAGATATATGACAGTCTTAATCGATCACTTAGTGCAAGCCAACTTAGAATTATTAAAATTTTGTATCCGCAGCATACGAATATTGTTTTCAAATCCCACATAAATCAACCGGATCTGTACTCATGTGGTGTCTTTGCAGCTGCTTTCGCCACCTCCTTGGTTTTGAACAGAGATCCGTCTAATGAAAATTATCTTATTGATACAAATAATGTGTGTTTAACAAACAGTCTTAGGTTTCATTTGGCTCAAATTTTAGAAACTAACACACTTAGTGCATTTCCTACAACTCCATCAGGAATTATCACATTCACTGCTCCAGCCTCCCAGAAAAAAATTTGTCATCCTCGCCATAGAAATTTATGTAATACGGAAAAACTAAATAAAAAGCAAAAAGCAGTAATTGGTAGAAATACCGCCAATAAGAAACGCATTTCAAAAGATCGAAATTCTAATCAGTGTTCTAATAACGAATTTCAGATCAATAACGTTTCCATATCAGATGACATAACAAAACTTGATTGGACAACAAAGAACATGTCCGCCTTTTGTTATAATCCCAAAATTATGTACGAAAATGATGCATCTATAAGTTTAGGAAAATTTGATGTACTATGTGTTCATTGTTCTGCTAAAAAATGGTCTGAGGAAAAAAATTCCAGTTTCTGCTATTCCAGTGGAAAAGTAAAATTACCTGAAATTTTACAGTCACCAGAGCCATTAAAAAGTCTTATTTTAGGGACTCATCCGAAATCTAAACATTTTCTTTCAAATTTAAGACTATACAATTCCGCTTTTCAAATGACTTCTTTTGGCTGCAATAAAATAATTCGGGATGATGGGTACATGCCCAGTTTTAAAATCCAAGGGCAAGTATACCATTTAATCGGTAATTTATTGCCTGGAACACAAAATAAAGCGGAATATTTACAAATTTCCTTTTTGGTCAGGAACAATTAGAGGCAGATAGAAGATGTTCAATTTTTCAACCAATAGACCGAGATTTGATTTCAGACATCCAAAATCTTTTACACCAACACAATTCTTATTTAAAAGATTTTAAATCTGCTTTAGAAAATGTCCCAAGTAATCAATTCGCAAAAGGTTTTAAAATTAAAATTACAGCCGAACGTAATCCAGTAGGACAACATAAAGGTTGTTTTAACGTTCCACTAACAAATGAAGTCGCTGTGCTACTAGACGGGAATCATTTTGGAAATCAAGATATCATCTTGCATAGTCGCGGAGATCATCTGAAACGAATCAATGAACTGCATCGTTCATATGATCCATTACAATATCCTCTAATATTTCCTTCTGGAGATGATGGATATTCAATAGATATTCCTCAAGCTATTAATTCTAAGAAAACGGTTTCGTGTATGTCATTTTATTCTTACAGACTAATGATTAGAGATGATTCGTTTAATCAGATTCATCATTATAGAAATCTCCTGAATCAGTTCATTGTTGATGTTTATGCGAAGATAGAATCTGAGAGACTAAACTACCTCAAATATAATCAAACAAAATTAAGAGAAGAAAATTATATCCATCTAAAAGACGCAGTAGCTGCTGACAAAAATCCTGAAGATATAGGGCAAAAAGTAATATTACCAGCAACTTTCGTGGGAGGACCCCGATATATGCATGAAAGGACGCAAGATGCGATGTGTTACGTTCGGAAATATGGCAGGCCTGACCTTTTCATTACTTTTACTTGCAACCCTAATTGGACAGATATAACATCCAATTTATTTAAAAATCAAACAAGCCAAGATAGACATGATATTGTTGCCCGCGTTTTTCATTTGAAACTCAAAAAATTATTGCATATTTTAATTAAGGATAAGATTTTTGGTTCCGTTAAATGCAACATGTACACATTTTTTGAATGGCAAAAAAGAGGGTTGCCTCATGCCCATCTTTTAATATAGTTAGATACCAAAATTCAACCAGAAAAAATAGATTTAATTATTAGTTCAGAAATACCTGACCCAACTTTAGACCCTATATTGCACGAAATTGTAATCAAACATATGGTTCACGGCCCATGTGGATCGCTGAACCCTAAATCACCTTGTATGGTAGATGGGCACTGCTCAAAGAATTACCCTAAACAATTTTTAAAAAAAACCAAAACAGATGAAAATAGTTATCCACATTATCGTAGAAGATCCGAAAAAGATGGTGGTCTTTCTATAGAATTAGTAAAAAAACTCAAAACCATACTTATAGATAACAGATGGATTGTCCCATACTGTCCTATTTTGTCCCGATGTTTTAATGCTCACATTAATGTTGAATATTGTTCGTCAGTTAAATCCATTAAGTATATCTGCAAGTATATTAACAAGGGCTCCGACCAAGCATGTTTTTCGGTTTTAGATAAAAATGACGAAATTGTAACTTATCAAACAGGTAGATATATATCCACATCAGAAGCTGTCTGGAGAATATTATCTTTTGACATACATGACAGATTTCCTGCAGTGATACATTTATCTGATCATATAGAAAATGGCGAAAGAGTTTATTTTAATTCGGAGAACCTAAAGAAAAAAGTTCAAAATCCTCCTAAGACAATTCTTACAGGATTTTTCGAATTGTATGATAAAGATGTATTTGCGAGAAGTCTTTACTACTTCGAAATTCGTTCATACTAAACATGGAATAGCAAACAATGGATCAGAAGGAAAAGAGGGATTTCTGTAACGGGTTTTCCGGACATAAAAAGGGATGCTGCCATAGGTAGGGTCTTTACAGTTCATCCTAATATCTCTGAATGTTTTTACTTGCGAATGTTATTACATAATGTTCGGGGACCAATATCTTTCAATAATTTAAGAACAATTAACGGCATTGTTCATGAGACATTTCGAGCAGCTTGCAATGCCCTAGGTTTGTTACAAAACGATCAGCATTGGGATGATTGCCTCAGTGAGTCAGCAGTTTGTCGATATCCGTTACTGTTAAGAGATCTTTTTGTTGTATTGCTATTAAATTGTGAAATCGCCGATCCCGAAAAATTGTGGGACAAATATAAAGACAATCTATCTGAAGACTATCGAAAGAAATTATTGAATCTGTATCCCACACGCCCAGATGCTCCTTGCGATGAGATATATAACGAAGCGTTGAAACAGATACAAAGTAAAATTAAAACTTTATCGAATTAGTCACTGTCAGATTTTGATTTGCCTCCTATTAGTTCTGTCGTTGATATTGAAAATAAAGAATTATTCCGTGAAATGTCATATAATATTTCTGACCTTAATGACTATCTGAACACTCACGAGCCACTTTTAAATGATGAGCAAAGATTAATTTACAACACGGTACTTCCAACTGTAGACCAAAAGTGTTCGTCTATTTTTTTTTAAATGCCCCTGGAGGTACCGGTAAAACATTTTTAATTAACCTTCTTCTCTCAAAAATTCAATCCCAAAAAAAAATTGCATTAGCAACCGCGTCATCTGGAATAGGAACTACCTTATTGCAAGGAGGAAAGACAGCCCACTCAATGTTTAAGTTGCCTATAAAATTATCTAAATCTATTGACACTATGTGTAACATAACAAAAAATTCTCATTTGGGAGAGGTCATTTCAAAATGCTCATTGATAGTGTGAGACAAGTGTACAATGGTCAACAAAAAGTCCTTAGAAGCTCTTGACCGTACTGTGCAAGATATATGTAACCACAATCAGATAATGGGAGGAATAACTACAATATTATGTGGAGATTTTCGTCAAACCTTGCCAGTCATTCCAAGAGGCACAAGAGCTGACGAGATTGAAGCTTGCCTAAAATCTTCTTATATTTGGCTTTATGTTAAAGTATTTTCCCTGAAAACAAATATGCGAATAGTAAAATCTAATGCAAATCAAAATAATTTTTCTGAGTTTCTGCTCTCAATTGGAGACGGTATGCATGAAAACGTTAATTTATTAACTTATTTCAGTGAGCACAATATAGTTAAAAATTTAAATTCCCTCATACAGAATATATACCCAGACATTCAAAATCTAAAAACTAAGACAGCTAAATGGTTTTGTGAAAGGACAATACTAACTTCAAAAAATGATAGAGCAAACTACATTAATGATCTGGTTTTGGAACTAATTAGTTGCGAGGCAGAAGTCATCTACAAATCAATTGATACAAATTTGAATGAAATAGATTCTGTTCATTTCCTGATTGAATTTTTAAATTCTCTAGAACCAGCTGGGTTACCTCCTCACTCATTAAAATTGAAAGTTGGCTGTCCAATAATGTTATTAAGAAACCTAGATCCTCCGCACCTCTGTAATGGTACTAGACTACAAGTTACAGCCTTGAAAAAGTTCACTATCGAGGCCAAGATTATTATAGGCATTAGTGAAGGCGAAACAGTATTTATTCCAAGAATTCCTCTAATGCCTTCTGACTTTCCAATTCAATTTAAACGACTTCAATTTCCGATAAAAGCAGCGTTTGCTATGACTATTAATAAATCTCAGGGGCAAACCCTTAAAGTTGTCGGCGTAGATTTGGAAAATGATGTATTGTCTCATGGACAACTGTATATAGCGCTATCAAGAACAGGGGATTCCTCTAACCTTTACATACATTGCCCTCAACATGAAACTAGGAATGTGGTTTATAAAGAAATTTTGTAAAATAACGTTTAAGCCCGGAATTGAAGCTATATATATAAAAGAACTCTACCGTAGCGAAGCACAGATACTTAGCTAGTTATAGTATATTATTAAGTATTCTGAAAGGACACAGTGCTTTTTTCGTTGAGGAAATACAAAAGAGCATGTTTAGTACTAATATATTATTCCTGTGTATATTCTTATCACAATAAAGGTGTTTGTGCTAATGGTTACTATATCTACCTTACATATTTCTATAAAATATAAGAATAAGTTCTACCAATTAAAGTCAACAAACCTTTGTGTTTCAACTGGAATCATAATTTTGTTCATAGTGTTGAAGAATTATTAATAGTAAAATTTTCATTCCTAGTTAATTTAAAAAGTAGTTATTTTACTAGCATAAATATTCAACTATATGTCCTGCTTGTTCGCATACACACTATTATTTTTCTAACTATTGAAAACGTGAAAAAATGTTTTATATAAAAGATATGGTGGAGGAAACTTAGTAGAATCGTAGGATCTGCGTTTCAGCTATTATTTAGAAAAATTTCAATATCAATGTAATTTTTCTTAACAGAATTATATATTATTAATATTGCCACTTTATTATGCATTTCAAGATGTGTTCAATGATGTGAATGAAGTGTATGTTTGAACAATAATTTACTGGATATATTTATGAATATTGGTGACAAATTTCAAGACCGGTTAGTGTCTTTAACTCATAACATGTGATTTACTAAACGAGAAGCAATGGAATTGAGCCACATCGATATGCTTTTATTTAGTGGCTTGGTACTGTCCATTTTCTCATAGTAAATGACATTATTACTAAATAAATATTCTGCGCCTCTTATCATATACTCCATTTTGAAAGTTATATTCATTAATCCATAGAGTTTCAAGTTCACACAGACTGACTTTTTATAGAAAATAATATTGTACGAATGTTTGGACACATTACTAAGCCATGAACTACATAAATATTTAATATTGAATATTAACACTTTCGCTGCCACCATGGTTAGGATTGACCTTTCCCAGAAGCCAAGTTTTAACTATGCACAATTATGATCTAATAAGACTAGTAAAGTATCAAAATAATAATATTATTGCAACTGGAGAGTGACAAAACCTGGAAAAAGGGAAAAGAAAACCGACTCCTATCTGTGTCAAAATACAAAGAGTTGAACTACAAATTGTTTGTACAAACTCAACAGCAAACACAATAGTCTAACATAATGACACAATATACTTACAATCACCTTATGTGCCATATATTAATTGGCAAGAAGTCGGTTAAAGAAAGTAATATAAGTCGGGCATATGTCAACTGTTGCTGAATGGATCAGATCGGCATCAGTGGCAGCGAAAGTGTTAATGGTAGTAATAATTCAAATCAGTGCCATCTTTAGGCTTGTGCACGCTAGGCAGTTGCCAGGGGCCCCATGGCAGTAGGGGTCCCCAAGTCTGATTTTATGTCTTATTTCCGTGGGTGGGCAGGGGCCCCTGGGGATCCCAGTACATCGCTTTGCCCAAGGCCTACAATACTGTTAAGACGGCTCTGCTTCAAATAAAATATAATATAAGAAAGATTACATTATCAATTTGAAAAACTGAGGAATATGATTTCTTCTAAGCAACAGGAAACCAAACTAATAGAATTTTATTGCAATGATTACCATTCCTAACATTTGTTGCATAGTAGCATTTGTAACTAAAGTTTAATACATATTATTGTCAAAATATTCTATTAGAAACTGGAATACATATGTTTAGGTGAACATTATCATATAATAGCTTGATGAACTAAACAACTTTTCATGCTGACAAGGTAAAGAATGTATGAAGGTCATTGTACAAATTTGAAAGACAAATTTTTATTTAAATTTAATTCTGTTACCTTCTATTGTTTCAGCAGTAGAAGAAAATACCCATTGTGCAAAATGTGGACCAAAGTAAAGGAGTAATCCACCACAAATGATTACTAATATAAGGATCTTGCGAAACGAATAATTTCCATCAACTAACCGACGTAATCGTTTTCCAATTTCACGGCTATCGAACATACTTCCAGATCGAATCATAATTACAAGCCGATTCAAACACTTTAGTCTTTGCACGTCTTTTTTGGTGTTCCTTTGATTTGATGTGATTGTACGGTAACATAACCCTTTTATCTTTACCGTAACTTTGATCTCACAAAAATAATCTTAATTTGAGACAATTGCAACTGATTTTTTCATAAACACCAATAACTTTTATAGTCATTTATTAAGATTATAAACTAAGAAATATTTTACTACTTGACCAACAAAATGCTAAATTAAATATTAGTCTTATATAGTCCGGCTCACAGTCGAACTGAATCACACGCAGTAGTTACACGTTTCACACACATATAACCGCATATAACTTTCCGTGGATGACAGATGTTAGTAGCGTTGCATATTGCGTGTACGATCATCGCTGGTCTGAATGTGTCTATATTACGTGAAGTTAGTTATAATTTATCGGGATATCGACCAAAGAGGAGATGTAGGCTGTGTTACAATTCACGCATTATGCGCATAGACCGCAGCGCAGTCGCTGCACGCATTCATAGCGTTCCGTTTCCAACAGCGCATGAACCGCAATAACGACAAAGAGGAGATATAATAAGAGGCGTCACTCGACAAGGACAGAAATAAACTGGGGAAATCACTAGAAAACCAATTTAAATGTCCATTCGGCATGGATCGGTAAACTTCGACAATAATCAGCCAACTGCGGTAAGGTAGATTTAGTTGATTTGAATATCCCGCTCGAATAGACAACCAATTTAAATGCCAAGGTCAAGTAAGGACTTCAAACGTTCCGCCCGGAGTGACGCCTCTTATTATATCTCCTCTTTGGTAACGAAACGGATGTTGCGCGATTTCGTGGTGATTTTTAATGAACCGCCGGTTCGTGCCCGTGGAGCGCTAACGCACTCTGCTCGCGAAGTAGAGCGGGAATTTGACATGATTGGACTAAGGTAAACTGTTGACTGAATGTATATTGTTACATTTAAAGAACTGTTTGCTAGACTGCTGACAAGATTGATCTGACTTCTTACAAATTAACTCCTCGCTTGTCACTTCCGAGCGCCCTACTCCTCCAATTTTGGCGCGTTCTTCCGACTCCTTCCCTGGATCCTTTCGTCCAATCAAGGTGGTGTTGTCCCTCAAGCTTCGTCAGTGGGTTGTCCTTCAGCCATCTCTCCGTCCTTGGCCCTTCCTTTGCGCTTCCCTCCACTCTCGGCTGGTGGTCGGGGCACGCTTTCCGATTACATACTTTCCATACTTTTACATAGGCTGCGTACAGTACATACATTTCTGACAGGTAGGTAAGCGCAACCCTCGGGGTCAAGACGACGTCGCCGGCGCAAAGTTTATGACTTTATGACTTTCAGCCTCTCCCGAGCTGAGTTTTTACCCTAACAGGACATCGGCAATTATTGAAAGGGAGGACAGAGTTTTAAGTGATTTTACGAGACGAGCAGCTGCCCGCTCGACGAAATTTGGCACGCAGATGTGGAAGGAAAAGTTAAGCTATTTATTATCCTCGCCTGGCCTAACTGTAGTTTTTAAAATTACTGACTGCAATCCAAGGCTCTCGTGCGCCTTCTGAGTTCAAACATCTGCTGCTCGTTTCGAACCCGCATGCCTACAATAAATCTTTTTCTACAAAGGATTTTGAATTTCGCTCTCACATCAAACCTTGATATCCCTATGTCTTATAGCTAACTTCATATAATATACGGATTCACACCAGCGGATATCGCAACAACACCAGCGGATATCGCAACACGGAACGGTTTTCGATGCGTTTGATGCTCGTGAGGTTGCGCGGGAATGTTCAAACTTACTTACAATCAGTGGCGAGTAAAGACACGAATTTTTCATTTTATACACGACATGTGTCTTAAATGTCGTAAATGTCGTAAATGTGTCATAAATGTCGTGTATCTGGAATGAAAATAATAAACCTATAAAACATTTTTCGCATAGGTTATCAAGAAGTGCCAATTTATTAATAATTATAATTCTGATTAAAAGAATTAAATTAAATTAAGTTACACTGACGAAAAATGGATATTGAAAGATTATTAAAAGAAGTGCATATTGGGAAACCAAGAATTTCGATACGCCAAATAGTGACAGAAAATTGAACTACTGAGAGTAGGTCGAAATCCGTCGAAGTCCACCTGATTAACAGTGTTTAAATTAGACATGTTGTGAAAAACGAGTGTTTTTAAATTTCCTCTAACATTCAATTTTTACTTATTCGATTGATAAATTCTTATTCGGAATGTTTGGTGGGATCCGGACCTACTTTCAATAGTTTGCCAAACTTACCACCAGCGCGCTGAAATCTAAACCACGCCACCACTAAGTTTCCCAATGGAATAATAAATATAATTTGCTTAAATTAAAAATTATGTTAATAAAAATACTATTTTTATTTTACAAAAAGAAGCCATCAATTAAAAGTACAGCACCTTGCTGTTCATTTTGTCCAATGGAATTGTATAATTGTGCATATTGTACATTTAAAAATGTCGTACCAAAGGTTTTCGCGATGGAACTACTATACATAGTTCTTATTTAGTGCATGCACAAAAGCTTTAAAGTGGCTTGATTCCACCACACTGAAACGGATATTGCACCCAAAAAAGAAATTTGATAATAATTTATTAATTTCATTTTTTTTGCAACAGATATTCTTATTTACACAATTTTCAATTCAAATAAATTTGGTTTATTATCGTACATTTATTTCTAATTACATTACCTTTCACGATTCATTTTTTATTAGTTATTATCTAAACAATTACAAAACAATAATTAACACCATGCCAAAGAGAAGATATAATAAGTGGCGTCACACGCCAAGGACAGAAATAAACTAGGGAAATCACTAGACAACCAATTTAAATGCCCATTCGGCAATGATCGGTAAACTTCGGCAATTATCAGCCAACTGCGGTAAGGTACATTTAGTCGATTTGAATATCCCGCTCGAATAGATAACCAATTTAAATGCCAAGGTCAAGTAAGGACTTCAAAGGTTCCGCCCGGAGTGATGCCTCTTATTATATCTCCTCTTTGACCACGCTTTTGAATTCTTTTTTGGGGTTAGGAAAGTGGCGATTATATGCAATTTTCGACGTATTCTACAGTATTCGTATACAACCAACAACCGAGTCAAAAAGAACTATATTTTTCCAACACTTTAATTGTTGAATCCTTAAAATAATGAATATTTATATTTATTACATTTGCGACCAATGACACGTATGAAATGGGCTTAAAAATGACATATTATACGTACCCAGATAGCAGAGGACGTTTTCTGGACGTTTTTAAGACGTTTCCTGGACATCCAGAAAATGTCCAGAAGACATTTTAAAGACGTATTTTGCAGACGGTTTAAAGACGTATTTTGAAGACGTTTTAAAGACGTATTTTGCAGACGTTTTTAAGACGTCCAGAATACGCTTTGGTTACATCCGAAACACGCTGTGCGCCATGTGAGAAATGTGAATAGATTAGGATACATTAGTTCAAGAAAACCAGGGATTGTAACGGCTGTCTAATAGCACATTCGGCGACCACGCACTGGCACTGCACTGGCCCCGTTTCGTGCTATGCCGGTACTGCCACAGCACAGTGCCAGTGCAGCATGTTTTCTAGGGTTTTCTGGCACCGATTACATTGGATGTTACATGCGAGCAATCTTGCATCGTATTCGGCGATCAAGAACTGCCCTGGTGTAGTGCAAATTTCGTATTCGGATGAACGGAATAAACTGCACTAGTGCAACATTTCTCGCACTGCGATTTGTGGCAGTGCAGTCAGGGCAGACTCCAGCGTAGCCAACTTACAGAAAACTATGCACGTGAAATGATCTTCACACCACTTCACACCAATTAACGATGACAACTGTTGCGTGGCTCTTCAGGAAACGTCGTCCACTTCTCGGGAATGGGATCGAGGCCCATGGAATGCTGAAGCACTCTGCTCCGTGAATGCGCTCTTATTTCGGACTCGTGAATTGGGAGAATTTAAAAGAGACTTTATATTTCAGATTGAATAAATTAATATATTTTGTACAACTCTTTAGTATGTCTTTACAAGGTCGACTCTCGCAATTGAATGAATGTGAATTAGATCTTCTGTTTAGGTTGTTAACATAAATAATTAATATTTTGTTTTCTACCGAGCGTTTACATACTTTCAGTGATGATGAATAAAGATTAAAAACCCCAACAACTTCGTGTAGTTCCGCCCCGTTTCTTTTAGTTTGAATTTCCCTCCGAAGCTTTGTTCACATCGTAGCAAGGTAACGGCAATGTAACATCTCCCCACACATTCCAAAAAGATGTTTCTTAAAGAAACAGCTTTTTAAATATAATATCATACGCATAATTACAACCTCAGGACCGATTCCGAACAGTAAAAACGTACAAATAACGCAAACATACAAATAACGCAAACAAACAAAACATTTTAACAGTTTCCTTATGAAATTATCTCCCGCGTACACATCTCATATCGAGCACCATCGAACATACTTGCAACTTAAATTAGTGATTACATACTTCGTATACCTAATAATGACTTTAAACAAGAAAAATACAGGTATCCTTATCCGAGTTTGATATTCTACTCATTTAATTTTATGTGAGCTAATTTAAGTTTGTTCCAGTGAACTATTTTAAATTTATTACTTTGTAGTTCTATTTCCGCATTTAAATCGTCGAAAATTCGTGTGATTCTGTATGGTCCCGTCCAAGTTGACTCAAATTTTGAATTCTTTGGTTCCCTAAGTAAGTATACAAAATCTCCTACTTCAAACTTCTGTGGATTAGTATATCTATCGTAATATAATTTACTCTTCTCCTTTGCCTGTTCTAGATTTTCCGCCGCTGTAGCCTGACTACTTGTGATCTTTTGAAATAAATCATCCAAATACTGGATAAAAGTCTTTGGTATTGCCTCTCTCGCAAATTCGGTGGGAATCAAAGCTTTTACTCCAAAAATCAACTCATGTGGAGTGAATCCAGTGGAATCGTGTACCGACGTATTATATGAAAAAATTCCAAACCTGATCCACTCATCCCAATCTACTTTGAAACAGAAGGTTTTTAGATAAACAATAAATACTCTATGAGCACGTTCTAATGAGCCTAACGACTGCGGATGAAATGCGGTTGAAGTTATTCTTTGAATTTTGAGAATTTTACAAAAGTTTTTCATAATCTGACTAACGAAATTGCTTCCTTGATCAGTTTGTATAGTACGGGGACAACCAAATCTACAAATAAACTGTTCAGCCAAAGCGATCGCAATAGAAATTGAATCAATAGTAGCCAGGGGAATCGCATCTGAATATTTTGTTAAATTATCTTGAAGAGTTAGTAAATATTTATTTCCCTTTTTTGTTACCGGTAGTGGCCCCACAATATCCATTTGTATCTTTTCGAAGGCCCTGTTTGGCGTGTCTGTAATTCGCATTGGCTGTCTCGTTTTGGGAGAGAGCAATTTATTTTTTTGACAGGTTGAGCACGTCCGAACAAAATCTGAAATTTGTTTTCCCATTTTTGGCCAATAAAAATTCTCTCTAATCCTTTTAAAAAGTTTTGTCACCCCTTGATGTCCTCCTACTACCGATTCATGGTATTCAGAAATAATGGTTGATCTTTCCGATGTATGTGGAGTTATTATTTCGCCTGTACAGACGGTGATTGTATATTTTGAATCATTAAATATTTGTTTCAGGAGACCTTCCATGGAACCCCATTCTACGGAATCAAGATTATTGTCCTTCATGGATATACTGAAGGTCCTTTCATTCAAAGAGTCCATTAACTGTTTTAGTGATGCCAATGATGAATTTAAATTATTAAAATTCACCCGTTCGTCACTAACCTTTTGGGGAAACAAGTGGAAAGGAGAGTCTATCACAAATTTAGACTCTCCAAGCTTCCTTGCATCATGCGTCACAACAATTCTAGGCACTCCAATCCTTACTGTATCACAAACCGCGGATCCCAGGTTGCTGATCCGATGCGCGGTGTCTGTTGTCGAGACCTTGCCGATAGCCAACGGATCGAGCAAAGCGAGGGCATCCTGACGCACTTCACAAGTCTCGGGTCCCAGGTTGCTGATCCGAAGCGGGGGTGTCTGAATTACCTTACCGTATGCCGACGGATCGAGCAGAGCGAGGGCACCCTGAGGCACATGCACCGCCCCTAACGATGTCCGAAACGGAAGCGATCCTCCACCCACTACAGATTCGCAATCATCGGACAATGACCTACCCTCTCCAGAGAATACACTCGTCGGATTGAGAGACATTTCCTCGTCATCCGCCGTATAGTACTCATCACTGTCTGTTTCGTAAGTTTCTGTCTTTCCTAATTCAAATGTGGCCTCATTCGTTTGATCATCATTATCGCCCTTTCCATACATTAGAAACACGTTAGCTACTAACTTTTCATTCTTGCATTCCAAAGGCCTGTCCTTGTCAGAGTTTACCTCCCCGGAAGCAGCGATCGGCAATTCACTGGCGCCCGTGATCACCTCACGCAAACATTCCACGGAAGAAACATCTGGACTGTCGGTTTCGGTATGTTTAATTAAAGCAATTGAAGTTTGGTCAAACTTAGTGGAAATTGAAGGATTTCGAGATAAGGCATCCGCATTAGAATTTTGTTTCCCTGGTTTATACACGATATTATAATCATATTCATTCAACTTTATTCGCCAACGCATAATTTTAGACGTCGGATCTTTCACATTGTGCAGCCAGACCAATGGTCGATGATCTGTCACCAACGTGAATTTATGACCGTATAAGTAAGGCCGGAAATGTTCCACGGCAAAAAGAACCGCTAATAATTCCTTCTCGATTGTTGAATATTTGAGAATATTTCAGAATCACTCAAGGTTCTCGAGGCATAGGCAATGGGAAGGTCCTGGCCAATCGATCCCTGGCTTAAGATAGCTCCTAAAGCGTAATCTGAAGCGTCGGTCGTTACCAGAAACGGGTGCTTGAAATTTGGGAACTGAAGCAATGGTTCTGTACATATGATATCCCTGAGACTTTGAAAAGCTAACTGAGTTTCGGTATTCCAAATAAAAGGGGCATCCTTTTTCAAAAGTCGCGTAAGTGGTTTAGAAATTTTAGCCATGTTTGGAATAAAACGCCTGTAATATCCGACGAGACCTAGAAATTGCTTAATATTCTTCTTTGTTTTAGGAATGGAAAACTCTTTTACAGCCTTCGTCTTCCCAGCATCGGGTTTAACACCATCTGAGGAAATTACGTGTCCGAGATATATTACTTCTCGCCTAAGAAATTTACACTTTTCCGGTTGAAGTGTCAGTCCTGCATTTTTCAATCTGGCTAAAAGAACTTTTAATTTGCGGGTATGTTCCTCTAAAGAATTAGCGTATATGACTATATCGTCCATCTAAACGAACAGTTCAACACCCTGCAAACCCGATAAAACTAAATCCATGCATCTTTGAAAAGTTGCTGGAGCGTTCTTTAATCCGAAGGGCATTCTGTTAAACTCATAATGTCCGTTCGGAGTTGAAAATGCAGTCTTAGCCTTTGATTCGGGATCCATAGGAATTTGGTGAAAACCTGACGCCAAATCAAGTGTACTAAAATATTTCGCTGCGCCAAGTTGATCCAAAATGTCTGTTATATTCGGGAGCGGATAAGCATCACTTATAGTTTTTTCATTTAATCTGCGATAGTCTATCACCATTCGCCAACGGGGTTTCCCGGTGCTATCCGACTTTTTAGGGACTATCCAAACAGGAGAATTATATGGGGACATTGAAGGTTGGATTATATTACTTTTCAACAATGAATCTACTTGACTTCTAACTTCCTCTTTGTGAATAGGAGGGTAACGATACTGTTTGGTGTTAATGGGGGCTTTATCTGTGGTTAAAATTACGTGTTGAATTGTGTTCGTTGAGCCTAGCGTATCGGATGGGAGATAAAACTGATATGGAAATTCATTTATTATTTCTAATATGCTAGCTTGTTCTGCGTCATTGAGATCATCCAAATCAAGATTCTTGAACAACTGGACGAGTCTACGAGCTTCCGCCTCTGATTGTTTTATTCCCGGATCTCCTGTTCGAGCTGAGCGTGGTGCAGGTGATTTTATTTGAAATTCCTCTAATTCTACTGGAGGTATATCTATTGCAACAGAATCAGCAGTAGTGTTTATGGCGAAAATCTTAGCAAAACCATTTTCCTGCCTCACCAACGCATCACCTACGTACACTCTTGGTTTAGTATCTAACATCCTCAAATAACCCGTTTTAAGGCGAGTACTCTTTACAGGAATGGATATAAGAGTTTTCATCCGTGCTGGTAGATTAGACGATTGAAGAACAAAATCCCTATCACCAACCTGAAGACGATTCGGTACTGTATTTTTAAATATTAACGTTGCCTCCTGTTTTTCTAAAAATGGAATTCCTAAAATACCCTTTTCTTTAATAGGAAAAGCCTCATCGACGACCTGGAATTTCATATCCTGACCATAAATTTGGAGAATAACTTCACCACAAGTAGGAACAACCCTAGACCCAATTCCAGTAAGATTATAGATTATATCCGTATTTACTGATATATCAGTAGTCACGGCCGATCGTTTCAACAAATTTAACTGTGAACCCGTGTCAATGAGAAATGTAACAGACCCTCCTTGGAAAACATCATGTTCAAAAGTAAAAATAGGCAACCGGCCAACTTCTTTAATATTCAATTTGAAACAGGCTTGTCGGGCTTGGCGCTTGCAATTAAGGGGTCGCTCCACGTTGCGCCGTTCCGTGAAGTTTCTTTGGAGTTTAAATTCGGTGAAGTTTTAAAAGTGGAAACATTCTTATTTTGCAAGTCATTCTGATTCTGTTTCTTAAAACAACGGGATACTATATGTCCGGTCTTCTTGCAAAAATTACAGCTGATTCTATCTCGAGCAAACGTGTTTAGATGCTCATGGCCCTGCTTAATTTGCGGACAGTCGTAACTAAGATGACCTATCTGGCCGCACTTGAAACATCTACGCTCGTCAGCATTTGCAGCAAGGACTCTTGCATCACGGGAATTAATCGCGGGTGTCAGAAATCGCTTTGGTCGTTCACTAGTTTCTTGTTCTAATTTGCTTGCGATATTAATTACTTCTTCTAGATTGTCAGTTCGTTCTTTTACAATAAAAAGCCTCAAAATCTGGCTTTGCAAACCTCGAATAAACCCCATGACCGCAGCGTGATTAAGCAAGGCCATAGTTCCTGTGAATTGCTCAGAATTAAATCTTTCCTTAGCAGCTTCCAATCCTCGATTCAAGATCTCGCTAGCCCGTGCACCATAAATTTCTACGGTTTCATTTACGCCTTGATGCAATCCCTTCAGTTCATCAAGAATTATATCAACATCGAAAGTACGTGAGAAAACTGTTTTTCATAAACTAATTAATTCCTTTAAATTTTTCGGTTCCTGACGATTGGCAATCAAAAGATCTGCATGTCCCTCGATCTTATTTCGAATTAAAGCAAGGAAGTTAATACGATCTACAGGTTTTATTCGCGATTCAGCTAATTGGCATTGTTTGATGAATTTTATCAATGAGCAGACATTCCCGTCAAAACGTGGAATTAAATCAGCGGCCAACTTTAACGGTAAAAAGGCGTTATTTATTGATTCCGGTGAAGGGTTCTGTGAATTAACAGCGTCAGAAATACTAGAACAAGGCGTTGATTCTTTACTTGAACCAGGTAAATTTAGTTCTAATTCGTTCAATTTTATAGAATTTTTAGGAGTCTGTATGGGAGTTAACCCTACTTAGATTAGATTTACGGATTCGCTTGAACCTTTTCGGACCTCTACCAATTCGCAACATCTTAATAGTTTTAATAACAACCAATTAACATGAACTAATCCGTACAAGCTATAACTTGATGTTCAAAACGCTAAGTAAATTAATAAATAAATCTATCTATTCACCAATAGCGCTGTGTAATTCTGACGAAACGCTCCTGTATCTTCCAGGTCCTCTCCTTCGATTCGCAGCAACTTTTCCTTCGATTCGCAGCAACTTCGCCTTCGATTCGCAGCAACTACTCCAGCGTCTCAGCGTCTCAGCAATTATTCCGGTTGAGTCTCTCTCGTTCACTCCTCCGATGTCCAGGTGATATATTACTGCAGATTCTCCCCAATACCAGTTGTAACCGAATTGTACGATGTGGTTTTCAGGGTATGCGTGCACGGCCACTGAAACCACCCATCTCCGACATTCGCCCTGAGCTCACAAGGAAAACCGTGCGAAAACCCGTGAGAGAGAGGTCGTACAATTTACAATTCCGAATAAAGAGTGTAGGTCTTAAACACATCCACGAGCCGGCACCGTTGAAGAAGATCCAGTTGTTGAATTCAGGAAATCCGGTCTTCGAAGGAAGATCCACCGTAGAAGAAGAGAGAAGATTCCGCCGTTGAATTTCGGATAATCCCATCGCTGTCACCAAATTGTTGCGTGGCTCTTCAGGAAACGTCGTCCACTTCTCGGGAATGGGATCGAGGCCCATGGAATGCTGAAGCACTCTGCTCCGTGAATGCGCTCTTATTTCGGACTCGTGAATTGGGAGAATTTAAAAGAGACTTTATATTTCAGATTGAATAAATTAATATATTTTGTACAACTCTTTAGTATGTCTTTACAAGGTCGACTCTCGCAATTGAATGAATGTGAATTAGATCTTCTGTTTAGGTTGTTGACATAAATAATTAATATTTTGTTTTCTAACGAGCGTTTACATACTTTCAGTGATGATGAATAAAGATTAAAAAACCCAACAACTTCGTGTAGTTCCGCCCCGTTTCTTTTAGTTTGAATTTCCCTCCGAAGCTTTGTTCACATCGTAGCAAGGTAACGGCAATGCAACACAACTATATATGTCGTAAATAATATGGGTACAACTATTATTACAATTCCCAGACTTTTACGGTGCGTGCTATATGCATTCTCTGAACTTGTTCCGATTGGAAACGACCAAAAGCGTCCGTCTTCTCGTGCCGGTCTCGGATTGGCTGGTCTCTGGTATGGATTAATGCTGCGCAGATTACGTGGGTGCGCACTAAGCCGCGCAAGACTATCTCTTCATAAAGAAACAGCTCATGAGAGACGAGAGGACAGAAACGTACGCCGTTCGGCGTTCGTGTGGAAAAAGGTCCTTGTCTCAAGGCTCTATTGTATCGATATATACGGCCACGGTCAAAGTATCGATACAATTGATATATCGGAGACGAAGTATCGATATCACCGGTATCGATACGTACGTATCGGTCCATGTATTCGTGCCCTCATTTCATGTGACCTTGTTTTTTTGAGACCATGCACAATATTAAGGAATATAATTTCATCTCTACGGTACTCATCACATCAATGTGAACAGCATTCTAATCGGTTGCCGCGGTGCGGTTGTATCGATACAAAGTATCGATGTACTGGTTGAAGAGTATCGATATTTCGATGTATCGATACTGTATCACCATAATTACCGGCAACCCATTTCCGGTCCACGTTGTATCCGCCACACATTCCCCACAAACGCTTGCTACGCGGTATCTGTAAAAGATACCAAATACCAACCTTCTGTCGGCACTCTCGGCAACTATTCCCTAACCAGAATCCACCAGAACAGAGTTGAGCCAGCTAGTTTCACCCGAATGTGCGGCATGGTGTCGCACTGAAAAAGTTCGCACTCAGTGCGCACTAGTGCGGGTTGCCGAATGTGCTATAACCCAAACCATCCACGAAATATGGATAGATCGCATAGGTAAAGCCTAATTAGATCTACATACACACCCTGATAACCATCTGTCTCCAATCTGACATCAGATTGGTAGCAGGGTCTGGCATGAGAGCGCAGATCCTGATGTCAGATGCTGATGTCAGATCGGCAGCAGATGGACAGCAAATTCTGCCGTCTGCTTGGCACAGCCAACAGCGCCATCTGAGATCCAGAATTAACATGCAATTCCCTACGCGTGACGTCACATGGCCGCCCCTACGCGTGACGTCACACGGACGTGGCTACGCACCAACACATGTATACCGTGATTACTATAGGTGTCTTCCAGTGATGCCAGAATCGTGGGACGCGGGACCAAACGCTTATCCCCACTATGACCTACCGTCGTCTCCCACTATACCCTACCGGCGTACCCCACTGTCTTCCCACCGCACTGCACACAAGCATATTTTTACTTCTGTCCGTGTGAGCTGCCTGTTGGGCTGCCGAGCACACGGACAGGAGTAGGGATATGCTTGTGTGCAGTGCAATGGGAAGAAAGTGGGGGACGACGGTAGGCCATAGTGGGAGACGACGGTAGGTCATAGTGGGGGTAAGCGTTTGGTCCCGCGTCCCACGATTCTGGTATCACTGGGTGTATCCCCACCCTTTCTACTGCGCGTAGAGAAGTTTTGGAGCAGATTCCAAGATTCTGCTCGCAGGTTATGTGAACCGCAGTTTATTAAATAAGTTTTCTATTTTTTTTTTCTAAAAGTATGTGTTTATTCTTTAATATCACAAGTAAAAAATATATATAAGTGGCACATATATTAACATTTTAATATTTACATTAAGAAATGGTGATTCTAGATGCAAACATAAGCCAATTTTCTCGAGAACGAACTTTTATTCTATATTACATTTTTATATGTATAGATTTTCGACTTATTGTTTTTGCATAGAATCACCATATCCCTGCTTGTGTTAACTCTGAAAACAAATACAACATTAGTATAAAATTGAAACGATACTGGGAAAGTACCGATGAATATTTTATTAAACGTTAAGTACTTTATTTCAGTGATGCTGAAGTAAAGTAAGCATTGACAAGTACTGTTTGGTTGTGTACGTTTTAAGAGACTGGCGTTGAAAAGTGCCGATTATTGTTCCTTGTGAACGTCGAGAGGTTATTCCCGTTGAACTCGATTAAAATGGGCACTGAAAAGTACCGTTTGGTCTCTTCGGCACTGTAAAAGGAGACACATCTCTACTTTTAATAGGCATATTTCTGAAAAATAAAATATCTATTGCTGTTAAGGGTCGTTTTCACGTGACAGTAAATCGTGACTTTTACTGTTACGACACTAAATGTCGTGATTTTTAATATTACGTTAAAACGGACCTTCAGAGGTGATCAGCTTCTTCTTCGGGCTGCTGGACGCTCCAAAACTCGCGGCGCCTTTGCAAGTCACTTGGGGCTGCCGCGCCCGTGGACCACGCCTCCTGCTGCGTACCTTCTCTTTCGCGGTCCGCAGTGCCCGTTGCATAGATAGCTGAAAGTCCGATCGCAGGGGCTTGTTAAAATGCGGGTTCCCAGACACCGCTTCTGAAAAAGTAATGCACGCAAAGTACGTTAGCATAATTATGTATACAAACATGAAGATGCTTATTGCTTCGTACAGTAAATCGCCATAGTGATACGGGCATTGTACAACGGCCGTTGTCCCGTTCGGCCGAACCACTTGAAAGCCGTTGTCACGTCGTCGATAAGGGCCTCCTTCATTCAGGTTGAATCCACCCACCTATTTGAAATATTTGACCTAAACAAAGTAAGTAAATATTGATGTAAGTATGTATTATATAAAAGTAAATAAAAGCATAATTTCGTTTTCACTTACAACATTGGAATACGTTTCGTCGTCGATGGTCTCGAAACAGTCCACCTCCTCCGGTGACGAGAGAGGAATGACGGCTGGTTTTCTTGGTGGACCGTTACAGGTGGGTTGCACACATTGGAGAACACTCTCCAACAGAGTATTCATTCTTCTGCAAGCAGAACGGATGCAGACGTAACGTATTAATAAACACGATAACATGCAATACTTACGTCAGCTCCGCCTCCATGGATACTATACGATCGTGTATGCTCCTGCAAACATTAACATTTATTAAAAAATGTCCTTACAGCAATATTTTTATAGCAAAAAAAGAAGAAACATGTAAATTTACCCATTATCAGGAGGTTGAGTTGTCGCTGGATTGTGCTGCAACAGCTCACTGTAGAGCACAGTGGCGCGTGCAGACGATGTCCCTGAATTCTGTTGATCCGTGAATCCTCCGAGGACAGGAACACTGGCCGCATAAGTATCCTCCTGAAACATATAAATATTATTTGGGTTAACATTACCCTCCGACGTTGTTGGACTGTCTTCTTGCAGGATCATCCCCAAATCCTGGATGTCCTTGTCGATTGGAGGTCTGGGCGCGGTTGACTTCTTTTGCCTTTTCGGAGCTTCCTCCTCCTCTGAAGTAGTCTAGTATCTTGAATGTTTCATGACCACACGTTTGCTTCGCTTGTCCATTCCAGCCGTAAGTAAAAAAAGTAGATATTACGATACTTAGCAAAGGCGTGTTAGATGTTTTTTTCTATTTTACATGCAATATTTTATCCACCAACTATTCTCACCTTTTCCATGTTATATTTGTATGCATCTTAATTGTACGAAACCTCAAGACGAACCTATGTAACGTACTACTCAATAATTCGAGTGAAACGCGACAAAGGCTTCAACAGTAGAAAACGTGAAAAAATGACCCATGCAGAAACATTCGAACCAAACGATAAAATTAAACAAACCGAGCCGTCGACTGAGATGCAACAATTATCGCGTACATTGATTCCCAGAGATATGTTATTGAACTCTATCTTGCGGTACTGAGAACAATTGGGGTCGATACTAAGTGGTCTAGATACGCGAATAGAAAAATCTACATTACAATGAATGTTTGTGCTATGAAATTGTATCTCCCTCATCCTATTGGAAAATTGTTGGAGACGAAGACTTGGCATTCGGAGATACTTTTTAAAAATGGACATGTTGTTTGCATATGGAAAAGCAGAACGTGAATCTAAATTACCAAGACGTCTGACATCGTTGGTTAGGTGAAGAAGACTATGGACGTTATAACTATTAAAAGTTGGGCCATTTAGTTCTTCGTTACGAAGCACAAATTTCTCTAAAGCTGACTCTGGGAATCTCAAGTGTGGGCTCGATGGAGATTCTGAAACCAAAACCCGTATGGTCGCATGTAAGAATAAGAAATGGTTGTATACGGTTTTTTCCAGTACACCATTCAGTATAACTGGCCCTGTATACAGAAGGAACTGACGAAATTCGGTCGCCTTATACACTCCTCACATTAATTAAAGGATCACCTCTGGGAGCCCGAATAATAGAGGGAAGTTCACATGGTCATAACTCCGGTAAAAATAGTCGTATCGATATTTTGAAAATATGGTTTCAAAGCGTGGAATCTCTATTTTCAACTGTTTTTTTTTCAAATTGTAGATGCATTGCTTTTCGGCAAAGTTATAGCAATATAAAGAGCACTTGGTCAATTTTAAAAAATTTTCTTCAACTTTGCGATGTTCCACGGGGAGTATGAATTTTTTTACACAAATTCCATTCACACCAGTCGAAAGCGGCTACTTTCCTGTGTAAAAAGAGAGGAACAAATTTCTTGTGTGATTTTTTTTGGCCGAGTTATTCAACTTTGAAGTAAAAACCGTTTTTTTTTACTTGAATTGTTTCTTGCAAGAGAAGGAATCATCGTAGAACGTTCATGAAAAAGCAATAGAAAGATCAGTCTTTTCTCTTTAAGATGCATCTTCGACTTTTTCGTTTCGGTTAAAATTTTGGTCTCTGATGTCCTTTCCAAAATAAGCTTAAAAAATGCACAAATTCCATTTTCTCTTCAACTCGCTGTATCTTCGCGAGGGATGCCGGGAACATCAATGTCTTAAACTCATTTTAAAGCGGAGTGTCTGCCGATTATTTTGAGCTCCACCGAAACCCGCTGCGATAATTTCTTACCTGTGGCCTTTAAGTTTGAAGTTACCGTTTCAGGAAAACTTATGCGGAGACTTCAGCGGCCGCGTGGCTGCATTGGCACCACCGATGGCATATCGCGTGGAGGGATGTGTCATATGTGTGTGCACACACAGGAACCTTCGGTAGTCCCGGCGTGACTCGGCTCGCTTTCGGTTGCTATCGTCACTTATATCGGCGGGTGGGGATACGAACAAGAGCGCTCGCTTCCGAGGGGATGACTGACAGTGGCGACACATTTTGTAGCCTTATTTTCCCGAAACGGTAACTTCAAAGTTAAAGACCATAGGTAAGAAATTATCGCAGCTGGTTCCGGTGGAGCTCAAAAGAATCGGCAGACTTTCCGCTTTAAAATGAGTTTAAGACATTGATGTTCCGGGTATCCCCCGCGAAGATACAGCGAGTTGAAGAGAAAATGGAATTTGTGCAATTTGTAAGCATATTTTGGAAAGGACATCAGAGACCAAAATTTTAACCAAAACGAAAAAGTCGAAGATGCATCTTAAATAAAAAAGACTGATCTTTCTATTGCTTTTTTCATGAACGGTCTACGATTATTCCTTCGCTTGCAAGAAACAATTAAAGTAAAAAAAACGGTTTTTACTTCAAAGTTGAATAACTCGGCCAAAAAAAAATCGCACAAGAAATTTGTTCCTCTCTTTTTACTCAGGAAAGTAGCCGCTTTCGACTGGTATGAATGGAATTTGTGTAAAAAAAATTCATACTCCCCGTGGAACATCGCAAAGTTGAAGAAAATTTTTTAAAATTGACCAAGTGCTCTTTATATTGCTATAACTTTGCCGAAAAGCAATGCATCTACAATTTGAAAAAAACAGTTGAAAATAGAGATTCCACGCTTTGAAACCATATTTTCAAAATATCGATACGACTATTTTTACCGGAGTTATGACCATGTGAACTTCCCTCTATTATTCGGGCTCCCAGAGGTGATCCTTTAATTAATGTGAGGAGTGTATAAGGCGACCGAATTTCGTCAGTTCCTTCTGTATACAGGGCCAGTTATACTAAATGGTGTACTGGAAAAAACCGTATACAACCATTTCTTATTCTTACATGTGGCCATACGGGCTTTAGTTTCAGAATTTCGATCGAGCCCACACTTGAGATTCGCAGAGTCAGCTTTGCAGAAATTTGTTCTTCGTAACGGAGAACTTTATGGCCCAACTTTTAATAGTTATAACGTCCATGGTCTTCTTCACCTAACCAACGATATCAGACGTCTGGATAATTTAGATTCATGTTCTGCTTTTCCATATGAAAACAACATGTCCATTTTTAAAAAGTATCTTAGAAAGTCAAGTCTTCCTCTCTAACAATATTCCAACAGGGTGAGGGAGAGACAACTTTATGGCACAAATATTCATTGTAATGTCGATTTTTCTATTCGCGTATCTAGACCGCTTAGTAACGACACCAATTGTTCTCAATACCGTAAGATAGAGTAAAATAGCATATCTCTGAGCATAAATGTACGCGATAATTGTTGCATCTTAGTTGACGGCTCGGCCTGTGTAATTTTCAATAATAGCATGGACTCCAATAACTCCTATCGTTTAGAGTAGTAGGGCTAGGCGGATTCCAACTCAAATTTGAGTTTTAAGGTCATGATAAGAATTTCCCCCGACCTTGAAACTCAAATTTGAGTTTGAAATCCAACGCGGCGGCGCATGCTGCGGCGGCGCGCGACCGGACGGTGGTGGATGACGTCATACAGATGGTGGAGTGGTGGGGGTATAGCGCGAGAGCAGATATCGAATCAATCGATACAGAATCAATATCGGACCGCGGGATGAATTGCTAACTCTGGAGCGTGGTACCGACTACAGTCGATAAGGAGGGAAATATTAATTTTAAGATAATAATATAAATGAAAAAACAGAATCTCGGACGACGGGGCTCGAACCCAAGACCTCCGCGCAGTACGAGTCAGCCGCCTATCCAACTCCCCCAACGCCCACTCTCTGACATTAGTATTTTCCGAATGGTACATATACCGAGCGTCACATGCCATGAGCAGTTGCCAAACGCCAAAGCATAATAATTATCGGATGATGTCGGGCAATGTCGGGAAAGATCGGCGATTTTACACACCGCGTCTTCGGAGGAGGGAAAAGAGAGAGCAATACTTAGTTATTTTAAAGCTAAATTGGAGGGGAGGGAAAGAGACAGCACTACTTGCTGGTACAAGGCCAACAATTTTTTCAAAATGTTTTCCAACTTCGCAGCGTATCGCGCGATCTCATAGAATCGTAGAATTATGCAGCGTCAGCAGAAATTTTTTTCCATACCAACAGACATTTTTTCCCAACGCAGAGAAATAATAATTTGAATCCCCTCCCACACCGATCTGTTGAACCAATATGTAGCAAACAGACAGACACTCAAAAGCTAAAAATTTTTCAATATGTTTTTTCAATCTTAACATCGCAGCGTAACGCGCGATTACGTGTAATTTGAATCCCCCGTGATGGAACCGCCGTGCAATATGACATTTGGTGGCGTGAAGAACGTACGAATCATAGAAAGAATTATGAAGTGTCAGCAGAAATTGGTGAGGAGAGAAGGAGGAAGACGGGTAAATAAATAGATTGTAATATATGTAAAATGATTTTATACTGTTACATTAATTAAAAAATAGAAATATAAAAAAGAAAAAATATAAAAATAGAATATAAATAGTGTCTCGGCAGAACCCCCCTCACTCTCTCTCTCCCTCTCTCTCTCTCTCTCCCCCTCTCTCCCTCCCTCTATTAGTCTCTCTTTCTTTCTCCTTCTCTTTTTCTCTTTTTTACATCAATCGCAAGACAATTTGAACATTCTCGAACAGCTGATGGACTTCCTATTTTCTTTTCGCGAGATCATACATACATACATACTCTTCCACACAACACCTCACATACACTCATATACACTCACGCTCTCGTGACCGCCCCGAGTGCTCAGTTACACAGAACTGTAGTATCTCGTCATTATTCGCCGAAACTGTTACGTATCTATTGTATCGCCTCAATTCTCTATCTCTAAATAAACCGCTCTATTCTCAACATTTTTGAGTTCTCTCTGTACAAATAGAATATAAAAATATAAAAATAGAATATAAAAAGAAAAAATATAAAAATATAAAATAAAAAAGAAAAAATATAAAAATACAATATAAAAAAAAAGGCGGGAACCACGTGACGTGCGCGAGAGGAGAACGTGTGTAAGCAGACAGGCGAAAGAAATAGACGAAAAGTGTGGCAAAAGTGCGCAGAAAATAACGAGGCCGGGTGGAAAATACGGGGAGAAGACAAGGTTCCGGTGGACAGTAAAATCGACAGTTAATAAAGTGTCGAAAGGTGAAATAAAAGGTGAAGAAGAGAAGGTGTGAAACGAGTGCACGAAGTATAAAATACGTGGCAAGGATAAGGGACACCCACGGGAGTGGAAGAAGTAAGAAGACAAAACGGAGACAGCAGTAGGTAAAGAAGAGCATAGACTCTAATGAACCGAGCAGGCGAAGGCGGGGAAGTTCAAAAGGAAACGAGAAGAAGGGGAAGACCATCGTTGGCAGAACAGCTGGGAAGAAGTAGAGCGGGCAACGAAGGCTCGATACTGGACTCGTTCAAGAGGAAACGGGAGGGCGAGGAGAAGCAGGAGAGGTTAAGGGCCGAAAAGGAAATAGGGGAAGAATTCCTAAAAGCAAGGAAAGTAGGGAGGTCGCCGCCGACGAAGAAAAATGAGGTAGTTATAGGAACTGCGGAAACGCCGGTCTGCCAGGAGACAGAACAGGACAGAGAAATGGATAAATTAGACAGATTGATGGAAGTAGTGTTGGCAGTTAAGAATGAATTGGAAGAGCTGAGAAAAGATAATAGAGAGCTGAGGGACGAGTGGAAGAGGAGGTACGAGATATGGGAAAAGGAAAGAAAGGAAATGAGAGGTAGGGTAGAAGTACTGGAGGCCAAGAAGGATCAGGCAGAGAGGCTGACAGAAAGACTGGAGGAGCTAGAAAGGAAGGAAGAGGCTAGAGAAAAAAGAGAGAGAAGAAATAATATTACCCTAAGGGGAGAGGATTTACCGCGTAAAGAGACGCCGAAGGATACGGTGGAGTATATGTTAAGGCACGAATTGCAGGTAGAAGCAGAAATCGAGGAAGCCTACTGGGTAGGAATGGGAGAGAAGAGGGGGCTACTGATAGCGAAGTTAAAAAGCTGGCAACAGAAAAGAGCAGTAATGCTAAAGAAGAGTACACTGAAAGATAAGAGGCTGGTTATTGACAATGACCTAACGAAAAAGGAAAGGGAGATACAAAAAAATATTAAAGATATTGCCAAAGCGGAAAGGGAGCAAGGGGCAAAGGTAAAAGTTGGATACAGGAAAATAAAAATCAACGATAAGACATTTATTTGGAAAGAGGTTGGTGGGCTGAAGGAAGTAAATTTTTGGAGTCGGCAAAGTTCTGTGAACCTCTAAATTATTGGAGGATCACAGAGCTTACAAGGACAACCAACGCACGTCAAAAGGCAGTACCAACACCCGTTCCCCGCGCGCCTGCGGATGCAGATATGCGGGGAGAGGGGGTACACAGATTTGGGGAAGGAATAAGAAGTCAAAGAGAAATAGATACATTTAAAATAGGCTACTGGAATGTGGCAGGATTATTCAGCAAAGACAAACAGTTTTGGGATTTCTTAAAAGATCTCGATGTAATAGGATTAGTAGAAACGTGGATTAAAGAGAAACAATGGGATGGATTGAAAGATAAATTGCCACAAGAATTTTCATGGAAATGTAAATATGCCACTAGAGAGAGAAAAAAGGGAGAGCGATAGGCGGAATTATCACAGGTGTAAGAAAGGGCATAGAAGAGGAGGAATCGAACGCAGGAACGGAACATATTCAAGAGAGAAGAATCAGGATACAAAATGAAAAATGGAGAGTAATAACAGTGTACAGCAGAGATATGAAGGAAACGAAAGAAGAGCTAGACCAGATAATAGAGGAGAGGGAGGTGGAGAAACTGATAATCGGAGGAGATTTCAATGCGAGAATTGGACAGGAAGGGGGCGATTTTAGAATAGAAGAAAAACATGACGTAAGGAGATCAAAAGACAAAGTTAAAAACACGGAGGGAAAGTTGTTATTAGATATGGTGGAGGAAAGAGGATGGAATATTCTGAACGGGAATATGGAGGGAGATGAGAAAGGAGAGTACACATACACGGGGCCGAGAGGCAGCACGGTAATTGATTATATAATAACAAATGTCGAGGCGAAAGAAGATATCAAGAAATTCACAGTGGAAGATGGAGTTGAGTCAGACCATATGCCTCTGATAGCAGAACTATATAGGGGAAATAAAATGAGAGAACGAGAGGGAGATCAGGAGGGGAGGTGGAGAGAGAGAGAAGAGTATGGACAGAGGAAGGAAAGAGAGAGTTTTAAATGGAATTAAACAAAATAAACTTTAATAGGACAGAGGTGAATGAAATGGTAGAAGAAATGGTAGGAAAAATAAATAATGCAGTACGGAAAGAAGAAGTAAAAATAAAGAAATGGAAATTGGGCAGCTTTAAGTGGTGGAATTCGAACTGTACAAAAAAGGAAAGAGAAGCCAGGAAAGCACTGAGGAACTGGAGAAGGGGCAAAGGAGACAAAGAAGACTATCAGAAGAAAAGAAGGGAGTACAAAAAAGTGTGTGAACAAAGGAGAAGGGAATTACAAGAAAATATAGAAAACGAGATAATGCAATTAAAGGGAGAAAATCAAATATGGAAATATATAAATAAACAAAGAAAGAAAAGAATAGGGATCTCCAATAAAATAGATTTAAAAGAATGGAAGGATCATTTTAAAACATTGCTAGAAGGCGTCGACTGTAAAAACGAAGTAGGAGAGTTGGAAGAAATAGACAACACGGAAGGAGAAGAGGAAGAGGAAATAACAGAAACAGAAGTAAAAGAACAAATCAGGAAACTAAAAAATAGAAAACAGCAGGGGAAGACAAAATAGAAAATGAAGCCTGGATTTACGGTAACGTGAAAATAGTAAAAAGGATCACAGAAATTTTCAATAAAGTGTGGAACGGAGAAGGATTCCCGGAGAGGTGGAAAGAAGGGGTGATTTCACCAATATACAAAAAAGGAGATAGAGAAAAGGTAAACAACTACCGGGGGATAACGATCCTAAACAAAGCGTACAAAATATATGCTATGGTCCTAGAAAAAAGATTAAAAGAGGAATTGGAAAAGAACGGGCACCACATAATACCAGAAACGCAAGCAGGATTCAGGAGCGGTAGGTACGACAACAGATAACATTTTTATTCTGAACTATGTAGCTAACAGAGAAATACAGAAAAAAGGGGGGAAGCTGTATACGTTTTTCGCGGACGTAAGCGCTGCATTTGACAACGTGGATAGAGTAAAACTTCAGAACATAATGAAGTGAAAGGAAATAAGTAAATGCTTGAGAATGAGAATCGGAGAAATTTACAAAGAAACAAGAAATACAATAAAAGTAAACGGAGAAATGTCATCCAAATTCTGGATAACAAAAGGGGTAAGACAGGGATGCCCACTGAGTCCAACGTTATTTACAATATATGTAGCGGACTTGGAGGAAACCATGAGGAAAAACCAAGCAGGAGGAGTTAGAGTAGGAAAAGAAAAAATCTGGACTCTAGCATATGCGGACGATATAGCGTTACTAGCAAAGGAACCAAAGGATCTTAAGGACATGATACGAAGATTTGGAAAATACCTGGAAAGGATAGGGTTGCAACTGAACGCAGAGAAATCCAAGGTGCTGATTTTCCATAAAGGAAGAGGAAAGAAGAAGAGAGAAGAATGGAGTTGGCAGGGGCACAGTCTGGAAGAAGTAAAGGAGTTCAAATACTTAGGGTATAATTTTCAGAAAAACGGGGGCAGAGAGATGCATATAAGGGAAATCATGAAGAAACCTAGAATAGCAATGGCGCATATATGGGGAATAGGACAAAGAATGTTCAAGAACAATTTTGAGAGAAGAATGAGAATATTCAGAAGCATAGTGAAAAGTATCTTGCTGTACGCGTCAGAAATTTGGGGATGGATGGAAGCAGAAAAGGTAGAGAAGATACAAGAGAAATCATAAGATGGACTTTAGGTCTGGACTTCAATACACCAGCATATCTAATTTTGGAGGAAACAAAAACGGACAAATTAAGAATAGAAGCGGGGAAAAGAGCAATAAAATATGAGGAGAAAGCGAAACGGCTGAACAGGAATAAACTAGTTCAAGAATGCTGGAGGGAAATAGACGTGAAGCAAGCAGAGGAAAAGTCGAAGTGGGAGGAAATGAGAGATGCATACTACATGCAAAAAATGATGGATATCCAAGAAATGGAAATGGAAAGAAGGCGAGGTAGAGAGTTCGCTGAGGAACTAGCGCAAAGGGACAGGGCAGAGCAGGTTCAATGGCAATATGACAGAATACAAGGAGGCAGATTCAACGCACATTACACAGAAATCAGGGATGACCAGAGAGCAAATTACCTAAATGGAAACTACAGAGGCAGAGACCAAAGAATGATTGCAAGGTTCAGATGTGGAAACAAAGAGCGGGGAAGCAAGTACTGAAAGGAGGAAAAAGACACAGTATGCAGACTATGCAATGGGGCTAGAGAGACGCTGGGTCACATGCTACAAGACTGTAAGGAGCTGAACAGAGAGAATTCAACGATCAGAGAGATTCTAAAGGGAGAAGAAGAACGGTCAGAGTGGATGCGAACGGTTCTGGAAAAAAGGAGAAGAACAAGATGAAGGAAGAAATCAAAACGAAAGAGCATTCTTGAGTTAACAGTCCCAGAAACATTTACACACATAACACATGTAACCCCATTTTGAGGCCGAAAGGCAAAAAATGAACCTACTTACTACAATGTGAAAAGGAAAAACATAATAATAATAATTTAATTTATTCCCCACTTACGTGTTACAATTTAACGATCATATACTTTTTCCATTTCAGACCCGTGATTGTGTCAGTATAAGTCCTACCCTTCTAATGTTTCCTGCTGTGTCTTAACAATTTTTTTCTATTTTACAAGTGTTTCGTAATCTATTCTATGTTACATAATCTTCTTTTATCACTTTCCTGTTCTTCCCATCTTTTCCTTCTCCCCATTATCTCCTGTAGAGTAGCCAAGTTTTTCCCTTCTCCTCTAATTACCTCTGCCCAATTCCTACCACTCTCTCCACTTACTTCACATGCTTCAATGTTTCTTCCTCTTTCTTACATACCCTTTCTTCTTTCATTAGCCAATATTTGCATGCCCTTGTTTCACTACCCTATATGAATCTTCCTATCCTTTCTAATTCTCCTCTTCTTTTTTCATTTTTCCCCCATAAGCATTTCGACTTATCTCCTGGTTTCCTTGCCACCTCTCTTAATTCTCTTAGGAACGTTGACTTTTTTACTTTCATCTCTCTTTCTTGTTCTTTCTTCCCCATTTAATCTTCTTCTTTTCCATCCTTCATTTGACCATCCTCTCGGTTCCAAGAATTTGATTCTCATTCTTTCCCTTTTCATTACTTCATTTCCTCTCATTAGTCTTCTCACACATTTATATCTTATCGATCATTCTTCCGAGTTTATTAGTCTCACTTCAAACTTCATTGCTCTTACTCCCATTTTAATTACTATGCCACCTCTTCCTGATTCTTTTAACAGCCAGTATGTTGGTGTTGATCTCTCTAATTTCATTATCCACCGTATATATTTCGCCTGCAATTTTTCTAATAAACTCATACTTCTAACTAGCGCATCAAACAGTTTCATTCTTCTTTCAAAGTCATCTCTGAATAATCTTTCTCACTGTATAACCTAAATATTCCAGTTCTCTTACTCTTTCTTCTTCATTCCAACGGAGTCTTTCTTCTTTTCTTCTTCTTCCTGCTTTCCTGCATATCATTATCTTAGACTTTTACACATTTAACTCCAAGCCTTTCTTTTTTATGTATCTTTCGAATCTCTTTATCATATTCTTCAGTCCCTGTGCATTATTTACCATTAACACAACATCATCCGCATATGAAATTGTCCAAATTTACCTTCTACCTATTACGACTCCTCCTTCCTGTTCTTTGCTCATTTCTTTTTCCAGGTCTGCAAATGCGACATTGAAAAGTGTCGAGCTTAACGGGCACCCTTGTCTAACACCCTTTCCTGTTAAAAAAACTTTTCTATCAGTTCCTTCGTCACTCCTAAAGTGCATATAGTTCTGTTGTACATTTCCTGTATCCTTATTCTTAGTTGTTCGCCTACTCCTTCTTCCTAAAGTCTTTTCCAAATTTCCATTTGTTCTTCTAATCTCCTCCTTAGAATGTCCGCGTAGGGTAAATTCGGGAGACGCGGTCGGGCCGGAGAGTTGGTCGAGTCACAATATTTCAGACCCTATGCGTAAAATCGCGTTAAAGTGTAAACCAATTACTACTCTAGAAGCCAAACAATTGAACGAATAGCGTCACTTCGGTTCCTTCTGTGTTTTTCTAGATTTACAGGCTATAAAATGTAAACTGAGGTTTCATTTAACCTCCTTTGTCAAACAACGGTGTATATAATCGCATTTAAAATATACTTTTAAGTTTATTTTCGTTTAATGTTTGGGAATAATAAGATAGTAGAGATATTGAGGGACAATGTAGCCAAAGTATTTAACCATATTAACTCTTCCTCTCAAAACTAACGAGAAGACCATCTCTCGCTGTAAAAAGGAGAGATGGTCGAGTTAGGATTTTTTCATTATTTTTATTTATATTTTTATTTTTTATCATTATTTTATTATTATTATTGTTTATTTAATTTATTTATTCACTTTTGTATTCATTTGCCTTGCTAATCGCCTGTAGGTAGTTCGCATTATCTTTGATATGTTCTTTACTTGTTTAGCGTAAAAAATTATATATCAATGAATCTGTAGTTGTATTCACTCATAAATAATTTTTCTTCCTTCTTTGTTATTTTCTTCTTCGTTATTATGTGAGTGGTCTCTGCCAACGACGAAAACCATTTCTCCCGGCACTTCGGGAGAGGTGATCAGATGTCATGACTTCAGTTTTCAACCCGATTTACAGTAAATATTGTCTTAAAGCAAATATCGACCACTTTTTCTGGATCAGCATAAAATTCTGAACATATTAAGTTTGTTCTGATAAAATAAGTAATATCTGTATTAGTTTTAATAGCCATTTTATATTAGGTCGACCGCGTCTCCCGGATATACCCTATATCTTACAATCCGTGTTCATTTAAGTTATGCCCCTATAGTTCTTAACCATTTCCCTTTCTTCTTTTTTTTTTTTGAACACAGGACTTACTATTCCTCCTTTCCATTTTACCGGAAAGTCCCCCTTCTTCCATGTTCTGTTTATCACCTTTGTTTGATTACCTATATTTATGAAGATGATTGCGACCTCGATGTTGAATTAAGATATAATTTAAATGCAGGAGTTTAAATTTTAAGTCGGCTCGACTTTTAATATCTTACATGATTTGAGTTCAGATCGATGTGAGCTAGATCGGTTTGTATCTATATTTATCTAATAAATTTTTGTACGAAAGGACTTAATTTATAAATTTTTTGTTTTTGCTATATTCAATAAAAATTGGAATTTTATATTTATTAGGAATAGGTGTTTACCCTGTGATAATTGTTGCTTGGGCTTCAAATTCTAATTATTCAATATTAGGAACGATTGGGTCAATTTCACTGTCAGTTTCTTATGAAGTAAGTTTATTTTTAACAATATATTCTGTAATTTTATTATTTGAAAATTAATCATTATTGGATTTATATAAATTTCAATATTATTTTGAATTTATTTTAATTTTAATTCCAATACTACGACAGGAAAATCGCGGATAGGTCTTTTAAATTCAGAGACCAACTGCTACTGCACGATGAGACGCTAAGACGTGGGCGGTCAAAAACTAACACCTGCGTGGATAGGCTCTTACACAATTCAAAACACGCACGATAATAATAATTACAGCATAAAGGGCGACGAACAATCCGCGTTCACACAAACACATTATAGAATAGGGCAGTAATAGGGGAATGGTCGCAGTTTTGAAGGGAAGTAACGATACACTAACAATTATATAAGGATAAGACTAAGAAAAGTAATTTATTGAAAAAAGATGGTAAATAAGCGCACAACTAGGCGTCGTCGTCCCAGCCACGTAGGGCAAGGTCGGCCTCCAATAGCGACCACAGTCGAGGCCGCGGAGCAGACCCAACGAAGATGTCCCCATGACGTTCTACACAAAAAAAAAACAATTGCAAGACTATTACCACACACACTGAAATAGAAACAATAACCAGACCTACAATCCCCGGTGCAATAAGACACTCGCCAAATAGGACCCTCAGACCCCATGAGTCTTCATCATCCTCCCAGAATTCTGCATGCTGGAAGAACCGACGCCAATGCGCCCGATCCTCCCTAATTGCCTCCATATAGGCAATGCTGATACAACCCGGCGGGGCGGGGCACTGGAAACGCTAGAGGAATTATTCGGATAAATAGAACAACAAATTTACACAACATGATGCACAAACAAACCCCACTCGCACGTACAACTAAACCAAACATGATTTCCCGCGGCACGTTCAAAATAATTGACAACATATTCGTTCTGCAGATCACAACGAAATAAGAAGTGCTCAAGAAAATCGAGTCCCATATGCCCTCACTTCTCACTTCTACTCAAGTCCAGACAAAGAAGATGAACTGTCCTACGTTAGCAAAATAATTTATCTCGTGCACGCACAAGGAAAGACTTCGCGACTAACAAAAAAAAAAATGAAACACCGATTACACTTCGACATTATAATTTTACAGGATTTTCGTCCTATAAAACGATGATACTACCCGCAGGAGGAACAACCGCGACAATCGCTTTTCACTATAAAAGAATTCCAACACCACCCCGGCATTTACTTCGAAAACCTAGGCGATCTACAGATTTATTGAGATACCTGGAAGTTAGTCTTACACGTAGACATATCTTACATCTACCAACGCGAAGCGAACCTCCAAACTGCACAATATGATATATTTGCGCAATGTAAAAAACCTTCTACCAACAACTTACAAAATTATGTAAAACATTCGCCACGAAAATCCAAGACGAGGTAGACGGCGTCGCCACACTCCTTACCTACGTCCAGCAAACTAAAAGCTCAGCACATTGACAGCGTCGTGGATAAATAGATGGATTAGGTTACATAGGAAAATCACTCTTCGGGCTAATGGATTCCGAAGATAGAAAAAAATGAGTGATTAAATAGACCTTTTAAAAAGACAGGATAACAGATTAAAAAATGCAATCAAGGGACAAATGCAAACTGTAAGAGCCAACACCCGAACTTCTCAACGAGACTATACACGACATATGAGACAGCGAAAACGCACTCTTAAACGCGACTTGGCAAATTCAATACTTACTCCAACAGACAACTGACATTACTAAATTTCGAGAGACAGTAGACGAACACCTCATACTAATAAACAGCGTCGCGGAAACACTATTGCATGACACGCAAGACTTGTTAGAATTCATTATGAATATAAAGAAAGGAGTCCTAAACCCACGGTTACTAACACCACCACAAATCATAACGTACCTCACTTCTGCACTCGCACATATTCCGAAAGGACTAGACTTCCCAATCGGAATAAAATTAAAAAACATGCACGCCCTCTACGAAATCCTTACGTTTACCGCATTTTCGGATACCAAATTAATTACTGTAGTACTAGATATTCCATTGTTAAACGCGAAAAAAATTCAAATTGAGCAAGGTGCACCTGGCACCCACGAAGATAAACGAATCGTTTTACGCGTATAGAACTCCACGACTCATACGTGCTACTTGACACCTCGGTGCAAGATTATATACATCTAAGCAAACAGGGCCTAGCAAAATGTAAGACAATAAACGATCTGTACCTCTGCACCTCTAATCACCCAATGTTCAATGCGATACCATACGGACCGTGCGACGTACAGTTGTACACAAAATTAACAAAAACCTCAAACAATTGTAAAATGCGAATTATGACACTGAATCACACGTTGCAGATAGAATTACAACAACCAGGCACGTGGATTTATATTGCGCCGAAACCGATACAACTAGCAGCATCTTGCGACGACAAGAGCACAAATATGTATAGCATTAAGGATTCTGGTATAATAACAATAAGAAACAAATATACAATCCCTACAGCCAAATTCACAATAGAAACTAGAAAACAATACGAAAAAGAAAAAACATGGTACTACTTACCTGGCTACAATTTTGTCATTAGATGAAATCACACATCCACAGACCACTGTAAATTCGTGCGGAAATACAAATTTCAAGTTTAAAAGGATAATCAAACACCCGGAAGAATTAAATAAAGTTAGCAAACAAATTAGAAGACTTACAAAAACGATTTAGAAAAACCCGCAATTATAACAACCGAGTATCACTATAGCTTCTTTTCACTATCCACAATAACGGGATTTATCACATGAGGACCTATACCTAAAGTTGCAAAGTAGGATGCCTTTGCTCTTCACCTACTTCTTCACTGACAATCCCCTTCCTCCTGGCACTCATCTTCTTCGAATTCTTCACAGATCATCCTCTCCTTCTTTGGACTCATCATTTGACTAGACCATGTCACTTTAATGTGTACCAAACATCTATCGTACCACTCTGATCGTGCATCGAACGTCTACCGTACCTCTCTGAACGTGTGTCGAACGTGTATCGAACGTCTGTCGTATCACTATGATCGTGCATCGAATGTCTGTCGTACCACTCTGATCGTGTATCGAACGTCTGTCGTACCACTCTGAACGTGCATCGAACGTCTGTCGTACCACTCTGAACGTGTATCGAACGTCTGTCGTACCTGTCTGAACGTGTGTCGAACGCGTATCGAACGACAGACGTTCGATGCACGTTCAGAGTGGTACGACAGACGTTCGATGCACGATCAGATTGGTACGATAGATGTTTGGTACACATTAAAGTGACATGGTCTAGTCAAATAATGAGTTCAAAGAAGGAGAGGATGATCTGTGGAGAATTCGAAGAAGATGAGTGCCAGGAGGAAGGGGATTGTCAGTGAAGAAGTAGGTGAAGAGCAAAGGCATCCTACTTTGCAACTTTAGGTATAGGTCCTCATGTGATAAATCCCGTTATTGTGGATAGTGAAAAGAAGCTACGCTTTCCGCGACGCTGTTTATTAGTATGAGGTGTTCGTCTACTGTCTCTCGAAATTTAGTAATGTCAGTTGTCTGTTGGAGTAAGTATTGAATTTGCCAAGTCGCGTTTAAGAGTGCGTTTTCGCTGTCTCATATGTCGTGTATAGTCTCGTTGAGAAGTTCGGGTGTTGGCTCTTACAGTTTGCATTTGTCCCTTGATTGCATTTTTTAATCTGTTATCCTGTCTTTTTAAAAGGTCTATTTAATCACTCATTTTTTTCTATCTTCGGAATCCATTAGCCCGAAGAGTGATTTTCCTATGTAACCTAATCCATCTATTTATCCACGACGCTGTCAATGTGCTGAGCTTTTAGTTTGCTGGACGTAGGTAAGGAGTGTGGCGACGCCGTCTACCTCGTCTTGGATTTTCGTGGCGAATGTTTTACATAATTTTGTAAGTTGTTGGTAGAAGGTTTTTTACATTGCGCAAATATATCATATTGTGCAGTTTGGAGGTTCGCTTCGCGTTGGTAGATGTAAGATATGTCTACGTGTAAGACTAACTTCCAGGTATCTCAATAAATCTGTAGATCGCCTAGGTTTTCGAAGTAAATGCCGGGGTGGTGTTGGAATTCTTTTATAGTGAAAAGCGATTGTCGCGGTTGTTCCTCCTGCGGGTAGTATCATCGTTTTATAGGACGAAAATCCTGTAAAATTATAATGTCGAAGTGTAATCGGTGTTTCATTTTTTTTTTTGTTAGTCGCGAAGTCTTTCCTTGTGCGTGCACGAGATAAATTATTTTGCTAACGTAGGACAGTTCATCTTCTTTGTCTGGACTTGAGTAGAAGTGAGAAGTGAGGGCATATGGGACTCGATTTTCTTGAGCACTTCTTATTTCGTTGTGATCTGCAGAACGAATATGTTGTCAATTATTTTGAACGTGCCGCGGGAAATCATGTTTGGTTTAGTTGTACGTGCGAGTGGGGTTTGTTTGTGCATCATGTTGTGTAAATTTGTTGTTCTATTTATCCGAATAATTCCTCTAGCGTTTCCAGTGCCCCGCCCCGCCGGGTTGTATCAGCATTGCCTATATGGAGGCAATTAGGGAGGATCGGGCGCATTGGCGTCGGTTCTTCCAGCATGCAGAATTCTGGGAGGATGATGAAGACTCATGGGGTCTGAGGGTCCTATTTGGCGAGTGTCTTATTGCACCGGGGATTGTAGGTCTGGTTATTGTTTCTATTTCAGTGTGTGTGGTAATAGTCTTGCAATTGTTTTTTTTTTTTGTGTAGAACGTCATGGGGACATCTTCGTTGGGTCTGCTCCGCGGCCTCGACTGTGGTCGCTATTGGAGGCCGACCTTGCCCTACGTGGCTGGGACGACGACGCCTAGTTGTGCGCTTATTTACCATCTTTTTTCAATAAATTACTTTTCTTAGTCTTATCCTTATATAATTGTTAGTGTATCGTTACTTCCCTTCAAAACTGCGACCATTCCCCTATTACTGCCCTATTCTATAATGTGTTTGTGTGAACGCGGATTGTTCGTCGCCCTTTATGCTGTAATTATTATTATCGTGCGTGTTTTGAATTGTGTAAGAGCCTATCCACGCAGGTGTTAGTTTTTGACCGCCCACGTCTTAGCGTCTCATCGTGCAGTAGCAGTTGGTCTCTGAATTTAAAAGACCTATCCGCGATTTTCCTGTCGTAGTATTGGAATTAAAATTAAAATAAATTCAATATAATATTGAAATTTATATAAATCCAATAATGATTAATTTTCAGTTAATAAAATTACAGAATATATTGTTAAAAATAAACTTACTTCATAAGAAACTGACAGTGAAATTGACCCAATCGTTCCTAATATTGAATAATTAGAATTTGAAGCCCAAGCAACAATTATCACAGGGTAAACACCTATTCCTAATAAATATAAAATTCCAATTTTTATTGAATATAGCAAAAACAAAAAATTTATAAATTAAGTCCTTTCGTACAAAAATTTATTAGATAAATATAGATACAAACCGATCTAGCTCACATCGATCTGAACTCAAATCATGTAAGATATTAAAAGTCGAGCCGACTTAAAATTTAAACTCCTGCATTTAAATTATATCTTAATTCAACATCGAGGTCGCAATCATCTTCATAAATATAGGTAATCAAACAAAGGTGATAAACAGAACATGGAAGAAAGGGGACTTTCCGGTAAAATGGAAAGGAGGAATAGTAAGTCCTGTGTTCAAAAAAAAAAAAAGAAGAAAGGGAAATGGTTAAGAACTATAGGGGCATAACTTAAATGGACACGGATTGTAAGATATAGGGTATATCCGGGAGACGCGGTCGACCTAATATAAAATGGCTATTAAAACTAATACAGATATTACTTATTTTATCAGAACAAACTTAATATGTTCAGAATTTTATGCTGATCCAGAAAAAGTGGTCGATATTTGCTTTAAGACAATATTTACTGTAAATCGGGTTGAAAACTGAAGTCATGACATCTGATCACCTCTCCCGAAGTGCCGGGAGAAATGGTTTTCGTCGTTGGCAGAGACCACTCACATAATAACGAAGAAGAAAATAACAAAGAAGGAAGAAAAATTATTTATGAGTGAATACAACTACAGATTCATTGATATATAATTTTTTACGCTAAACAAGTAAAGAACATATCAAAGATAATGCGAACTACCTACAGGCGATTAGCAAGGCAAATGAATACAAAAGTGAATAAATAAATTAAATAAACAATAATAATAATAAAATAATGATAAAAAATAAAAATATAAATAAAAATAATGAAAAAATCCTAACTCGACCATCTCTCCTTTTTACAGCGAGAGATGGTCTTCTCGTTAGTTTTGAGAGGAAGAGTTAATATGGTTAAATACTTTGGCTACATTGTCCCTCAATATCTCTACTATCTTATTATTCCCAAACATTAAACGAAAATAAACTTAAAAGTATATTTTAAATGCGATTATATACACCGTTGTTTGACAAAGGAGGTTAAATGAAACCTCAGTTTACATTTTATAGCCTGTAAATCTAGAAAAACACAGAAGGAACCGAAGTGACGCTATTCGTTCAATTGTTTGGCTTCTAGAGTAGTAATTGGTTTACACTTTAACGCGATTTTACGCATAGGGTCTGAAATATTGTGACTCGACCAACTCTCCGGCCCGACCGCGTCTCCCGAATTTACCCTACGCGGACATTCTAAGGAGGAGATTAGAAGAACAAATGGAAATTTGGAAAAGACTTTAGGAAGAAGGAGTAGGCGAACAACTAAGAATAAGGATACAGGAAATGTACAACAGAACTATATGCACTTTAGGAGTGACGAAGGAACTGATAGAAAAGTTTTTTTAACAGGAAAGGGTGTTAGACAAGGGTGCCCGTTAAGCTCGACACTTTTCAATGTCGCATTTGCAGACCTGGAAAAAGAAATGAGCAAAGAACAGGAAGGAGGAGTCGTAATAGGTAGAAGGTAAATTTGGACAATTTCATATGCGGATGATGTTGTGTTAATGGTAAATAATGCACAGGGACTGAAGAATATGATAAAGAGATTCGAAAGATACATAAAAAAGAAAGGCTTGGAGTTAAATGTGTAAAAGTCTAAGATAATGATATGCAGGAAAGCAGGAAGAAGAAGAAAAGAAGAAAGACTCCGTTGGAATGAAGAAGAAAGAGTAAGAGAACTGGAATATTTAGGTTATACAGTGAGAAAGATTATTCAGAGATGACTTTGAAAGAAGAATGAAACTGTTTGATGCGCTAGTTAGAAGTATGAGTTTATTAGAAAAATTGCAGGCGAAATATATACGGTGGATAATGAAATTAGAGAGATCAACACCAACATACTGGCTGTTAAAAGAATCAGGAAGAGGTGGCATAGTAATTAAAATGGGAGTAAGAGCAATGAAGTTTGAAGTGAGACTAATAAACTCGGAAGAATGATCGATAAGATATAAATGTGTGAGAAGACTAATGAGAGGAAATGAAGTAATGAAAAGGGAAAGAATGAGAATCAAATTCTTGGAACCGAGAGGATGGTCAAATGAAGGATGGAAAAGAAGAAGATTAAATGGGGAAGAAAGAACAAGAAAGAGAGATGAAAGTAAAAAAGTCAACGTTCCTAAGAGAATTAAGAGAGGTGGCAAGGAAACCAGGAGATAAGTCGAAATGCTTATGGGGGAAAAATGAAAAAAGAAGAGGAGAATTAGAAAGGATAGGAAGATTCATATAGGGTAGTGAAACAAGGGCATGCAAATATTGGCTAATGAAAGAAGAAAGGGTATGTAAGAAAGAGGAAGAAACATTGAAGCATGTGAAGTAAGTGGAGAGAGTGGTAGGAATTGGGCAGAGGTAATTAGAGGAGAAGGGAAAAACTTGGCTACTCTACAGGAGATAATGGGGAGAAGGAAAAGATGGGAAGAACAGGAAAGTGATAAAAGAAGATTATGTAACATAGAATAGATTACGAAACACTTGTAAAATAGAAAAAAATTGTTAAGACACAGCAGGAAACATTAGAAGGGTAGGACTTATACTGACACAATCACGGGTCTGAAATGGAAAAAGTATATGATCGTTAAATTGTAACACGTAAGTGGGGAATAAATTAAATTATTATTATTATGTTTTTCCTTTTCACATTGTAGTAAGTAGGTTCATTTTTTGCCTTTCGGCCTCAAAATGGGGTTACATGTGTTATGTGTGTAAATGTTTCTGGGACTGTTAACTCAAGAATGCTCTTTCGTTTTGATTTCTTCCTTCATCTTGTTCTTCTCCTTTTTTCCAGAACCGTTCGCATCCACTCTGACCGTTCTTCTTCTCCCTTTAGAATCTCTCTGATCGTTGAATTCTCTCTGTTCAGCTCCTTACAGTCTTGTAGCATGTGACCCAGCGTCTCTCTAGCCCCATTGCATAGTCTGCATACTGTGTCTTTTTCCTCCTTTCAGTACTTGCTTCCCCGCTCTTTGTTTCCACATCTGAACCTTGCAATCATTCTTTGGTCTCTGCCTCTGTAGTTTCCATTTAGGTAATTTGCTCTCTGGTCATCCCTGATTTCTGTGTAATGTGCGTTGAATCTGCCTCCTTGTATTCTGTCATATTGCCATTGAACCTGCTCTGCCCTGTCCCTTTGCGCTAGTTCCTCAGCGAACTCTCTACCTCGCCTTCTTTCCATTTCCATTTCTTGGATATCCATCATTTTTTGCATGTAGTATGCATCTCTCATTTCCTCCCACTTCGACTTTTCCTCTGCTTGCTTCACGTCTATTTCCCTCCAGCATTCTTGAACTAGTTTATTCCTGTTCAGCCGTTTCGCTTTCTCCTCATATTTTATTGCTCTTTTCCCCGCTTCTATTCTTAATTTGTCCGTTTTTGTTTCCTCCAAAATTAGATATGCTGGTGTATTGAAGTCCAGACCTAAAGTCCATCTTATGATTTCTCTTGTATCTTCTCTACCTTTTCTGCTTCCATCCATCCCCAAATTTCTGACGCGTACAGCAAGATACTTTTCACTATGCTTCTGAATATTCTCATTCTTCTCTCAAAATTGTTCTTGAACATTCTTTGTCCTATTCCCCATATATGCGCCATTGCTATTCTAGGTTTCTTCATGATTTCCCTTATATGCATCTCTCTGCCCCCGTTTTTCTGAAAATTATACCCTAAGTATTTGAACTCCTTTACTTCTTCCAGACTGTGCCCCTGCCAACTCCATTCTTCTCTCTTCTTCTTTCCTCTTCCTTTATGGAAAATCAGCACCTTGGATTTCTCTGCGTTCAGTTGCAACCCTATCCTTTCCAGGTATTTTCCAAATCTTCGTATCATGTCCTTAAGATCCTTTGGTTCCTTTGCTAGTAACGCTATATCGTCCGCATATGCTAGAGTCCAGATTTTTTCTTTTCCTACTCTAACTCCTCCTGCTTGGTTTTTCCTCATGGTTTCCTCCAAGTCCGCTACATATATTGTAAATAACGTTGGACTCAGTGGGCATCCCTGTCTTACCCCTTTTGTTATCCAGAATTTGGATGACATTTCTCCGTTTACTTTTATTGTATTTCTTGTTTCTTTGTAAATTTCTCCGATTCTCATTCTCAAGCATTTACTTATTTCCTTTCACTTCATTATGTTCTGAAGTTTTACTCTATCCACGTTGTCAAATGCAGCGCTTACGTCCGCGAAAAACGTATACAGCTTCCCCCCTTTTTTCTGTATTTCTCTGTTAGCTACATAGTTCAGAATAAAAATGTTATCTGTTGTCGTACCTACCGCTCCTGAATCCTGCTTGCGTTTCTGGTATTATGTGGTGCCCGTTCTTTTCCAATTCCTCTTTTAATCTTTTTTCTAGGACCATAGCATATATTTTGTACGCTTTGTTTAGGATCGTTATCCCCCGGTAGTTGTTTACCTTTTCTCTATCTCCTTTTTTGTATATTGGTGAAATCACCCCTTCTTTCCACCTCTCCGGGAATCCTTCTCCGTTCCACACTTTATTGAAAATTTCTGTGATCCTTTTTACTATTTTCACGTTACCGTAAATCCAGGCTTCATTTTCTATTTTGTCTTCCCCTGCTGTTTTCTATTTTTTAGTTTCCTGATTTGTTCTTTTACTTCTGTTTCTGTTATTTCCTCTTCCTCTTCTCCTTCCGTGTTGTCTATTTCTTCCAACTCTCCTACTTCGTTTTTACAGTCGACGCCTTCTAGCAATGTTTTAAAATGATCCTTCCATTCTTTTAAATCTATTTTATTGGAGATCCCTATTCTTTTCTTTCTTTGTTTATTTATATATTTCCATATTTGATTTTCTCCCTTTAATTGCATTATCTCGTTTTCTATATTTTCTTGTAATTCCCTTCTCCTTTGTTCACACACTTTTTTGTACTCCCTTCTTTTCTTCTGATAGTCTTCTTTGTCTCCTTTGCCCCTTCTCCAGTTCCTCAGTGCTTTCCTGGCTTCTCTTTCCTTTTTTGTACAGTTCGAATTCCACCACTTAAAGCTGCCCAATTTCCATTTCTTTATTTTTACTTCTTCTTTCCGTACTGCATTATTTATTTTTCCTACCATTTCTTCTACCATTTCATTCACCTCTGTCCTATTAAAGTTTATTTTGTTTAATTCCATTTAAAACTCTCTCTTTCCTTCCTCTGTCCATACTCTTCTCTCTCTCTCCACCTCCCCTCCTGATCTCCCTCTCGTTCTCTCATTTTATTTCCCCTATATAGTTCTGCTATCAGAGGCATATGGTCTGACTCAACTCCATCTTCCACTGTGAATTTCTTGATATCTTCTTTCGCCTCGACATTTGTTATTATATAATCAATTACCGTGCTGCCTCTCGGCCCCGTGTATGTGTACTCTCCTTTCTCATCTCCCTCCATATTCCCGTTCAGAATATTCCATCCTCTTTCCTCCACCATATCTAATAACAACTTTCCCTCCGTGTTTTTAACTTTGTCTTTTGATCTCCTTACGTCATGTTTTTCTTCTATTCTAAAATCGCCCCCTTCCTGTCCAATTCTCGCATTGAAATCTCCTCCGATTATCAGTTTCTCCACCTCCCTCTCCTCTATTATCTGGTCTAGCTCTTCTTTCGTTTCCTTCATATCTCTGCTGTACACTGTTATTACTCTCCATTTTTCATTTTGTATCCTGATTCTTCTCTCTTGAATATGTTCCGTTCCTGCGTTCGATTCCTCCTCTTCTATGCCCTTTCTTACACCTGTGATAATTCCGCCTATCGCTCTCCCTTTTTTCTCTCTCTAGTGGCATATTTACATTTCCATGAAAATTCTTGTGGCAATTTATCTTTCAATCCATCCCATTGTTTCTCTTTAATCCACGTTTCTACTAATCCTATTACATCGAGATCTTTTAAGAAATCCCAAAACTGTTTGTCTTTGCTGAATAATCCTGCCACATTCCAGTAGCCTATTTTAAATGTATCTATTTCTCTTTGACTTCTTATTCCTTCCCCAAATCTGTGTACCCCCTCTCCCCGCATATCTGCATCCGCAGGCGCGCGGGGAACGGGTGTTGGTACTGCCTTTTGACGTGCGTTGGTTGTCCTTGTAAGCTCTGTGATCCTCCAATAATTTAGAGGTTCACAGAACTTTGCCGACTCCAAAAATTTACTTCCTTCAGCCCACCAACCTCTTTCCAAATAAATGTCTTATCGTTGATTTTTATTTTCCTGTATCCAACTTTTACCTTTGCCCCTTGCTCCCTTTCCGCTTTGGCAATATCTTTAATATTTTTTTGTATCTCCCTTTCCTTTTTCGTTAGGTCATTGTCAATAACCAGCCTCTTATCTTTCAGTGTACTCTTCTTTAGCATTACTGCTCTTTTCTGTTGCCAGCTTTTTAACTTCGCTATCAGTAGCCCCCTCTTCTCTCCCATTCCTACCCAGTAGGCTTCCTCGATTTCTGCTTCTACCTGCAATTCGTGCCTTAACATATACTCCACCGTATCCTTCGGCGTCTCTTTACGCGGTAAATCCTCTCCCCTTAGGGTAATATTATTTCTTCTCTCTCTTTTTTCTCTAGCCTCTTCCTTCCTTTCTAGCTCCTCCAGTCTTTCTGTCAGCCTCTCTGCCTGATCCTTCTTGGCCTCCAGTACTTCTACCCTACCTCTCATTTCCTTTCTTTCCTTTTCCCATATCTCGTACCTCCTCTTCCACTCGTCCCTCAGCTCTCTATTATCTTTTCTCAGCTCTTCCAATTCATTCTTAACTGCCAACACTACTTCCATCAATCTGTCTAATTTATCCATTTCTCTGTCCTGTTCTGTCTCCTGGCAGACCGGCGTTTCCGCAGTTCTTATAACTACCTCATTTTTCTTCGTCGGCGGCGACCTCCCTACTTTCCTTGCTTTTAGGAATTCTTCCCCTATTTCCTTTTCGGCCCTTAACCTCTCCTGCTTCTCCTCGCCCTCCCGTTTCCTCTTGAACGAGTCCAGTATCGAGCCTTCGTTGCCCGCTCTACTTCTTCCCAGCTGTTCTGCCAACGATGGTCTTCCCCTTCTTCTCGTTTCCTTTTGAACTTCCCCGCCTTCGCCTGCTCGGTTCATTAGAGTCTATGCTCTTCTTTACCTACTGCTGTCTCCGTTTTGTCTTCTTACTTCTTCCACTCCCGTGGGTGTCCCTTATCCTTGCCACGTATTTTATACTTCGTGCACTCGTTTCACACCTTCTCTTCTTCACCTTTTATTTCACCTTTCGACACTTTATTAACTGTCGATTTTACTGTCCACCGGAACCTTGTCTTCTCCCCGTATTTTCCACCCGGCCTCGTTATTTTCTGCGCACTTTTGCCACACTTTTCGTCTATTTCTTTCGCCTGTCTGCTTACACACGTTCTCCTCTCGCGCACGTCACGTGGTTCCCGCCTTTTTTTTTATATTGTATTTTTATATTTTTTCTTTTTTATTTTATATTTTTATATTTTTTCTTTTTATATTCTATTTTTATATTTTTATATTCTATTTGTACAGAGAGAACTCAAAAATGTTGAGAATAGAGCGGTTTATTTAGAGATAGAGAATTGAGGCGATACAATAGATACGTAACAGTTTCGGCGAATAATGACGAGATACTACAGTTCTGTGTAACTGAGCACTCGGGGCGGTCACGAGAGCGTGAGTGTATATGGGTGTATGTGAGGTGTTGTATGGAAGAGTATGTATGTATGATGTCGCGAAAAGTAAATAGGAAGTCCATCAGCTGTTCGAGAGTGTTCAAATTGTCTTGCGATTGATGTAAAAAAGAGAAAAACAGACTGATAGCGAGAGAGAGAGAGAGAGAGAGGGAGAGAGGGGGGAGGTGGCTTCTGCCGAGACACTATTTATATTCTATTTTTATATTTTTCTTTTTTATATTTCTATTTTTTAATTAATGTAACAATATATAATCATTTTACATATATTACAATCTATTTATTTACCCGTCTTCCTCCTTCTCTCCTCACCAATTTCTGCTGAAACCACATAATTCTTTCTATGATTCGTACGTTCTTCACGCCACCAAATGTCATCTTGCACGGCGCACAGTGTTTCGCGTAATGGACAAAAGTCAAGAATCCGAAGTGTTTGATCCACAAATTCTTTTATCTTAAAATGTTAAGAAAGGAACGTAGATTTCAATGTTACCCATAACTTCTGCTGAATTTATTAATTTGTTGTCAAAAGTGATACTAGAAATTCATTACAAATTTCGTTACATTTTTTCAAACCCGTGCCATTGACAGAATATTTATGCTTTTCATTTGATGTTTATAAGTTGTGTTTAATACTGCCATACCTTCAAAACTGCCGAGTCAGTTTTTTACAATACTAACAATTTGCACATATTTTTTATGTTAAATGTTTACCAACTTCAATTGGACTTTTAAAAAAAACACCAAAAAATACCTCCGTGATGTTTTCGAATATTGATTCAGGGATCATTAAACTTTATATTAACGTCAATTTCAGCTGCACATATTTGCACAAAACCGAAATATAGCCAAAATCATTATTAAGACGCTCACCGCTCCGGCCCTTAGCGTAGTCGCTGGGGCTCCTCTCGTGTGTCCCGCGAAAGCATAAGACACTTATGTGAATCTACACATCCGATATGCTTTTTCCAATTGTTTATACAATATCTACCATGAATTTTCCATTCTGGATGCTGTCTTCAGTCTCAGGAGAGGAACCACGAGCAATACATAGCCAAATATAACTAGTTAATTTTTTTCTAAGTTAATTCTTTTGTTTTAGTCGGCATCGACATCTTGCCATGCCGATAGTCTTTTGTCACACCAATAAAAGTATGTCTGCTATGAAGCGTCTCCTTGTGTCCTATCTGTCTATAATCCAATTAATACTAAGGCCATCTGCTCAATAATAACCAACAATACCAGCGTATAGTGTGCTTTATATTAGTGTTATCATTTTATAGTATAATTAGAGTATATATATATTGGTATAGTCATATTAAAGTTTTATAGTATTTTATACTTCCTAATTTCTGTTTTCACGGAGAACGCAAAGTAAAATCTGAACATGAATCGACAACCGATAAGGGGTAATGTATTCTTACGTACATACACATGTTTTTTTTTTCTATTATATTAATTTCATTTCACATACATATTAGTAAAATCTTGAATAAAATTCAGTTAATTCAGTGATTGTATAGGGAATGTGTTGATATTTATTACGTGTGCCCTTAACTTTTTTAACCGGGAAGATGAGTTACTTCATCATGTAAAAATTTATCTTGTTTCCTGAATAAATTGTTTGTTTGTTAGTTGACCAAGTTTTTTATCACTAATTTTATTACTAAATGTACACCAAGATTATTTATAATAATTGATCAAGTAACATCTCGAAATGGAAAATGGCCCGTTGAACAAGTTAATTTTTATTTTAGGTCAGAATCACTTCATCACTTATGGTCAATGCCTGGACGTGTAGAAAAATTCGAGACCAAATGAAATTACTTTCATTGCAAAATTAATTAAAGATAATTTCAAATTGATTGATACACCGGATTGGGTCAACGAATGTATATATGAAAGTGCAACATTTGTTCATTTGAAACTAAAAAACAAGTACGAAAGTTGTTACAGAATGTACAATCGATTTTCCCAGCGATATGCAACATGGCTTACAACAAAAATCACAATAAACAATTCCATAATGAATTATATTGATGAAATTCAGGCTGGACCAAGTGATGAAGTAATATTAAGAGGAGGGAGGCCAATTAAGCCTTTTACGGAATGTTCCGATAAATCAAAGAGACGTAAAATTAAGGACTTGATTGAAACAAGATCAATTGAGGAACTTAGTTTTGCTGTGGAAATATCAAAAGGTGTGAAAGTTTCTAATGATAAAGGATTCTCACTGATTGAAGCTTTAGCTTTGTGTCTGGATTTGAAGCTGTCAGTAAAACAATACAAAACTCTACGCTATAAAGTTAATGCATTAAACCCAGAAACGTTTCCTAGTTACTATAGTATTAAAAAATTTAAAGAATCTTTGTTACCAAACGAATGTAAAATTAGTGAAAAGGGTGCGGAAATTGACATGCAAGAATTATTGGATAAAACTGTTTCCTCAATTCTAGAATCACTATCGGATATAAGCTTCAAATCTGCAACACTTTTCACAAAATGCGGCTTCGATGGAAGCTCCGGTCACAGCAAGTATAAACAGAGATTTACTGACTCCTCTACAACAGATGAGTTCATGTTTATATCAGCTATCGTACCTATTCATATGATCGATAATGACAACCAAAATATTGTTTGGGAAAATCAAACTCCGTCCTCAACATCATTGTGTCGACCACTTAAATTTGTTTTCGCGAAAGAATCACCAGAATTAGTTACAGAGGAGTACAGTAATATAACAAATTCAATATAAAAATTGACTGTTACTAATATTTGTCGAAACGACACGACAGTGATTGTTTCTCATGATGTACGATTTACTATGATAGACGGGAGCGTATGCAATGTAATATCGGGAACAATGTCATCTCAGTTGTGTTATATTTGTGGTTGCACACCAAAACAAATGAACACAGAAGCTGCCTACAATAAAACTCCCCAAAAAAGTATGTACCAGTATGGACTATCATCTCTGCATTTATGGATTAGATGTTTCGAAAATTTGCTCCATATTGCATACAGATTGCCTTTTAAAACGTGGCAGGTAAAGGGAGAGAATAATAAAAAACTTTTCACCGAAATTAAAAAAATGATCCAAGACCAATTTAAGCAACGAATGGGGCTATTAATAGATATACCTAAACCCGGATATGGAACAACAAATGACGGGAACACCGCCCGTAGATTTATTAATGATCCCGCAACAAGTGCAAGCATAACAGGGGTTAATTATAATTTAATATTAAATTTCGGCATCATTTTAACAGTTATTGCGAGTGGTCAAAAAATTAATAAAGTCGAATTTAGAAAAATAATAGAAGAAACAAAAACGTTATACTTATGTAATTATAGATGGTATTATATGTCAGTAAGCATGCATAAACTACTAGTGCATGGAATAGATATTATTTCAGAATCAATAATACCGATTGGAAAACTGTCTGAAGAAGCCATAGAGGCAAGACATAAAGAAGTTAGATACATGCGAGAACATCATACCCGCAAAAATTCTAGGCAGAACTGTAATAAAGATTTGTTGAATTTACTTATAATAAACTCCGATCCAGAAGTGTCAAAATACAGAAAGAAATGCAACAAAATTAAAAAAAAACACAGTCCAAACATAAAACAATATATAATAATAAATGATTCATCCGACACAAATACAGATACCTGTTCCGAATCTGATTCAGAATTAGTATAATAAAAAATATGCATTCTTTTTATATTTTAAGAGAACAATAATGTACTTTTTTTAACAATAAAGTCATTTTTTAACAATACTAACAATTTGTACTAATTCTTTATGTTAAATGTTTACCAACTTCGATGGGACTTTTAAAACAAGTACCAAAAAGTACCTCCCTGATTTCCTGTATATTAATTTAGGGAACATTAAACTTTATATTAACGTCAATTTTAACTGCTTGAATCTGCTCGAAACAGAAAAAGTAGCCAAAATCAATATTAAGACGTTCACCGCTCCGGCTCTTAGCGTAGTCTCTAGGTCTCCTCGTGCATAAGACACTTATGTGAATCTACACATCCGATATGTTTTTTCCCGTATGTTTCTACGATATCTACCATGAATTTTCCATTCTGGATGCTGTCTTCAATTTTAAAATAGCAGTTAAACGCGATACACGCGATAAAAATAATTTGATAAAAAAATGTTTCAAACAAAAGTTAGTCAGTATACAGTTGACAACAAATTGCAAAAGTAAATATTAATAAAAAACTAAAAAATCAAGATCGTCTTATTTTTTTTAATGTAACTGTATATTTTTTTATACACCAATCGATGCATTTTTATATTCTCTTTAAAAAAGTATTAGGGTACTTAGGACGAAAACTGATTAGTTCAGAAGTTATGAGTTTTGTCCCGAACGCCCATATACGCGAAACACTGTGCGGCGGTCCCATCACGGGGGATTCAAATTCCACGTGATCGCGCGATACGCTGCGATGTTAAGATTGAAAAAACATTTTGAAAAATTTTTAGCTTTTGAGTGTCTGTCTGTATGCTACATATTTGTTCGACAGATCGGTGTGGGAGGGGATTAAAATTATTATTTCTCTGCGTTGGGAAAAAATGTCTGTTGATATGGAAAAAAATTTTCTGCTAATGCTACATAATTCTTTCTATGATTCGCGCCTTCTTCACGCTGCCAAATGATGTCATCTCGCACGACTGCTCCAGAGGATTCAAATTACTGGCGATCGCGCGATACGCTGCGATGTTTGAAATATTGTCGGCTTTAGAATGTCTGTTTTGCTACGTATTGGTTCGTTAGATCGTTGATTAAAAAATTATTATTTCTCTGCGTTTTGGGAAAAAAATGTCTGTATGTCTGTTGGTATGGAAAAAAGTTCAGCTGATATCGCATAATTCTAAGATTCGACGTTTCCAAAGTGTTATATTTCATTCGTACATTCTTCGCGCCGCCAAAGGACATCATGCTGCACGACTGCTCCAGAGGACTCAAATTACGCACGTTATTGCGTGATACGCTGCGATGTTCGAAATACTGTTAGCTTCAAAACTGGCTAGCTTTAGAATGCTTGCTGCTTGTTTGTTTGAAAAAATATGTCTGTTTTCTACATACTGGTTCGCTAAATCGCTGATTAAAAAAATTATTATTTCTCTGCGTTTGGGGGGAAAAAATTCTGCTAATGCTGCATATTGGTATAGATAAAAAATTTGCACAGAGGGAGAGAATGTCCCTCTGAAAAAATTTCTGAGAGCGGGTCTCGTCTGAAACTCCATCAATAATATTGTAGCTGAAGCTCGTAGGAAAAAATGTTAAATTATATTTATATTCTATTTTTCGTTTGTAACAATATATATTTCTTAAACGTATATTATTTCTCTATTTATTTAGCCGTCTTCCTCCTCCTCCTCTCGCCACATAATTTTAAGAATCGACGTTTCAAAAATTATTATTTCTCTGCATTGGGGAAAAAAACATTCTATCGATGCTGCATAATCATATTTCGTTCGAGCGTTCTTCGCGCTGCCAAATGACATCATCCCACACGGCTGCTCCAGAAGAATCAAATTACACATGGCCGCGCGATACGCTGCGATGTTAAGATTGAAAAAAAAACATTTTGAAATACTGTTAGCTTTAGAATGCATGCGATTGTACCACTATGTAGTGCTGTCTCTTTCCCTCCCTCCCTGCTCGAATTTAGCTTTAAAGTAATGCTCTCTCTTTCCCTCGAATATGTAGTTTGTAAAACGTCGATATTTCCGTACATCGTTCGAAACAATTTCTGCTGCATATTGGTTTGGAAAAAATTCCTGGGGGCTGTCCCCTCCCTGGGTTAGGTCTGAAAAATTTTTCGGGGTGGGCCAAGGTCTGAAAAATACTTTTCGGGGGTCATTCCCTCCCTCTGAAAATTTCCGATGGTGGGCCAGGTCTGGAGAGGTCTCCGCGGCGGCTCGGCCTGGACTGATCCCCTCCATGATTATGGCTTCCCCCACTCCGCGGCTCGTGCGCGCGCAACCGCTCTTCCACTCCCCGCAGGCCCCGCGCCCATGTTTCTCTCCACCGCGCTCCCCCGCGCGCCCTCACTTTCCCCCGCCCCCGCGCTCCCCTCAGAGGACCTGTGTTAGAACTGTCCTAGCTATACTACTATCCTGGAGTACACAACCGCGCCGTAGGCCCTTGAGGACGCGTCTGCGAAGCCGTGCAGCTCACACACGACGGCGGAAGCGTCGTGTCCGCACCAGCGCGGGATGCGCAGCGACTCCAGGAGAGGAAGGGACGAGACGTGGTCCTGCCATCCCTGCAGCACGTCCAGCGGAAGCGGGGCATCGCAGTCCGAGTTTCGCCCCCACAGGTCCTGCAATAAGATTTTGGCAACCACCACCGCGGGCGATATCCAACCGAGCGGGTCGTACAGACGAGCAGCCGCCGACAGGATGGTGCGCTTCGTCGTCGCGGGGGTAGATGAGGGGGGGGGGGGCAATCACATAGCGAAACGCGTCCGCCTGAGGAATCCAGAGAATTCTCAGAACCGATTGGAGATTCGAGCCCTTCGGGGCACAGCGGACCGGCGACTCGGAAGTGGCCGAAGTCGCATAGTCCGGAAGAAGGGACGGGTGATTGGCCGCCCATTTCCGTAACACGAACCCTCCCCGCGCGAGCAAAGCGCAGAACTCGTCGCGATCCGCGAGCGCCGACGAGACCTGGTCCGCCCCGAATAGGGCGTCATCGACGTAGAATTGGGTCTCGAGGACTCGTCGCCCTCGCGGATATCGCCCCCATTCGTCGATGGCCAGCTGCCGCAAGACACGCAGGGCGATATAGAGTGCGGAAGCGGTACCGTAAGTAACGATCCGGAGCCGAAACGTGGTGGGCGCGCTATCGGGACGACGGTGCCACAGAACACACTGGAGGTTGGCGTCGCTCGAGTGCACGAGGATTTGCCGGTACATCTTTTCGATGTCAGCTTTGAGGGCGAAGCGAGGGAGACGCCACTGGAGAAGCACGGCCATGATGTCGCGCTGCAATTTCGGGCCGATCATCATATGATCGTTTAGGGAGGTACCGTTCGACGTTGGGCTGGATGCATTGAAGACGACGCGTAGCTTCGCTGCCGCGCCCAGAGCCCGCTTCACGACCGCGTGGTGAGGTAAGTACGCCATCCGGGACGTCGCGTCGGCCCTCTGAGGGCCCCCGACCTCTTCCATGTGCCCCAGCGCTTCATATTCCGCGAAGAATTCGTGATATGATTTCTCCAGCGTCACGTCCCTCGCGAGGCGCCGATCGAGTGAGCGCAAGAGCACGGTCGCACGCGACAGGGAATCGCCGACATCGAGCGGATGTCCGGCCTTCAGAAGGAGTCGCACGATGTACCGACCGTCCGCCCGCCGTGAGTGCGTGCTCGCGAAATGTTGATCGCAACGTGCGTCGTCTGGGGCGAGGGTCGTCGGTACGGTGACCTCTTCGACCTCCCAGAATTTCTGTAGCAACGCGTGGACGTCATCCTCCGCTGCCACGGGCTAGGCCGTCACATAGTGCAACGCACCGACGGCGGGCGAACGACCGGTCGGACCGGAGACAATCCGTCCGTAGACTGTTTGTTTGGTAATCAGGGCCGAGGGGGTGCCGCGACGCAGCCCGGGGAGCAGCAGGGCTCCGAGATAGTCGGCGCCGACGATCAGGTCAATCGGGCGACGGGTCAACGGATCTGGATCCGCAAAGTTCCAGCCGGCGAAGTCCTTCTGCTGCGTGGTCGGAGACCAGTCGGGCACGTATGAAGACACCTTCGGCACGACATGGGCAGTGACGGTGATGGCAGCCGGGGGGTCTCCAGTAGGTGGCGACAAGGTCAGCCTCACCGTCACCTGCGAGGCACCCAATTTGCCATCCAGGGCGCCGATCAAATTGGTAACGTGTGAATGGCGGGGAAGTCTCAGCGTCTGCACAACGGACTCCGATACGAGGGACACCTGGGCTCCCTGGTCCAGTATTGCCCGGATGGTCAGCAAGTCGCCGCCCGATGACCGAACGCCGACAATCGCAGTGGCCAGCAACACTGGCGCTCCATCCGTGCTCGCGGGCGACGCAATGGAATTTACCGCGGCCGCCGGGGGCTGATTGTCGCTGACCGGCGGGACCGCGGTGGCACCGTCGGCACCGTTTGCCCTTTCGGAATTCGGTGGATGGAGCAGCGAGTGATGCCGCCGGCTGCAACGCGAACAGCTGGCTGCAACGGGGCAGAACGGGGCCATGTGGCCGGGCGCGAGGCAATTGAAGCATACGCGCTTATCGGCCGTGACTTGGCGACGTTGATCGAGACGTAGCGCCTTAAATGCCGAACATCGGTACAGCGCGTGTCGCGCCCGACACACAGGGCATTGGGATTTCGTCCCGGATGACGAAGGGCCTGACATAGGGTTCGTGGTGCACACCCGAGCGACGGAGCCGCTCGATGATTTCGCAGCTTTGGTGCGATCGGGCGCGGCGGCTTCTTTCGTGAGTCGCGCGGCATTCAGTGAACGAATTCATGTCTTCATAAATTGATCGAGCGCCGCGTAAGAGGGGGGTCGGTGCTGACGCCAAGTCGTCAGAGCGACGATGATGTCATCCCAGTGTTCGGTGGGGCGCCCTAGGTTCGCGAGGAGAGAGAGCCACTCGGTTGGTGGGGGCACGCAACCGCTTCAACTCGTCGGCCGACGCACCCGCCATCGGCGGCAGAGTGAGAAAGTCTCGCAGGTGCGCCGAGACGATCGCTCGCTTATTTTCAAATTCTTGGGTCATAAGCGCCCACGCGGTGCCAAAATTGGTCTCGGTGACGGTGATGTGGGCGATCGTCTCAGCCGCCTGACCCTCCACCGCCGACTGCAGATACTGCAGTCGCGTCGTATCGCTAAGGATCGCGTTGCCGATGACCAACGACGTGAACAAATCGCGAAAACTCGGGCACTCCGTGTACGCACCTGAAAATTTGGGCAAGGCGATGTGTGGAAGGCGCGCAAGGCCTTTGCTGCATCTCTCGCTGGTCCCCTCCGACGCCTCTGATGTTAGCGGTGATTGGAACGACTCGATGATTTCCCGTAGAAAATCCCGGGCAGCCCAATATTCGTCCTCAGCCCGGATGAATTCCTCCTGCACGACGAACGCGCACGCCTATCTGTCGGCGTCCGGGAGCAGGAGCTCCAGCTCCAGGTTGAGGGCCTCGCATCGGGCCCACGTCTCGTTCAGCTTAGCCAGACGATCCTCGGCGTTTTCCTCCGTGAACTTCGCTCTGCCCATGTTCTTGAAGTTCGCGAGGAGGCGAACGGACCCTTGCAGTAGCAGTCGAATTTCCTTGACCAACGACTGCCATCTTGGAGGTTACGACGGGGTGTCAGAAAGGTGTCTCCGCGCCCATTAGGCCAGAACTCTATTGCACTCTGAAACTCTCTTAACGACTCTCGTACGGATGCGCCTACTAAGGCCATCCAGAGTAGAACGTTTCACTAAACCGCATCCTACCTCCTGACCTCTCGCCGAAAGTCGCCGCCGCTGTGCATCGACGCGCCTCCAGAACCGATAGAGCGTCGGGCCTCCTCCGCCGCGCTACGAAACTGAACGTACCCGCCGGACGACTGTAATCACTACGATTAACTAGAAGACCTAATAAACATTGTTATCTGTTAAACAAGCCTTTACTCATTCGTCGAACCCGGACATACCGACTGAGTCGGCACTCTAATCCCTTCTCCGTCCCACCGGTAACCGCTTCACCACCGGAGACGATTACAACAGAAGTATGCTAACTTCTGACATTCCTTGTGTTCATCGAAAACGTGACTCGGTACATTTGTCAAGTATTCCTTCAAATTTTGTATTCGTTGCTCGAGTGTTATTTCTTCTTTGAGCCGGTATTCTGTAGCTTTCTTTATACCAGTACGCACGCGGAGAGCATTATTCTATACGACAGCTCTTAGATCTTTATTGCGAGCTTTTACTACGATTTCGATTATTTTTCTACTCAAATTGCGTAACAGGTGATTGGTGCATTCTATTTTCCGTACCTGCACGTTGTACTTTTCATATGGATTATTGTCCAATATCTTCTTGTACACACCGCTATCGCCATCGGCAACTAATATACAGTATATTATGCCGTGCCTATCTACAGTGGGTAAAAAAAAGTATTGGCACACCCACTTTTTTTTTTAAATATCTTGATATATTTAAGTAATATATTAATACAAAATATGTCTTTTAATGTCTTCTAGCATACAGAAGTAGTGTATTTTTTCAGAACTCTGAATAATGTAGTTTAACGAAGTAAAAAAAGAAAAACTAAAATTCTTTACTCAAAAAAGTATTAACACACTTGCGACTGTAATAGAAAGCCCACAATCACTTGTTTTTGCTTATCTTAAACCCAATGATAAGAGCACAAATGTAAACACACATTGTTTACATGATGCACTTCGCTCAATTCGTCCAGTTAGTCTGTGCTTACACTTCATAAAGAAACCATGGTTGCTAAGAAAAGCGAATTGTCCACTTTCGTGCGACATGAAATTATTTTCCTGCGTAAACGTGGCGAGAGTTATCGGAAAATCGGAAAAGCATTAAAGTTAAGTTTCTCTACAGTGAGACATGTGATAAAAAAGTATGAAGAGACTGCTACTGCGGAAAACAGGCCACGATCGGGGCGGCCGAAAGTATTAACAGTAAGAGAGCGACGACATATCATAAGAGAAGTCGTTAAAACTCCGTTTGTGAGTGCTCAGAATTTGTCTGTCGATATTGCAACATCTTCGGGAACGACAGTTACTGCTCAAACAATACGAAATGTTCTACACTCTGCTACAATTTACGGCAGAGCGGCGAGAAAAAAGCCGTTCATAAATGACACTAATAGACGAAAACGGCTCAGCTTTGCTAAAGCGTATGTAAATAAGCCAATGGAATTTTGGAAAAATTGTATATTCTCGGATGAGAGTAAATTCAACATTTTCGGCTCCGATGGGAAAAAGTTTGTGTGGAGGAGACCGAACACCGAACTGGAAAAACAGAATATTCGGCCATCCGTGAAACATGGCGGCGGACATCTAATGGTTTGGGGTTGTATGTCATATAATGGGGTGGGAAATTTAGCATTTATTGAGGGAAATATGAATACTCTGATGTATATTGGTATATTGCGGAACAATTTACTAGAGAGTGCAACAAAATTAGGCATAAAAGAAACATTTCGGTTCCAGTACGAGAATGACCCAAAGCACACGGCCCACAGAACACGAGAGTGGCTTCTTTATAACGTACCTAAACAACCTTCAACACCACCCGAATCACCGGATGTTAACCCCATAGAAAACCTTTGGCATATATTAGATCTAGAAATTCGAAAAAGGAAAATAAAAAATACAAATGACTTAAAGAAGACGCTATTAGAAGAGTGGTCAAAAATTCCTTTAGAAACTACGAAAAAGCTTGTCGAATCGATGCCAAATCGATTGCAAGCTATAATTAATGCCGAAGGCCTGCATACAAAATATTAAACACTTATATCGTGTTTAACAATTCAAATAATTGTGTATTTAATAATTATATCTCAAGTGTGCCAATACTTTTTTGAGTATGGAATTCTCGTTTGTCTTTTGTTACTTGTGTAAATTAAATTATTCGGAGTTCTGAAAAAAGACATTACTTCTGTATGTTAGAAGACATTAAAGGACATATTTTGTATCAATACAGGGTGTCCCAAAAATGTCGGAGTTCCTTGCAAGGGGTAACTCAGGGGGTGATTTGAAACAACTTTTTCCTTAGCGAAAATATTGTCCGAAGCTTCATTAAGGAGATATTAACAAAAAACCCCGACCAATCAGAACGCGCGCCTTCCGTCCGAGCTCCCGCGGTAGCGTTGGCTACGCGGTAGGCGACTGCGCTTGTACTACGAACGTACGAACAAGCAAGTCGGCATGCATCGAAGGAAACTGCGTTACACATTTTTTTTTTAAAGCAGAATCTTAAATAAGAATTATTTGAAGTGAGAGGACAAGAAGTACGTAAATTTCGTTTTTAAATAAGGCATAAACGAAAAGATAATGTAGCAGAAAATGTACGACATGTGATCGTAATTCGTTATTGAGGTAAAAATCCGTGGATTAATAACGGCCAACACAACTAAATTTAAACAATAATATTAGGTGTATGAATAAATTCTTTCCGACTGGATTTACATAATCAGTACAAAGCTACTGAATTTCTATCGCGGTGGTATTCATAAGCTGCCAGAAAAATGGCAAAAGGTAATTAACAATAATGGAAATTATTTCGATGATTGAGTTGTTTTCATATTTTTTAAATCGAACTGTTATTGTACCTTAAAATCGGAAAGAATTTATTTCTACACCTAATAATCACCAATAAATTAAATAAAACTCACCCATTCGGACATTCCTTTCCTTCCTATTCGGAAACCTGTGTCACTGGGTCACTGTACCGATCCTGGTCATCTGTGGACGAAAAGATTTATGGTAGGGTAGCGCCCAGTGCTCAGCTGATCGCAGGTATTCGCAGGACACCACCCGAAGGTAAGGGTCGCAACGTCAAGTGCGTCCGGGTTAATGTACCGAATATTCACTTCACTGCACTGATACTAACACTGATCACTTAATTTATTTTTCACGGAACGTGTTGTTTCTACGTTATAAAAATTGGTGACCCCGAAAGGGGCCGATTACTGTTAATTGAGCAGTTGCTCAATGTGGCCACCCGCAGCGTCTATGCACACCTCTGCACGTACAAGCAGCTGCCATTGGACGGCTCGCAATGTTTGTGGCGTTATGTTTGCGACCGCAGCATGAATGCGCACGACTATGACTTCCAGTGAATCCACTGGCTGACGGTACACCTCATCCTGAAATGATTGTTGTACAACAAATACGAAACTTAAGTAAAAAAAGAATACCTATAAAAAATTTTTTTTCGGCTGAGTACATTTCTGGGACGAGATTACTAGCTGACTGACAGGATTTTTTCCCAAGAAACTTCCTCTACCCCCAAGTAGTTTCTCTCGTGCCATTATGAGTTTACTCCCACCAGGCAAGAGGCTTTAGGTAAAAAGAAGCCAGCACATTTTCGAAACACACGTGTTTTTCAGAAGTGCAACGAACGAACCATCCTACACTTTCACAAAAGCCCGCGCTCCGTCCTTCTACTGCCAATGTACCCATTGCTTCGAGATAGAAAACAGACACCACGTGTATCGGTTCGAAAGGGTCCGAAGGGAAGAGAAGCAGAAAGTCTTCGAGTTGCTATAAAGAAGAAAATGCACACCATTCCTGTTCCCCCTTTCCGATACCCTGAGTTCACGTCTGCTACGAGGCGGAACCAATTAAGTCATAAATTATCCGAAACTGTAGGAAACCGTTCTCTACCGCCGACTGGCGGGACAATACGGTCATAAACCGCGACCCTGGCGAAGTGCTCGGGCTGATCAGCCTGATTAATTTTGGAGAACTAGAAATTACACAGTATTATCCAACATCAATACGTCTCGCGGAGAGACACAGGAAAAGAAGGGGTAGTCCGCTGACTGCGCATAGTCCCGCCTGCTTCGTCCTACCCTCAAATTAAAGACGGATCCCTTATCTCTCGAGTATAAACACGTGCTTGAATTTCAAAACAAAAGCACGCGTCGACGTATTCGGTGCGAGAGACTGTGGGCTTGAAGTCCGATTGGCCCCAAACTAACCAATCGGGCCTGCTTATCTCTTGTGTCTAAACACGCGCTCGAATTTCAAAACAAAAGCACGCGTCAACGTATTCCATGCGAGAGAAGGTGGGCCTTGGGGTGGAGATATTGCTGTGAAGAGGGCCTCTTCAGGACAGTGGCCATTTGGGAGGGATGCAGGGCAGATTGGTTAGTTTGGGGCCAATCGGACTTCAAGCCCACAGTCTCTCGCACCGAATACGCCGACGCGTGCTTTTGTTTTGAAATTCGAGCTACAGTTTCAGATAATTTATGACTTAATTGGTTCCGCCTCGTAGCAGACGTGAACTCAGGGTATCGGAAAGGGGGAACAGGAATGGTGTGCATTTTCTTCTTTATAGCAACTCGAAGACTTTCTGCTTCTCTTCCCTTCGGACCCTTTCGAACCGATACACGTGGTGTCTGTTTTCTATCTCGAAGCAATGGGTACATTGGCAGTAGAAGGACGGAGCGCGGGCTTTTGTGAAAGTGTAGGATGGTTCGTTCGTTGCACTTCTGAAAAACACGTGTGTTTCGAAAATGTGCTGGCTTCTTTTTACCTAAAGCCTCTTGTCCTGGTGGGAGTAAACTCATAATGGCACGAGAGAAACTACTTGGGGGTAGAGGAAGTTTCTTGGGAAAAAATCCTGTCAGTCAGCTAGTAATCTCGTCCCAGAAATGTACTCAGCCGAAAAAAAATTTTTTATAGGTATTCTTTTTTTACTTAAGTTTCGTATTTGTTGTACAACAATCATTTCAGGATGAGGTGTACCGTCAGCCAGTGGATTCACTGGAAGTCATAGTCGTGCGCATTCATGCTGCGGTCGCAAACATAACGCCACAAACATTGCGAGCCGTCCAAAGGCAGCTGCTTGTACGTGCAGAGGCGTGCATAGACGCTGAGGGTGGCCACATTGAGCAACTGCTCAATTAACAGTAATCGGCCCCTTTCGGGGTCACCAATTTTTATAACGTAGAAACAACACGTTCCGTGAAAAATAAATTAAGTGATCAGTGTTAGTATCAGTGCAGTGAAGTGAATATTCGGTACATTAACCCGGACGCACTTGACGTTGCGACCCTTACCTTCGGGTGGTGTCCTGCGAATACCTGCGATCAGCTGAGCACTGGGCGCTACCCTACCATAAATCTTTTCGTCCACAGATGACCAGGATCGGTACAGTGACCCAGTGACACAGGTTTCCGAATAGGAAGGAAAGGAATGTCCGAATGGGTGAGTTTTATTTAATTTATTGGTGATTATTAGGTGTAGAAATAAATTCTTTCCGATTTTAAGGTACAATAACAGTTCGATTTAAAAAATATGAAAACAACTCAATCATCGAAATAATTTCCATTATTGTTAATTACCTTTTGCCATTTTTCTGGCAGCTTATGAATACCACCGCGATAGAAATTCAGTAGCTTTGTACTGATTATGTAAATCCAGTCGGAAAGAATTTATTCATACACCTAATATTATTGTTTAAATTTAGTTGTGTTGGCCGTTATTAATCCACGGATTTTTACCTCAATAACGAATTACGATCACATGTCGTACATTTTCTGCTACATTATCTTTTCGTTTATGCCTTATTTAAAAACGAAATTTACGTACTTCTTGTCCTCTCACTTCAAATAATTCTTATTTAAGATTCTGCTTTAAAAAAAAAATGTGTAACGCAGTTTCCTTCGATGCATGCCGACTTGCTTGTTCGTACGTTCGTAGTACAAGCGCAGTCGCCTACCGCGTAGCCAACGCTACCGCGGGAGCTCGGACGGAAGGCGCGCGTTCTGATTGGTCGGGGTTTTTTGTTAATATCTCCTTAATGAAGCTTCGGACAATATTTTCGTTAAGGAAAAAGTTGTTTCAAATCACCCCCTGAGTTACCCCTTGCAAGGAACTCCGACATTTTTGGGACACCCTGTATACCACTTCAATATATCAAGATATTTAAAAAAAAGCGGGTGTGCCAATACTTTTTTTACCCACTGTATGCTGTAATTGAAGCCTCCGACAATAGCAACACTCTCCATGACAGTTGAACTGTGATTACGACCCCAGTACTTGAAGCAACGATGCTCCCGCGGTACTTTCTTCTTCGTAGATGCTATTTGGCAAGTCATGCAGAATTTATTCTTCACGCTGATGTACAGCACTTTCTTCGTGTGGTATCCCATGATGGCTCCTACGCCAGAAAGAGAATTATAATCTCTTCCGCAGTATAACCTTTTCATCCAGCTGCCATTTGCGACAACTGGGATAAACGGTACATTAGGTTCTGGATGTACGTGGCCTCTTGCTATAGCTAATGCTTTTTCTTCTTTTCCAGCATCTTCCATTTCGCGTTGTGCGGCCACTTCGAGGTCATCGATTAGCTCAGTCTGACACTTCTCGTAGATCCTTTTCGTCATATAGGACACATTCGCGGCAGTCAGTATGTCCTCCAGTTGATTATATCCGCCGCCCGTCATCATTGTTGCGGCAACAGCGGCGTGGTTGAAATCCATAGTGGCATCACTCTTCCGAAGACAGGATATGCGCTTTGTGTATTTGCATATTTTGTACTCTACATAATACATTTTTTCTAATCCATTCGGTTCACATCTAATTATATCAAAATCTTCGATGCCACAGCCAGTAGTCGAATGTTCTCAAAGATTTTTTATTTGCTCGGAAACATGCGCAAAATCAACGAAGTCTATTCCTTCTGAAATTGGGTTTTCCGGCTGTTCTGGCTCTGCATTATCCACCACCCAGTAATCGGCATCACTTCCATCTTCATTCGTTTCTTCGTTGGTGACTGTTACGGTATGTATCTCAGCTCTGTCTGTGTCGAAATCTATTTCTTGTACAATGTCTTCTTCGTTCGACTCGAAATGCACTTCTTCTATAATTTCCTCTTCGTCCACATTGAAATGTATTTCTTCTTGTTTAGGAGTGTATATATGTATATAGTAGGCTTAAGATATAGTTCGTTTTATTAGTTGATAAGGAACAATACATTTTATCTCGCGCTGATCGGCGGCAGTCAGCGCTGGCTGTCGCGATTTGTACAAGGTGTCACCATCTCGACAATTGTAGCTGAAACAGGTGTTCTCTCCTCACTCTTCCTAGCTAGCGCTGATTCCGCGATCGCGAAATCTTCTGGCAGTCGGTCTTCTGGAGTCGGTACTTTCGCACCCAGATACTTGCTACTCGATTACGGTTAAGAGAGGGAGATAGAGATCAGTGGTGACTAGAATCAAACGGGACTTTCTAATTGTTATGCCCTGTTAAAATTTGCTGGTTTATTTTATAACTCGCTGTAATTAAAGCTAAATACCGGTTACTATACGAGTGCTGGTGAAAAACTACAATTCTACTTACAATTAATTAAACCTACTTATTCTAAAACTAGAATTAATTAATGCTAATTAATCTAGCAATAAAATTAAAACAAAATAACAATTTTAACAACCAACACTTCTACAATATTTTCTGTCGCTCACATTGTTTGTTACTCTCGTGACGGGTTTATTGATAGCAGACTTTTGCAGTTATTTGTTACTGTAACACTGTCCATTCCAAACTATGTCGATCTGTCGAGATATTATTGTATTTTAAACACTAGTTATGTATTATTTTAATAGAAGTAGTTAATATAAACAAATTATTGTTAATATACAAATAACAAGAAAATGATTGAAAATATAATTCTTCATGTGTTTAGTTTAAAAGTATGCCCAAGTGTGGAAAAAACAGAAGATACGAATGTAATAAAATGTAAATATATTGTTGCGAGCACCGTATGTAGAGGATTCATGACCCGCTGGTGCTCGCGACGAAGACAAGAGACAGCGAGAAGAAGGCGATCGGATCGATCGCCTGTCAAGCTGTCATTCGAAAGTCAGCCGCCATAAATAGCAGACGTCTCGATATTGTATTCCTAACAGATTATATTCGTTACCTGTTCTTATATTATTCTTGTTACCCCTTGTTGAATGTTCTGTTATCGTTGCTGTTCAGTAAACTTATATTATGTCGAACGCAAAACGTAACACTGGTGTCAGAAGTGGGATGCCCACTCGCGCGTCCGCGGCCTCCGCGAACCCTTCTCCTGCAGCGACGGGTGATTCCTCTCTACAGGAGATGTTCACCTCTCTTCAATTAAGCATCGTAGGACAGATGCGAGAGCAGAGGAAGGACGACGAAGCTCGCTGGCAAAGGGAGGATCGTCGCAGAGAAGAGAAGGACGCAGAGGACCGGCGAACACAGGCGGCCTTCGAGGCACGCCTGTCGAACATGGAGGAGCGAATGCAGGTCGTAACCGCTTCGTTACAAAATGGCCATAGTTCGGTTGGTAGCGGCGCGAATCCTCGGGGTGGGGAGAATGTACATGTAAATAGTGTTGTCAATAGTGTTCCGCCGACGGATATCCCCGCACCCGTTGGAACGCCCGCTGCTACCCCCTTGTCGGAACCGCGCGTACTCAGTTTGGGGTACACGATGAAACCGACAATTTTTTACGGTAAAAACTCGTGGGAGGAGTACAGGGTGCAATTTGATACGATCGCGCGCGCAAATGGTTGGGATGACCAGAAAAAGGCTATAGCCTTGATTGCTTCCCTCGGGGGCGTAGCGAGGAGCGTCCTTACGACGCTCTCCGCCGCCCAATGCGAAAATTTTGCGGAATTGGTTTCCGCGCTTGAATTCTGCTACGGGGCTAAGAATCTGTCAAATCTAAACTATGTACTCTTCCAGAGCCATGGGCAGCGGAGAGATGAGAGCATCTCCTCGCTTGCCACCAAAATCGAGCGATTAGCGCAGTCCGCTTTCGCTGAATGCCCGGCAGAAACACGCGACAAACTTGTCGCGTCGCAATTCGTTACGGCATTGTCGAGCTCAGTTATGCAGCGGGAACTGCGACTCGGCGGTTTTACATCGTTAAGGGCCGCCGTGAACAGGGCCCTCGAGATCGAGGCTGTCGAGACAATGTCTCGAGGTCCCGCGGTCGAATCGCGAGATCGCTATCCGGAAAAACGGAAGGCTAAATCCTCGAACAATTTTGAAAGGTTCCCGGCGAAACAGCCAAGATTTGGGAAACCCGAGGAACGAAAGGACGACCTACTAAGAAAACCGAAGTGCTGGCTTTGCGGAAAAACGGGGCATATGCAAAAGGATTGTTTCAAGGCCAAGAACGTCCAAACAGGAGCAACTTCTACCAAAAAGTCCAATGAGGGAAACGGAAAGAGGACGGCGTAAGGGGGAGACGCCGGACCGCAAGGAACAGTCCCACGGTCGTCAAAAGTGTGACGATGCAGGAGGCGACTGCGCGGAATCCAACTGGAGAAATCTACGTATGTGGAACAATAAATCGAAAACCCTGTCCGATTATTTCAGATACAGGTTCTCCGATCAAACTTCTGGAGAAGGAGTTCTGCCCCACAAGGGACCTCGATAAGACGAAGGTCGACATTCGCTCCACCACAGGGGAGAAAATCAAAGTGTTTGGAAAGAAAAGCTTGGAACTCAGCGTTGGAGAACTCTCGAGCGTAGAAGACTTCTACGTAGTCGACATGGTGGAAAAGTGCCTCTTGGGAGCGGCCTTCTTGAAGAAACACCGCTGCAGCATCGACCTATCTCGGAGAGTGCTGAGCCTACCCGGCAAATCGGATATTCGCTTTGGAGAGCCAAACCCCGAGAAGAAGAAATCAGAGGAAGAAGGGGAAACAGTCGTCCCACAGCATTTGGAAGAGCTGTACACACGCTGTTCGTCAGGTTTGGCGGAAAGACAAAACAAACTTTTTGCTGATTTACTCCGTGAATTTCAGGACGTTTTCGCCAAGGACTCGACTCAGATAGGAAATTGCGACCGGGTGAAGCACGTCGTCGACACTGGAGACTGCCCGCCCATAAAACAGGCACCGCGGAGGTTGCCTTTACACCGTCGAGCAGAAGTGGAAGAGCTGCTCAGGAAGATGTTAGTACAGGGCGTAATCGAGGAATCGCGAAGCCCGTGGTCTTCTCAGATCGTCCTTGTCAAGAAGAAGGACGGCACCATAAGGTTCTGCGTGGATTTTCGACGCCTGAACGAGATAACGAAGAAGGACTTGTACCCTCTGCCCCGTATAGAGGATACTCTGGACGCTCTCACCGGATCTTCGTGGTTTTCAACCGTAGATCTACAGAGCGGATACTGGCAGATCTCTATGGACGAAAAGGATCGAGAGAAAACTGCGTTTTCAGTGGGAACAGGACTGTGGCAGTTCAAAGTGATGCCCTTTGGACTCTGCAACGCCCCTGCAACATTCGAGCGTCTGATGGAAGACGTACTTCGAGGCCTGACCTGGAAAACCTGCTTGGTTTATTTGGACATCATCATCTACGGAAAGGACTTTGAACAGGAGTTCGAACGCCTTCGAACGGTGTTTTCGCGTCTACGTCAAGCCGGACTATTGATGAGCCCCAAGAAATGCTCCTTCTTCTGTCGGGAAGTGAAGTATCTGGGCCACATCGTCACAGAGAGCGGAGTCAAGACGGACCCGGAGAAGGTTAAACGATTTCGGAATGGCCACAACCGAAGAACGTGACGGAATTAAGAAGTTTCTTAGGATTATGCACCTACTATAGGAAATTTGTGAAGGATTTCTCCAGGATCGCCAAACCCCTGCATCGCCTCACCGAGGCCACACAAAATTTCCAATGGACCGAAGGATGTCAAGAAGTTTTTCAAGAATTAAAGAAGAGGCTAACCGGAACACCGGTGCTGGCCTATCCGGTGATGGACAAGGATTTCATCCTGGATACGGATGCCTCCGACCTCGCCATAGGCGGTGTCCTCTCGCAGGAACACGAAGGCCAAGAGCAGGTTGTAGCCTACTTCTCCAAAACCTTAGGTAAAGCCGAAAGGAACTACTGCGTGACTCGGAGGGAGTTACTAGCAGTGGTAAAGTCTATCGAGCATTTCCACCACTACCTCTACGGAAGGAGATTTCTCGTGAGGACGGACCATGCAGCGCTCCGTTGGCTGCTGAGCTTCAAGAACCCCGAAGGACAAGTTGCCCGTTGGATTGAACGTTTACAAGAATACGACTTCGAGATTCGACACCGGGAAGGAAGAGCCCACGGAAACGCCGATGGACTTTCTAGAAGACCTTGCATCGAAGAAGATTGTAAGAAATGCGACCGACTGGATAAAAAGGAGACACAAGAGGAAATGCACTCTACGAAGAAGATTCACCGGATATTCTGTGAAGAAAGGAAGAACGAATGGAAACGAAGCCAAGAAAAAGATGAAGAGATTGGCTTCATCTTGAAAAAGAAGGGGGAAGGAGAGAAGCCCGTCTGGCAGGACGTTGCTCGTTTCTCCCCACAACTGAAATATTACTGGTCAATCTGGGACTCGCTGAAAATTCATGAAGGTTTGCTTTTCAGGAAATGGGAGTCCCACGATGGTGCGACGACCTCATGGCTTTTGGTAGTACCGCGCGAGAAGGTCGCAGAGGTACTGAGGGAATTCCATGATGCGCCAACAGCTGGACACTTTGGAGTGAACAAGACCTTGGCGAAGATCCGCCAACAGTTCTTCTGGTCTACGTGTCGACAGGACGTTCAAGAGTGGTGCCGGCGGTGTGACACCTGTGCGGCGAAGAAGGGACCACGTCAGAGAGGAGCAGGGAATCTGAAAGTATACAACGTGGGAGCTCCGTTCGAGAGGCTTGCCCTGGACGTTGTGGGTCCGCTCCCGAGGTCCCAGGCCGGGAACAGGTTTATGCTGGTCGTGGCGGACTACTTTACCCGGTGGCCGGAAGTAATCGCGATGCCAGACCAGCGAGCTGTCACAGTGGCAAGAGCTCTTCTGCACAACGTGGTTTGTCGTCATGGTGTACCATTGGAGATACACACGGACCAAGGAAGAAATTTTGAATCCTCCGTGTTCAAGGAATTGATGAAGCTGTTGGGAATCAGAAAAACACGAACAACTCCCCTACATCCTCAATCCGACGGGATGGTAGAACGTTTGAATAGAACATTGCTCCAATATCTCGCAATGTTTGTTTCAGAGCACCAACGAGATTGGGACGAGTGGATTCCCATGTTCCTCCTCGCTTATAGATCAGCGCGACATGAGGCTACCCAACTAACGCCAGCGATGATCCTGTATGGTCAAGAACTTCGTTTACCCGCGCAACTTTGGAGAGGACTGCCTCCGGAAGTGGAACAAGACGAGGACGTCGAGCAGGGATACTCAGAATGGATCCGAGGAAAAATGAAGAGGATTCACGACTTTGTTCGACGCCGTCTGGATATCTACAGCTCGAAGATGAAGTCCTGGTACGATAGTCACGTTAGGACGGTGGAGTTCCAGCCCGGAGAACGAGTGTGGTTATTCCAACCACAAAGAATGAAAGGGAAGTGCCCAAAGGACCCTACACGGTGGTAAACAAGATCAACGACGTCGTCTACAGGATTCAATACTCGTCTAGGAAGAAGTGCAAGGTGGACCACGTACGACGCCTTGCGAAATATGAGGGGCAATTGCCAGAGGAATGAAGACTTCCGAGAGAAGGGATGCAACATGCAGAGAAGACTCAAGAAAGAAGATTAGTTTAAGCTAATCCGGTGGACTGGGCTGCGGAGGTTGCCTTCGTAGTCCGGCCCCCGCTCTTGAGTCTGTTACAGATACACGATACCCCACGACGAGGGACAAGGTGTCGGGGGACTGCTACCGCGGCTTGGATGCGGTCCCGAATTCCCCGAATGTGCCACAACAGCGTGGCGGTCCGCAGCGGGGTGCGGACATACGTGGAACTACCCCGCTACCCTCCTGGCTGGGATCCTGGCCGCGTCCCCGGTACAGTGTCTACCAAGGGGTCCCTTCCTACGAGGTGGACAGCAAACGGGAAATGGTGTCCCCAATCACCGGACGGACGTGCGACGCAGTCGCACGGATTGGTCGGGGGGGGGGGGGGCATCGCGGAGACGGGACCACTGACGAGCTGCACCGAGACGGTCCCCTGGAACAGCACCAGATGCCACGAAGAGGAATGGGGCCATCAAAAAAGCCACGGATTGGAGTACTGGAGGAGATTAGAAGAAAGAAGAGGAAGACGAGCTGGGAGTCCGGGGAAGATTGATCGGGGAGCGGGCCGGTGACAGGCTCATGAGTTGTGACCCTCTGTTGTCGTGGCCGTCTCGCTTTTTCGTCTCCCTGACTCTGTTCGGCTCCACCGTTCCCCGTGAGAAGAAGAGAAAATTAATGCATACAATATTTTTCTGCAAGGGACTGTTAGAGTTCCGGGGACGGAAGAGAGGAGGTTCGTCGCTTGACTTCCACCGAGGGACTGCTGGAGTTCCGGAGACGTCGTGGGACAATGAGCTGGAGTCCAGAAGAGCGTCGTCGCTGGACTTCCGCCGAGGGAACACAAAGAACTAAGCGTTGGACGAGCCCGACCATAAAAAGGACCGGACCTCTCGCCAGTCTCTACCCAAGAAGAAGATGCGCCATCGAAGAAGATGAAGCCCATACAAGAAAGAACTACACAAGACCGAAGACGCAAGTGGAGGGTAGAGACGTGAAGAGTCATACACCCACGCCTTGTCCAGGGTTTTTGCAACAATATATTTTTTTCAACACCTGCATGATAATCATGGGCATCATTTAAATAAAAAGTTATTTAAATAACGTATCAAATAAAAGAGACTTTATTTTTATTAGTCGTCGAATAAAAATAACTTTGGGTTATTTTTATTTGAAGCGCCTGAAATAACTTTTTTATTCGACGGGATTCATTCGACGGCTACGCATGATTTTTTTATTCGACGGGAATTCATTTTAAGCTTGAAATGATTTTCTCCGTTTCAGGCGCCTTTTATTTCAAAAGTTATTCGAAGTTAAAATAACTTTGGACGAGCTTCGAGAGCCTTTGATCGAAGCCGCCGGCTTCTCGAGCCGAGCGACATTGTATCGTTCACCCGTATACACTGCAGCGCGGAGTTGCTCGGCGATGTGTCATCGATTATACAGAAACGGAATTTCTTTATTTTTCGTCGTATCAATATGATAGTGACACCAATGGATTCCTTGCATTCTCCCGATTAAATTGACAAAAAAAATATTTAAATCGGACTACTTTTAACGAAACGCCCTTTCAATCTTGCAAATTAATTTTATGCCTAATATCGTCAATTAAAGTTCAAATTATGTTAGGTTTTGTATCATTTTCATCGAAAAACACAAGGAGACGATTGATATCACTTTCGTGCAGATTCGATGAAGAATCTGATTTCACATTTTTCCGTTCTAATGGATTAAAATAATATCTAAAAAAAAAAAACTGAACTAATGACTTCGGTCCATTCCAGGCAACCGGTTTCGTAATTTGGACCACCAGTTTCCTACTTTGCACCGCTCATAAAAATCAATGTTTTAAATATACAATCTAAAAAGCACTGATCAGGGCATTGAAAAAAAAAATAGAAACAGGAAGCAACAAGCATCTTACGGTGCACGTAGTGCAATAGTACATTGTTTTGATGGTTCTTTTATATTTGTGCCCGCATAACTCCCGAGAATATGGGCCAATTTTGATGATCCTTTTTTTATTCGAAAGAGGGCGATGCCCCGGTGGTCCCATCCTACACTACATCAACATTGGCGGAATATTTTGCCAGTTTTGGTTAATAATAAAGACTATTGTCACCAAATAATTATTATTATTTTATATACGTACGCACATATCTCCTCAGCATGTTGTGTCAATATATATAAAACTAAAAAGTTAAAAATAAAAAAATTAAGACCGACTTCAAAAAAATAAAATTGCACTAAAAAGTAAAAAATAATTTTTCCCTTATTTAATCTACGGTACTTTCATATTTTTTAAGTCGGTGCCTAATCATTTACACTGTGTAAATCTGGCGCCGATTTAAAAAATATGAGAGTCGTAGATTAAATAGGGGAAAAAATTATTTCTTACTTTTTAGTGCAATTTTATTTTTTTGAAGTCGGTTTGAATTGTTTTTTTTAATTTTTTTAGTATGATTTTAACTATTCGCTACCATAACATAGATTGTATCCTAAAATGGAGCGGTCCAATTCAAGCAACTAGTGGTGGTCCAATATTAGGCAACTTGTTGGTTACATCAAAAAGATATGTTTTCATTGTTATACTTATACGAATATGGGAAAGTTGTAATCGTCTCCGGTGGTGAGGCGGTTACCGGTGGGACGGAGAAGGGATTAGGTGCCGACTCAGTCGGTATGTCCGGGTTCAGCGAATGAGTAGATGCTGGGTAACAAGTAACAGTTCTTTATTAAGGCGTGTATGATGTTACAGTACTTCGGTAGTTCCGTACTAGCAGCGCGGCGGAAGAGCTCCGGTGCTCGAGCCGTACGGCGGCGCGTCGGTTTGCGGCGGCGGCGACTTTCGGCGAGCGGTCAAGGAGGTAGGATGCGGAGTTGTTGAACGTTCTGCTTGGAATGGCCTTATGAGGCGCGTTCATTCGAGAGTCGTACAATAGAGCTTCAGAGTGCAATAGGGCCTAAAGGGCGCAGAGACATCTCTCTGACTTAGGTGAGGCGCAAGATAAATCTCGGCCGATTTCGGACGGAGGGTGGTGTTGGTACAGTGGTGGCGATGGCCGAACACTGACACACCTCGAGGCTAGTAAAAAGTGAGCGTCTTGTATTGCGTGAAGCCGTATAGCGACATGCACAAGTGCTCCTGATTCCGCTCGCCGCGGCCTTTATATCGTGGGGCCGTACATCTTCGCCCGCGAAAGCCGCCTAGCGGTCGCGATGCGAACTAACCCTACTGTCTCGGTATCTGGCGTTCACACGGCTCGTGAGGTGACTTCGTCACAAAGTAAGGACATAAAGTTGTAGCTAAGACAGCACACTTTACACTAGTATCATTTAAAATTATAGTACTTACAGGTTGTAGAAAGAAATTCACGTGAAATAGCACGAAAAATAATGATCTCGCACCACGTGTTTCGATATTTCGATGACGGTGAACGACAAACTAATGAATAACCGTATCGCTGTTCTCGCAAGTTCCATCTCCACTTCCTAAATCAATGTAGCCAAAAAAACCGCTGCAAATATATTTGTTTATTGAGATATACAAATGGTCCAATCTAGGAGCCGGTTCAATATAGGCAACTCTCCCCTACATATAACGTAAAGGTAGGATTTCCTAGACACGATTCGCCGCGGCGGCGAGCACACCTCAGGTACCGCGTTAAGGCTGTCGTCTCAAGTTTGTTATGGTCCGAATCGATCGAAGCGTCCCTTGTAAACAGACGGACGCTAATGAACCTACTGCGGTCGATAAAAAGAAGTTGTACAGAGGTGACATCTCCAGGTACTCTATGTAGACGAATTTTTTACGCATAGTTGCCACATTTTCTGATCTCTCCGTCTCTGCCGCGCTGTTGCCACAGCTCTTTCTATCGAGAAGTCTTGAAGGAATACGGCACGAGAGCTGCGTCTAGGGTCAGAACCTCGCTGAACGTAAAGGAGGATAGCAATAATGAAAGATAGAGAGGTCCGAGAGTGTAAGAAGGAAAGATGGAAAGATACCAAACCTGACATTTTATATTAGAGGTTCTCTCCCCCTCCCGCCCAACCCCTGAAAAATTCAGTTCATTCCGTTGGTTGGGTCATACCGTAGTACAGCCAAAAGTTTAAAGGGAAGTGTTCAGAATAATGACTTTGACAACAATAGCGATATTGAATTTGAACTGTTATTATTAACGATATTACAGATAAAATTTATTTGCAGAATTGAAAGCCCGTTTCGTTCAAAGTAGTCCAACTTAAATTATTTCCTCGCTGAACGTAAAAGAGGATCAAATAAATCACAAAAGAAGAAAATAATAAGGTAAACTTGCCGATGAACTGGGACCTCGCCGATTTCGATGAGCTTCACATATGTTGTCAAGGTCGTTATTCTGAACAACATTTTCCTTTAAACTTTTTGGTGGTCGCCCTTAGTTTCAGAGATATTAAGGAAAAACTGTTGCTACTACCACTGTGGCAGCATATGCGTCAGTTTGGGACCGCCGCTTATCTACTGTTTCTCCATATACGTCGCGGTGACCGCAGGCGACTTACATATCGAGTAAACTAAACGGTTCGGTAAACTTGCTGATCAATTAGACCCACGCCGATTTCGATGATCTTCACATATATTGTCAAGGTCGTTATTCTGAACAACATTAGATTTGGAGATATTAATAAAAAACTTTCGGCATAATATACTTATTGAAATCTGTTTCACAGCCGACGGTATTAGTATTGGTTGGGGCTAGATCAGGCCGGGGGGCGCGCGCCCGCCCGCGGGCGCGTAAAGTATGGTAGCGAACCGATGTGACTTTGGGGATGTTCAAAATGAGACTGCGGTTACAAGTATCACACGATGGGGTCAATATCACTATTGTTGTCAAGGTCATTATTCTGAACACTTCCCTTTAAACTCTTGGCTGTACTACGGTATGACCCAACCAACGGAATGAACTGAAATTTTCAGGGGTTGGGCGGGAGGGGGAGAGAACCTCTAATATAAAATTTCAGCCGCGGGTATTTGTTAGTTTCTGAGATATTAATAAAAAACATTCGGCATAATACATTGAAATCTACTTATACAGACGTTACTAACACAACCATCTTCTCGTCGCCGTCGACTGTTTCGCAGCCGACGATACGCAGCCGACGATACAATGTATAGGGATACGGTAACAGAAACTGGACGCAAGCCAAGTGTATAAATAAATGTATGTTAATCAAAACGTGTCGATCATTTCCAACATCTGTCAGATTTACTTTTCAGTTAGGTTTTGCGTACGAACTCATACATTATTGCTGTTGACTTATTCCGACACAACGCATTCGACTTTCCAATTTCTGTCGGGTATTAGTTTGGTTTGGGTTAGACGGGGGGGGGGCGGGGGGCGCCCGCTTGCGGGCGCGTAAAGTATGGGACCGAACCGATGTGACTTTGGGAATACTCTAGTATTACTATGCTATAATATTGGGAATAAAAACTGATGCAGTTACAAGCATCGCGCGATGAGGTCAATATACATTGTATCGTCGACTGTGAAACGAAGAAGACTGTGTTAGTAACGTCTGTATAGGTAGATTTCAATGTATTATGCCGAAAGTTTTTTAATAATATCTCAGAAACTAACAAATACCCGCAGCTGAAATTTTTATATTAGAGGTTCTCTCCCCCTTCCTCCCCACCCCCTCAAAATTTCAGTTCATTCCGTTGGTTGGGTCATACTGTAGTTTATCCAAACTTTTTAGTGGTCGGCTTTGGTTTACGAGATATTCGCAAAAAACTGAACTTAACATTAGAATTACCGAATTTAACACATACTCACATCGGTTCCCTATCATGCTTTACGCGCCCGCGAGCGGGCGCGCGCCCCCTGCCCTAATCTAGCCCCAACCAATACTAATACCGTCGGCTTTGAAACAGATTTCGGTAAACTTGCCGATGAACTGGGACCGCCAAAATGTTTAAAGGAATCTGTATATGGAGAAACAGTAGATGAGCGGTGGCTCAATGCTGACGCTCTGCTTCGAGTTTATCTGTAAACGGTAATGCAGCAACATGAGCTCGTTCGTTGATTTTGTACGCAGAATAGATACTGAGGAGAAGTGCATAGATTTCTAAATTATGAGAAACATTTTCAAAAATATAATTCAATGCCCACGTTGTGAAAAGCCCATAACACTTAATCGCAAGGAACTATTCTTTCGGTGTTACACGATATCAAACGTGGTGAAAAGTAAAAAAAAAGAAACAAAAAGTGCAGTGCAAATATTATCAAAGTACAAAAAAAAATACGTGGTTTGCCAATGTTCGTCTGCCACTATTAACCGCCGTGACTTTCATTGCGCAATGGCTCTGGTTCCCACCACCACGCTTTGCCGAAATAACAGACAATTTAAATATTGGGACACATACATTCGTTGATTGGTGCAGCTTTTGTAGAGAAGCAAGATTTCGGAAGTGAGCCAATTCTAGTTTTATCTGGACAAATATTTAACTGTCTAACTATGATAGACTTTCTGCGTTATATAAAGCAAACATTTTCTGTAATAACTTGTTTAGAATTAGGTCTCAATTTCGAAATAATTGTCATATATTTGCATGGCATAGGTGTGCGTAAATTGGTCTCAGCGGAATTGTTCCCAAGTTCGAGGACCTGGAAAAATCGTTGAGATTGACGAAGCAAAATTTGGGCGTCGTAAATATAATCGTGGACGAGTATTAAAAGGGAAATGGGTGTTCGGTGGTTATGAAAGGGACACAAAGAAAGTTTTCCTCGAGTCAGTTAACGATAGGACTGCCGAAACTCTATTAACCATCATAAAAAAATGGATATTGCCCGGTACAACTGTGATTTCCGACTGTTGGAAGGCGTATAATTGTCTTAGCACCGAAGGATAGATACATTTGACGGTAAACCATTCATATAATTTTGTTAACCCCAAAAATAGTATGTAATTCATTTCCAACACATTGTTTTTATACTTGTGTAAACTGTACTTAATATATTCTACAATTGCATTTATATAGAAGCCAATACACAGTCAATAGAGAGGACATGGAGGGAGGTTCGGGGACATATTTCGAAATACGGAAATAAAGAAGAAGATCTTTCCTCGTATTTATGCGAATATTTATTTAAGAGGGCGCATGATCGTCACGAGAGAATAGACATTTTTTTCAGGAAATGACAATATTTCAAGAACATTTATACAACGATCCTGTAGACGTAGGCTGTAGCACCTCGTCAGAGTAAAAACATTTTTGTATTATAATAAAAGATTAAAAGTACAATGTACTGTTAGTATTCTACAATTCAGTTTAGGTTGGACTACTTTTCTTGCTGCTGCGACACCGCGCGTGCACCCGTTAGATACGCATGCTACACGTTGCTGCGCAGTGTTTATACAAACAGAAGACAACCGCCGACAGCGTGGTGCTGCACACAGTGTCGCGGGTGTGCACGTATACGTAGAGTACGATTGTATAATAGCGAAAGTTTCCCTGCGAATATTTCGGAAACTAAGGCCAATCGCCAATTTTGTCAAAGGAAAAAGTTACTCGAAATGTTGAGTTTTGCAACATATGTGAAGCTCATCGAAATCGGCGAGGTCCAAGTTCATCGGCAAGCTTACCAATAATAGTAATAAATACAGAGTAAAAAAAGATGTGAAATCAGAATGAGCTGCAAGTACATAAAGGTGCTTTCCCGCAGCGTGCAAAGGCGACACTGTGTGACACTATAAAAGACAAAAAAAAGATGTCCGCGGGCTGGAAGTCAGATAGTTGGCGTGGCCAGGCAAGGTATTCTCAGATCATCAATACCCATACAGCCCCCTCGCAGGCTTTCAGATAATTTGTCCATTTAAAACTCAGACAATATGAGTACATTTTCATTATATTGCGTTTTAAAATAATTGTAAGATCATTCATCCACACCGATACCTTTCCTCTCACAACCTTTCACATAATTTGTCAATTTTAAACTCTGACAATATGAATACATTTTCATTATTTTGCCTTTTTAAATAATTCTTATTCAGCGACACCTTGACCTTGCCTGGCCACGCCAAGTATTTGACTTCCAGGCCGCGGACATCTTTTTTTTGTCTTTTATTGTGTTACACAGTGTCGCCTTTGCACGCTGCGGGATTGCACCTTTATGTACTTGCAGCTCATTCTGATTTCACATCATTTTTTACTTTGTATTTATTATTATTATTTTCTTTTTTTGTGATTTATTTGATTTCATGTACTTGGCGTAATTTTTTTTAATTTATTAAAGATTTTTTGGGGGGATCTCACTTCTTTTTACAAAGATAATGTGCATAGGAAATGACTTCAGATAATTTTTAATTTGATCCGCTTTATATTAAGTTTTTTTTATGGGGATATCAGGAAACTCTAGCGAAGCTGCAAAGTGTACGTTTAAAAAAAACGCTTATGTTTAAAAATGTAGTGACATTTAACAATTAAACGGCAATACTGGTTCATGGTTATATTGAAGTGTATATCAACCACAATTAACACCTTTCGAAGAAAAATATGTATGCATTTTTAGCATTTCGTGGCCAAGCTTGTTTTTCTACACGTAAATCATCAACGGATACCAACATACTCGTATAATGACCATCGGTAATACTTTTACCGTGGTGGAAAATCGCTGTCTTAAGTTTATAACAATAATCCCCCACTTGTATTTTAGTAGTAGGTATTGCTTTGATGCAGAAATTTTCCACTTTCGTTGCTGTTCCACTACTATCGTGATCGAACAAATGTAATTTTGCAATAAGAATTTGTTTGGAAGCAGTTATCTCGATTTTCTTCATTGTGATTGAATTTGTATTATCACAATTATTGCAAGGATCTATCAGATTTTTCCATCCTGCGAAATTGTGTTTTATTATATCTCCAAATTCAAATGTTTTTTTTTTAACATCTTGGGCAGTGCAAGATGTAGCACACAATTTGTACTGATAGTAGTACTTGTGTAATTACACTCTAAACATCTTAATACTGTTGTAATTTCGTGTTGTACTTCATTCTTAATAAGAATCTCATGATCACAAAGAGAGGTAATAAACTCAGCTGCATCATGTAGCTGATTGTTGGCGTATTTTTCTCCTGCGAATTGCCGTAATGTTATTATGTTTGGATTTTGAACCGATTTATATTGGTCCATAAAGACTTTTATAATATGATCAGCTTTTTGAGTCGAAAATAAATTTTCTCTTATGGATGAACAATATAACGTACATTGGATTGTGGCATTCGCATAACAAGACACACCATCAGAATTCGGGAGACCGCTTACGTATTGAATGGTATCCTCGATGTGATTATTAGTATTCTGACATTCGGATACATTATAATTAGGTACTGTCCAAAGAGCATCACGAACATTGAGTCCGCGTTTTTTAGAAATTGAAATAGTCATAAGATCAGGTCTATATTTTTTTCGCAATCTATTGTACTCTATTATAGCCGATTCTTGTGCCTTTACGGAAGATGGATCATAATTGATAAAATGCAGTCCTTGTAGTGTGGTCACCCGAGAAAGAGCAACGTAAATTTGTCCGCAAGTAAATATTGAATTACCTGCTTCTATGACAGCATTCTGCAACCTTAGTCCTTGACTTTTGTGAATAGTTATACGATAGCTGAGGCAAATCGGAAATTGTTTTCTAATTAGGAACGCTCTATCCATTACTTCAAATTTAACACTTACCCGTTCTATTATATGTTCTTGCCCCGTAGGTAATATAATTTTCAATTTTTCAACGTCATTATCAACACCTCGTATAACTGAAACAAGTCTATATGGTACCGTTGGCAAGACCTAGTGTAACATCAATATTTCTTCTAATCATGATTTGTACTCCTGCTTTAACAATCACGACTCTTGCAAGTCCCGCCGTTCGGGAGCTATCGTCGTCATTATTGTTTAGTACCTTTGACACCTTTTTTTTCAAGTACGGTACACAATTCGTTGTATCATAAGCAATCAAACGGATTTCTTCGGATGGAAATCGACTCAGCATTGCAGCGTTCAAAATATCACACTGAACACATGTGGGAAGTAAACACACCGTATTAGATCCCACATTAAGCATATAATCACTTAATTCCTTTAATCGGTCATTACAATTTGTCGCTGTGAAATTTAATTTCCTCGATTCTAAAAGCTTTGTAACCGAAGCGGTCACTAATCCGGTGCGAATTCTCGACAGGATGTCTCTATAAATATTATCACACTGCTGTCGCATGTTTATTGTCAATTCGTCATAGCTAAACAAGGCAGACCATAAATTATAAGAAGCTAATCCTCCAACATTTTTTTTCATACTCTTATTTGATAATTGTATAAAAGCAGGTGCTTCGTGAACAGGAGGAAGTTGTAGTAAGTCACCAAGTAGCAGCATAGGCTTTTTTCCGAACCATGCATCATCGGAATCTGTAGTATCAAAGACTTCTGTAAGTCGCAAATGTATGTACAGGAATGTTACGTTAGAAACCATCGAAATTTCATCGATGATTACTAAAGCAACATTTTTTAGTTGATCTCGTACAATTTGAAGGGCTGCATCGCTAAGTTGCCTATACTGGGCTGTATGCCCATGTTCTACAGGTAATTGAAATAATCGGTGTATGGTAAGACCTTCGATATTAAAAGCTGCGATTCCAGTAGGAGCAGTTACTGCTGTGTCTTTTCCGATAGTCTGCTTGATCCAGTGTCTGATAGTTTTTATTAAAAAACTTTTCCCAGTTCCACCTTCTCCACTCACATAAAGTCTGAGAATGTTATCGTTAGACGTCAAGGACTTCGTAACTGTATCAAATATCCGCTTCTGATCATCGTTCAATTCCGAAATCATTTCTTGAAGATCACCATAGTCAAATTTGTTTCCCGCGTCTTTAAAATCTTTCATGGCATCAACAGTTTCACCGGGGACACACTCTAATAGGTGATCGCCTTGATCATTTTCTTCTTGTTCTACAGTATTTAACACGTTCTTTTCAATTTCTTCCTTTATATGATCACGCGCTTCTTAAATATCCGTTATTCATTTGTGATACTGACCTGCTTCTATCAATTGTGATTCTAGCGCCAAAAAAGATTCCGCGTATGTGTTAAATCCATTTTTCAATTCGTCGGTGTTTCTCCAAGGTTGGAATAATAATAATAATGAGAAATAATAATTCTCAGGTTGGATTTGAACATTGTACTTATAATGATTGATAAGATAGCCTCTTTGCCTTTTTTTCAAAAACAAAGATGCACGGATTTCATAATATTCAGTTTTTTCAGACGGTGTAATTTTAGTAACGTCGTTACGTATGTGGAATTTTCCCATACGCCGCTCTCAACCGTTTTTCGAGCTCGCGTCTGCGAAGGAAAAACACCACTAATGGGGGTCATGATCTCGACAATCTGGATCACGACCATGGGAACGGGAGTGACACGACGATGACCCTGAAGGATTTCCTTATATGGAGATTCCTAACGAATCCCCACTCATTTTTGGGACTATATAAACCCTTTGGTTTCAACCCTCGTCGGTTAAAAGCTATAGAGTCACGCGTAGAGTCACGTCGTGTCACACTCGTACAGAGTTGGTTAAATTCAGTAAGATCGGGCTCGAGTTCTCGTCAGAATCACAGTTAACCTCATAGAATCCGCGAGTTCGGTTTATATTCTATTTGGCATATTGTAATAGCCACTCTTACGCCCCGCATCGCCAGTGCGTTAACACCGTGCAATTATTGGTAACTTACACATTTTATTTAATTATTAATCGCGACACTTTCGAGTCGATTTCGTTAAATCCATCTTTTACTCAGCGATCCTTATAATATTAGTAGCACTCACCCACTGATACAACTTTACCGCTCGAGTTGTATCAAACTTTAATTAAGAGTTACGAGGCATCACTAACATTTCCCGCGACACCCTGATTTTCATCAGGTTCGTTCGCAAACCCTTTACCAAAACAAGGAATCTTCTCCAACCCAGTGGCTCCCCGATTTTGCATCGGGTTCGCCCACGAAACCTCGCCCCTCCTACGGCTCCCTGATTTCACATCAGGTTCGTCCGTATCCTACAGCTCCCTGGTTTCGCACCAGGTTCGTCTGTGAACTTCATCCTAGTGACACCCCGATTTCGCATCGGGTTCGTTCACGAGGTTTCACCCTCCTGCGGCTCCCTGATTTCGCATCAGGTTCGTCCTCGCCGTCAATAATCCTAGCGGCTCCCTGATTTCGCATCAGGTTCGTCCGCGCCCCCAACTAACAAACTCATAAACCGTATTCCTTGGGAAATACCCTTCTCGCCGGCCTCTCGCGTTGCCGCAGCCCCGGCTCGTAACAACGTCATACCACATAGCAAAATCGTACAGATGCATAAATTCTAATTCCTTAGGTCTGTTAGGATAGTAATCATCTATGAGAGATGGACAAAATATGTCTGTGGATTCACCTTCCAGCTCCTCAATCTCTTTGCGAGTTTTCAATTTCCTACTTCTCAGTGTATGTACATCTAACCATCTAATAGTAGTACTGGAATCTGTACCATGCAATGATAATCCTAATAGAGTATCAGCGCATTCAGGCGCTCCACATTCTCTATGATTTAGCATGCGCATTCCAAGGTTGCACAGCAGACTAGCCAGTGACTTAGTAGAATTTATTGCTGCCATAGTGTCCGTTGCGTAACTTTTTTCCGGCTTTGACACGTACTTAGTACAGTAACATGTTACCAACCCCGTATTTTGCCCAATATATTGTATATCCATGTTACCTCTCCAAACCATGAGAACAGCAGCATTATAATCATTGATACGAACTTCCTTTATTTAACATGGAAGATCATAGAGTCTACCTTTTGCTTTCAATTGTTTTCTAGCACCTATAGAAACAGCCACATCCCTTAGTATCAAAGTATCTGTAACTGGACGTGGAAATGAAAATCTACATACTTTACAGAAGGAATTTTTAGTTTTTTTGTTGCGTAGACAGTAGGTATTGCATTTATGCATTTGATGTGCAATTACACGACTATATAATTCTGGCGACACATGCGGCGATGGCAATCTGCAAGTGACGTATTTCATAATAAATTCTGGTACACGTTCCTTCGGGGTCATTCCACGCGAAGTCGGACACTTTTCGGAGTAACATTTCAGATTTTGGTGCAACTTGGATATGTTGTAGTCTTTAGGGGTATATATACATATCTCAAAGGATTTTTCGAAATGTCAAAAATGGTGGATGTTACAGCTCTTTGAAATATAGTGTTTACTGTTTTTCCAAAAATTATAACTCTGGAACTAATAAACTGATAAAAATGACCTTTCGGGTGCTTACAGTGGAGATATAAGAGTACCTAATAAAAATTATTTCGCTTAATAAAAACGAATATTTGACCATTTATTTAGCAATTGTTCTTAACAAATACAATTTTATAGTTGAAGGCACCTTTTTAAAAATTTGGAAAAAATAGGAAGATAAAGCCCAGTTTTTCCTCTTTACGGACACGTTTCGAAAGGCGTGGACGTTTTAAAATTTGCCAAATGAAAATTAATTAAATGTATATAGGGTATTATATATAGGGTATATATAGGCTATACCTGCTACTTTTATATAGGGTATTATATATAGGGTATATATACTTTTATATAGGGTATTAATCAGGACCGCTGCAAGGTTTAATACAGAAGAATTTCTTGAACATCTGGAAACTCGATTATCGACATTGCAAGTCCATGATTTTATTGCAAAAAATCAGAGCAGTTATTTCAAATATTGCAAAGAAAATTTAGGGCCGGATGAGTTAGTTTTTGTCGGAGATTTTGCAGAAAATTATTCTTTTGTCATTCAGGATGAAGTTCAGAGCTATCATTGGTCTAACAAACAGGCTACAATTTATCCATTCGTTGCTTATTATAGAATCAATAATTGTCTACAGCATGACAACTTTGTCATTATTTCAGACTGTAAAGGGCATGACAGTATCGCAGTTCATTTATTCCAAATGAAGCTGATTAAATTTTTGAAACAAACACACGGCACTGCTATTAATTAAATCAAATATTTCTCCGATAGGACTTCATCGCAATATAAAAATAAATATAATTTACTGAATCTCAGCTTCCATTTCGAAGATTTCGGAATTAACGCCGAGTGGCATTTTTTTGCAACATCACCTGGTAAAAGTGTCATATGATAGTATCGGGGGATCATTAAAGCGTCTTGCAGCTCGAGCCAGTTTACAAAGACCGCTAGAAGAACAAATAACGACACCACAGAAATTGTTTAATTGGGCGACTGCCAAATTCAAAACATTCATTTTCAATTCAGCTCAATAGAACAATATCAAAAACATTCACGATTATTACTAGAGAGATGCGAAACTTTCATTCATTTATACCAACGGATACAGTGTCTCATTTAAACGCTAAAGTCTATTCATACAGTAACAAATCAAAAGTTGTAGCAATTATCAAATAAGTAATTACATAACCGGTCATTTATTCCAAAAGACGCTCAAAGATACGACAAAATATTTATCCTTTAACATAATCCCACAGCATCCCATCCTCCCCCGATGGAAGAATACTCACCACCTTCTCGTGCTTTCCATTGAACAATGGCAACTTAAATGTTTCAAACAATAAGTGCCATCGACATAGAGTAAGTTTCCAGTAACTATTAACGGTATTAAACCTTGCAGCGGTCCTCATTAATACCCTATATAAAAGTAGCAGGTATAGCCGGTTGGCCACTGCGAGTACCGCACGGCCCGAGCGACCAGTCGAGCCGGTGTGATTTGACGCAGCGTTACATTAAATTAATTTTCATTTGGCCAATTTTAAAACGTCCACGCCTTTCGAAACGTGTCCGTAAAGAGGAAAAACTGGGCTTTATCTTCCTATTTTTTCCAAATTTTTAAAAAAGTGCCTTGAACTATAAAATTGCATTTGTTAAGAACAATTGCTAAATAAATGGTCAAATATTCGTTTTTATTAAGTGAAATAATTTTTATTAGGTACTCTTATATCTCCACTGTAAGCACTCGAAAGGTCATTTTTATCAGTTTATTAGTTCCAGAGTTATAATTTTTGGAAAAATAGTAAACACTATATTTCAAAGAGCTGTAACATCCACAATTTTTGACATTTCGAAAAATCCTTTGAGATATGTGTATATACCCCTAAAGACTACAACATATCCAAGTTGCACCAAAATCCGAAATGTTACTCCGAAATGTGTCCGACTTCGCGTGGAATGACCCATAGCATAGCATCACATAGCATAGCATAGCATCGCATAGCATAGCATCGCATACCATAGCATAGCATAGCATAGTATAGCATAGTATAGCATAGTATAGCATCGCACAGCATAGCATCGCATAGCATATCATGGCACAGCATAGCATAGCGCAGCATAGCATAGCATAGCATCGCATCGCATCGCATCGCATCACATCGCATAGCATAGCTTAACTTCCCGGTGGATTTTTAATTCGACACTTTTATTCCTGGGAATTTATTTAATGTCACGAATAAAACTAACGAATGTGCATGTAACCTGCAAAATTTTGAAAGTCTTTGGTATGCACTTTGCCTATGGCATTTAGCTTTTTGGCTAATTAATGGTTTATTCATTTTTGCAGAAAACAGAGTACGCCTCAAAGGAGGACGCCTCACAGGAGGAACTCCAAGAGGAGAACGCCCTTCTGTTTGGTAAGTTTTATTAACGATTAAGGATAAACTTACAGAAAAATTAAATTAAATAATATTAATCAAATTAATTTTTCCAGAATCTAATGATGATGACGATGTATTCATGTGGGGTCAACGACCAGCATCGACCCCGAGGGCGGCTCAACCCCCACCAACACCGACCCAGAGGGCGGCTCAACCACCTCCAGCACCGACCCAGGGGGATCAACCACTAGCGGGGCAACGCCGGTGGGCTACGTGTAAGTGTTTTTATAAAAAAAGAAATCAATGATTTCTGTGATTTATTTATTTTCTGTTTTATTTAGTTCATTTAATTTATCATTTCAGATAGAGGCACTAGGGCAGGACGATCAAGACGGCAGGATAACTTTATGAATTTCCTCTTAAAATTAAGCTCTGCCGAATATCACTGGGGGAAGAGGAGAGGGCGGGGGAGGAGGGGGGAGGGGGGCAGGAGTATAGAAAAAGATTTAAAAAATAAAGTTTTATTATTTCATACATGAAAATGTGGTTATTTCATTTGCTCATGCAGCAGGGTTCCTTTCTCTTTCAGCTAATGAAATAATTCTCTTCGTCTGCATCGTTAACTGAAAAATAGGACACCTTTACTAATTATTTATAAAATAAATTATCACACGAACTCATATGTCAAGATCATTAAATGAATAATTGCGTATGCAAAACCGTACTTGTTAATTTGTGCGTACATAGTCTGGCGTAGATCACAATGCATCATCTTCTGCTTCGATTATCGGTAAATATATAAAATCCACATTTCAGTTATTTTAGTTACAACTTAACGTAGAACTTATATATACTCCCGGTCATTTTAGAAGGAACCCATTTCGCGTATGTAGAATGAGCTCATTGTCTCCGAGGGAGAGTTTGTTTGGGGTATAGCCAATAGTAGCTTGTTTCGGCACCAATGAGCGCCAACATGCGCAGAACAGATCTGAACTTGTCTGTCAGTGGGTTCCTTCTAAAATGATCCCGAGAATAGAAATAGAGTGGCATTTTGCTATAGTGAGTGTAGAGACTACATAATTTGTCCAAAGGAGGTGAGAGCATATGGCAGAAAGTCTTGTTGCAGGAAATTTAAATGCTAATGGTAATAATTCAGCGAAAATGAACTAAGAGATCCAATATTTTCAACGCACAATTGATTGGTTTTGGAATTGGAATAAAATTAGGTTAGTATGTTTATTGGTGAATTGAAATATTGTTAATGGGAATCTAAAAAATTAATGAATTAATGAATAGCGTGGCAACTACTGTGCATTTTATTAAAGTATTACGAATGTCTTTCACAAAAGATTGCAAAGCATCAAGGGAGATGTGTTTTCAGCGATAATATAAGCTTTACATAAAAACTCTAAATTGCTGGTATACAAATATCTGGAAATTTAAATGCAATGCAATTTGTTACTACAATATATTATTTTGTACATGCATGGTAAAAATTTCCAGAAATTTATGCGAAAGAAGATGCTTCTCTGTCGAACCTCCTCCGAACAACTTCCAAGTCTGCGACTCTACATAAGAAATCTATTAAAAAATTTGGCGACTTACCTTGTTAATTGAGACAATAATTCAGTCTCCCATTTATTGTAAAAACTCCTGACATTTCAAATTTTGACCACTTACATTATTTGACACTTGGAGAAGGTTAAGATTGGTAGGTTATAAAGTTCAATGGTATATTTAAAAAATAGGTATATATACAATGACGGACGACGATCCCTGCCGAATAATCCCGAGAGGCGACGAAAGAAGAACGAAACATGTGTTAGTTTCGTTTTGGCTGAAGGTGTGAGTGTAACGCGTAGTATACGTATTATGTTTGATGAAAAATTTCTTGAACAAGAAGGAGAATCATAAAAAGGAGAAAAATCTTACCGTTTTCGACTGATCCATGAGACAATATTATGATATTTCTGTCATTCGTGGACCGATTTTATTGAAATTGGTCTTATTCGAAAGCTTATATGCGGTTTACATAAGAAAAATGCCTTTAAATTGAGAAAATATTGCAGGCGTGATGAGATAATTAATGAAATAAGTTTCAGGTTAGGTTGGAATAGCCCGGGGACGAGTAAATGATAGCGATAGCGATAGTCGACATATACAGGGTGTCGATTCATGTACTTGGCGTCGAGACGCTGCCGCGTCTATAGATAGCAGTAATGAAAGATAGAGAGGTTGGGTAGTGAAGTTAGGAAACATGTCAATGAAACAATATTAATTTGCGTATCAATAGTTTTTATTTATACGTAGAAGGACGTAATATTTTGTATAATCAATGTGCAATTTCAAAGCATACAATTTGAATAAGGTACATCACCGAAGTGTAACACGCCGATCGTAATGAAATCTATAAATGCTATAGTTCTCTTAAAAAACATATGACGCTTTCTTTTTTATCTAACTATACATCAAATTATCTTTTCTATCAACAAGAATTGTCTGTTGTTTAAATACAAATTTAATAACGTAATCATTTTTTTAAAACATCAATTTGGACAAAAGTATATTTCAATTCAATACTTTTGTACATGCTTTTCTTCGGAATTGTTATTCCACGATTGTAAAAATTTATCAATATAAACTAGAGATCAGTACTAACAATACGTATATTTTGGAATGTCTCATTAAACGATTTTATTCAGCTACGATCCCCTGTTTGTTTGTATGTTTGATTCAAATCTGGAAACTCAAGTTTAATCCACTTCCAACCATCCAATTGTCTTGAAACTTTGCAGGGGTGCGTAGTTTGGATGACAATATAAAATTATGAAAAAACTCTAAGGGGGTGAAAAAATTAATCAGTCACCAATAAATAATAACCCATAACCACAAATCCAATCGACTTAAAATCAACCACTCGCGTTCTTTACGAACTTTTAGCACTGTAGGGTTCAAGCAAACTGTTAAACTGCATACAGCAATAAAAGATATTTGTAAAGAAGTTTGAGCTGTGAAATGTAAATCCACAAACACTAAAAACTAGAAAATAAAAAAATTTATAATAAACGATTTTATTAAAAATGCATTAAAAACTATAAAATAATTATTTTCTTATACTACAATTTCGATGGTGTATTTTCACTTTAAATACAATCGTGGAGCAGGATATCTTGCAACAAATTCATTTCGACACTTGATGCTGTACTAAATTAATTCATATTCTGTTATGAAATATCCTGCTCCACGTTTTTATTTAAAGTCAAAAAAACACCATCGAAATTGTAGTACAAGAATAGAATTAGTTTTTAGTTGTTAGTGCCTTTTTGATAAAATCGTTTCACAGAACATTTTTTTATATATTTTTTTTGTCCCTAATCAAGTTACAGTCATCACAATAAATGTTAAGATTTTACTGTATAATATATTTGACGAACGAAAAACAAGATTCTTACAGTGTGGACCGTTAAGGAAAAATATATGTCTTCGGGCTATACACGCGGTATTGCTCACTCTACGACTATCCAACCGATTCTACATAGCACGAGGCAAGCGTCCTCGACCTCAGCAGGAAGACAAACAGAAAAACTCTCCCCACTCTCAATTGAATGTTGTGGTTTCAAGACTAAATTCAACGGTTATCTTCAACAATAAATCAATCCAACTTCATTGGAGAATTGAAATACGAAATTGAAGCTTTCGCCCCCTTGAAATGGACAATTACAGATAAAAAATGGTAGAATAATAATATATAATGTATATAATATATAATATATAATGTTCGAAGAATAATATTATCTTCTCTCATTCTGTGTAATTTCTCTTCTCCATTGACGGTCTTCCTACAATTTTGCCAGGTCGCTCATAACGAAAGATGAGGTAGGCAGTGTGGATTTGTAACACATTATGAAATACATTAGGAAATACTTAATACTTGTTGTTTTATAAGCGTACAAAATTTTGCTGTAAATTTATAAGCTGTTAAAACTTTACCTGAAATATGGTACTTATTATTCCATTTGTCCTGGCATTACTGTCTCATACACCATGTTTGCAGTAACTTGGTAAAAAGTCCGCCTGTAACAAATTTCGGTAAGTTTGGTATAAAAGTAAAAGTTTGTTTCAATAATTCGTCGAACACCATGCATACCTGCGACGCCCGTATGTATCAGCCTGGCGCACTTTGACCGAACCGGATTCCGTCTGTCTGCTCCTGTGAACTTAGAAATGTGTCTGAAAAAATTAAAGGGTGAATTAAATTTATTACTTCCTTCGTCACTTTCTTGGGAAAGTGACGGCGACGTCGATCGACTCGCGTGATCGTATGATCCGCGAGTAAAAGTGCCATTGCTGGCAGAGTCAGTGGTACCGCGCTTTACAGCCGGACCGATACAATAGTTTCACTATTTTCGGAGGGAGACCTTTTTCGCTTTTTCAAGCTTTTCGGTTTTTCTTTCGCTCTCTCTGCTAGTATAAATTGTGGATTCCGAATGGGCATGCACCTACAGTGCCGACTATCTATTAATTCGGGTAGTATGCATTCTAAATAAAATTGAACCAGTTTTGGCTCCATTTCTCTTTTCCAAAACGTATCATCTTTCTCTACTTTTATAGATTTCAGCTCCGTCGGGGTCCAAAGGCAAAATATACAGTACTTTCTGTCAGTAATATGTAACTGGTCTTGAACTTGATAAAAATAGTGATGCGCTTTGTTCATTGAAATAGCTGTTTTACGTGCGAACATGCGCCGAACAGCTCGTACTTTTTCAATAGCTTCTTCCGGCGAAAAGTTCTCCGCTGATTTGGGGCATTTGATTTCCACAATACCCTCTTGACCGATGATTCCATCCGGTGAAGCTCCTAAGTAGAGGATGCAGCTGTTGATGAAAATTCCACATTCTGCGATATCTGTATATTGCTTCTTCAATTCTTCACGAGCAATTTTCTCGCATTCTTTTCCGTATTCCACCGCGGTTGCACTAATTATCTTCGTATACAGAATTGATTTCACTGCATTTGCGCAAAGCGTGTCAGGTCGGCGACGGCACACTTGTCCAAAATTGGATGCTGTCAGCAATTTGGACCTGTACTGCAACCATCTGCGGTTCTTTGCTTGTCCGATGGTTTCGTCTTCAATAGCATGTCTTTTGTCTTGCCACTCTTTGAGCATTTGCATATGCTTTTCCCGCCCCAGTTCATACATATCGGATGGCATGTCTGGCTTCTGCGCATTTTGTCCATAATCAGAATCTTTCTGCGAGGGCACTTGCTTGCGTACATATCGCGCAGCCTTCGTTTACTTCTGTTTTGCAGCTCTCTTTTCCTTTTCTTTCTTCTTCTTTTCTTCCATTTGGCGAACAACTTCGGGCGTTTCCTTCTTCATTACCGCATTCAATCGCGAATGCACTTGGATACTGTTGTACTCCACGACATCAGCAGCACATCTCCCTGTATACGACCCTCTTTCGGCGAAATTTAATCTTTTTCCGCCAGTGTACTTAGCAATTAGTCCGTTCAAACTTTCGACAGCGTTATTATTGGTGTTATAGAGTAACCTCTCCGCATGAGCTGACAGTGAACGAAGTATTTCTTTTACGTCCTGGTACTTTCTACTAATTTTCTTCAATTCTGGAACGATGTTTCTTTCATTCCCTTTATTCTTTCCATTGCAGAAATATTCTAGTTTAGTTCTAGAGTGTGCACACTCTTTGTGTTCACCAAACACGTGGCTCGGAACATTCTGTATGTCCTCATACAAATTCTTCGTTTTCTCTTCGATTGATACATTCTGATTGTATCTAAACTTTGCGGCTTTTACGATGTCCGTGCGCATCCGGCGAATGCTACTTTCCACAGTTTGCCTCAATAGTCCAGGTGTGCTCTTCTTCACAATCGCTTTCATTTTTATGCAGAAGTTTCGCAACAAATGATTCGTGCATTCAATTTTTTTTACGCGAATCTGCCTCTTATATAGGTCCACACCAATAATCTTCTTATACACGCTGCTGTCCCCATTAGCAATCAGAGTAGAATAAACGAGCCCACGTTTTTCTATGCTAGTATTGAATCCTTCTACTATAGCATCGCTTTCCATAGCAGTCGATGCTCGATTTGCGCTCCAGTTTTTGAAGCATACGTGCTTTTGGGGTTATTTCTTGTTTTTCGCAGCAATCCGACAAATTCTGCAAACTTTATTTCAAACGCCGTAAAATAAAACTTTTTTCGTGTGATAGCCAACTATCTCGCCGACTCCAGACGCAGAATCGTAACATCCACTGCGGTAGGATCTCTTCATCCAGCTTCCGTCGGCCACAACGGGGATGTGAGGGGTCCCTGATCCGGGAAGAACGTCGCCTCTTTCAATCGCCAAACGATTTTCTTCTTCAGCTCTCGTTCAAATGTGCGTGCGAGAGCGTGTAAACACGGTGACACACCGTCCGTTAAGACGGTTACGTGGGTCACACGTTTTTGCAAGAGATTCGAGCTGTAGGCTCTTTCGGGAATCCGGCTGTTAGTTCGAAAAATATCTCTGACGACAACAAGCACGTTCTCGCAGGCACGAATCACGGATTTTCCTTGTCGCCCAGCGACCCACGGTTTTGACTCCGGTAAAACGGCCCCAGCACTATTCGCACCCAGCGTATTGTGCATCGTTTGTACATATCGTGTTCGTGTTAATTGCGTGTTTTATGAGTTGTGTGTTCGTGTGATCCTCGGTGGTGTGTTCGTAATTCTGTAACGATGCCCACGTCGGCCGAATAAACGTGCCGTCCCATCAACCGGTGGAGTTTTCTGTTCGTTTGGAGTGCATCCCTTCCCCGGCCTTACCAGTGGCGATCCACATCGCCTTTCCGAGGCAGAAAATTAAACAGCTATCGTGTGAAACGTCTCCAAGTCTGCGAGTCCTAGTTCGTACTGTCCGTCGCTCACATCTATCGGTGGAAAATAATTGACCATCAGCACGCTGCTCCGACCCGTTAACGTGAGCGTGAGCGACATTGTACCACTACCACCACCGCTGCGGGTTACGCTAGCGCGACTGAGAGAGAGAAAGTGACTCGAACGTACGGTTGCGCGTCAATTTATCTTGGGTAACATCGAGGCCAAAATTCCAGAGCTTTTTGTCGCAGAAATTGTATGCCCAAGTGACCGCAATTGGTCTGGTCGAAACGTTGAAAGCGATCATGATTGTACTTGATCGTGATCGTAGGTGGCGTTCCCCGTCCGAAATAATCGATCAGTTCAGCGGGCGGTCGCAAATTCCCAAAACTGTCGAAATACTGCACGCGCGATCCGCGTTTCGCGTACGCCACCCAGTGCGTGCCTTCGCCGTGATTCTCGTCAAGATTCGCGATACCGCATTCGTTTGGTTGTACGCGCGCGGAGAGCGTGTCGCGCATAAACACCCCTCGAAAGAACGGTATGTCGGTACACTCGCGTTCTAATTGCAGGTTCGTCATAGGTTACTGTCGCTGTAGCTGATGTCGCGTTATCGCCGCAAGGCCGGTCGACTGGCGTTTTTTTTCCTCGACCGTCGTCTCAGGTTCATGCCGGCGCCGCGCTCGTACCGTGCCAGATACGTTCCTCGCCCTTACAGCGCCCTATTCGCACCGTTTCTTCCAGCTGTTTTCGCGCAGCCTTCGCGTCGTTTACCGCTTTGGCGATACCCGCCGCTCCACCGGCTAATACGAGTCTGATTCGCTCGACAGGTGTCGCGGGTATAAATAGCATTGGCGTTACGGTTTCGGTGGGTGAGAGAGAGAGAGAGAGAGAGAGAGAGAGAGAGAGAGAGAGAGAGGGGGGGGGAGGGAGAGCATGCGATTCGCGAAACAACCGAACGCTATTCGCGTGACCGCGAACAGCACGGTGGAGGATTCGGCGTGGGACGAGAGTCGTTCGCGCAGGCACGGTTCGTTGTTGCCGAACAGCGTGCGAGCCGTGATCTGCGGTTCGTCCAGGTGCGGAAAAACGAGCGTGCTTCTCAGCCTGCTGGAGAGTCCAAACGGTTTGCGCTTCGAGAACCTGTACGTGTACTCGAAATCGTTGCGACAGCCAAAGTATCGGTATCTGGAGCGAGTGTTGTCGCACGTCGGCGAACCGGGTACTTTCCCTACTCGGACACCGCCGAGATCGTCCCACCGAGAGACGCGCGACCCGATTCGATCTTCGTGTTCGACGACGTGGCGTGCGACGAACAGACCGCGATTCGCGAATACTTCTCCATGGGCAGGCGCGCGAACGTGGATTGCTTTTACCTGTGCCAATCGTACGCGCGAATACCGAAACACTTGATCACAGACAACGTGAATTTTCTCGTGCTGTTCAAACAGGGCGGGACGAACTTGCGTCACGTGTACAACGATCACGTGAACACGGACATGACGTTTGAGGCGTTCAACGATCTGTGCACGAGATGTTGGAGACGACGCTACGATTTCGTGGTCATCGATAAGGGTCGTGCCATGTACGATGGTCGGTATCGACGAGGATTTAACGAGTTCATGGTAGGGCGCGGACCTCAGTAGATCGTGAGTCCTTCGTCGAGCAACACCAGGAGTTAGACATAACGAAGCAGCGACTAGCGGTGTCAACATGGAGAGCACGCAACAACAAGGACTGAAACAAAAACGGCGTCGTAAACACCAGCCGGGAGTCGTCGAGACGAAGAAGAAAATTGCTAAAAGCAGCGACGCTGTACGAAAAAAATATATGAGCCTGAAACTCGGTAAAATGGCGACGAAAGCTGCTACGGAGGAGAGCGCGCGTCCGATCGTCGAACCGTTGAAGCACTTGGTGGAGAACACTGCGGCGTTGAAAACGAGTCCAGCGATACCATCGAAGCCACGACCATCGCTCGTCAAGCGGAACCAGAAGCAGCAGCAACAACACCGTTTGAAGAAGAAACGATTATCCTTTACTCCATCCACAGCCGAAGCGACGATACGTCCCGAAACGACTCCGCTTCCGGAGTCAAACGACGACGACGACGACGACAGCACCGTCTACGAAACAATCGAGGAACAAGATCTGGACCAGGGTGAGACGGACGAAACGATTCGAGAAGTTGTCGATCCGAAACCACCACCGTCGACAACCTCGACGCGTACATCCGACACGCCAGCGGACCGCTGTCGAGGGAATATCTGCGCTTGTTCTTCACCGACACCAAGAAACTGATCGACACCGTGTACGGCGTGTACCTAGGCGACCACGAACAGCTGAGAATCGATGATTCCGTGCTCACCATCGGCGAGAACGACGACGTTACCGTGAAGGGCAAGCGATACGCGGGTACTCGAGGCTTGTACGAATTGCTGTTCATGCGAGCGCCTAACGACCAGGCGTACACGATTGATGATCTCGGTTCGTACCGCGACATCTTGTTGTCGACGAACGCGCATCGACGGGAACATTCGGCTAGCAAGCCCACGCTAGGCAACAAGGGTCACAAGTACAGGAAGATCGTGTCGGTGTTGATTAGTGGAGACCGCAACGTCGGCGGGATCGCGCGCGAAGGCCGCGGATTACTCATCGATGACGCGATGACGGTCACCGATAACGCGATCGATTACGTGTACTGGGACGATCCGAACGAATTGGTCGATAGACTACGATTGCTCGTAGCGTCGCGCGACGCCGGACACGATAACGAAATTGCCTCCATCGTGGAGGAACTTCGCGAAGCCAGGCTCATCGTAAATTGATCGTTCGGATCGACGATGCGTCAGTCGCGTCCGCGATCACCGCCCTCCAGCATGTCGCTTAACAAGTTTGGAGCATCTTTGCACGGCACCACCGATGCTGCTGCTACCGGCGACGACGATCAACGCATGGAGACGATTCGCTCGTGAAATCTGTACGTCGCGAATTACGTGCGGGAGAACGAGCTGTGTCTGGACCCCGATCGGTCGACGTTCGACGCGATGGAACGCAAGATAAGTCGCGTGACACATCCGGAGGATGATACCGACGCTGCGACGAAACGATACGTGGACGACATGGAACGTACCGTCGGGCGTGCCCTCAACACTATGGAGGAAGACATGTATGAATTGACGCCGAAGCGACTGGATGCTTTGGCGACTGCGATAAATACCGCGATGGATGAACGTATCCGTGACCTGGAGACTGTGATAAATACCACGATACAACGACGCTTCCATCACTTGAAGGATAGACTCGACGCGTTTGCGACACCGATCGTGTAGATACAGAACCGAAAGGAAGCACGACGATGAGCGACGATTACGACTCCGACGACAACAAACCCAGCCAACACCGTACGTGCTTCGAGTGCTTGGTGCAGTACCTGCTGCTGATCGTGGAACGTTACCTTCGCCGCCACCGCCCGCATCGCTATGGGCACGAGTAAGTAGCGAATACAATTGGTCGATGAACTGTACGCTCCAGCGAGACGAAATTTCCCGCGGAGACGCGTAGTTACTCGAGGCTACGACGATCTGTGGCATGCGGATTTGGTGGAAATGCGCGCGTATGCGACCCAAAATCGTGGCTACAACTACATATTCACGATCATCGATACGTTCAGCAAGTACGCGTGGGCCGTGGTGCCCGTGAAAACGAAAAGCGGGAGCGACGTGATCAAGGCGTTCGCGACTGTGTTGCGACGAAGCGGCAGATGTCCGCGAAATCTACAAACTGACATGGGAAAGGAGTTCTACAACGCGGAGTTTCAACGATGCGTAACGTCTCGCGGGATCAACCACTACGACGTACGGGACGTAAGGGACTGGAGAAAAAGGCCTGCTTATCGCAACTGCTCCTACGAAAAGAAGAAGAAGAACGACAACGACTCCGACGACTCCGACTCCGACAACGAGAATAACACCGATGGCTCCGATGTTGACGATGAGTATCGTGGAATCTTGCCTTCCACCGTCGTTCCTAACCTGAAAGCAATGCCTGCAACGGACCCCGTACGATGCGCTTTCCACAACGGCGGCGGTTGTATGTGCGCGCTGGAAAACGTACAGAAAATTTGGAAGTATATGCGTTCCGAAATTTGAGGTGAGTGGCGATTTCCTATATTCTATGTGAAAACAATCCTATGATCTGCTTAACCGTTTCTTTCTATTGTTGTTTCTAGATTCTACGGACCGCAAACAGTATGGTTTTTGTTCTCCTCGTACATCATAGACGCTTTGATATTATTGTTCTACGGAGCGTATGCAGTATTTTTTCCTAATCATACCTCATACTCTTCTTGCTCTTAATGTTCTTTAGAAACGTATAACATATATACAAACTGCTTTATATAAATAAAACAATATAAGAAAAAAAAAACATTTTTCATATAATTACATATTTTGACCATCCATCTCCACATACTACATACAACGTCGATGATACGTTTTTTCGATCTTTCGTACATAAGTACCTACCTGATATTTTTTTTATGCAAATATATATTTGTAAGTTAATACATGCGTAAAGAAATCTCAGACACTTTGTATACGTCTACAACACATTTTTTTTTATTTTCGTCATCACGTTTTTTCCTGTTTCCTTTCATTTTTTCGTACTGTGTACAACTTCACTATCCCCCACCACCAACAAACTATACTGTTGCACATGTGTGAGTGCAAACCACTATAAAAGATGTACCGATCGGTCTTGCGGACCACATTATATCGCGTACGTTCGTGCCTGCATAGTTAGTATCCGCAACCATTCAGTAGACACAGCTGTAGTGCGTATTCGACATGTTTAACCGACATTGCAACGCTGCTTCCCACATGGGCGAGAACCGCCTCAACCGCTGCAACGATACGGATTTTCCTACTAAACAGCACCGTTCGAATATAAGGTAGGGGAGACCGGGGCAAATCGGCCACTGGGGTAAATCGGCCACAGGAAGTTTTACCCAGTGGAAGTTAAAATAAAAACTCGTGTTTGCTTTTGTAAACGTCTCTCTATCTGTCTACAGTACCAACGGAACTTGATAGCATTTGAGATTATGTTGCACTTTGTAGAAGGCAAAATACATTTTCGGCAGTGATAAAAAAATTTCGCGACTTGTGGAAAATTTGTCTTTATTCTGTAATATTGGTGTTCTGAAGTTTGAGGTGAGTATTTACTGATTAAAGTAGCGGTACCGATTACGATTCCGATGATAGTTTGAGTTATTTTGGAAAATCTCTTTTGTGTTTAAGTGATTGAAGTTAGAGTTTACGTCTGGGGCAAATCGGCCACTCACTGATGATGCCGAACCATAGTAAATAAGTAGTTTTATTAACTTTTGTGGTAAAAATATTCTTCGATGCAGCGCCATCAGTGGATCCGACGCTCAACAATGGAAAACAGTTGACGGTTTCGAGACGAGGAGAGGAGTTGTGTGGCCTGGATGGAAGCACGGCTACGCAGTGCAGTTCGATCTTTGGAAACATAAAGTTACATATATCCGTGCGTTTAAATATTGATTGAAGCGATTGTAGCTTGAATAGTTACGAGGAGAGATAAATATCGTCTACATTTTTCAACAACATGGTCCGTAATTACAATCGCAAGAAACCTCCAATCGACACCGATAAGATCAAATCAGCAGTTTTGGCTGTGAAAAAGAGCAGTATGAAAATTTCGACTGCGTCAAAAATGTTTGATGTACCGAGAACAACGTTGCGACGGTGGCTAAAAGGGACTACTGATGAACAAATCGAGAAAAACGAAGTTATTGGACAACATAAAGGACGGAATACGATCTTCAACACGGCACAAGAAGTTACCTTGGCAAAGTACTTGACACATTGTAATGACATGTACTTCGGACTTTCAGCTAAGGAGTTTCGCTGTTTGGCTTACGACTTTTCTCGGAAATTACAACTGACTGTACCGCCGTCATGGGAAGCAGTGAATATGGCCGGAGAAGAGTGGCTGAAGTATTTTTTGAAAAGACATCCAAATTTATCGATCAGAAAACCCGAACCAACTAGTTTGGCCCGGGCGACTAGTTTTAATCGAGCAAACGTATCAGCATTTTTTGAGAATTTGAAGACTGTTTTGGATCGACATCGCTTAGGGCCATTCAAAATATGGAACATGGACGAAACAGGGGTAACTACCGTCCACAGACCTGACAGAGTCATTGCGCGGCGCGGGGTGAAGCAAGTTGGGCGTGTAACCTCAGGCGAGCGGGGTACTCTTGTCACCATGGCCTTGGCAGTGTCAGCAGAAGGACGTGCATTACCACCCTTTTTCATCTTCCCCCGGAAAAAATTCAAGGATTATTTCCTGAATGGTGGACCACCAAGCTGTGAAGGCACAGCTAACCCTAGCGGCTGGATGAATGCGCTACATTTTTTTTCAATTTCTTCATTTCTTTCAACAGCACGTGTGTGCATCTGTGGAAAATCCGATATTACTCATTCTCGACAACCATGAATCTCATTTGTCGATTGATGCACTAGATTTCTGCAAAAAGAACGGCATAGTAGTGCTAACAATGCCACCACATTGTTCGCACAAACTCCAGCCGCTCGATCGAACTGTTTTTGGTACCTTTAAGAGAGCGATGAATTTACACTGCGATAGCTGGATGACAGCAAATCCGGGAAAAGCCATGACCATTTACGACATTCCCAGCATCGTGACGAAAGCATTGCCGCTGGCCGCTACAAGTCAAAACATAATTTCTGGCTTCGAATGCACTGGGATCGCTCCTTTCAATCTAGACACCTTTCAAGACTTTGAATTTTTACCAAGTAGCGTAACAGATAGAGAGGACCCAAACACTCTTGAGCTTGCGCCCGATGTAAATGATGAGAGTCTGCTACCGTCACTTGCAGATTCCGAAACGGTTGAGAGAGGGAACGAGTCAGTTGCTTCACCGTCATCACGTTATGAGGACGAGGGCAACATTTCTACAGTTTCGAACGATGAGAGCAGACGCAGTAGAGCATCCACTGAGCTCGAAAACCTGGAAGTTTTAAACTCTACGCTTGAAAGTATACGACCATTGCCAAAAGCGGGACCAAGGAAGCAAACGCGCAGAGGGCGAAAACCTCGAAAAACTGCAATAGTAACGGATTCACCAGAAATGAAACAATTAGCGACGGAGCAAGCCGCGTCGAAACAAAAAAAAAAATAGCACAAACTACTCCACGGGTGAGAGGATTGGGAAAATCTGCTACTTTGAATTCGACTCCAAAGAAGAGGCCGTCCAAGAAAAGCTGTTACGACCACCAATGTAGAATTGGAATCTCAGCCTTTAACGAAGACAGGGTATTCAACTGGACGTACATTGCGTAAACGCAGGAGCCAAAAGAAGCAACTGGAGAAACTGAACCTCGGAAACTGAAAAATGCAACAATATTTCAACCGCAGTATGTGTGCGTTAAAAACGTGAACTTCTCAACTTTTCAAACAGTTTTTTGACTCTATTGTAATTTGTAATTGAGAAATAAACGACTCATTTTCATTTATGACTGAAAATTAATCAACAACCAGCCCGAATAAAAGGGGGCCGTTTTGCCCCGAAGGAGTGGCCGATTTACCCCGGCATTTTTCGAAACGGCGATTTTACATTATATTACAAATTCTCTGGAATGACTTTAGAAAAGGGGATTAATGAAAATTTGTTGTAGCATTTATGTACTATAGGGATTACTCTTTCGGATAGTATAATTCACATAATTGAAAAATTAAATTTTTTTTGTTAAATTTATCAATGAAAAAAAAGTGGCCGCTTTGCCCCGGTGTTCGCGATAGCGAGAAATGATTGGACCCTCCTTTTAATTGTACAGTTTCTTTAATGGTTTTGTTTTTGCTTGTACATATATTTTCTATACTACATGTTAGTTTGTAAGATGTACGTATTGTAACAGGAGATCCGTTTGTATTTGGGCGCGCTCGGGCGACCAATAGGTGATCGGCCCGGTCGCTCACGTCGTTCCCGTGGTTCGGGTGGACCGAGTAGCTCGGGCCGCGGGCGCGGCGGGGCGCGGGGTACCGGTCCTTATCGCCAATCCGCGAGGTATCGGCTTCCGGCTCCTGCTTCTTGTTCGCGCACCTCTAGCGTAAACACGCGTTTGCTTCCTCGTTTAATCTTTCGCGAGTGCGTTTGGCCTCGGGCTTCGAGCCTTTTCTCTCTAACTCGCGACTAGATTAAGTGACTTTAAATTGTTCGAGACGAGTTGGTCTCGACCTACGTCGATCGGTGGATCGACAATAAACATCCTTATCACAGCCACGCTTGCTCAAAGTTCACTTTGATCCGCCATTACTATCCCACAATTGTTTCGAGCGTGATTAAGTATTTCGAAACTGAAATACATTTCGCTCACCCGGTCTCCCCTACGTAGTACACTTTTGCATACTTTTTCATTTCCACGAAACCGTTCGAATCATCACCTCTGCGCGTGTGTTTCTTACAGCGATAAATTCACAACATCGCCCAAGAAAGCCGTCTTACGAATCATGGGACGTGATTACCCATTGACCTTGACTACCTATAAACGCATCGCAATTGGAATTCGCATCGGTCGGGATTCGTGCTACGTTGCATTCACCATAGTCGACAACAAATCCAACGAACTGTGTATCCCCATGTCTACGTGGAAACTTCTGCTGCAGTAAGAACCGGAGATACTTCAACGTTTCCGAAACGACACAACTCCATCGCATCAAGACCCTATCATTGTTGATCAGTTACGCATCGACTTCACGCGAATCAACAATTACCGAATTGTCAACATATCGGATAGTAGTTCCACCATATACATGACCGAAGCTACGATACGCCAAATGTTCAAATACAATCGCTGCATCGATCATGTGTTCTCGTGGTTGTCGGAAATTCTAAACTCCGTAAGCAGCAAATACGCTTCCTTTGTCGATATTATACGCGCCGCTACGACACCGACCGCGGATTATGAAAAACTCATTTCCGAAAGCGAATACTTCGAACCGTATTCTTTGTTAGATTGTGAATTATTAGCGTTAGGCTTGGATTCGATGATAGACGATGCTCGCAACGTATCATAATAATTCATACATGTATATATATTTTTCCAATAAATACAATACTTTTTCATACAAATACCTGTATTGTTTGATTGTTTAGAAGCTTAATAACGGAGCGGTGTACTGGATTCAGCAAGTATTAAAGCACTGATAAGGAACTAACGTTTATTACGAAGCACAAAGGACGATTTGAATTTTAACGTTCACTAATCACAACTACTAATATAACTCAAATGTATAATACAAAGACACCAATAAACAATACAATATTTACAATAAAGTTACTTAATGTTTAATTAACTACTAAGCAAGAGAAGCAGTTAATAAGCGAAGCGAGTTCCTTTGCAGAAGAGGAACTATGTTAAAGTAGTGTAAGCGAGAGAGAGCAAGCAAAGCGCGTGGTAAAGCAGGTGAGTCACGAACAGAGAGTGTCGGTTCCTGGAAACCGATCGATTTCCTGGAAGGAATAGCCTTCCCCTTCCATCGATCGCGAATCGATGGAAGGAGCCGTGATCGCCGCTCCACTCGAGCAAGCAGGCCGTTGCCATGTGCCTAATTAGCGCTGATAATTAGCAGATGGCGTTAGCATGCTGCTTTTCGCGTACATTTCCCGCCCGGCATTCATCGCCCGATGAAGAACCCAAGCTCGCTGGTGATCGATTGGCGGGTCGATAGGGCGTGGACAGATCGAGCGGCGGTGGCGCCGCTTAGCTCAAGTGGAGGCGTCAGGCAACGCAGGTGGTAGTGTCGTGTGTGTAATCTATTGCGCTGTGGAATCGGTATGTGGCAGTGTTGTGGTATTTTTCTGCACAAAAGGTAAAAAGACTAATTTACAAATAGGTCGTGTAAACTCCGAACGAGCAGTTCGAATGGTAACGACGCGTGTTAACCCGTCAGTGCCGTTGTGCAGTTTGGTGATCCGTGCAAGTGGCCACCGAGCGGGTGACGTCAACTCTGACTTGACGATGCACAAGTCGCCGACTTCAGGTTGCTGATGCTGTTGTGCGCATTTGTTACGGATCTGGAGGGACTGTAAGTATTCTGCAGCCCACCGCTTCCAAAATTGAAGCCGCATCTGTTGTAATAGGTGCCATCGGGAAAGTCGGGTGGCGGGGACGTCCTCGATGACTGGATCCGGCAAACTCAATAAGGCGTCGCCAATCAAAAAATGTCCTGGAGTCAGAGTAGTTAAGTCCCCAGGATCGTCGCTCATCGCCTGCAGTGGGCGAGAGTTTAGGCAAGCCTCGATCTGGTGGAGCAGCGTAGACATTTCCTCGAAGGTGAGATGTTGCTCGCCTATCACCCTCCTTAGATAATACTTGGTCGACTTAACGGCTGCTTCCCATAGTCCCCCGAAGTGAGGGGCAGCAGGCGGGTTGAATCGCCATTCGACGCCATCCTTCAGTAACGTGGAGTGAATGAGGTCGCGCCCAGCATCTCGGTGAATCAGCATGTCCCGTAGGGCACGGGAGGCTCCCACGAAATTGGTGCCTTGATCACTTTGGATCACGGCACAGAGTCCTCGCCGTGACGTGAAGCGCCGCAGAGCAGCGAGGAAGGCTTCTGTGCTACAATCAGAAACAAGCTCTAAATGGGCAGCGCGAGTACTTAGACAAACAAATATAGCTATGTAGCCCTTGTGTGTGCGTTGCCCTCTGCCCCGTGACATCAGCAGGGATACAGGTCCTGCGTAATCCACTCCTACGTGTAGGAATGGTCGGGCTGGTGTCATCCGGGTAGTGGGTAGGTCTCCCATTAACTGTTGACCTGTTGCAGATCTCCACTGGACACAAGTAGGACAACGATGAATGATGGACTTTACTCGTTGGCGCCCCTGTAGGATCCAGTACCTTTGGCGTAAAGTGGCCAAGGTAAGTTGGGTCCCCCCATGTAAGGTTCGATGGTGGGCTTCGTCCACCAGTAGCTCCGTCAACCGGTGGTCTTTTGGTAGTAGAACCTGATGTTGAGCGTCCAATGGTAGAGCCGAATGACGAAGACGCCCCCCGACTCGCAGAAGGCCTTGGTCGTCGATGTATGGATTGAGTCGCAGCAGCTTGCTGCGACTCGGTAGTCGGTGCCCCAGCTGCAGTTGCTGGATTTCAATGGCAAACTCCTGGCGCTGTGTGAGCCGGAGCCAGCGGATTCGAGCAGCCTCCACCTCGGCTGGCATCAGATAGCTTCCTCTCGTGCTGGTTGCTGGTCTTGGTAACCACCGTAGACACCAGGCAGTGTAAGTAAAGTAAACGATGAGTATCGTGTTAAGAATGTGTTCCCCGTTGCAGGTTCACCCAACGTCACAGTGGCGGTGGTTCGCGCCTCCAGGTCAGTTTGTGGTAGCAGAGGTTGTGGCCCGTTGTCCCAGCCCGAGGGAGTGGTCAGCCAGGAGGGTCCGTTCCACCACAGGGCAAGGTCAGGCAGCTGGTTGGGAAATAAGCCTCTGGACGCGCAGTCCGCAGGGTTGTCGTGGCTGGAGACGTGATGCCATCGTGCTTCAGGTAGTGTACGTTGGATTTCGGACACCCTATTTGCCACATAGGTTTTCCAACGTGAGGGATGACCTTGTATCCAGGCAAGTGCGATGGTGGAGTCGCTCCATAAATGAACGGCGGCTCCATTCAAACTCAGGCCCTTGCAGGTGAAAGCGACTAGTTTGGTTAGTAGTGCAGCAGCGCACAATTCGAGCCGTGGTAACGAAATCTGTTTCAGGGGTGCCACCTTAGTTTTGGCCGTGACCAGTTGCATTCGAGCGATGCCATCGTTGTCGACGATGCGAAGATATATTGCTGCAGCATATGCTCTCTCCGAGGCATCGGAGAATCCGTGAATTTCTCGCACTTGAGGTGTCGATTTGAAGCCCAGCCAGCGAAGGACAGTGAGGCGATTCAGCTATGGCAGTTCGGCGAGAAATTGTGTCCAGTGGGTGGCAGCAGTCGGCGGCAAAGATGTCTCCCAATCTAATTGGAGTAACCAGAGTGATTGCATAAATATTTTTGCATTATTCGTGACTGGGGAAACCAATCCCAGTGGGTCAAAGATTCTAGCAATGGTGGATAGAACCGAGCGCCGAGTTATGTTGATGTCCGTGGTTGTGGGTTGTATTTGGACACGGAAGCAATCGTCGGTCAAACTCCAATGAACCCCTAAGGCCGTGTGAGTTTCCCCGTTCTGCCATTTGCACTCAGGAATAGCATCACCAGTAGGCACCTTCTCCATTAGCTCAGGTTGATTGGACGCCCATTTGCGTAGATTAAAACCGCCCGCCTTGCAGAGTTGGCGTAGTTCGGCTTGTAATTCACTGGCTTCTTGAATCGGTGCTCGAGGGTACCGAGATTGTTCGTCCGAAGCCAATTGGCGAAGCATCCGAATGGCAAGGTAGGGCGCACACGCCAGTCCATAAGTGACAGTATTGAGTTGGTAATCACATACGTCACTGTCTTCATTTTCTCGCCATAGGACCCGTTGATAGCGACGGTCGTCCGGGTGAAGAAGAATTTGTCTATACATCTTCTAGATATCGGCAGTAAAGCAGACACGATGGAGGCGCCAGCGTATAAGCAGCTGAGGGAGACTCGGTAGAAGGTTCGGTCCCACCATCAGCGCATCGTTGAGCGACTGTCCAGATGTCGTCGTAAAGGACCCGTTGAAAACCACTCGTAACCGGGTAGTCGTACTGCTCTCTTTCAAAACTCCATGGTGTGGCAGGTAGTAGGGAGGTCCTGAGAGATCGCACCTTAATTTAGACATATGTGTGTGTTGCAGGTACTCACGCATGAAAGTATGGTATGCCAGGGCGAAGGCAGGTTCCTTGATGAATTTGGTCTCCATCCTCTGTAACATTTGTAGGGCTCCATGACGAGACTCTCCGAGATCCAGGCAATCACGGAATGGTAATCGGACCATGTAACGTCCGGAGGGCAGTCGCTGGTGAGTAGCCGTGAAATGGTCGTCGCACTGCTGTTCCTCAAGGGTATAGGCAGGTGATACCCTGAGTTCCTCCTGCTCCCAAAAGCGACGCACCAATGGAAGGAGCTCCTCTTCGGCGGAGCAGTGCAGCGTGGTCTGACCTTGTCGGTCATTTGTAGCGCACCCAGCGCTCGTTGTAGCAGGTCCGGACACAATCCATCCCAGAGAGGTCTTCTGAGCGACTGGTTCTCCGGCACGACCCCTGGCAATGCCGTCAAGTATGACGAGGGCAAAGGCATCGGCGCCCAGCAGTAATTCAATCGGTCCGTCGGAATCGAAGTTGGGGTCCGCCAGTGTAAGGTCCGTCAGGTGAGCCCATTTAGTCGTTGGGCTTGCGGGGCGGGGCTTGTACGATGTGATTCGTGGTAATACCAGAGCGGCTATGACGTGTCGTGGGGTAATATTGAAATGAGAGGTAAATTCCAAATGTACTTTACCGCGTATTCGTTCTGGTCGTTGGTTCCCCACACCGACTAGTTGAATGTTGGCAGGTTTGCGTGGGAGACGCAACTGTTGAGCCAGCGCCTCGGTCAGAAGCGACACCTCGCTTCCTTGGTCGATGAAGGCGCGAACTACCCTCGAACCTCCATCAGGGTGCAACACCTTCACACGCGCAGTAGCCAACAGCACGGTAGGTAATGCGTTAGATCCGCAGCTCGAGGTATTGGCAGTGACCTCGTCGTCGGCACCGGAATCAGTGCTGTCCTCATGAATAGTAGTATGGTGCTTCGCGTTGCACCGCTGGCACCGTTTCTCAGAGTTGCAGTCCTTAACGTGATGTTTGCCAAGGCAGTTATAACAGAGATTCGCAGCCATCAGCGCTTCATGACGTTCCCGCGCACTTTTCGATTTATAGGTGCTGCAGTAGAGCACAAAGTGGTTGGCTCCACACAACGCGCACGGTTCAGAAGAGCGGTTGTTCTGGGTGACCTGTAACACCTTGGCTGGCTTCGGGTTCCCGGTAGGTTTAGCTGAGCGCCCGTCCGGCTGATCTTTAACTTTGCCCCTTTCCAAAGCTCCGATGGTGGTAATGCGATTTTTAATAAACGCCTTGAGTTCTTCAAAGGTCGGAGGGGTAGTCTGGGCGCCGAGCTGAGTTTCCCATTCTCTACGCGATTGTTGGTCCAACTTCTCGACCAACCAGTAGACCAGCCAGTCTCCTGAGGCATCAAACGGACGCTCCATGGCAGCAAGGGCTTCGACGCAATCGCAAAAGATGAAGTAGAAAGTCTTGAGCTCCGTGGCTGACTCACGAGTGAGCTTAGGCAGTCCAAATATAGTAGCCATTTGCGCTTGTACCAGCAGCCTCTCATTTTTGTAATGATCCTGCAGCAAGTCCCAAGCGCGGGTGAAGGTTGCAGCTCTCACAGGGAGATTTCTGAGGGCAAGGAGAGCATCGCCCTTTAGGGAGCCCCGGAGGTAATGCAGGCGTTCTACGTCCGTAAGGCTCCCGTCGCGGATGACGAGCGATCGGAAGAGATCCCGAAATTCTGGCCAGGATTCGTAATTACCATCGAACTCTGGCAGTGGGAGTCGAGGTAAGGAGGCCTTGGAATGCACGACGGTTGGCGTGGTCGTGTTCGACATTCCGGGCTCGCGATGATCAGCGTTCAGTGACTGTAACTTGTCGACGAACAACGCTTCCTGAACAAGGAACAGCTCCTCCGCCACCTCGTAGCGTACTTCTTGAAAATATGGTATGTCTCTCTTCCCTGGAGCAGCAAGCGCAAGCAGCTGATCATGCTGCTGGTCGAATTTTGCCCAATTTTTTCGCAACTGGCCCAATCGCGTCTCGACGGCTCCAAGAGTAATAGTTTCTTTAAATTCTCGAAGGCACGCGCGATTCTACCCATAAGCTCGTTTTGACTTTCAAGTAATGTATCCATTGTTCTCAGAGATTCAAACGCGCACGATATTCGGCCGTTAAGGTCACGCTGACTCGTTATGATATGGTTCACTGTTTTGTAGGTGGAGGTCACGCGCCACGGTTACTCGGCCCGAATTAGCGGTTGAGAACTGTTTTTACATATAAATCCGGCTCGAAGGACCAAAAATGTTTAGAAGCTTAATAACGGAGCGGTGTACTGGATTTAGCAAGTATTAAAGCACTGATAAGGAACTAACGTTTATTACGAAGCACAAAGGATGATTTGAATTTTAACGTTCACTAATCACAACTACTAATATAACTCAAATGTATAATACAAAGACACCAATAAACAATACAATATTTACAATAAAGTTACTTAATGTTTAATTAACTACTAAACAAGAGAGTAGTAAGGCTAGGAGAGTTCGAACTCAAATTTGAGTTTCAAAAGTCGGCGGAAAATTCCTGCGGGCGGGCGGCGCGCGGCCGGGCGGCGGATGACGTCATACAGATGGCGAAGTGGTGGGGGTATAGCGCGAGAGCAGAAGATATCAATCGATACCGAACCGCGTCGAGGAGGAACCGCGGGTGAATTTTGCTGCTACTCTGGAGCGTGGTACCCCAACCACAGTCGGTAAGGAAGGAAATATTAATTTAAGATATTAAGAATAATTGAAAAACTGAATCTCGGGCGACGGGGCTCGAACCCAAGACCTCCGCGTTACGAGTCAGCCGCCTAACCAACTCCCCCAACGCCCACTCTCTAACATTAGTCTTTAATGAATGGTACATATACCGAGCGTCACCAAGCATAATCCATTATTTTTTATCGGACGATGTCGGGCAATGTCGGGAAAGATCGGGAAAGATCGACGTTCTTTTCTTTTACACACCACGTCTTCGGGATGGAAAGAGAGAGCATTACTTTAAAGCTAAATTCGGAGGGTGGGAAAGAGAGAGCATCACTTTTAAAGCTAAATTCGAGAGAAAGAGACGGCACTACATAGTGGTACAATCGCTTTCGTTCTAAAAATTTTCAAAATGATTTTAAATTTTAGCGTCGCAGCGTATCGCGCGATTACATGTAACTTGAGTCCGACCCTCAAGGATAAAAGTCTCGACACGTGTTGAATGTAATATAATACCTGTGGAAATGTCGAATCTTAGAATTCTGCGGTGTCAGCAGAAACTGCGTCAGATGATTTTGCGCGCTAATTCGCAATACATGTGAATCATAGAAAAAATTATGCTGTATCGGCAGAAACTGCACAAAACCATGTTGGGACGGATCGTCGTTTTTGCATGTGGTGCATTCGACGGAGGGGGTACGCCAAAAGAGTTAGACAGAGATACCAAATCGTGGTGAGGATATAAAAGCGCGCTCCAAACTGTCCAAAGCCTCAAATCGTCGCAACCTGTTGCGAGGAAAAGACGTTACATTCCATTTACAATCATGGAATTCGCGCACGTAACCCGTCAATTATTGGATCAATCTGCACGATTGATTTCACGGGAAGAGTACCTCGCGTGGGAAGAACGGTGCAACGAGTGTATCGAATCGTTGGAAGAACACAGCCGAGTGAAACGTCCGCGATTATCGATCGGTGTTCAACAATCGTTGGTTGCTCGAATCGCGCGGCTAGAAGGACTGAAACATTCGTTGCGTGGACGTTTCGTGCGCGAAGGTGCAGGACATTCGAGTACGGGACTTTTGTGGCGCGAAATAGACACTGCGTTCGATAGCCGCGTATTAACTGGTGCCGTGCTCAATTCGAATTACATCGAACCTCGCAACTTTCTCCAAGATGCGGCGACCATTGTGTTGGAGCACGTGCGGGGCGCTTTGAGGAAACGTCGAAACCTCAAAGTGAACACTGTATTCAACAGTGAATTTGTGGCGGGTAACAAGCATGCTTGCAAAAGCATCAACACCCGGAACTGCGAACTCTTCGACACATCCGATCTGCAGGAGTGGTATCAGCGATGCGTCGTCGAACCCACCCTGGCATCGCTGGAAGAGTTCCAGGAACGCGACAGCGGATGGGCATTGACGAGAATTCTCAACCTGACCGTCAATGTCAATAAGTACAATCCGCTGCGCGCAGGGTGCCACCACAAGTTGCCGCGGGAAATATTGCAGAAGAAAGCGACTATTAGCGTACGATCCGAGGACAATGCATGTTTCGCGTGGGCAGTGGTAGCCGCTCTTCATTCTGCGGAAAGAAATACCGTGCGCCCAAGTTCATACCCGCCTTATACATTGGTGCTAAATCTCCAGGGCATTGAGTTCCCAATGCCCCTGGAGCAAATTGGGAAGTTTGAGCGGTTGAACGAAATCTCCGTCAACGTCTACAGCTTCGAGGCGGAGAAGACGAAGACGGTCTTTCCGCTGCGCCTCACCAGCCACAAGAGGGATCGGCACGTCAACCTGCTCTACATACCGAATGATGGAGATGTAGGACACTTTGTGCTGATTAAGAACTTGTCCCGGCTGGTAAGCATGCAGCTGAGCAGGCGCAATGGAAAGAAATTCATCTGTGATCGGTACGTATATTAACGTATGAAATGTTGAAATGTCTCGCGAAACAAATTAAATAATACATATTTGGGGTTTACAGATGCATGCACTACTTCAGATCTGCTGAGAAGTTGGAGCTTCATTCGCTGGACTGTGGCAAGATGAATGACTGCGCCATCCTGCTGCCCAGCGAAGGAAACAATCTCCTAAGGTTCAACAACCACAACATGAAGGAGCGGCTCCCCTTCGTGGTGTACGCCGATCTCGAGTGCATAATCGAGAAAACAGAGGACAGTCGAACGGGTGATATAGACAATAATAAATTGCGCGCGTACAAACACCATAATGTACACAGCATAGCCTATTACATGCATTGCTCGTACGATACATCGCTATCGGTGTATCGATGTCGCCGCGACGCGGATTGCGTTTCATGGTTCGTCGATGAACTAAAAAATTTTGCAAATTTCGCCAAACCCATCCTGACCAGCAATGTTCCCATGCTTGATTTAACCGCCGAACAGTTGACGACATTTCGCGATGCAACACACTGTCATATTTGCGAAGAACCATTCGAGGCTATCGATGTACGAGTCCGCGATCATTGTCATCTATCCGGGCGGTTTAGAGGTCCAGCACATTCGGAGTGCAATTTAAATTATAAAAATGCGTTTTACATCCCCATAGTTTTTCATAATTTATCAGGCTACGATTCGCATTTTATTATCGAGGAAATAGCTACCGCTTTCGAAGGTCACGTCGACGTATTACCCATAACTAAAGAAAAATATATTTCATTCACAAAAAATGTCGAAGATACGGCTGACTCAGACTCGCGAAATTATAATAAATTGCGATTCATCGATTCATACAAATTTCTCAACACCAGTCTCGACAAATTAGCATCTTTTCTTAGCATAGCTCAATTAAAAATTTTACGATCCCAATTTCAAACATTATCCGTCGAGGATTTCAATTTATTGAAGCGAAAGGGTATCTTTCCATATGAATATCTTGATTGCGCGAACAAGCTGCAGGACTCATGCTTACCACCGCGCGAGTCATTCTATAGTTCGTTAACGGGTGAAACTGTATCCGAGAGCGATTACGCACACGCCGAGACTGTCTGGCAGCGTTTCGGCATTAGAACCTTGGGCGAATACAGCGACTTGTATTTGAAAACAGATGTCTTGTTATTGGCAGATATTTTTGAAAATTTTCGTGAAAGTTGCATCAAGAGTTATGGACTAGATTCGGCGCATTATTATACTTTACCCGGTTTCACATGGGATGCCATGCTAAAACATACCAAAATTACATTTGAATTGCTCACCGACGTCGATATGGTCATGTTTATCGAACGCGGTATACGTGGGGGTTTAAGTCAATGTTCCGGAAGATACGCACATGCCAATAACAAGTACATGCCATCTTACGACGCATCGGAAGAGTCATCGTACTTGATGTACTTTGACGTGAACAATTTGTATGGATGGGCAATGTGTCAGCCTCTGCCATATGCTAAATTTCAATGGGTCGAAGATGTTGAAAAATTTGACGTGTCTTCGATCGCGGTCGATTCGCCCACGGGATACATTCTCGAGGTAGATCTGGAATATCCACAACGTCTGCACGACGCTCATGCCGATCTACCGTTCTGCCCGACGCGTGCCAAACCACCTGGCAGCAGACAGGACAAGTTATTCGCGACGGTATACGATAAGCAGCGTTACGTCATCCATTACCGCAACCTGCAGCAGTGCACGCGTCACGGTCTTCGTATTACAAAGATACACCGCGTGCTTCAATTCGCTCAATCTCCCTGGCTCCGCGATTACATCGAACTCAATACACGGTTTGGAACAGGTGCGACAAACGACTTCGAAAAAAATTTGTACAAATTGATGAACAACGCGGTATTCGGTAAAACTATGGAAAATGTACGAAATCACGTGGATGTAAAACTTTTGACTCATTGGGAAGGGCGATATGGCGCGGAGGCAATGATCGCGAAACCGAATTTCCATAGCAGAAGTGTTTTTTCGGAAAATTTAATAGCTGTTGAATTGCGAAAACTCGAGGTGAAATTCAACAAACCGATATACGTGGGTATGTGCATTCTGGACATATAAAAAATTTGTTTGTATGAATTTCATCACGAGTACATGTCTCCCCTGCACGGACCAAGTTGTAAAATTCTATACACAGACACGGACAGCCTCATTTACCACATTCGATGCGACGATATCTACGAGACCATGAAACGTGATATCGATAGATTCGACACAAGCGATTATCCTATCAACAATCCATATAATATGCCCCACTTAAATAAGAAGGTTCCAGGGCTGATGAGGATGAAAATAACGGTGCGATAATGACCGAGTTCGTAGGTCTTAGAGCGAAAATGTATGCACTCCGCGTAGACGGCAAAAAAGATACGAAAAAGGCGAAAGGCGTCAAGACCAACGTCATAGCCAGAACGATAACTTTCGACGACTACGCGCAGTGTTTGCAAAGGGAGATCGAAATGGTTCCCAGACAATCATGCATACGGTCTAAATTGCACAAAGTGTACACCATTTCGGAATCTAAAATCGCTCTAAGTCCGTACGACGACAAGCGACATATCGTACCCGATTCGACCGACACTCTGCCCTGGGGACATTATAAAATACCATTGTAAAAAAAAAAAAAAACTATTGTATTTATTATAAATAGTGGAATTGTGTAATATAAAATTATTCACTCATGCATAGAACATACAATTATATTTATTGTGTAATATAAATGGTGGAATTAATGTGTAAAAATAAAATTGTTCACTCATTTACATATATATATATCATTTGTTCTTCAAAGTTCGATTGAACCGTTCTACGACGGAGGCCTTCATCACCGAATACGTCGAATAATGATTAATATCATGTTTTGTCAAGAGTTTCTGCACATCGGCGTTATAAAATTCTTTTCCTTGATCGGTTTGCAAATTTTTCGGATATCGATCTCTAAATATCTTTGCAAACGCTTTAGTCACCTCAGCACCACTTTTAGTCTTGAGCGGCACCGCCCATGCATACTTGCTGAGCACATCGATAACGGTGAGTATGTAGTGGTGGCCTTGGTTGAATCGCGAGTATGGACGCATTTCTACAACCTCAGCTTGCCACAGATCGTCGTATCCGTGCACTATGACGCGCCTCCGCGGGAAATATCTTCGAGCTGGAGCATGCAATTCCTCAACAAGTTGTCGCTTCTTGGGACCATAGTTTTCGTTACTCTTGGATTTCGATACTGGCTGCATGTTTGATCGCAGAGGTGTCTTTGACACGAATGATGCGATAATTATCGTGTACATGCATTAAGTGCTCCCAATCGGCCCGAGGACAAGTTCAACCGTCTCGCATGATTCTCCTTCGCAGTGCTGCTGCGGGATAGAATTCAACGCCTGCGATAACTTTTGAACGCTGTTTTGCAATGTCAGCATATCTCTTTGAAACACGACCAGCTTCCTCTCTAATTCTTCTTGCTGCTCTCTCAAAAGTTTAATGCTCTTTTCCATGTATAGTTTATTGACGGCATCGGTATCGGCCACCGGCTGAGCTACGCGTCGTATCTTGCGTGATTTTGCATCAAAGTCGGCACCGTCCACACAAAGAGCGTTATCTCGCATATAATTTCGAAGCATGCCGCTCCATTTGTAATAGTCCATTCTAGCTGCTCCACTCTTCTCGAGCGACACCCCAAATTTGTTGATCGGCATCTCGATGCATACTGCGCACATCATCAGCGTGTGGTTTTATATAATGAGGTCTACCTCGCGGAGTTCCTCGATAATCGATAGAATTTCGGGATCGTGGGAATTGTTACCCGCCTGACGCGACGCTTCAAGCAAACGCAAGCGATCCACCAACTCGTTGGGATCGTCCCAGTGCACGTAATCGATCTTGCTATCGTTTACTAGCATCGCTAGCGCTGTCCTTAGACCTTTTCCTGCTTTACTCGTTGATGCGCGGGGGACTAGTGGTGCAATTACATGTTTGTACTTGTATCCCTTGTTGCCCAATATGGGTTTTTGAGCACAATGACTGCGTCTGTAGGCATTCGTCGCCAGCAGTATACTTTTGTATTTTTGTTTATCGGCATCGGTGTACAGGGCATCGTCGGGAATTCTCTTGAAAATCAGTTCGTAAAGGCCGGGCGTTCCTTTGTATTTTACACCACCGATGATTATATTATCATCCTTGTCCATATCGAAAGCCTTATCTCCAAGCATCGTTCCACTATTGCCAAAGTATACGCCGTACACATAGTCAATTGCTGTATCCTTATCCATACTTAGGATGGCGCTCATGTATTCTTGCCCCAGCGGACCGAAATGGTTGCGAAACGTTTCTTGTCCCTCGGATGTTTGAAGTTGCTGTCTAATAGATGTTACAAACGATTCATCTGGACTAGTTTCGAAAACGTCGTCATCATCATCCTCGGTTGCAAGCAATTGTACACTGGGAAATGTATTTATTGGTGTGGGAGGAACCGAGGAATCGTTTTGTCGTTTTCGCTTCGATTGAACTGGTGTGGAGGTTATGAGTGAATATTCCGATGATGTGTGTCGTTTCTTCTTTGTCTTGCGCGATGTGCTCCATTTCGACTGGATTTTTGTTTTAGGCGTTAATGTTTCATTCTCTTCAACGTCTCTTCTGCCGCTGTGGTATTTTCCACGATATGTTTCAAGGGTTCGACGATAGGTTTAAAGTATCTCTCCAACGCGATATCTTCCTCCATCTTGCCAGACTTCAAAGCCTGATGTTTCTTGCGAATGGCTTCGCTGGTTTTTGCAATTTCCTTCGCTATTCTCTCGCGATCCTTAATCTCCAGACTATCGATATCAATCATCATTGTGCAGCAGACGTTGCTTTCCCACCGACGTGTTGACGACAATTGACCATCTCACGGTACGGCAAACTCGTTAAATCCCTTTCTATAACGTCCATTGGGCATCGCGCTATCCTTGTCTATTACCACGAAACCATACTCTCGTTGCCAACAATTACGACACAAAGCGCAGAAATCATCGTAAGACATATCAGTATTTACATGATCGTCGTACACATGTTTCAAGTTGGTACCATCCTGCTTAAACAGAATCAACAGATTGGCATTGTCGCGTATAAGATGTTTGGGAATCTTTGCATACGTCTGACAGAGATAGAAGCAGTCAACGTTCGAGTGGCGCCCCATTGCAAAGTATTCCCTTATCGTATCTTGCTTGTCGCATGCCACGTCATCAAAGATAAAAATGGAATTCGGAAGCGATTCGCTCGGTGGGATGACATCACTGTTATTCGGAAACGTAAAGTAGCCAATTTCATCTATCGGAGTGAATAAATTCTCCAAATACTGGTATTTCGGCTGTTGCAACGACTTGGAGCTCACCAACACGTTGGTCTTTCCACAATTTGATGGGCCACAAATGAGGCACCGTATAGTGTTTGGTAGCATGCTGCCATGTTTGCGCTTTGTTTTCGAGGGCATCACTCGTGATTTATCGTCAAAATTTGTCACGCGTATCGTCACAGGCTGTCGCACGAATCGCATCCTCGCTGCGAACCGTGAAAAATGATTTTGATACATCGAAGCGGTGACGCACCATATTTATAGGTCCGCGCCGAAGCAAAACAGCTCAGTGTTCAAAATGCTTCTGGTCCTGTCGGATAATTGCGATATTCGAGACTTAACCTCTGAACAGTTGAAATATATACCAAAGATTATTCTACTCACTCGCTGACAAAGCGCGTAACGCATCGTTGCGCGAGAATCGACTCTGGGCGAAAGAGGTGCTGCTACAGCTATTTGGGCAGCTATGAAGGCCAAAACGAAAATCGGAATGGGGATGAAAGCAAAATTGCGTGGTATATTACCACTAAAACGGGGTGGTATATTACCACTTCTCCCGCTGCTAGGTGTTCTCGGATCCTTAGCTGGCGGAGCGGCGGGGATAGCCAAGGCGGTAAACAATAATAAGGTGGCGCAACATCAGCTGCAGGAAATGCAACGTCATAATCGCTCCATGGAAGGTCGTGGACTTTATCTCGCACCATACAAGCGCGGACAGGGAATATCGAAACGAAAAAAAAAAAAGGCGAAAAGAAACTAAACATGCCCGCGGGCGTAACTACCGACGCGCAATTGAAGGAGTTTGCAAAACGTATGCGTATTCCATTCTTTAGAGGTGTTTTTATGTGTAACGCGCTACCAGCCGGAGGAGTACGTCGAAACGAGAGCGGTATCGTAAATTTGGACAATGTCGAGGGGCCGGGACTCATTGGGTGGCGTATGCGAAGAGAGGGTGTCGAGCTATATAATTCGACAGCTTTGGAAATCTTCAACCGCCTAAGGAATTGGTACAATATCTGGACAAAGATGTCGTGAAAATCGAATACAATCGAATGGCTTATCAGAAGTACGATCAGAGCAATTGTGGACAACTATGTCTACGCTTTCTACAAACGATTGGCATCAAATTTAAGGATTGACTTTCCACCACTCTGATTCAGTACCAGTCCAGTCGTACAGCTCGGAATATGTCGTTAACATTCACTCTAACCGGCAAGAGTAGCACCCTCGTGGTAAGCTACTTTCCACCCATAGATTTGAGCGATGATCATTACGAGCTTGGTCTAACAACCTTTGAAACTTATCACACAATACCAAACATCGACTCGAGCAACGATAAATTCTACTTTGTCGTAAACTGTGACATCAGCAACAGCGTCGACACCACTCATGAATACATCACGATTCCCCACGGCTCCTACGAACTAGACGCCATTGCCAAGTATTTGAAGCAGCGATTACTCGAGCGGTATCCTCAAAATCTCAGTGGCACCGATGTCAATGATGGTGGTGGTGGTGGTGACAACGATGTGTATCCTATAGTGTTGCGCCCCAACAACAACTCCATGAAAAGCGAGCTGTACTGATCGTTCGCCGTGGACTTTACAAAGTCCAATAACATTGGATCGCTACTGGGATTCTCGACGAATCGGGTATTAGAACCTGGACGGTGGCATGAATCGGACGATCCAATTAATATCATGAACGTGAACATTATTCGCGTAGAATGCAGCGTGACCGCTGGCGCGTACAACAATGGGAAGCGCGTACATGCGATACATGAATTTTCTCCGAGAGTCCCACCAGGATATAAGATATCGGAAACGCCCGCGCAGATCATTTACCTTCCAATCACCGCACGGGTCATTACGGATCTAACGATACGCGTTGTGGATCAAGACGGACGGTTGCTCGATTTTCGAGGTGAAGAGATTACCATCAGATTGCACGTACGACGGCGACGACGATAATACGTGTGACGTGATCGAAAGAGATGCTTGTGCTGAACGACTCCAGAAACCCGTTTCTTCCAAACGAAATTGTATACAACAACAACAACAACAACAACAACAACAACAACTGCAACAACTCTGATTATACTAAAAAGAAGAGGCTCAGTGCTGCGAACATTGCATTTTTGAAATCATTGGGATTCATTGTGCACAGTTAAGTTGAAAAAAAAATGGTTGACATTCTAAGCATTGGAGGGAAGCCGACGTTCGATGATCGCATCGTCAAGCTTGAGACTCACACATACAACCCATACGTCAACTCAACGTTTGGATACAGCGATGAAATAAGAATACCCATACAACAGCAGGATTTATACACATTGCCGTGTGAAAGTTTCCTCTACGTGGAGGGAAAATTGAAGATAAATAAGCCAAACGAGACATTAACGGTGACGTTGGGAAATAATTGCATGGCGTTCTTATTTGATGAGATTCGATACGAGCTGAATGGCGTGGATATTGATCGCAACAGAAACGTTGGAATAACTAGCACCCTTAAAAACTATGTATCGTTGACATCTAGCGAGGACAAAAATATGGAGAATGCCGGATGGGGCTTGAAACGACGCGATGGGTCAATATTGAAAAATCATTTCAATTTTTGCATCCCACTCAAATATTGGCTGGGATTTTGTGAGAACTACAAACGCATTATTATTAATGTGCGTCACGAATTGATTTTAATACGATCGCGCAACGACAATAATGCTCTAATAGGATCGCCGATGCTGGAACCAGAAATTGAATTACTTAAAGTGCAGTGGCGGATGCCTCATGTGACGCTGAACGACGTTAATAAGCTATCCTTGCTACGTTTTCAATCGTGGGATCTATACGAGTATCCTCTCTTACAGAGTACAACCAAGCATTCGTGGGCCGTGAAGGCATCTGCACAGCTGGAGAAGCCGCGAGTTATTATCCTTGCTCTACAGACTGGTCGAAGGAATGTGATGAGCGAAGACGTTACTAGGTTCAACAACTGCAAATTGACCAATGTAAAACTTTTTCTCAACTCGGAATTTTACCCATACGATGACATGAACTTGGACTTTGACAAGAATAAGCATGCCATCTTGTATCATATGTATACGCAATTCCATAAATCGTATTATGGACATAGTTGCAACGAGGCATTATTCACCGTGGCCGAATTTGTACAATTTGGTCCCCTCGTGGTAATTGATTGCTCGCGACAAAATGAGTCGATCAAGAATGGCACAGTGGACGTGCGTATAGAATTCGAGTGTAAAGGGAATGTGCCGATAAATACTACGGCCTACTGTCTGATTCTACACGATCGGGTGGTTGAATACAATCCGCTGACAAACGTGGTGCGCAAAATCAATTAAATTGCAACGCCCTCTCCTGTGTCAAATTCATACCAAAAGAAAATTTCATCGTGAAAATCGAGATGCTTTACGAGAAAAAGTGCTTTCTCCCATCTGTCTTGGAAGCGAGCGGACCTCTAAATCGTATCGATAATGACCGTGCCAACATTTGTTGACCTGCAAGGGTTCATCGTCGATGGAAGATTTGTTGTCAAGGAAGTGGCTGTCCTACGAATGGGAACAATTCTCTCGCACTATATTTTTGGGAGTTCGATGCCACAATATCTTCTTACGAAATCCGACAAAAGGAGCATTCGGTGGTTGGTGGTAAAACATCATGGACTACGGTGGGACGATGGAGACGTTTCATACTGTATGGCTAAACGGCTAATTACGAAAGCTGTAGCTGATGCGATCGACGAAGAAGATGACGCATCCCATATCGTATACGTTAAAGGGTTGTAGAAACGCGACTGGCTTGCGAATTTCCTCGATGAAAATACCAGAGCGGACGTGGTCATCGAGACGCTGGACATTGACTACGAGGATATCAAATCTCTAAATAAGCTAAATGTAATTAATACTCTGCGATGTGGCAGACACGCAAAGCACTGTACCATGCAAAATGTATTTAAAATATTCAACTGGTGGTCTAAACGCCAGAGAGAAATGCTTAAATAAAATATAATCAATTTTAATGTATAAAATGTTTTTCTTCACCCTCTCCAACCTAATCTCCTGCACATGATGTATGCTAGATTAAGACGATAGTTATAATTATGTAGAAGTGGTTTGATACACGTTCAGAGTGGTATGATAGACGTTGAAAGTTACCATACACGTACAATACATGATCAAAGTGGTACCATACACGATCAAAGTGGTTCGATTCATGTTGAAAGTGGTTCAATTGATGTTGATAGTGGTTCGATTGTGGTTGAAAGTGGTTCAATACACGTTCGATACACGATCAAGGTGGTTCGATTCATGTTGAAAGTGGTTCAATACATGTTCGGAGTGGTTCGATTGATGTTGAAAGTGGTTCGATTGTGGTTGAAAGTGGTTCGATTGATGTTGAAAGTGGTACGATTGATGTTGAAAGTGGTTCGATTGTGGTTGAAAGTGGTTCGATTGATGTTCGATTGATGTTGAAAGTGGTACGATTGATGTTGAAAATGGTTCGATTGTGGTTGAAAGTGGTTCGATTGATGTTGAAAGTGGTACCATACACGTTCAAAGTGGTTCGATTGATGTTGAAAGTGGTACCATACACGTTCAAAGTGGTTCGATTGATGTTGAAAGTGGTACCATACACGTTCAAAGTGGTTCGATTGATGTTGAAAGTGGTACCATACACGTTCAAAGTGGTTCGATTGATGTTGAAAGTGGTACCATACACGTTCAAAGTGGTTCGATTGATGTTGAAAGTGGTTCGATTGATGTTGAAAGTGGTACGATTCACGTTCGATTCACGTTCGATTCACGTTCAGAGTGGTACGATTCACGTTCGATTCGCGTTCAGAGTCGTTCAATACCTGTTCGATTCACGTTCGATTCACGTTCGATTCACGTTCGATATACGATAAAAGTGGCTCAATACATGTTCCATACACATTCAAAGTGGTATGATCTAGTCGAATAATGTGTCCAAAGAAAAAGGGAAAGAAGATTCGTGGGAATAAGGAGAGGATGGTCAGCGAAAATGAAGGTAGAGAACAACAGCATCTTACTTTTGCAAAGCTACGCACTTCTCGATTTCATGATAGGAGTTTATACGTGAGAGCTTGGAGATGCAGCGAGACCAGTTATCCATCAAATGTTGAAGACATCAGTCGTTTTGACATTTTTTTTTGTGCAACTTTTTGTGAAAAGTCTGTGTGTAACAATGGGTGTACAACGCATCGCCCCGGAGTGTGACCCTGAGGTATGTACTTTTAAATATTTTGACATTTATCGCGTTTAACATTTGAAACCGAGTGCTATTAAATCAGACGTTTGTGTAAATATTAAATTGCTAATTATCTTTTAGAACTCGCCAACACCATCACCGACGTGGTCCAGCGACTGGGGGTCGCCGCAGCCGTCGCCGCAGCCGTCGCCACCTTCATCGCCGCCACCGCCTCCAGTGGTATGTAATATATTCCATTGCTTTATACATTTGATGTTTATTATGTTTAATGTGTCAAAATTATATCGACGTTTGTGTCTATGTTCTAGGACCTACCACTACCTGATTTGAGGGTCTGGCTGGCGGGCCTGGAGGACCGTGCACTCCAGGTTGCACCCCGAGGGGTGCAGATGCGGCGGTCGGGGCCGGTGATCGGTCCTGTCATTGCCGCGCGGGTGCGGCTGCAGCGGCCGATGGTCCAAATACCGCCGCAGCTTGTTGTATTGAGATGGGCCCCGTATTGGGTGCCGCGCCCCCCATCGCCACCATCACCCCCATCGCCACCATCACCCCCCGCGCCTCCATCGCCACCATCACCCCCATCGCCCCCCGCGCCTCCATCGCAGCTTTAATAATTTCTCTTTTCCATTTATTAGTTTTTCTTTTCTTTTCTTTTATATATTTTTTATATTTTTATTTTCTATTTATATTGTATTTTTATATATTTTTTTATATTTTTATTTTCTATTTATATTGTATTTTTATATATTTTATTATCTATTTTTATATTCTTTTATATTTTTTCGTTTTTTATATTCTATTTGTATTCTATTTATATTCTTGTATTTTATATTCCCTTAATTTTAAAATAAATTTCCTAACGTATATTATTTCTCCATTTTATTCACCCATCATCCTCCTCGCCACATAATTTTAAGATTTGCTGACGTCGCATAATTCTATTTCGTTCGAGCGTTCTACGCGCCACCAAATGACGTCATCCCGCGCGACTGCTCCAGAGGATTCGAATTACGCGAGATCGTGCGATACACTGCAACGTTAAATCATTTTAATCAGAAGATTTTAACAAACATGATGGTAGAAGTTTCATGAAAATGCAACCAAAAATACAAAAGTTTTAATCTTAAATTTGGATTGCGTTAGTATTGTCTCACACGTACACGGGTATTTAAACTTGCTTCGTTCCGAGGCTTTCGTTTACATCGAGATTTTACTGTATATCTTCTTTTACTATGCTTGCATTTCTTTTCTGCTGTATGTTTTTCTTATTTCTATGTATGTACCACGTGTTACTGATTATTGACTCTTTACATGCAGACAACGATTGAAGACCGCAGCGTGCCTCACGGTAATTCAGGGTACCGTGGCGGAAGCAAGTACCTCCTACGAAACACATCCAAACACATCTGCTGCGGATGATATTCCTACGGGCAGAATATACGAAGAAGACGTAGGAAGTTTTGAAGACTCTCCAATTATCGAAGAAATTGTAGAAGTACATTTCGATATGGACGCAGAAGATATTGAAGAAGAAATACATTTCAATGCGGACGAAGAGGAAATTGTAGAAGAAATAGATTTCGACACAGATAGGGATGAAATACATTCCGTAAGAGACATCAACGAAGAAACGAATGAAGATGTTGGAAATGATGCCGATTACTGGGTGGTGGAGAATGCAGAACCAGAACAGCCGGAAAATCCAATTTCAGAAGGAATAGACTTCGTTGATTTTCCGTATGTTTTCGAACAAATAAAAAATCTTCGAAAACATTCGACTATTGGCTGTGGCATCGAACATTTTGAAATAATTAGATGTCAACGGAATGGACTAGAAAATGTGTATTATGTAGAGTGCGAAATATGCAAATACACAGAGCACATATCCTGTCTTCGGAAGAGTGATGCCACTATGGATATCAACCGCGCCGCTGTTGCCGCAACAATGATGACGGGCGGCGGATATAATCAACTGGAGGACATACTCACTGCCGTATGACGAAAAGGATCTACGAGAACTGTCAGAAGGACCTAATCGATGCCCTCGAAGTGGCCGCACAACGCGAAATGGAAGATGCTGGAAAAGAAGAAAAAGCATTAGCTATAGCAAGAGGCCACGTACATCCAGAACCTAATGTACCGTTTATCCCAGTTGTCGCAAATGGCAGCTGGATGAAAAGGTCATACCGCGGAGGAGATTACAATTCTCTTTCTGGCGTAGGAGCCATCGTGGGATACCACACGAAGAAAGTGCTGTACATCAGCGTGAAGAATAAATTCTGCATGACTTGCCAAACAGCAGGTACGAAGAAAGAAGAATCGCGCGAGCATCGTTGCTTCAAGAACTGGGGTCGTAATCAGAGTTCAACTGGCATGGAGAGTGTTGCTATTGTCGAAGGCTTCAATTGCAGCATAGATATGCACGGCCTAGTATACTCTATGTTAGTTGCCGATGGCGATAGCAGTGTGTACAAGAAGATATTGGACAATGATCCATATAAAAAGTACATGGTGCAGGTACGAAAAATAGAATGCACCAATCACTTGCTACGCAATTTCAGTAAAAAAATAAACGAAATCGCAACAAAAGGCCGCGATAAAGACCTAAGAGCTGTCGTAAAGAATAATGCTCTCCGCCTGCGTACTGGTATAAAGAAAGCTGCAGAATACCGGTTGCAAGAAGGAATAACACTCGAGGAACGAATAAGAAATTTGAAGCAAGACTTGACAAATGTACCGAGTCACGTTTTCGGTGAACACAAGGAGTGTCAGAAGTTAGCATACTTCTGTAAGAAATACTCTGATCCCAACAGAGGGGACTACGTTCCACGACTGAGAGAAGCTGATATTTATCAAAGTATTCAAGAAGCGATACAGCAACTCTTCGTTAAAACTGACAGTTTGATGCGTGGCCTAAATAACAATGCTGTTGAAAGTTTTAATAATATAATTGCTAAATTCATGGGAGGCAAAAGGATAAACTTTGGACGAGGGGGCTCGTATCAGGGTAGAGTCTCCGCTGCAGTCGTCCAATATAACACAAAAGAGGCGTTCAGCAGATTGAGTACGGCAATGAATAAAGAGCTGCCAACCATGGTAAGAAAGCTGGAAGGACGTCGGAAGCGCGCAGCAGAAAAAGCAAGGGAATATAAAAAAGAAGCGAAAGCATCCTCCTTCCGAGATAAGAAACAATCGTGCGATCAGGATTACGGCCCCAATGCAGCAAAACCAGATATGGAAGAGACAGTATACACTTCCGAGTGTAAAAGGCACGCGGATATACTCCTTCACTGACAAACGAGGCGAGACGAGATCCAAGTGGAAACTCGCGATCAGGCGAATAGCGAATAGTGGATTGGTTACAGGAAAAAATTATTAACTGCATCCAATTTCGGCAATGTATGCCGATTACGAAAGACTACACCACGGGCAAATACTGTGAAGAGTATAATGTACCCGCAACTCCGAAATTTACATTCTCTCCAATACGGAAGGGAAAATGAGGCAAACGCCTTGAGACAAATGGAAGAAGAATTAGGAATCCCTATTTTACCGTGTGCCCTCTTCATCGATGACACTGTGCCTCACTTAGGCGCAACTCCTGACGGCCTCGTGGACCATGATAAAATCGTCGAAGTAAAGTGTCCTGAATCGGCCGATTTATCACCTGCTGAAGTAATAAAGCAACTTCCTAACATAGGGCGTATTTTCCATCATGATACAATGAATAAAAATCATCATTACTATTATCAAGTGCAAGGACAATTGCACATAACGAAAAGGCAACGGGCCTATTTTTGTTTATGGACGCCGAAAGGAATGGAGGTTACAACAGTACCAAGGGATGATCGATTCTGGGCAGCAGAGATGGAGGAAAAACTGAAGAAGTTCTATGAGGACTGCATGTTGCCAGAAATTATAGATAGCAGATACAATCGACAACAGCCGATTAGAGAACCTCCGTACATAAAAACAGGAGGAGCAGGTACGAATACACAAGAAAGTACATAAAACGATAGATGACAACATCGCAATAGCACCGGCGAGTGCATTCAGCGCATATGAAGAGCTGTCAAATAAACAATTGCAATCCAAAGTCACTAATGCACCGGCGAGTGCATCCAGCGCATATGAAGAGCTGTCGAATAAACAGTTGCAATCTAAAGTCACTAATGCACCGGCGAGTGCATCCAGCGCATATGAAGAGATGTCGATTAAGCAATTGCAATCCAAAGTGACTAATGCACCGTCGAGTGCATCCAGCGCATATGAAGAGCTGTCGAATAAGCAATTGCAATCCAAAGTGACTAATGCACCGGCGAGTGCATCCAGCGCATATAAAGAACTGTCGAATAAGCAATTGCAATCCAAAGTCACTAATGCATCGGCGAGTGCATCCAGCGCATATGAAGAACTGTCGAATAAGCAATTGCAATCCAAAGTCACTAATGCACTGGCGAGTGCATCCAGCGCATATGAAGAGCTGTCGAATAAGCAATGTTCCAAAATGTAAGTATAAGCATGTAGTTTACAAAGCGCAGGTACCACCGGAGCAACATGGAGGCGCCTGGAGTGCGCAGAGTTACTGAGCTGCGACGAAGGGAGTTCGAGGGCGAACATCATCGCAGAATGCCCGAATTCCCTATGAAAGAGAGCCCCGAAGAGTGGAGTTGTTTAGACAGGATGATTCGTTCGCCGACCAAAGATCAAGGAAGTCTCTCGCTCGAGGAGAGAGTTTGGAGTTCTGAACGAAAAGTCTGAAGATTAGTCTAAGTTAATCTACTAGACTGGGCTGCGGAGGCTACCTTCGTAGCCCAGCTCTCTGTTTCATTAAAGTATTTCAGAGAGCACGAAACCCCACGACGAGGGACAAGGTGTCGGGGGACTGCCGCCGCAGCCTGGATACGCAGTGGAGCGCGGACATACGTGGAACCGCTTCTCTAGCCCTGTTGGCGTGGATCTTGGCTTCTCCCCGGTTTGTACAAACCAAGAGGTCCGCCTCAACAGGGTGGACAGCAGCCGGGAAATGGCATCTCCAACCACCAGTCGGACAAGCGGTGCGACTGCTTGGATCGGCTGGAGGAGATACCGCGGAGACGGGAGCGTTAACAGGACGCAGAGGACGGTCCCCTGGGTCAGCACCAGAAGCCACGAAGAGGAATGGGACCATCTGAAAGCCAAGGCCTGAAAGAGGGAGAAGAGGACAAGAAGTCCAGAAGAATGACAATGCAGACGAGCTGGGGTACTGGGCATTGATCGGGGAACGGGCCGATAACATGCTCATGAGCTGTGATCCCCTGTTATCGGTTCCGTCTCGCTTTTCGGTTTTCCCGGTTCTTTCAGCTCCAACGGATTCTCTCAAATGAAAGTAAATGTTAATGCTTCTCCGTCTCTTTTGCATGGAATCCGGAGCCGTGAAGGGATTGAAGTGTCAAGCTCGTACGGCCACCGGAAGGACATCGAGGATGAGTCCCTGGGGGAGAGGGTCGACCGCGACCAAGTATTCGATGAGGAGGAGGGAACGTCTCCGAAGCAGTGGAGACGTCGTCGGACGTCCTTCTGGAGGAGGCTGCCAGCAAACGAAGCAGCGCTGGAGTCTGCACGGGGTTCCGGAGGCTGCACGAAGGAGGATGCAGCGTTGGAGCGTTGAAGTCGACGTGGGACGTTCCAGAGTGGAGTTCCAGGGAAGTCGCGGAACAAGGACCAGGGGCGTTTCGTCGAGGGAGAATTAGAAGCCCCGCGGTACCCGTGCCTGGCTGCTGGACCCGGAGCTCTCCGTGGATTTCGTCGTGGGACACACGGAAGAGGAACGCGCCCGGAGCTCCCCGTGGATTTCGTCGTGGGACCAAGAGCCGCAGGGTTCCAGCGACGTCGTGGGACAAGGAGCTGCGGAGTTCCCGAGACGTCATGGGACAGGAAGCTGCAGAGTTCCAGAGACGTCGTGGGACCAGAGTTTGAGCGTTTCGTCGTGGCAGATCGAGAAGTCCCGTTGTACCCACGCCTTGCTCAGGGTTTTTCCGTGGTTTTCCCCTGAGCGAGAAGGCAAATGCCGAGGCGGATGTCTGAAGAAGCCACGGGGCTGCACGACCACTTCTTCAGCCAGGGGTACGAAGATTCCGAAGAGGATTCAATGCGGCCGAGACGTCCGCTCTTCCGGAGGGGAGAGCAGTGTTGCGACCACCGGGTATAGGCCCGTGCATAGCCTGCTGGTGCTCGCAGCTGAAGATAGAAGAAGGTCGGCCACCTTCGAGAGGATGATCGGGACGGCGATCAGAAGACTGTCTATAATATAACCTAATTGCTATCCTCGATTTCCTAAAGATGCTGTTGCGGCGTAATAATAATGTTTTGAAAGGATGCTAAAATGTTCACAAATGTTTCGTAAAAGAATGAAATAGCCACTAAACATTTGTTGTCATATAGCATATACTTAGGTTATATTTTCTGTCACTTCGAGGAGCCGACCATATAATAATCACGCGCATCCAGCCTGCGAATTTTCACTAGTCCAATTCAACATCGAACACAATTTTATATATAATGTTTGTTCATAACTGCTTTCTGCATAGGACGTGTAATAAGTGTATTTCATGTTCTGTTTCGGTGCTTTGCTAATAAAAAATGTCTAACCTAACAAACTTCATTTTCTGGGGACATCCCCTCATCTATTTTCCGTTTTCACTTATAATTCCTTACTGCTAACGTAGAATATTGTAGCATAATGTAAATAAAAATAAATAAAATAAATAAAAATACAATGAATTTTCTACGTTTGCAGTACCAGCCGACTTTCCGTTTAAATTTTTATAAGTACAACGCAACAGCTGAGAATTTCCTTCCTTATTCAGAACAGAATACGGAAATAGTAAACAGCTCCCTCTCGCGTCACCAGGCAGCCGCGTATCTATGGGTATTACCATTTCTGTGCAGAAAAAATCTGCTGTAATACCGACCTGCCAAATCGGCCAGGTCACGTGACGTGTCTACCCCCTTAATTGAGAGTCGTAGATTAAATAAGGAACAAAATTATTTTTTACTTCTTAGCGCATTTTTATTTTTTGAAATTGGTTTTAATTTTTTTTAATTTTTTTCAAGAATAAGTATGATATATTATTTGGCGGAAAAATCCACCATCCATTATTGTATAGCCTAGTCAAACTTAGCGAACAATTCCGTCACCAGATGCAAATGGGTTAATAAAGCTACTAGGTTCTAAACAAACCACGTACATGTTAATGAATTTATCTCGGTGAGTAAACAAGAAAATATTGAAATTCTTTTCTCAACTTAGCGGAAAATTATTGACAGAATTTCACGGGCGTGATACGCCCAGCGAAGGCACCACACAGGATACAACGCTTGCGACATTTTCATCTATTTTTAAGAGCTTCAAAGGTACAAACCGAGCCAAATGCGTGGACACCTTGCAGAAACAATTTTCTTTATACAATGAATGAAATACTACATAATGGTGAACCTGTTATGGAAATTCGTTTTCATGGGAAACAGCTTAATAGATTTACAACTTTAAATAACCTTGTCTCATTCATAATTGAGGTGAAAAATGCAAAATTAAAGAATTGCAGTCAGTTCTAATACATCAGATTCGTAGTTTCTCCACTTTAGGACAGAAACTAATGTGTATGCCATTTGAATATTACACACACATCAACAGGAAACAATTACCATTTGCTGGAATAGTAAAAGCAAGTTGCAATAATTCTGTTTGCAATTACTTAGTTTCATGTAAAATGTAAAACGATGTACAGTATTGTCTCCGTATGTGCTCGGTTTGGTGCACATGATACGTGGTTGCCGCTATCCCCACCACTTCTGTCTCACTTTTGTCCGACGAAGGCAAGAGCGAGATGGAACGAGAGCGAGCGAGGACGGTACGAGACAGACGACGCGTTGATGTTTTGTCTCCCTCCGTCTTTCGGGCACCGTGACACTCCGTCCTTTGCGTGCGCGACGAGCGTGCGCGATGTTCGCAAGCACTTAGGTGAGCACGGGAACCGCATCGCAAAATCGTGACGCAGGCCCGGCTCAAGTTTTTTTGCGCCCTAAGCGAACTTGTCAAATTGCGCTCTTTATTATAATTCATTTATTTGAGATTATTTATGACTTTACTCTGCAAAATTAGGCGACTGCCTAGGGCGGAAAGTCGACAAGAGGTGCAAAATGATATTTTCATTACTGGTATTGTTGAAAATAAACTTCAAAATTAAATATTACAAGTTGTACTATACGTGGATTAAACAACGAATAAAAATTCAGAGCAAGGTTATCAATAATCTCAAATAAATGTATTATAATAAAGGGCTGAATTGGACAAGTTTGCCTAGGGCGCAAAAAAGACTCGTGTCGTGCTTGGCTATCTGACCGTTGCGCGCATGTGTCGAGCAGTCACGATTCCATCTGAGTGCTCGCACCCGTCGCGCACGCCCGCCGCGCACGCAAAGCGTTCCATCTCACTCCCCCCTTCGGCCAGAAAGAAGCGAGAAAAGCGAACACTCGGAATTAGGGATCTGTTCACGATAGGAGCTCAACGCCGGTCCCGATCAGCGATCACATACAGAGACAATACTGTATTAAGTACGTACCTGTATCGAAAAGTTGGTCATCGCATGGTTGTACATTTCGTGATAGTGAGAAAGATAAGATGATAGAAAAATATATCACTATATGTATTATGTACATACATCTGTATTTCAAACAAGAAATGTAGAATACGGTACATTGTGTGATAATAACAGTATAATGATATAATAAACTCAAATATAAGACATTGATATTCAAGAAAATGTCCCCAATGTAATTAACAGATATAATGCTTAATTCTATTTTTAAATTGCAAAATAATCATACAGTTGTTTCTTCCAAATATGTTTCTTTCAAACGACAATATTAGTCAATGAAGATAAAATTTGATATCATTATAGTAGAACAATTTAAATTATTTGTTCAAGATTTTTAAAATGATACACTTTTCTTCCTTTTTAAGAACTTCCTTTTCAACGGTAATAAAGCGAGCATGTTTAAGGGATCTACAATTTCAGCCGCTTCCACTACTGACAAGGGAAGTTTGGCAACCCGGAAATTCAGAAAATTATGAAACTCGATGTGCAAGTAGAGTAGTTCATCCGTAACACAACCCTATTTTTTGTTGGTGCCATAATTCATTTTTTAGCGGTGAAATCACCCCTTAAAAAAATTCAGAATTTTCTTTTCCGTGAAATATCTCGAGAACGGTGAGAGATATCGAAAAGAAGTTTAAACAAAAGTTGCATCCTTCTTTTGTATCTACAAAACCGCGTAAAAATAATTTTCGAAAAATCCATATTTTTTAAGTTACCCCCACCACCAACCCTTAAAATTAAGTTTTTGTATTTTTTAAATATACGCTGAAATACCTCTGGATAATCTCTTTTCATACATATAAATAGTTTATGTGTTACATTTTTTTTGCAAACAAATAAAACCTCTATTACCGAATTTGAAATCCATTTTGGCAGTTTCCATTAATAACATGGTTTCTTAAAGCCATGTTTAGATTATTATTTATGTAAAGTTCCGACAGCTTTCAATTATTTAAGCAAGGCAGTACCTACCTAAAATTGCATCAAAGGTAAAACTCATTAAAACTAATCAGTGACGTGCATGAATCAGTATGATAACAGCACATTCGTACATGCATTACTTGAAGTGTAATCTTATTAGACTATTTTGGAAACCACACGAACAATAAATAATGCGTGAAGATGTACAATGACTTTGCAAAATACATATGTTATTGAAATGACGCAGAATCGCATTGATGCCGATAACCTTGTCGAACCTTCCGATTTGCATAACGTAATGTGTAATATGTATATGAATTTTAAATGATTATAAATCAATTTTACTTTTACATCACACTTATAACATATATATATAATATTACAGTTAATATTAAATTTAATTATAACATTATAGCAGTTTTCATTAATGAAGTGGCCGCATAAAGTAATATTTAAACATTCGCAGTCTCATTTTGTACATGTTGTATCGGTTGATTATACATTGGAAGAATTATACTAATAGAAGGCGATAGATACATTGAAACTTACGGTTTGTAATTGGTACAATAATGATATTCTTCATAGAAATGGTTGAAACAAAAATAGTTGCCACACCATGCACATCGCATAAAAGCCGGCTCCCCACAAATACTACATTTGGGTATAAGCTTTTCATTCCTGAAGTAACAGAATTCTACAGGATTTTGAAATTCGCTGGAATGCGTTTCTAGATATCCACTTTTAAACCAAGCATATTGGAAAAGGTTTTTTGAATCTAGGCGAAGAAAACTGGTTGTGGGTTAGGGACTGCAATTTAATTATTTCATTACGTAAGTGCAAATTGACATCTCTCTCTTGGAGAATCACATTATCCGAAAATGTCCGCACAAAATTTTTCCAAATCCGGAATCCAAACACATCTAAAGGCTGAACGATGCCCGTCGTTTTTTTTGGAATCATTGAAAAAGTTACTTCCTTGTCTTGTGGAATCAATTGCTGTAACTCATTTGGGCAGTGTCCCGTCCACGAGTCGACTAGGAGCATGCTTCTACGGTCAGTATTCGGTAGATACACTTCGGTAAACCAAGTTTTAAAATGTTCAGACGTGAGTTTTCCTGACTTTGAAGCTCCGATGTAAATATTAACCGGACGGAATAGAGTTCTTTGCACTATCGGACCAAGTGTTCCTGTAGATTCCTTCAAAACTATGTATAGTGGTGAAAGAAGACGTCCACTTGCTGATATAATAGGTATTATAGTGTAGCTATGTGTTGTAGAAGATACCGATTGAATCGTCGCTTCTACCGTTTTCACTCCTAATTTCGCCAATGTTCGCCCAGAATGTATTTCAAGGTTGAAGCGACTCTCGTCTGCATTATAAATTTCTTCAACTCCGACAGCTGGGATGTTAGACTTTACGCGAGAAACAAACGATTCTGCGATATTTTTGATATTGTCAATATCTTCAAACGTAAATTGCGTCCTGAATGTTGTTATCTTGCGTGACACAATTCTATGCGCAGTCTTAAAGTTCCAAATCCACCATTTACTTGCCACAAATTGGGGTAGGTCCACCTGGTTTTTTGCCTCCAAGGCCCACAATCTTAAATTCATGTCATGAATAATAGATCTTCTGTCACAAGCTTCTTCAAACTTTTGCAGTACATATTCTGCAATAAATGCAAATTTATCTGCATTTGTTCCACCTCTCTCTACACTCGCCTCCCACCTGTATAGCTGCTGCAAAGATTTAACCATGCGATAATTTTTCTGTACACTGGTAAGCGATCGACGTGCCTTTTTTTCCACTTTTCCAAAACGTTACTGCTTTTCTCTTATAACTTAAGTCAACTTTTCCACCTTCATCATCAACAGTACATTCTGCATGGTCAAAACTGTCTTCTTCTTCTTCTGCAGGCATAATGTACTCTACAACTTGTGCAGCATGTGGTTCAGATGGATCGGCAAAATCGAGCACATAATCATATTCAATTAATGGTAGGGAATGTATGTTTTGAAACTTTTTTATAATGTCCCGAATTTCATTGTGCAGTTCCGTTTCTACCGAGTTTATAGGTGTCTGTATTATACTTGCAATTTCAAACGTAGTGGCTAACAAGTTTATTACGTTAGCAACATTAATCGACTGCATTTTAAAGAAAAGCCTTTCAAACGATGATCACTCACTTTTTTCAATTGAGTGGTGACTGACTGCTTGCAAAAATGTAACTGCCATAATATTTATATATTAATAAAAAGACGCGAGTACGTAAACATGTTTACCGAAAAGTGAATGTGGCACAAGAATATTATCAGTTACAATTAAAATGATGCAAAGTCACTGTAAATCTTCACGCATTATTTATCGTGTGGTTTAGCTGTAATGAGTTTTACCTTGCATGGAATTTTAGGAACCCCAAAAAGAGGATATCTAGAAACGCATCCCAGCGAATTCCAAAATCCTGTATACTTCTGTTACTTCAGGAAGGAAAAGCTTATACCCAAATGTAGTATTTGTGTGCATAATGTGGCAACTATTTTTGTTTCAACAATTTCTATGAAGAATATCATTATTGTACCAATTACAAACCGTAATTTTCAATGTATCTATCGCCTTCTATTAGTATAATTCTTCCAATGTATAATCAAACGATACAACATGTACAAAAAGAGACTGCGAATGTTTAAATATTACTTTATGCGGCCACTTCATTAATGAAAACTGCTATAATGTTATAATTAAATTAAATATCAACTGTAATATTATATATGTTATTAGTTGGATAGGTAAGTGAAATTGATTTACAATCATTTAAATTTCATATACATATGTATTACGCATTCAATGATAACATATATATTTTGCAAATTTATTGTAAATCTTCACGCATTCTTTATTTTTCGTGTGGTTTCCAAAATAGCCTAATACGATTACACTTCAAGTAATGCATGTACGAATGTGCTGTTATACTGATTCATGCACGTCGCTGATTAGTTTTAATGAGTTTTACCTTGGATGCAATTTTAGGTGCGTACTGCCTTGCTTAAATAATTGAAAGCTGTCTGAACTTCACATAAATAATAATCTAAATATGGCTTTAAGAAACCATGTTATTAATGGAAACTGCCAAAATGGATTTCAAATTCGGTAATAGAGGTTTTATTTGTTTGCAAAAAAATGTAACACATAAACTATTTATATGTATAAAAAGAGATTATCCAGAGGTATTTCAGCGTATATTTAAAAAATACAAAAACTTCATTTTAAGGGTTGGTGGTGGGGGTAACTTAAAAAATATGGATTTTTCGAAAATTATTTTTACGCGGTTTTGTAGATACAAAATAAGGATGCATCTTTTGTTTAAACTTCTTTCCGATATCTCTTACCGTTCTCGAGATATTTCACGGAAAAGAAAATTCTGAATTTTTTTCAAGGGGTAATTTCACCCCTAAAAAATGAATTATGGCACCAACAAAAAATAGGGTTGTGTTACGGATGAACTACTCTACTTGCACACCGAGTTTCATAATTTTCTGAATTTCCGGGTTGCCAAACTTCCCTTGTGAGTTATTTCTGCCTTGTTTTGGTTTTGTGGGTTGTAGCACACATGACTGTATATCCACATCACGGATTTTTTTCCATTTTATTGCTCGGGGTCGTGGTTTTTCCAAAACGGTGTCCATAAGAGCTACATTTTTTAATGATTCATCGTCGTATTGACCGGTATTATCGAATTTTGTTGCGTGACGTTGAAAAGCTACACCTGCTGCCTCCAGAGTTGTTTTAGCTTTTTCAATTTCAGCATTCAAGTTGATCATATAAAAAATGCGGTCCTGAAAAATAGTTTTAACAAGCAAATAATGCAAATGCAAACTTCGCTTGATTATATTTATACTAGTTATTCGATCATGTATTACTTTATCTAATTATATGGCACATTTGAAATAGGATAAATGCACCTAATACCGCTACTCGTATAGGGCTGCAACTATTTGTCGAATTCTTCGGTATTCGACTATTCGAATACTTCAGTTGCTCAATTATTTGGCGAATATTATTCTAATATCCAAGTATCCAAATACTATTCGAATATCCAAGTACCCAAATACTATTCGAATATATAGTATTCGAATACTCAAATATTCGAAGTTTATTGGTAGCATTCGAATACTTGAAAAATATTCGAATCAGTGGCGGATTCAGGGGCCTTTCTTGGAGAGGGCGAAATATGTAAAAGTATATAAATACATTTTTTAACCTTCTTTTACATGATTTAAAATTTGCTCGTAATTTATATTTCGATATCTCTATCTGATACTATAGCCTAAATAATTAAATGCATATTAATTATTTATACAGAATAGTACACAATGTCATAATGTTTTTCTATTTTATTACTCTTGAGTGGGAGGCGATCGCCCCTATCCCCCCTCTGGATCCACCCTTGATTCGAATATTCAATTATTCGAATAGTCCCAGACCTACAACGATTGACATCATCATCGCATTGTCACACAAACCTCCAGAGAATCCCGAAATTGCTTCCCCCTCAAACGTATCTAACACGTTTAATCTGTTTTGAATTAGGCTCTCCTGGACAATTTCTACCCCGTTATCCAAACGTTCATGCACGTCTAACGCGGCCTTAACGTAAAAGCTGTCCACGTATGCGACGCCCCCTTCGACGGCCTACGCGATGGATCTGGTGCATTTACCTCAAACGAACCGGAATCCTTACCCGAGTCAAATATTGTTCCGAATTTTCTCGAAACGTCGAAGAGTTATGCTGAAGGTTCCCGATTTTCGCGAGAGTCGAGAACACAGCGAGACACAGCACTATATAAATCTACGGATAACCGACGCATACAAAAGGGATCATTCGAAAGTCAATACACGAGGCCTACCCGATGATTGTCGGCAATGAAGAGAGCATCGACTGATCGGCAGCGGCGGAATCGGTCGGGCCACGCCCCCCACCCCCCTCCTCTCAGCCTGCGGGTCCTGAGCTACTCGGTCTCCCAGGAATTCCGTGGGATGCGCGGAGTGACGGGATCGACGCAGTAAGAGGCCAGCATTAATCAATAATATCACAGAAGTTGTACACAAGAACATGGAGAAACAGATGTGGATTAAAAATAAAGGGAAAGTTCGAGCAGATATACTATGTTTCAGAGAAGTAGAATTTTGAAACAGAACGACATGAAGAGATGTAGAAATAGAGGCGGTATTTAAATCAGGTACTGTTACCAACCCCTGCACTAAAAAACAATTACTACTACTCAGACGGTTCTTGCAGTTTTCTACAAAATTACGTTTTTCAAAAAAAGTTACAAAAAATTGCGTCAAGTATACGCGCGCGCAGACGAACAAAAAAAAACTGTCGTAACCTAATGATATACAAAAATTGCGCCAATCATAACAATAGCTATTTATACAAACAAAAAATATATTAAATAATATTAAGCAGATATATTTTTATACAAATAAATATAGTAGTATAGCAAGGGGGATTCTAACCCACGGGGTAATGAGGGAAGCGCGGAGGCGGGATGAAATGCGGTGGGGGGAACTTTGGGCGCGGGGGGTTCGGGGAGTGGGAGATTGGCTACGCGCGCACGAGCCGCGGCGTGGGGGAAGCCGTAATCATGGAGGGGATCAGTCCGGGCCGAGCCTCCGTGGAGACCTCTCCAGACTTGGCCCGCCGCCGGAAATTTCCAAAGAGGGAGAGGATCACGTTGGCCCACTTCCGAAATATTTTCCACACCAACATGCGACGGAAATTTTTCCCCCTAAAGGCCTGCCAGAGGTCTACGCCAAGAATGGCGCACCACACGTATTATCGTCGTCGCCGTCGTACGCGCAATCTAATGGTTATCTCTTCACCTCGAAAATCGAGCAACCGTCCGTCTTGATCCACAACGCGTATCGCTAGATCCGTAATAACCCGTGTGGAGATTGGAAGGTAAATGATCTGCGCGGGCTTTTCCAATATCTTATATCCTGGTGGGACTCTCGGAGGAAATTCATGTATCGTATGTACGCGCTTCCCATTGTTGTACGCACCAGCGGTCACGCTGCATTCTATGCGAATAATGTTCACGTTCATGATATTAATTGGATCGTTCGATTCATGCCACCGTCCTGGTTCTAATATCTGATTCGTCGAGAATCCCAGTAGCGATCCAATGTTATTGGACGTTGTAAAGTCTACGGCGAACGAACAGTACAGCTCGCTTTTCATGGTGTTGCTGTTGGGGCGCAACACTATAGGATACAAATTGCCGTCGGTGCCGCCGAGATTTCGAGGATACCGCTCGAGTAATCGCTGTTTCAAATACTTGGCAATAGCGTCTAGTTCGTAGGAGCCGTGGGGAATCATAATGTATTCATGAGTGGTGTCGACGCCGTTGTTGTTGATGTCATAGTTTGCGGTGAAGTAGAATTTATCGTTGCTCGAGTCGATGTTCGGTATTGTATGATAAGTTTCAAAGGTTGTTAGACCAAGTTCGTAATCATCATCACTCAAATCTATGGGCGGAAAGTAGCTTACCGCGAGGGTACTACCCTTGCCGGTTAGAGTGAATGTTAACGACATATTCCTAGAAACTGCTCGACTAGTACTTAATCAGAGTGGTGGGAAGTCAGTCCTTAAATTTACTGCCGATCTTTTGTAGAAAGCGTAGGCATAGTTGTCCACAATTGCTCTGATTGTCCATCTGATAAGCCGTTCGATTGTATTCGATTTTCACGGCATCTTTATCCAGATATTGTACCAATCCCTTAGACAGTCGAAGATTGCCAAAGCTGTCGAAATATGTAGCTCGACACCCTCTCTTCGCATACGCCATCCAATGAGTCCCCGACCCCTCAACATTGTCCAAATTTACAATACTCGTTTCGTACTACTACTACTAGTTCTCGTTTCGTCGTACTCCTCCGGCTGGTAGCGCGTTGCGCATAAAAACACCTCTAAAGAATGGAATATGCATACGTCTTGCCAACTTCACTAATTGTGCATAGGTAGTTACGCCCACAGGCATTTTTATTTTTTTTCGGCGTTTTTTTTCGTTTCGATATTCCCTGTCAGCGCTTGTATGGTGCGAGATAAAGTCCACGACCTTCCATGGAGCGATTATGATACGCTGCGTCCAACGGATTGATGCCTTGATCACCTCTAGCCAATCCTTTTGCCAGATGAGTTCCTGGGCCACAAAACTGGTATCCCGGGATATGTAATTCGATAGGTAGCGCGTTTATCCCCCATTTAACAAACCACAATCTTTCTTTACTCTCGTAGACGGCATTCGCTACAGTTTTTAATCGGTGGTGCTGGACCGTCGATATGCGTTCGCTGTCAAGGGCGATTATAATGTTCCAGACACTGACGATACTGATGAACATCAGAATCGTCTTTTATATGCTCGGGGAGTCTGTCCCACAACTGATCAATGTGTCTGTCAAACTCTCGCAGTAGGATAATCTTTGGTATATATTTCAACTGCTCAGAGGGTTGGGTCTCGAATATCGCAATTATCCGATAGGACCAGAAGCATTTTGAATACTGAGCTGTTTTGCTTAGGCGCGGTCCTATAAATAGGGCGTGTCGCCGCTTCGATGTATCAAAATCATTGTTCACATTTCACGGAGAGTATGCGATTCGTGCGACAACCTGTGATGATACGCGTGACAAATTTTCGCCATTCGAACGTTGATTGCTTCTATCTCTGTCAGACATGCAAAGCTACCCGAACATCTTATACGTGACAATACAAATCTGTTGATTCTGTTTAAGCAGGATGGTACCAACTTGAAACATGTGTAAACCGATCACGTAACCACTGATATGTCTTACGAGGATTTCTGCGCGTTTTGTCGTAATTGTTGGCAACGAGAGTATGGTTTCGCGGTAATAGACAAGGATAGCGCGATGTGCAATGGACTTTATAGAAAGGGATTTAACGAATTTGCGATACCGTGAGATGGTCAATCATTATCAACACGTTGGTGGGAAAGCAACGTCTGCGGTACAACGATGATTGATGTCGATTGTCTGCAGATTAAGGATCGCGAGAGAATAGCGAAGGAAATTGCAAAAACCAGCGAAGCCATTCGCAAGAAACATCAGGCTTTGAACACTGGCAAGATGGAGGAAGATATCGCGTTGGAGAGATATTTTAAACCTATTGTCGAACCCTTAAAACATATTGTGGAAAATACCGCAGCGGCAGAAGCTGACACATCACCACTGATGAGCATGACGTTGAAGGGAATGAAACATTAACGCCTAAAACAAAATTCCAGCCGAAATGGAACACATCGCGCAAGACAAAGAGGAAACCACACATGTCATCGGAATATTCACTCGTAACCTCCACACAACCAATTCAATCGAAGCAAAAACGGCAGAATGTCACATCAAAGTGCCTTGGTTCCTCGCGCACCAACAAATACATTTCCCAGTGTACAATTGCTCAAAACCAATGATGACGTTTTCGAAACTACTCCCGATGAGTCGTTTGTAACATCTATTAGACAGCAACTTCAAACATCCGAGGGACAGGAAACGTTTCGCAGCCATTTGGGTCCCCTGGAGCAAAAATATATGGACGCAATTATAAGTAGGGGTAAGGTAACTGTCACAGACACTGTGTATGGTGTATACTTTGGCAATAATAGACTGATGCTCGGGGATAAGGTTTTCGATATGGACAAGGATGATAATATAATCATCGATGATGTGAAATACAGGGGAACGCTCGGGCTTTACGAACTGATTGTCAAGAGAATTCCCGACGATACTGAATACACCGATGCCGATAAACAAAAATACAAAAGCATAATGCTGGCAACGTATGCCCACAGACGTGGTCATGGTGCTCAAAATCCCATATTGGGCAACAGGGGATTCAAGTACAAACATGTAATTGCACTGCTGCTCCCTCGCACATCAGTCAATAAAGCAAGGAAAGGTGTAATGGTGCCGCGAGTCATGGTGGTAAACGGTAACAAGATCGATTACGTGCACTGGAGCGATCACAATGAGCTGGTGGATAGATTGAGTTTGCTTGAAACGTCGCGTCAGGCAGGTAACAACTCTCATCGTCCCGAAAGTCTATTGATTATCGAGGAACTCCGCGAGGTAGGCCTCATTATAAATTAAACCGCACGCCGATGATGCGCACTGTATGCATCGAGATGCCGATCAACAAATTTGGGGTCTCACTCAAGAAGAGTGGAGCAGCTAGAATGAACTACTACAATTGGAGCGGTTTGCTCCGAAATTATATGCGAGATAACGCTTTTTGTGTGACCGTTGCCGACTTTGATGCAAAATCACGCAAGATACGACGCGTAGCGCAACCCACGGCGGACAGCAATGCCGTCAATAAACTATACATGGAAAAGAGCATTAAACTTTTGGGAGAGCAGCAGGAAGAATTAGAGAGGAAGCTGGTCGTGTTTCAGAGAGATATGCTGACGTTGCAAAACAGCGTTAAAAAGATATTGCAGGCGTCAAATTCAATCCCACAGCAGCGCTGCGAAGGAGAATAATGCGAGACGGTTGAACTTGTCCAGAATTTCCGCGGACCGATGAGGAGCACATAATGCACATACATGATAATCATCACATCATTCGTGTCAAAGACACCTCTGCGATCAAACATGCAACCATTATCGAAATCCAAAAGTAAAGAAAACCATGGCCCCAAGAAGCGGCAACTTGTTGAGGAATTGCATGCTCCAGCTCAAAGACATTTCCCACCGAGGCGCGTCATAGTGCACGGATACGACGATCTGTGGCAAGCTGACGTTGTAGAAATGCGTCCATACTCGCGATTCAACCAAAGTCACCACTACATACTCACAGTCATCGATGTGTTGAGCAAGTATGCATGGGCGGTGCCGCTCAAGACTAAAAGTGGTGTTGAGGTGACTAAAGCGTTTGCAAAGATATTTAGAGATCGATATCCGAAAAATTTGCAAACCGATCAGGGAAAAGAATTTTACAACGCCGATGTGCAGAAACTCTTGACAAAACATGACATTAATCATTATTCGACGTATTCGGTGATGAAGGCCTCCGTCGTAGAACGTTTCAATCGAACTTTGAAGAACAATATGTGGAAAATGTTTACGCGCAATGGAACCTACAGATGGATCGTTTCGCTATTGCGTCTTCTCGCAGAGTATAACGCGCGAAAACATAGAACCATCGGAATGCGTCCTCGCGATGTTACCCCTACGATCGCCGACAAGCTGCTATCCACCGTATACAGCAACATAAAGATCGCTGCTCCAGCGAGATTCGAGTTGGGCGAGTTTGTGCGCGTGAGCAAATTTAAAACCATCTTCGATAAAGGCTATACGCCGAATTGGACAACGGAGGTGTTCAAGATAGCCAAAGTACAGACAACTAATCCCGCGACGTATCTGCTGGTCGATTCCTGTGGAAAACCTGTTGCCGGAGGATTCTATGAACACGAGCTGCAACGCGTCACCGATCCTAATGTATATCTAGTGGAAAAAGTGTTGCGTAGAAAGGGGGATAAGGTGTACGTCAAGTGGTTGGGATTTGATAAATCACACAATTCATGGATAAATAAAAATAATGTATTGTAAAAATAATAATAATACATGGTTCAATAAATACAATGATACATATATGTAAAATGAGTGAACAATTTTTTATTTTTACACATTAATTCCACCATTTATATTACACAATAAATATAATTGTATGTTCTATGCATGAGTGAACAATTTTATATTACACAATTCCACTATTTATAATAAATACAATAGTTTTTTTACAATGGTATTTTATAATGTCCCCAGGGCAGAGTGTCGGTCGAATCGGGTACGATATGTCGCTTGTCGTCGTACGGACTTAGAGCGATTTTAGATTCCGAAATGGTGTACACTTTGTGCAATTTAGACCGTATGCATGATTGTCTGCGAACCATTTCGATCTCCCTTTGCAAACACTGCGCATAGTCGTCGAAAGTTATCGTTCTGGCTATGACGTTGGTCTTGACGCCTTTCGCCTTTTTCGTATCTTTTTTGCCGTCTACGCGGAGTGCATACATTTTCGCTCTAAGACCTACGAACTCGGTCATTATCGCACCGTTATTTTCGTCCTTCATCAGCCCTGGAACCTTCTTATTTACACATGGCATATTATATGGATTGTTGATAGGATAATCGCTTGTGTCGAATCTATCGATATTGCGTTTCATGGTCTCGTAGATATCGTCCCATCGAATGTGGTAAATGAGGCTGTCCGTGTCTGTGTATAGAATTTTACAACTTGGTCCGTGCAGGGGAGACATGTACTCGTGATGAAATTCATACAAACAAATTTTTGATATGTCCAGAATGCACATACCCACGTATATCGGTTTGTTGAATTTCACCTCGAGTTTTCACAATTCAACAGCTATTAAATTTTCCGAAAAAACACTTCTGCTGTCGAAATTCGGTTTCGCGATCATTGCCTCCGCGCCATATCGCCCTTCCCAATGAGTCAAAAGTTTTACATCCACGTGATTTCGTACATTTTCCATAGTTTTACCGAATACCGCTTTGTTCATCAATTTGTACAAATTTTTTTCGAAGTCGTTCGTCGCACCTGTTCTAAACTGTGTATTGAGTTCGATGTAATCGCGGAGCCAGGGGGATTGAGCGAATTGAAGCACGCGGTGTATATTTGTAATACGAAGACCGTGACGCGTGCACTGCTGCAGGTTGCGGTAATGGATGACGTAACGCTGCTTATCATATACCGTCGCGAGTAACTTGTCCTGTCTGCTGCTAGGTGGTTTGGCACGTGTCGGGCAGAACAGTAGATCGGCATGAGCGTCGTGCAGACGTTGTGGATATTCCAGATCTACCTCGAGAATGTATCCCGTGGGCGAATCGACCGCGATCGAAGACACATCAAATTTTTCAACATCTTCGACCCATTGAAATTTAGCATATGGCAGAGGCTGACACATTGCCCATCCATACAAATTGTTCACGTCAAAGTACATCAAGTACGATGACTTATCCGATGCGTCGTAAGATGGCATGTACTTGTTATTGGCATGTGCGTATCTTCCGGAACATTGACTTAAACCCCCACGTATACCGCGTTCGATAAACATGACCATATCGACATCGGTGAGCAATTCGAATGTAATTTTGGTATGTTTTAGCATGACATCCCATGTGAAACCGGGTAAAGTATAATAATGCGCCGAATCTAGTCCGTAACTCATGATGCAACTTTCGCGAAAGTTAGCCAAAGTACTGGCAACTAATCCCGCAACGTATCTGCTCCTCGATTCCTGTGAAAAACCTGTTGCCGGAGGATTCTATAAACACGAGCTGCAACGCGTCACCGATCCTGATGTGTATCTAGTGGAAAAAGTGTTGCGTAGGAAGGGGGATAGGGTATATGTCAAGCGGTTGGGATTTGATAAATCACACAATTCTTGGATAAATAAAAAGAATGTATTGTAACATAATAATACATGGTTCAATAAATATAATAATACATATACATGAGAATAATTTTATTTTTACACATTAATTCCACTATTTATAATAATTTCTATAGATGTGCGAAGAATTTTATATTACACAATAATTCCACTATTTATAAGAAACGAGTTAATAAATACAATAATTTCTATTTTACAATGGTATATTATAATGTCCCCAGGACAGAGTGTGTTGGTCGAATCGGGCACCATATGCCGCTTGTCGTCGTATGGACTTAGAGCGATTTTGGAATCCGAAATGGTGTACACTTTGTGCAATTTAGACCGTATGCATGATTGCCTGCGAAAGTTACCGTCCTAGTTATTGGTCTTGGCACCTTTCACCTTTTTCGTATCTTTTTTGTCGTCTACGCGGAGTGCATACATTTTTGCTCTCAGACCTACGAACTCGGTCATTATCGCACCGTTATCTTTGTCCTTCATCAGTCCCTGAACCTTCTTATTTAAGCGCGGCATATTATATGGATTGTTGATAGGATAATCGGATGTGTCAAATCTGTCGATATTATCTTTCATGGACTCGTAGATATCTTCGCATTGAATGTGATAAATGAGGCTGTCAGTGTCTGTGTATTAGAATTTTAGAATTTTGTCCATGCTGGGGAGATATGTACTCGTGATAAAATTCATACAAACAAATTTTTTATATGTCCAGAATGCACATACCCACGTATATCGGTTTGTTGAATTTTATCGAAATTCGGTTTCGCGATCATTGCCTCCGCGCCATATTGCCCATCCCAATATGTTAAAAGTTTTATGTCCACATGATTTCGTACATTTTCCATAGTTTTACCGAATACCGCGTTATTCATGAATTTGTACAAATTTTTTTCAAAGTCGTTTGTCGCGCTTGTTCTAAACCGTGTACTGCAGTGGGATTGAGCGGATTGAAGCACGCGGTGTATCTTCGTAATAAGAAGACCGTGACGCGTGCACTGCTGCAGGTTGCGATAATGGATAACGTAACGCTGCTTATCGTATACCGTCCCGAGCGAGTAACTTGTCCTGTCTGCTGCCTGGCGGTTTGGCACACGTCGGGAGAACGGTAGATCAGCATGAGTGTTGTGCAGATGTTGCGGATATTCCAGATCTACCTCTAGAATGTATCCCATGGGCGTATCAACAGCGATTGAAGAAACCACAAAATTTGCAACATCTTCGACCCATTGAAATGTAGGGTATGACAGAGGCTGACACATTGCCCATCCATACAAATTGTTCACATCAATGTACATCAAGTACGATAAACGGTCCGATGCGTCGTAAAATGACATGTACTTGTTATTGACATGTGCGATCTTTCTGAACAATGACTTAAACCACCGCGTATACCGCGTTCGATAAACATGACCATATCTATGTCGGTGAGTAATTCAAACGTAATTTTGGTGTGTTTTAACATGGCATCCCACGTGAAACCAGGTAAAGTATAATAATGTGCTGAATCTAATTCATAACTCTTGATGTAACTTTCGCGAAAATTTTCAAAAATATCTGCCACTAACAAGACATCTGTTTTCAAATACAAGTCGCTGTATTCGCCCAAGGTTCTAATGCCGAAACGCTGCCAGACAGTCTCGGCGTGGATCCTGCATCTTGTTTGCGCAATCAAGGTATTCATATGGAAAGACACCCTTTCGCGTCAATAAATTGAAATCCGCGGCGGATAATGTTTCAAATTTGGATCGTAAAATTTTTAATTTATCCGCGCTAAGAAAATATGCTAATTTGTCGAGACGGGTATTTAGAAATTTGTACGAATCGATGAATCGCAATTTAATATAATTTCGTGAGTCTGATTCAGCCGTATCTTCGACATTGTTTGTGAAAGAAATATACTTTTCTTTAGTGATGGGCAATGCATCAACGTGACCTTCGAAAGCGGTAGCTACTTCCTCGATAATGAAATGCGAATCGTAACCGGATAAATTATGAAAAACTGTGGGGATGTAAAACGCATTTTTATAATTTAAATTACACTCTGAATGTGCGGGGCCTCTAAACCGTCCAGATAGATGGCAATGATCGCGAACTCGTACACCGCCAGTCTTGAATGACTCTTCGCAAATGTGGCAATGTGTTGCATTGCGAAATGTCGATCACTGTTCGGTAGTTAAATCTAACATTTCAGTATTACTAGTCAGGATGGGTTTGACAAAGTTTGCAAAATTTTTTAGTTCGTCGACGAACCATGAAACACAATCCGCGTCGCGGCGACATCGATACATCGATACCGATGTATCGTACGAGCAATGCATATAATATGCAATGCTGTGCACTTTATGGTGCTGATACGCATGTAATTTATTATTATCACCTCTCCGACTGTCCTCTGTTTCCTCGATGATGCATTCGAGATCTGCATACACCACGAAGGGAAGTCGCTCCTTCCTACCGTGGTTGTCGAAACTGAGCAAGTTGTTGCCTTCGCTGGGCAGCAGAATGGCGCAGTCGTTCATCTGTCCGCAGTCCAGCGAATGAAGTTCCAACTTCTCAGCATATCCAAAGTAGTGTAGGCATCTGCAAAACCAAAATTTTTTTATTTATACTTTTTCAAGAGATATTTCAACATTTTGTAAGTTTATATACGTACTGGTCGCAGATGAATTTCTTTTTTTCGTGTCTCCTCAATTGGGCGCTCACCAGCCGGGACAAGTCCTTGATCAGCACAAAGTGTTCCACATTACTACCACCCTGTTCCGGTGTGTAGAGCAAGTTTACATGCCGATCCCTCTTGTGGCTGGTGAGGCACAGCGGGAAGATTTTCAGTCCCTTTTTCTTCTCCTCGAAGCTATACACGTTGACGGAAATGCCATTCTGCTGCTCAAACTTCACAATCTGCTTCAGGGGCATTGGAGACTCAATGCCCTCGAGATTTAGCACCAGTACATAATGCGGGTATGAGCTTTGGCGATCAGCATGTCTTTCCGCGGGATGGAGAGCGGCGACCACTGCCCACGCGAAACACGCATTGTCCTCAAATCGGACGCTAATTGTCGCTTTCTTTAGTGACAATTGCCGCGGCAACTTGAAGTGACATCCCGCGCGCAGCGGATTGTACTTTTTGACATTGACGGCTAGGTTGAGAATTCTCGTCAATGCCCATCCGCTGTCGCGTTCCTGGAACTCTTCCAGCGATGCCAGGGTGGGTTCCATGATGCATCGCTGGTAAAAAAGTACACAGTTTCGGGTATTGATGCATTTGCAAAATGCTTGTCACCGGCCACAAATTCACTGTTTAAACACCGTGTTCACTTTGAGGTTTCGATGTTTCCTCAAAGCACACCGCACGATCTTTGTACATGCTCCAGCACAATGGTCGCTGCATCTTGGAGGAAGTTGCGCGGCTCGATGTAGTTCGAATTTAGCACGGCACCAGTTAAAACGCGGCTATCGAACGCAGTTTTCGCAGTATTTCGCGCCACAAAAGTCCCGTACTTGAATGTCCAGCACCTTCACGTACGAAACGTCTGCGCAAAGAACGTTTTAATTCTTCGAGCCGCGCGATTCGAACAACCAACGATTGTCGAACACCGATCGATAATCGCGGACGTTTCACTTGACTGTGTTCTTCCAACGATTCGATACACTTGTTGCACCATTCTTCCCACGCGAGGTATTCTTCCCGTGAAATCAATCAATCCAGATTGATCCAACAATTGGCGTTCTACTTACGCGAATTCTTCCATGATTGTAAATTCTTTCGGTGTACGCTCTCCCTCGGATGTATTGCATGCAAAAACGACTATCCGTCCCAACATGGTTCTATGCAGTTTCTGTCGATAGAGCATTATTCTTTCTATGATTTACGCATATGACGAATTAGCGCGCAAGATCATCCGACACAATTTCTGCTGACACCGCATAATTCTAAGATTCGACGCTTCCAAAGTATTACATTAAACACGTGTCGAGACTTTTATCCTTGAGGGTGGGTTCAAATTACATGTGACTGTACGATATGTTGCGACGTTAGGATTGAAAAACATTATGGAAAAATTGGTAGCTTTAAAATAAAATACGGTGGTGGGGGAAGCAATTGCACCTCTATTTAAGCCGACTCCAGAACGCTATTCTATCAATCGCTCAGTAGCCTCAGTGACTTTGATGGACAAGACACGGCTACAAAAATTGTTCAATACCATTGATAAATTACTCGCTGGGTGTGAGGATTATTTCGTTCCAATCATGCGAGATGATGGCATAGCTCCATGCGGATAGAATATATATTATGACAGGTAAGGCTTATTTTCACATATTCTCGGCATTTTTTATGTTTATTCCTGATATGAGCGAACAATTTCATAGCTTTGATTGTTCTCTTAGCCCGCGTCGAGCATCGCGTATCATGGTCCGAAGATACGCATTAACATAGGTGGGTATCAAATATTGGGAAATTAGAATCAACGTAGGACCTATGGCTCATGTAGAAGTTCTTCTCGGTGACAATCATGGGAATCATCTCATATTACCATGGCATACATGGAATGTGCTATTCGACAGCCGTGAAACCATCGAAGAACGTGCACAATTGCCTGAATCAGACTCGATGAGGATTGATGATTTAATGGTGAAATTTTGTCGGATCTTTGATTCACCGATTGTAAAGATGACACTAGGTGATAAAGTCACTGTATTTCAAAATGAATACGGTATCATTTTTATGTAATCTTGAGACATGCGTAAGCTGTGTGTATCCGCGGCTGTATCAAACTGCAGACGATGTGAGAGTAAAATTTGAAACTTTTGTTAACGTATTGCAACAGAACGATGTTGCCTGCGAAACATTAGATACGTGTCGTGCTGCTAAAATCATACGTGACAGCGAATATTACGATGAGGGTTATCTTGTAGATTGCGAACTGTTAGCATGCGCCATCAATGATATTGTAGCTGATGTTCGTAGGAAAAAAATATGTTAAATTATATTCTACTTTATATTCTTCTCGTTTGTAAAAATATATGTCTTAAACATATATTCTCTCCCCATTTTATTTACCCGCCTTCCTCCTTCTTTCCTCGCCAAATAATTTTAAGATTCGATGTTTCCAAAAAGTATTATATTTCGTTCGCGCCTTCTTCGAGTCGTGAAAATGACGTCATCCCGCACAGCTGCTCCAGAGGATTCAAATTACGCGAAATCGCGCGATACGCAGCGATGTTGAATCAGAACGCTTTAGAATTCTACTAGCTTTAGAATGCTTGCTACATAATGGTTTGGAAAAAATATGTCTGTTTCCTAAATAATAGTTCACTAGATCGCTGATTAAAAATTATTATTTCTCTGTGTGATTGGGGGAAAAATTCTACTGTATATTGGTTTGGAAAAAATTTTCTGGGGTTGTCGCCATTTTGTTGTAACTTCCCGCGTGGAAGGCGGAACGAGTCACAGTGTCACATGTCCGTTCAGGCTGCGCGTGGTTACGCCACCGTCGCCTAGTCGTTCACAGGGTTTTTCTTTTTTCTCGTGCGTCGCGTCTCCGTCTACCAAACGGCCGATCGTCATGGCCCCCACCGGCGACGCAAGCGGAAACGCCACGATCGCGATTGATGAACTGGCAGCTCAGTTATTAGAAACGCAACAGCGTTTGGCGCAATTCGAGGCCGAACATTACGCTACGCAGCAGCCGACCGAGGCACCGCGCGTCGATGCGTACAGGACCCCGAAGATCCCTAGTTTTTTCCGGTCCGATCCGCAGCTTTGGTTCATGCAGGCAGAAATGAATCTGCGCAACGCGCGGATAAGCGTCGAAAGCACCAAGGCAGACATTGTTTTGGCTGCTGTGGATGGAGAAATTGTAGGTTGTGTTAAAGACATTATTTCGTTGTCCCCACCGCCGAAGGACATTTACCAGCGGATCAAATCCCGCATTATCGCGACGTTCGCGGGCTCCGCGGAAAGTAACCTACGTAAACTGCTTAAGGGTAAGGTGCTCACGGACACCAAGCCGTCGCTTGTATTGAGTCGGTTGCGAAATCTTAATAATGGACAATGCGACGACGCGGTGATTAGGTCGATATTTCTGGATTAATTACCCGCGAATCATCGGGCAATCCTCGCCGCGACCGGTTCGGAGGATCTCGAACGGTTAGCGGAGGTCGCGGACAAGATAGCGGACCACTCGGGTCCTGTTGAGGCGCGGGTGGTGTCAGCCGCTAAAACTTCATCGTCTCCACGAAGAGTTGGAGGAAGAGGTCACTCGCCTCGCGGCGTGCGTCGCGGCGTTGACGAAACAGGTTGAAAAGTTAACTGCACAGTCATCTAAAAACGGATCGTGCCCGCGATCGCGTTCGCGACAGCGTTCAAAGGTTAAGGACCAGAAAGATTCGCAGAAGCATCATGAGTCCGGACTCTGTTACGCACACAGGAAATACTAGTGATGGGAATGATACCGCTCAAGCAGTATCGATACCTAGCGGTGAAGTATCATGGCATCTCAAGCACGTATGAGTACTGTGGGTATCAGAAGGTATCGATATCTAAATGATACCTACTCAAAAGGTATCGAAACAGGAATGAGTACTTTGGAAAGAATCGTTTTCCAAATGATACCTACAGAGTCTCGGTCCTTTAAACTCGACTGCGTTCGGGTCCGACGAGATGCCGCGCGGCATCCAGATGGCGAGCCCACCTCCCAGCGATGCCTCACCGAGTGTTCCGACTTTCGACCCTCGAAATGCTTGGAATACCCATTAGGAAGTGAGAAATCTTTCAGTTCCGCATTTCTCATCAGATCTTTGTGAAAACGACGCTAATCGATTCCTTCTGTTTCGCCGATGAAACTAACATCAAGAACGACATAATTCGGAGCATAATGAAGGAACTTAAATGAAAAATTGATTTATATAATTTCACACTGAGTTCGTTAAAAATAGTCTGATTTACATGAAATTTGGTATAATTTTCATTGGCAAAACATAAGAAATCCATCGGTATCACTTCCATATCGATACGATAAAGAATAAAGAATGCAATGTTTCTGAAACAGATATGAATCCTCGGGCGACCGCAACGAATCGAGGTTGACACCCCGCAGTCGAGGGTGAAATATTCTCTTGAATGTGAGGTTATGAAAAACTGAACACTACCAGCACCGAAAAACACGAGCAGATATTTTTGTATCAATTTTATACAGGGTGTCCGCGGGAAGAGTGGACAGCTGGATATCTCCTAAACTATTCGAGACAAAAATATATAAAAAATAGGGAATTGCATGGTTCGAGGGGGCCAACTTATTAGCGCGGACGAATTTTTTTTTCGATTATTATTTTAAAAGATACGATGGTCGAGTTCGGTTTTTTAAATGGAACTATTTTTTCTGAAGACCTGAGTTGATAGTGCGTTCTAAGACAAATTCAATAAGCTTTAATGTATACACTTGATTTCCACTGCTTTTGAGATATTGCGCTTGCAAATTTACTGATTTTCCCTGGAAGAAAACTCGCTGGAATAGCAAGGACCGGGGACGGTCTTGCTGGCGCCACGGGTGGCCTTGCCTGTTGAAACAGATACCTACCTGCCAAAGGTCTACGCCAGGAATCGCAGGCCCAAAGGCTGGACAATTCTTTTCCGTCAGAAATGCTACTTAGGTAGGTACATCTGCGGTATCGAGAAGCGCACCGTAACTTTTATTTCGCACTTGCTTCTACGCTCGGATGGCCGGTTCTTTTGGGAGGGATGTAAGTTCAATTGGTTAGGTTAGGAGGTGTGAAAGTTGCTAGACTAAATTTCAACCATAGGGAGCAGATTATATTAGAACCAATCGAATTTGCATCCCTCACAAACGGCTGCTCTCTTGAAGAGGCCCTCTTCACAGCAATACCTCCTCCCCAGTGCCCACCTTCTCTCGCACAGAATACGATGACGCATGCTTTTGTTTTGATATTAAAGCTCGTGTTTATATTCGAGAGGACCACGTGTAACGGTTTTAGGCGTGGCGTTAACGCGAGTTACAGGTTTTCGGGATTGGTTCGAGTGGCGTGCGATAAAGAATTAAAATTCCAGAACAAGAATTTAACTTAATAGTGTTTATTCAAGGAAAACACTTTTAAATGATACATGAAAACGTAAATTAATGCCTTAATTCTAAAGAAATTAAAGAAATTAATTATGTTGCGACACTCGGTCGTTACAAAAAGTAAAGCTGATCGTCTTGGGTTGCGACTCTTGGTCGGTACAAAAGAATACCCGGTTGAACGATCGATTTGGAGTAATGTAACTTAAATAATTAATAGCGACGTTTAGTCGAATGAAAGGAATTAGTTTGTGGATAATGTCTCTCGGTCGATAAAGGAATTAGTTTGTGGATAATGACTCTCGGTCGATAAAGGAATTAGTTTGTGGATAATGACTCTCGGTCGATAAAGGAATTAGTTTGTGGATAATGACTCTCGGTCGATATAGGAATTAGCTTATAAATCTAGGAGATTGAATATGTTTAAGTTGAGAACCGTTGAGTTGTTTCATTGGTTCATCAGGGGCGGTATTGCCACCTGGAATAGTCTTGTTCTCTCGTCGCTCAGGAGTAATATTACTATCCTGAGAATAATATTTGTCAATAACTTAGCTTCAACAACTAAGTGTCCAGCAAAGCGGCCTCCAAGGCAGGAACCAGTCGCCAAACCTGGCGACTATGGCCTTAGTTTGAGCGATCAGCACAGCCAAGTGTCCAGCAACCACCGCCTTGGTCACTTTGCAAAGCAACCTCGTGCTGCTGCCGTGGCGAGGACAACACCCCGCAGTGCCTCGCCGAATTTTATGGCTTTCGACCCTCGAAGGGTTTGGAATATCATTAAGAAGTGAGAACTGTTCAGGATTTCAAATGTTTGTATCTTTTCTTCATCGTATCGAAGGGGAAGTGGCGGCAATGGATTCCTGGCGTTCCGTCGATTAAAATCATACGAAATATCATGCAAATCGGACTACCTTGACACAAGCTATTTGTATTCCTTATGTAAAAGTTGTCCGATTTACACGACATTTGAAATGATTTTCATCGGAAAACCACAAGGAATCCATCGGCGACACTTCCATATCCATACGATAAAGAATAAAGAATTATTTTATTTCTTAAACAGATACAGGGTAATTCTGGTGGTACGCCCGTCACCCCGTGGCGAGGACAACATCCCGCAGTGCCCCTCGAATTTTATGGCTTTCGACCCACGAAGGGGTTCGAGTCCCTATTAAGAAGTGAGAAATCTTCGATTTCCGCATTTCTCATCAGATCTTTGTGAAAATGAGGCCAATTGATTCCTTATGTTTTACCGATGAAACTAACACCAAATACGACGTAATTCGGACCATAATGAAGGAAATTCCGTGAAAAATCGTTTTATATCATTTCAAGCTGATTTGTCTTGGTTAAAAATAGTCCGATTTACATGAAATTTGGTATGATTTTAGTCGACGGAACGCCAGGAATCCAATGGCATCACTTTCCCCTTCCATACGATGAAGAAAAGAAGCAAACATTTGAAATCCTGAACATTTCTCACTTCTTAATGATATTCTAAACCCTTCGAGGGTCGAAGGCCATAAAATTCGATGGGCACTGCGGGGTGTTGTCCTCGCCACGGCAGCAGCACGAGGTTGCTTTGCAAAGTGACCAAGGCGAGCTAAGGCCTCTCCAGACTTTTCACTCCGCGAGGCATGCCTCGCGCTGCAGCCTCGCAACGTCTAGATGCGGCTTATCATTTGTGCAGTGTGTCACCCGACTACCCTCCGTGTAATCGGTCTGCACGAAGTAGGGTGCAAGTTCGATGATTATCAGTACTCCTTCCCGAGAGGAATACGATTTACTTTAATTATAGTACATGTGTGTTTTGTAATAAAGTGTTTCTATCGTCTCCTGAATTCAATAACTGGCATCCAGACATCTACGCTCCTACAATCCACCGTCAATACGCCTCGTAGAGAGACACGGGAAGAAAAATGGTAGCCCGCTGTTGACACGTGGTCCTCTCGAATATAAACACGAGCTTTAATATCAAAACAAAAGCATGCGTCATCGTATTCTGTGCGAGAAAAGGTGGGCACTGGGGAGGAGGTATTGCTGTGAAGAGGGCCTCTTCAAGAGAGCAGCCGTTTGTGAGGGATGCAAATTCGATTGGTTCTAATATAATCTGCTCCCTATGGTTGAAATTTAGTCTAGCAACTTTCACACCTCCTAACCTAACCAATTGAACTTACATCCCTCCCAAAAGAACCGGCCATCCGAGCGTAGAAGCAAGTGCGAAATAAAAGTTACGGTGCGCTTCTCGATACCGCAGATGTACCTACCTAAGTAGCATTTCTGACGGAAAAGAATTGTCCAGCCTTTGGGCCTGCGATTCCTGGCGTAGACCTTTGGCAGGTAGGTATCTGTTTCAACAGGCAAGGCCACCCGTGGCGCCAGCAAGACCGTCCCCGGTCCTTGCTATTCCAGCGAGTTTTCTTCCAGGGAAAATCAGTAAATTTGCAAGCGCAATATCTTAAAAACCAGTGGAAATCAAGTGTATACATTAAAGCTTATTGAATTTGTCTTAGAACGCACTATCAACTCAGGTCTTCAGAAAAAATAGTTGCATCTAAAAAACCGAACTTGACCATCGTATCTTTTAAAATAATAATCGAAAAAAAAATTCGTCCGCGCTAATAAGTTGGCCCCCTCGAAACATGCAATTCCCTATTTTTTTAAATATTTTTGTCTCCAATAGTTTAGGAGATATCCAGCTGTCCACTCTTCCCGCGGACACCCTGTATATTGTTCCCATATACAAGATGCTTTTATCGTCGACACACCGACTGCACTTATTTTATAATCGATGATAACGGATGAAAAAAATATATTTAAAAAACGCATTACTGAAATTAGCACCTTTCGAAACAGGAAGAAGGACTACCTGACTTCTACAATATGTGCCACTACTCTAGTCCAGAAAAGATATAAATAAAAAGGTAATTTACTAGAGCAGTTGCTCTGACTTGTGACACGCTGCAACACAAAATAAGGGCGCCAATATTTAAATCTCTTAACATATTCATTTCAGCGTATTAAGAAATTCTTTATTCTTCATCGTATCGATATGAAAATGACACCAGTGGATTTCTTATGTTTTGCCAATGAAAATTATACGAAATATCATGTAAATCAGAATATTTTTAACGAAGTTAGGTGTAGATTATGGAAATGAATTTTTCAAGTAATTTCCTTCATTATGTTCCGAATTACATCGTTCTTGGTGTTATTTTCATCGGAGAAACATAAGGTATCGATTGGCGTCGTTTTCGCAGAGATGTAATGAGAAATGCGGAACTGAAAGATTTCTCACTTCTTAATGGGCAAGTATACTAACCACTTCGAGGGATCTTGTTTTCGCCACGTGGTGCCGGGCGCCACTTTGTTTGACTAGCGTCGTTAGAGGATCGTCTATTTCGCTTTCTCTCGTTATATTCATTCTCTATCCTTGTCCAACTATTCAGGGGTCCCTTATCGCGAGAGTTTGTATGCTCAACGTCGAACTCCAACGCAGTCGAGTTTAAAGGACCGAGACTTTTGTAGGTATCATTTGGGAATCGATTCTATTCGATACCTAAAGTACTCATTACGGTTTTGATACCTATGCATGCTTGATTCCGGTTCGAATAGTATCGATACTTTACTGTTGCCGTGATACCAATTCCACTCAGTACTCATTTCAGCTCCTACTGGTATCAAATGTCGATACCAAGTACTTACAATTTCGATACGTATCGAACCTTCAAACCGAGTACTTTGGGTATCGAACTACTTGAAACTCATGAGAAAGACTGATATCAGTCCCATCACTAGGAAATACCCCCAGAACCCGACGTCGTGTCGTAAATGGTGCGCTCAGTACGCGTCCTGGAAACCAAAAAACTAAACCACCCTTCCTGCGCGGAGACGTTCGAGGAAGGGCTGGCGTTGGAGAATCGTCTCCATATGCGCGATCGCACAACAGGTCAGCTGTTTCTGATCGATACGGGAGCCGATATCTCGTTACTCCCGGCAAACCCCAAAATCGATGTTAAGCCTTCGGGTCGCAAGCTCTTCGCTGCGAACGAGTCTCGAATAGACACTTTCGGCGAGTCTCTCCGCGAGTTAGACTTAGGATTAAGGCGCGCGTTTCGCTGGAACTTTTGTATCGCGGCAGTACCTTATGCGATCATCGGTGCCGATTTGTTAAAACATTATGGTCTTATGGTGGACCTAAAGAAACGCAGACTTATTGATAGTGCGACTCGAATGTACTCTCTGGCGGTCTCGAGGACCGTTCCGGTCAGTTCGGTCAATTCGGTCAATCCGGGCTCGAAGTTCGCGGAACTCCTCGCGGAGTTCCCGGAGATCACGGGATCGTCCCAATTATCTCCACCTGGAGAGAGGGACGTGCTCCATTATATTATGACAATCGGCCCTCCCATCGCGGAGCTTCCGCGGCGTTTGACGCCGGAGAAACTTAAAGCGGCCAAGGCCGAGTTCCAGACACTGGTCGCCGCCGGGATTTGTCGCCCGTCTAGCAGCTCGTGGGCTAGTCCAATACACTTGGTTCGTAAAAAGGACGGGTCTTGGAGGGTCTGCGGCGATTAACGCAAGTTAAACGCGATTACCATACTGGATAGGTATCCGACTCCGCATATCCACGATTGTACCACGAACCTGCAAGGAAAGAGCATATTTTCTTCCCTTGACTTACACAAGGCGTACAACCAGATTCCGATGGCCCCGGAGGACATCGAGAAAACCGCGGTTTGTACGCCCTTTGGCCTTTTCGAGTACTGTTTTATGACTTTTGGATTGCGTAACGCGAGCCAATCGTTTCAGCGATATATTAATCGCGGGCTGGGCTACTTAGAATTTGTGTTCGTGTATGTGGACGACATTTTGGTTGCTTCGTCCTCTTTGGAGGAGCACACCGCCCATCTGCGCGAGGTGTTCCAGAGGCTGAAGGAGTATCACCTCCGCCTCAACGTGGATAAATGCGTGTTCGGCGCGTCCGAGTTGGAATTTCTGGGCCACACGAATTGTAGTAGGGGAATCCGCCCCACGGCTCAGAGAGTCGCCGCGATTACGCAGTTCCCCAAACCCACTAACGTGGTGCAGATGCGTCGTTTTCTCGGCATGGTAAATTTTTATCGCCGGAACTTGCCTCACTCCGCGGAGTCACAAGCACCCTTAAATGTGTATCTACGTGATTCGCGTAAAAATGATCGACGCGAGATTGCTTGGACGGAAGAGGCGGAAAACGCGTTCGCGAAGATCAAGGCCGATCTTGCCGACGCGGCCCTTCTAGTTCATCCCCGCCACAATGCGAATATCCGTTTGGTGTCGTACGCATCTGACTCCGCGATGGGCGCGGTTCTGGAGCAGTTGTCCTTGTCGCAGGTATGGGAACCGCTCGCTTTCTTTTCCAAGAAATTCACCCCCGCGCAGTGTAATTACAGCATGTACGATCGGGAACTTACTGCGATCTATGAGGCGGTGAAGTACTTTCGACCATTCATCGAGGGTCGTGATTTTCGCATTATTACGGATCATAAGCCGTTAATTTATGCGTTTATACAAAAAGCCGATAAGGCATTGCCCAGACAGGTGCGACAGTTATCGTACATCGTGCAATTTTCCACCCGGATCGAGTATGTAGCCGGCACTGATAATGTGGTCGCGGATGCGCTTTCGCGGGTCAATTCGCTGCGTCTGCCTGTTGAGATTGAGCTCAAACAGCTGGCGAAACAGCAGAAGTGCGATGAACTGCTTCAGCTGATTCGCAAGTCCGCAGACTTTCCATTAAAATTGAAGGCGCTTCAGTGGGGGTCGAATCACACAACAATCTCGTGCGAGATCACGGACGAGACAATTCGAGCGTACATTCCTGCGAGTCTTCGCGAGACCGTTTTTAATCTATTCCATCGTGCGGCTCATCCGAGCGCGAAAGTCACGGATCGTTTGATACGGCAACGTTACGTATGGCCCGACATGCACCGTGACGTGTCGAGGTGGTGCAAGACTTGTATAGATTGCCAGCAGTATAAAGTATCGCGTCATGTTAAATTGTCGCCCGAACAATTCGTGGCTCCCGACGGCCGTTTTGATCATGTTCATGTCGATATAATAGGTCCCTTACCTGAGCGGGACGGTTTTATCTACTGCGTGACAATGATCGACAGGTTCTCTCGGTGGGTCGAGGCAGTGCCCGTGCGGGAAATTTCGGCCCAGTCGATTGTAGATGTGTTTTACCATACATGGGTATCTCGGTACGGGGCTCCGAAGATTCTAACTTAGGATCAAGGAACTCAGTTCGAGTCGAGGCTGTTCTCGGCACTGTTGTCTCTGATAGGTTGCGAACGAGTTCGTACGACAGCGTATCACCCCGCATCCAACGGGTTGATCGAACGCTGGCATCGCGTTTTTAAAGCCGCGATTATGTGTCATTCGGATACGAATTGGCCTCGTACCCTGTCAACCGTATTGCTTGGGCTTACGTCGCATGTGCGATCTGACACCGGTGCGCCTCCGGCCGAGTTTCTGTTCGGGACGACCTTGAGACTGCCCGGGGAATTTTTTCTTCCGGACGATATTGTTCCGGATCCGATTTCGTTCATTAATGAGTTTCGAGAGTACATGCGCCTGGTGCGGCCTGTGCCTGTAGCGCACAAGTACAAGAAGTGTGCGTTCGTGTTTAAAGAGTTACACACGTGTTCGCACGTATTCCTTCGGAATATGGTAAAAAAGGCGCTCGAGCGGCCATATACTGGTCCGCATAAGATGCTGCAGCGTGTTAGCGATCGAGTTTATGAGACAGAAGTAAATGGTGCTTCTAAAAACGTATCAGTTGAGTTGCTGAAACCAGCGCACGTGGTTTTTGACGGGCTCGTTGATCTCCCGCCGTCCAATGGTGGAACTAGTGATAGTCCGTCCGTAACCGTGAGCTCCTTGCCTGCACTGCGTACGTACCAACGTAAAAGGGTTGCGTTTGCGCCCGCTTCCAAAGATTAGGGTAGCAGCATTAAAACTGCGTATTATAAACGTACCAATGTATTATAGTATTATTCTTACATATATTTTTTCTACTGTGCGTTTACGACGTCCAAAGACTAAGGTGGCAATTACAAGACTGCATATTTTAAGTGTGCGAATCGTATCACGGTCCGCTAGAGCTATCGTCTCTTCGTTATTATATTGAGCATAGAGCTCGCAATACCGTTCCTCATTGTATTATAATATCCGTTTTATATTTTTCATTATATTATAGTATCCTTTTTATATAGCGCGCAAGAATCGTAGTATTCTGCATTGTATTATAGTATTCTCTATTGTATTATAGTATCTTTTATATAGCGTGTAAGATTTACAGCACTTGAGCTGGTTTGTGCTTTCAACGTCCGAAGACTGCGTACGTTACTAGTCGCGAGGTCGATTCGACTATATCGGTATTAAACTACCATATTGTGATAGGACATGTTTAAAAACAGGAGAGTGCAATCAGTATTCAGATCTACCTCAGATCTTGGGGGGGGGGGGGAGTGCTGTGGGGAGCGCGCTAGCGATTTTTCTTTCTATGTTCCCCCACCTCTCCGACATGTGGAGAGTGGGGGGTCGTCGTCTCTGACGACGCGCAAGAGTGCACACTCTCGCTTGCTTTGGCGTCCTCGTAAGCATCAGACGCATGAAATAAAATATACAGTCACGCTCATCGAGCCTAAACACGTGTCGAGTTATTCACCATCATCCAGTTAGTCCATCTAAACTGAAGCTACACGCATCTCTTGGACCTCCTCTACGGGTTGTCCTACAAGTCGGCCGAACAGTTCACTTAATTCCCAAGCCTGAAATAAAACATCTTAAGTCTTTTAGTTTAAAATTATTTAATGAAAAACAAAAGTGGGCATGAAAGTACAATGATTGGCACCCTGAAATTTGGGGTTATATAGTAAAAAATATGCAGTTAAAGACGAAGTTTAAAGTGTTTAAACAGACTATTTCATTCATATCTACAACAATATCTACAACACTTAGTAAATTAGTTATTTCAATCCATTAGTTAGTTATAAGGCGACAAAATATACTTACCTACCCCTTATCACAATTTTACGAAAACGCCTAAAACTTAGCTCTTTGCTCCAATTTGTGGTGTTGCCAGATGTAAAATGTGTTGCAGTGAAAGAAAAATAAGAAATTGTAGAAAAGTACTTTCTAAGCTTGTACTTCTTAATATTTGGCTTTTTAATCAGGAATGCCAATGATTAGTGCAGTGCCGGCATTAGTGCATTTACCCTACATCGCAACGATCCAAAACAAAACAAATCATGAAGCTGATGAAGTTTTCGAGATATTCCAGCTTTAACTAAAGTTGTTTGCGAACACCTCGAAAACTAAAACCGAGCGGAAGTAACATGTATAGGAAAAAGTTATTCAGTATCGATTTGCTTTGTGTTCGGAATGTATCCAACATTATTTGTAAAAATTATGTAAGCTACATTTCTTATCATAGACCTGTATTGATTATAACAAATTAAATAAGCGCTTTGAAACCATACTCGACTAGCTGATTTCAACTCTCCGATTTGCAAGTCGTAGCCATACGCTCCAAACTGTCGGCTTAATCCAAATTGAGCCTATAGGATTTTTTCAAAGGTTTTTAATACCCTTGATCATCGACTCTTGTAAACAATTTTATACGGCTTTGGCATAAAAGATACTTGGCTGTCATCCTACTGTTACGTGCCGGTTACTTTTTCAAGTTCATTTCTAAATTTTTGCGATATTCACATTGTATTTTCGCTACAGTCAATTCACAGATGTTGTCAATTGATCCCAATGGTCAATTATCTGTGAAAATTCTCAATAGTTATAATTTAATTCAGCCTGAAGACTGTCACGCCACTGCGTATTCCCATGCGAGATTGTCGACAACAATCTCCCAGCACTGTAGACGTTCTTGGAACGCTCGATGCGATAAGCATTTCGAAGCCCGGGCATTGAACCACTACTGACCATTTTATATTTTTTCTTTCCCGCTAAATTTCCGTTACACCGTAATTGACAATTGATCTAACCATCACGTGTTATGGGAGTTTCTCTCAATCAATTGTCAACGATCTACAAACCCGGCTGGGAACGGTCCGTGGCGACGACGGTTGGGCCCGTGTGCATGAGGTGCGGATTCAGCAATTTTGACGCTCTTTGTTCAAAGTCCCCAGTGCTCGGGCCTAGCCTGCGTTCGTTCGTAGCAGTCGGCTAGCAAGTCGCGTAGTGCGCGGTCATTCTGTCCGAGGACATATTACTATTTGTTTAAAATAATCTTTGAGCTGGAGTTCCATTGTGTTATAGTGAACGTGGAAAGACTCAGTCCCCGTAGAGACTCGTTTTAAATCGTACATACTTTAACCGTTTTTTGTTAAATTCTCGTTAATTCTTATATTTTTGTGTACTAATATTTAAATCCACCTTTTATACGAACATTAATCAAAGTGCTACGTGCGACGAATCCTGCGCTTCAACGTCGTGTACCGCAAGCCCTCCAGAGAGAGAGACAGGGAGAGAGAGAGGTTAACATTCAGAGAGAGAGATTGACATCCAGAGAGAGAGAGAGAGAGAGAGAGAGAGAGAGAGAGAGAGAGAGAGAAAGCCGTTCTAAAAATTAACAATCTCTTCGTACCGAATCGGTGAGTGATTTTAAGTATGACATTGTACGAAACCGGCAATTAATCCAACCATTACGTGTTATGGAAATCATCCCTCGATAATTTGTCGCATTCCCTTCCGCGCGTACCGCATTTGTAAATTATTTCTAATCTGATTATCAGAAACGCGGACCACACTATCTTTCTAAATTATTCACCTAGAATGTGTAATACCAAGCAATCGTGCGAAAGTTGATCCAACCACCTAGGGTGTGTTACGGGTTTCCCTCGGTCAATCGTCGTCTATCATGTGTTATCTTCGCTGAATTGTAACCTCCGAAACCGAAACGTTTATATTTGTTTGTCATCTGCAACTTTGCACAAATCCATGTAAATTCCCATTTTTATACCACCTTTCAAAAATTTCCTTTTGCTTATTTTTGTAATACATGGTAATATTTACTTAAATCTTGTCTCATTCTGTTCGAACCAGTCTCACCAATGTACCACATCCTGATTGGGCTACCTGTATAGGTTGTAGAAAAAAGCCGTACCCAAAACAATCCTGATTCTTGCGTAATAATCTAATAATGTCAAAATTACAACTAGTCCTTTAAATTTGTTAAGCGTTGCGTGGGAAAATTAGACTCAACCGCTCGGTCGTTTAAAAATTAACACGCTCACGTAACACTACCTATCTGATCGACCTCAAGAAGTCATGGTCTCCGAACCATTACCTGTGTTTTCGTCACCTCGTTCCCTTACTCACGGAGTACCTCAGGGTTCAGTTTTGGGTCCATTACTTTTCAGCATTTACGTAGTTGGTTTAGCTAAATGCAATGAATACTGTGCATACTATATTTATGCGAACGACGTATCAACTATCAAGACTTTTAAGCCGACGGACTGTTCTCCAGCTCAACATGAAGTTGAATCAGATTTGCATACCATAGCAATGTGGGCTGATACGCATGGTCTAAGTTTTAACCCATCGAAAACATCCTTACTCCTAGTAGGATCTAATCCCCTGCTAGCGGGAGTAAACTCTTTTAAAATCCATTTCAATTCTAGCGTTATATATCCTCAAAACAAACTTAAAAATCTGGGACTTACTATGGATCCGAACTGGACTTTCGAACTACATGTTAATTCCAAAAGTAGCTTATCTTCGTCTACGTAAACTATATGCTGTAGCGCGTGTCCTTTTTCGTAAGCAAAAACTTCTCCTCACTTCTCTATTGATAACGTCTTTACTTGACTACGCTAATATAGTATATAATCCCTGCTTAATTAAGCGTGTCTCTTTACGTATTCAGCGAGTTCAGAACGCTTGTGTTTGATTTGCTTTTGGACTACGAAAGTTTGATCACATAACACCATCATTTATAGAGACTGGATGGCTTAATATGAAATACAGGTTACATCTCTGTTGTCTCATATAGAAATTGCTGTCCACTGGTGTACCACCGTGTAACCATCGACGAAGTATAGGATAGACCTATCACCTTATAGGACTTCGTGTCACCATCCAAACTGTATTACTGACCCATAATTCGAGGACTGAATTTAGCGGCCTCTGTTCATTGTAACGCGGTTAGCAGGTAAGCGTGGAGTCCGAGTAATCGGTATCTAGAGTCGATCTAGTGGGAAGAATGCTACGCGCGGTACAGTACAAATTATTAGTTAATTGGTTTAAGAATTTTGATTATTATCGTGAGTCAAAGATCTAGTCCTATACAGACCCCGCACTGAGTTATTGTTAGGATACAGATGGTTTAACAGTAAATAACTTCTGCTCGAGTTTAAGGTTCAAGTGTGAATATTTATTCTTTTATTCTATTCTCTTTACTAGGTATTAGAGAGGCTGAAGAGCCAAGGGTGACCCTAGAATATTGGCTAATGCCAATATTGACCCTCCGTTACCTTTGCATTCGCAATTTGTGAATAGAGTACATGAAATATGTTTTTACAGGAGACGGCGCTCGCCTATAGATATATAATTTAAAGAAAAAAATGCGCAACTCACCCACGTTATCGATCAATTTTATATTGTACGGATTTCGTTATTTGGTTTCGCCTTCGAATAATACGATGCCTATTTCGTGCCTGAGAAAGGAAAAGAACCACACTCACACTTGGTATTTATGATTATATATATATATATAAACAGTAGTAAAGTTTTAAACACACAAGAATGAGATCAAACTGAAGGTTGATCTCAACGCGATTAAATAAGATAGTATGAAAAGTATTAAGCAAATATAAAACGCAGAATTATAAACATGGAAACGATTATTTGTTTGAAACACGGTGAAGTTAAACACTAATTAACGTGGAAGGTTGAGTCCATTCACTATAAACTTTGGAATCGTGAGTTAAAGAATAGAAATTACGATCCATGGACACCTTGTCACGCTCTCCGCGACTGTACGACAAAGAGTGACTTCAGGGGAGCCCCCGGGAGCGTCCGGCCGCGAGGCCCGCTCGAAAAAGCTGACGCTGCAATCTCAATCATGCCCTAGCAACCGATGCATGATGTCATTAAGTGTTCGCGCCTTCATGCTTCCATACTTTATACTTAGACGCTATCTATCTTTGATCCTAATTCCCAGACGGAGTCCTCACGCATTCTCGCACTCAGATCACTCCTTTACATCGATGCGACGATTCGACGGTCGGAAATGCGCTCGACGAGGTTTCACCAGAATGCTAGATGCACCCCCGCCGCTTACACTAAATCAATTTCGCGAGGTATGAGAACCACTGTTTATTTTCGAACTAGCTTCTGAGAATAATGCTGATGCCCCAGCACAGTCCCACGTTCAGGGTACAGCGCAGCCACCAAGTGTCGCGACGACGACGGTCCCAGTACCGGAGGTATTCGTTAACAAAGATAAAATACAGTAAGCAAGAGTGCGCTCAACGAGGGTTTTCCCAGAACGCTAAGCGTTGTCGATGCACTCTGCTTATTAACAGAAAAAGAAACAAATTTTTAAATTGTTTTGTGTCTTTTTTGGGATGTAACAATGAACAGCGTCCAACTCCGGAACTACTCTGAAATGTGTTGAAACGCTGAAAGGTGTGTGCGTGCTTGTATACGTGTCATTTGTTTAGAGTGAGAGTTTCACATAGAGGGCAGGCTTTCGTTACGCTACGCTTTGGCTCGGTTTGCCAGCGACTCACGTGGATTCACGTGGATTTTTCTTCGTAAATCTGTTTCGGTGATCTGGAAACTATATGGCACCGAAATATGGCTCTTCTTGAAACCTTATACAAGCTATAAATTGCAATATAACATTGATCATTAGTACTTTACGTGTAGTGGAACACTTAATTAACTTTTCGCGTGTCATACGTCGAAAAATATTAAAAATTGACGCTGTTACTGACATTCCCGTAAATATATGTACTCCGCGCACGTCTAAATAGACGGTGCCCATCCTACGACACGTATAAATTATTGAGAACAAGGAATCCAAATGATTTTGTAAAATTTATATTCGTAGTTTTCGGGACCCGAGAACATTTTGCAATAGTTTATTTATTACTTGGGAATGGTGGATTAGTAGATAAAACTCTAAGTTTCGTTACCAATTGATTGGCCCTTTCCTTATTAACTATTGTATGGATTTAAAAATTGTAAACAACATCTACGATGTAAGTACCCGAGCGTATCGCTTGCGTTAAGGTCTGTTTTCATTATTCCTAGAGTACATATGAGAAAACAGTTATGGTATTTTTTAAAGCACAAGTAAAAAAAAAGGTCCTGTTTTACGGACGTCGCGACTTGCGTGTGAGATGAAATGGGAGGAAAATAGCACGGAGATCCTTTACGCGACGAACGATCATTCTGGCAGCGGCAACAAAGTATGATACCATACATTGTCTTCTTGCGTTCTCCGTGCGCCTGATTTTCGTATGTCGTTGTCGGCCCACGGACGAGATATGCCCAAATGCCTATAGTGAACCAGATTTTACTTTCTTCTATAAATTCTGCAAAAGCCGTAATCAGTAGCTAAAAGGGGAAAACATGTATGTATACATGGTAAGCTAATTGTAAGATGAAAGTTTTACATTCTCTGTTTCGTCTTTGTTCCACACAATTCTTTTACTATCATTGTTTCACACATATTTATTATGCAATAATATCACAGTGGCCTAACATTTAATCACAGCCGGATTTACCTTTCAGGGGCATTAAACTGAATATTAGGTAGGCTCTCGATTAAATGTAAAAAATAAAATGACGCTGATTTGACTTTTTTTATCATAATACTCGTATAATGTAAATAAGAATTCAATTTCAAAATTAACATTGAATATCAAAACTAAACATAACATTAACATAAATAAACATTAAAGATACAAGTTAATAAAGATAATATAAAAAAATGCTAATTTTTCGAAAAAAATATTTAGAATGAGGGGCCCCCAGCTAAACGGGGCCCTAGGTTTTAGCCTTGTTAGCCTAAGGGTAAATCCAGCACTGCATTTAATCATAGTAGACAAAATATTTTGTCATGTTACTTCATAACATTTTTACATCGAATCTCGATAATTCGAATCCCAAAGGAATAGAAAAAAATCTTCAAATTATAGAGGTATCGGCTTATCGAGTTTTCGAGTAACAGAGGTTCAACACGCGAAAATTCGACTTACAGAGCCTTTGTGCGACTGTTAATTTTTCGACTTGTGAAGCTATAAAGAAAGACAAATTCAAGTTCTAAAGGTCAATTGTTTATTATATAAAATAATTAAAAGACACATTTTATGCTCGAAATATTACTTTTCATTACATATTAAAAATAATTGTGATTTTGCTTTTTGCCAGTCTTTTGGTGTATTGTAAATCAATAACATTTTTAATCGTGAATAATGCAAAGAAAACATTGTCCTCGATAGTTTGAGATCTTTGTACAAAATTTCGTAATATATATGTAGAAGTAAACTTCGACTTGTAGAGGTCGGAGTTCTTCTAAATTCGAATTGTAAAGGTGAAATACATAATTTAACATGCAAAATATAATTCGAGTTAAGGAAATTTTATTTCGAGTTGTAGAGGTGTTTACAGCGGAGCGGAAGGGAATGAAGAAAACTTTCGTCTTATAGAGCTTTTCAAGTTGTCGAGGTTCGACTGTAGTAGCAAATACCCTGTCACGGGCATATCAGTGTATTGTAATATTTATAAGAATATTTGTGAGATACGAATGTTTCTATTGGTTCATTTTGTAGGTGCTTTATTGTGCTATATTGTAGAATACCTAATGAATTGCTTTCGGGAATTAATCTACACTTCTGATTCGGTGGCATTTGTAAAAAAATTGTCGCAGAATTGGTTACGACATTGACAATTAATGTTAAATTCTTTTTACATCAACATGCTCCACTCAATAAGAGAAAAGAGTTTTAAAAAAAAGCCACGTGCCGCACCGTTGCGACGGAAGATATTGTTAAAGTTTACGCAAAGACTAAAGTGCGTATATCGTTTTCTTCTCGCCTTTACAAAAACAAAGGCGAAATTGTAAACCATATAGTCATCCGCAGAAATATACCTGGACTTTGATATGAGTGTAAGTTCTAAAAAAATTCTAACTTCGTTTTCCTGGGGTGTGAGTTCAAGTCCATGTTGCACGGTTTAATTTTTTCATTGGTTTTACTCTTTAAATTAATTTTTTTGGTTTAATTGTTTTTGTTCAATGTACCTATATCAACAACAAGCATACAATCAAAGCAGAAATGTGTTCTTGAGATACCGTTCTTACTAGTCTCCAAATATACTTTATATTCTAATTGTAAGTTATTTAAATAAATTTTTACATTATCACTTTATAGGACAAAGAGGAGGAGAATGTATAAGCAACGGATTCACGCGCAATCGGAGTAATTGTAGGAAGGGCGTCGTGTTTGGCTTTCCTTCCATCTGGAACATTTCATACAATATGTTACAAATACCGGAATGAAAATAAAACAGAAAATATAAAAATTTAATTTTTCAATATTATAGATGATTTCATCTAACACGCGTTCCCGCATTTGGCTACTGATCGCTACCTGGCCGCGCGAGCGAGCTGTGGCACGAATAATTTTTTTCGTATAAATAAGCGATCGGGCCCGCCGCGCACGTGAAGGATGCAGTATCAGAAGTCCGAAAGACGAAGCAGTCGAACCAAACTCATCATTATTTAGGAAATACATACATACATACAGATGTACATACTTAAAAATGTTAGAGACGGTGCAATTTCAATTGTTAACATCCTGTCAAGTGTTAGCCATTTGCTTGCAAAAAGTGTTATTGGCCTATTTGGGTTGACAAGCGCTACGAACTGGTAAAGGTTCGTTAAGAGCAAACGTCTGATTTAGCGAGCTCTGCTTGCAAAACATTTCAAGTTGCATTGATTTTTGCCTTCAGGTGCTTCGCGTTTCTGGGAACGGTATGTTTTAAAAAAAAAACGAAATTTTCGGGGGCTTGACCTCAACAATTGATGAGAAAAAGGCCGCAAATCTACTGAACGTTCGTTATCGTATTATTTGTTGGGCTTTAAAAACATATATTATTATATTTCCTCTTTCTGCACCAATCTTTTGCCGTACCTTCCTCATACCATACTGCGTCGTAATTGGTTTCATTTTAGTAGAAACATCTCACATACAATACAGATGTTTGCATAATGATACAAATATTAAAAAATTATTTTTCCATTAGAGGATACTGTATATTAATGCCCCTGTATTCCTTCCAAGCGCCGACCATCATGTTGTTATAAAGAGTCGGTAACTTCTGAACAATTTTAGAAATCTATGTAAACCTGATACCTATGTTTCCATATTTAGAAGAGTGATAGGAACTAGAGGAAATACTGTATTGCGTTGTCTCAAGCGTAAATGTTGTAAAACGTTTATAAGACCGACTCGAAAAATCCGATCTTACCATATTTTATGGAAGAAAGAAAGTCAGAAAAGCATGAATTTAGCCGCGTAATACAACATTTTCAATAGTTTTCTTAGCAGGTTAGTGAATTGAATGTCAGGGTGGCTTAAAGTAATTATTTAAACATTTAAAGACTGCAATTCTTCGAAATATAAAAGAAGTAATTATGGCTACAGTCCCTAGTAATAATCACACTAAATATAAAGAATTTAATAAAGTAACTTTTCCCCCGCTTGGGACGACAAGTCAATTTTCCGCATACCCAGGCTCGAAAATATCGTTCCAACTTCCACTGATGTAGGGTGGGGAAATTACCCCTTTCATGCGGCCGCCCAGGATAGGGAAAATGCCCAGGCTGGATGCGCGTGATTATTATGTGGTTCCCACCTCGAAGTGACAGAAAATATAACATAAACAAATTAAGCTAAAACTTACTATTTCGATGGTGTATTCAGAAAATGATGTTATGAATGGAAATTTTGATTTCTTATCCACGAATAATTACGTTCATCGACTTTGTTACGAGCCGGGGCTGCGGCAACGCGAGAGGCCGGCGAGAAGGGTATTTCCCAAGGAATACGGTTTATGAATTTGTTAGTTAGGTGCGCGGACGAACCTGATGCGAAATCAGGGAGCCGCTAGGATTATTGACGGCGAGGACGAACTTGATGCGAAATCAGGGAGCCTCTAGGAATGGAGTCACACGCGGACGAACCTGATGCGAAATCAGGGAGCCGCAGGAGGGTGAAACGTCGTGAACGAACCCGATGCGAAATCGGGGAGTCACTAGGATGAAGTTCACAGACGAACCTGGTGCGAAACCAGGGAGCTGCTAGGAGGTTGGATTATTCACAGACGAACCTGGTGCGAAACCAGGGAGCTGTTCGGAAGTTGGTAGATTTACAGACGAACCTGATGCGAAATCAGGGAGCTGTAGGATACGGACGAACCTGATGCGAAATCAGGGAGCCGTAGGAGGGGTGATGTTTCGTGGACGAACCCGATGCGAAATCGGGGAGCCACTGGGTTGGAGAAGATGGCTTGTTTTGGTAAAGGGTTTGCGAACGAACCTGATACGAAATCAGGGGGTCGCGGGAAATGTTAGTAATGCCTCGTAACTCTTAATTAAAGTTGATACAACTCGAGCGGTAAAGTTGTATCAGTGGGTGAGTGCTACTAATAATAGGATCGCTGGGTAAAAGATGGATTTAACGAATCTACTCGATTTACACGTAAACACCATTCGTATATTCAATAATATGTTATTGTACAAATGTAAGTGTCGCGATTAGTTAATTAAATAATGTGTATAAATTACCAATAGTTGCACGGTGTTGACGCACTGGCGATGCGGGGCGTACGAGTGGCTGTTTCAAAGTGTCAAATAGAATATAAACCGGACTCGCGGATTCTATGAGGTTAACTATGATTCTGACGGAGACTTTAGCCCGACCTTACTGAATTTAACCAACTCTGTACGAGCGTGACACGACGTGACTCTACGCGTGACTCTATAGCTTTTAACCAACGAGGGTTGAAACCAAAGGGTTTATATAGTCCCAAAATGAGTGGGGATTCATTAGGAATCTCTATATAAGGAAATCCTTCGGGGTCGTCGTCGTGTCACTCCCGTTCCCGTGGTCGTGATCCAGATGGTCGAGATCATGACCCCCATTAGTGACGTTTGATAAACGAAAGGGTTTTAGGGCGTTTTCCCTTCACAGACGCGAGCTCGAAAAACGGTTGAGAGCGACGTATGGGAAAATTCCACATACGTAACATCTCCCTCCCAAGATAAAACATCGCGATTCTCGTGATGCTTTTCAAAAGAAGGAAAAACGCCCCACAAATCCTTTTATAAGCAAAAGTGTAAAAGAGAATTGTCGGGTGTAGTGTAATTAGTGTACTTATCGCTAGGTGTTGCAGGGTGTGAGAGTTTAATTGTCGCTGGGCACCACGTAGTCCTTCTCCAGGAAGTGGTCGGCGACGTCTGATGGAGGTTGTCTGGGTAGCCGGTCCGGCGTCAGCATTGCTGTGATGCCATCCTTCTGTTCCCCATCAGCATCTCCGTGTTGGTTGTTGTTTGCAGGGGCGGCGATTGGAAGGGATTGAATACCCTTCAGGTGAGCTCTCACTGCTTGCCAGGATATGTCTCGGGAACAGGGTGATCAGGACCATATTTGGACAGACGGTCGGCTTACCGTTTGCAGTAGACGGAAAATTGGCGTGTTTTAATTTGTTCTGATGCTTAGTTCAGACTATCTGAGACTATATTCCGGATTCGAGTCATGTGTGTTATTAATTCTATCAAGTAGTCTCCATATGACTTTAGGTTTTCACCGGTTGGGAAAGAGCTTGGTTCTCGAGCTTGTTTTCCAAAGATTAATTCGTATGGGGTGAAATTTGTTGCTTCGTGAACAGATGTATTGTAAGAGAACATTGCGAATGGTATTAATAAATCCCAGTCTTCGTAATTATCCATGTAGTGCTTGAGGTATTCGGTGAGGACGATGTGACTTCGTTCCAGAGATCCATTGGTTTGTGGTCTATATCCCGAGGTTGTGATTTGTTTGATTTTAAATATTTCAGATAGGTTGGTCATCAGCGTTCCGATGAAGCTAGTTCCCTTGTCTGTTAATATTGCGCGAGGTGTACCGTAAATTGCGATGAAATGTCTAGCAAAAGCATCTGCAATTGTAGCAGCTCGAATGTTAGGTATCGCTACGGCTACGCAATATTTCGTTAGGTTATCTTGAATGGTGAGAATATGTCTGTTCCCACTGGGTGTAATAGGTAAAGGTCCTACTGTATCCAAGGAAATTTTGTCAAAGGCTCCTATAGGTGTGTCGGTGATCAACATCGGCTGACGAGTTTTCGCTCGGACGAATTTCTGTTCCTGACAACTTTGGCATCTTCGGATGTAGTCTTGAATGTCGTTGCGCATTTGAGGCCAATGGAATTTTGATCGGATGCGTTTGTATGTCTTCGTTACTCCTTTATGTCCTCCAATTAAACTGTCGTGAGCTTCGCTTATGATGTGCTGTCTGTCTTCTTCGGATGGTGTTGTAATGGTACAGTTGCATAAAGTAATCTGCAGGCCTGTTCCTATGAAAACCTCTTCTAATATCTTGACGAATTCGTTAGATGGTATTTTGTGAAGGTCCCCCGTGGCAGAAATTCGAAATGAATTAATCTGATTTTGATCTAAGGTGGGCCGAAGAGTTTTCAATCCATTCAGCACATCTACTCTTTTAATATTATCAAAGAAGTTGTCTGAGATTATTATACTGAAAGTTTTAAAATGTCCATTGTCTGTAGTTATCACCTGTCCCTTTTTTGGTTGTGCTGCTAGAATATTTGATTTATTAATTATTTCAGTGTCTAGTAGTAATTTTCCAACTGGGTTTACTAAATTGCAGTCGGCGGAAATGAAATGTACGTAATGTCCTTCTTCAGAGGTAAAGGTGCTTGGAGAAACAATAATTTTATATGGTTGGTCTAGGATTTCTTCCAGATCATCAAGGTCGTTTGAATTCCCGATGTCGGTAGTGAAGAATGGGTAAGGGTCAAGCGTGCGGTCAAGGACTCTAGGTTCAGTTGACCTGCTGTCAGGTGGCTGTCCCACACTTGCTTCGGTCGTAGTTCCTGCAGGTAGCTGGTTTATTGAGGGTTGTAAAGGTTCATCCATGACTTCCGATGATACTTGCGGGGTACTGAGTAAATCTAGTTGAATGTTTCTTGCATTTTCTATTACGGTATTTTCGAGCGGCTCCTCAAAGGATATCAGATTGTCAAAGACGGTCTGGTCCTTATCTAGAGGAATGATTTGAGTGGAATTTGCTGCGGGCGAAAAACTTTTTATGGTTTCCTGGCGTTCATCTGGCATGGTTAACTCTTGAGATAAGCTGGGAAAGGATCGGTTCTTGTGTATTACTGGAGAATGTTGAACGTTCCCACGTGCGGTTTCTTCTATTTCATCTGAACTGCTGCTTGTCTCTCGGTACTTGGGCCGGTTTTCCCTATCTCGTCGTAACTGTCGTATGCGGTGTCCAATTGTATCGATGCTAGCGTCTGTTTTCGGTATCTGGACTTTGAAGTCGGGATCCTGGGGGTCTCGTGGAATAAGCGGTAGGCAGGCAGACGTGGGGTTGCGTGATAATGCGTCTGCGTTCTTATTCGTCTTTCCGGATTTATGGACAACCTGGTACTCGTACTCTAACAGTCGGAGCTTCCATTTCATTAGTCTAGAAGTTGGGTCCTTAACAGAGTGTAACCAGACCAGTAGTCTGTGATCTGTAACGAGGGTGAATGGAGTTCCATAGATGTAGGGCCTAAAGTATCTTACGGCGTAAACCATGGCCAAACATTCCTTTTCCGTAGCCGAATAATTCTTCTCAGGTTTATTTAGGCTGCGGGATGCGTAGGCAATCGGCAGGTCGTTTCCTATCTCCCCTTGGCTAAGTACAGCTCCAATAGCATAATCAGATGCATCTGTAGTTACAATGAAAGGTTTACTGAAATCAGGGTATTGCAATATGGGCTGCTGACAAAGTTCGCTACGTAATTGCTTAAAACTCTGGTCTTGCTCTTCTGTCCATTTGAATTTGATGCCTTTTCCTAATAAGTTAATTAAAGGTTTTGCTTTTGTGGTGAAATTAGGTACGAATCTTCGGTAATATCCTACAAGTCCCAAGAATTGTTGAATGTTCTTCTGCGTTGTGGGTGTGGGAAAATTTTGAACAGCTTTTAATTTCCTAGGGTCAGGTCTTACTCCTTCCTTTGAAATAATGTGTCCAAGGTATGCAACTTCCTTGCGCAGAAATTGGCACTTGTTGGTCTGGAGGGTTAATCCATGTTCTCGAAGACGCTTTAATAATTTTTTGACTTTTATATTATGTTCCTGTAACGATGATGCGTAAATCACTATGTCGTCCAAGTAGACAAAGAGGTCTGTTCCTTGAAGTCCAGTGAGGGCTTGATCCATCAGGCGTTGAAAAGTGGGTGGTGCATTCTTTAATCCAAAAGGCATTCGAGAGAATTCGTAATGTCCATTTGGAGTAGTGAATGCTGTTTTTGCTTTATCTTTCGGATCCATCTCTATTTGATGAAATCCGCTAGCGAGATCAAAGACCGAGAAATATTTAGCTCCTCCTAATCGATCTAAAATCTCCGGGATTTGAGGTAATGGATACTTATCAGAAATGGTTATTTCATTGAGGCCGCGGAAATCTATTACCAGACGCCAACGTTTCACTCCGTTCTCATCTTCTTTCTTCGGGACGATCCATAAAGGCGAATTGTATGGAGATTTGGAAGGTGTGATTATACCATTTGATAATAACTCGCTGATTTGTTTTTGAATTTCCTTTTGATGTATGAGAGGATAGCGATATTGTCTCGTGTTGATTGGAATATCGTTGGATGTATGAATTGAATGTTTAAAGTCGCGGGCCTTCCCAAGTTTATCTCCAGGAAGATAAAAACGGTCGGGAAAATCTCTAACTAAATTGGTAACGAAATCTAGTTCTTCCTTGTTCAAATGTTTTGTGTTTAGGGCTTCTAAGATTTTTGGTATCCTATCTTCGTTTGTTTTGAAATTTGACGGGTGTTCTACAGCTGGGTAAAAATCTTCGTCTGATGAACCGAAGATATCGAAAGACTCCAATGTTTGTGGTTCTATCTCTACGTCTAAGAGTACATCGCTGGTATTTGTTGCCATTACGTAGCACTTCCCTTTATTATTCCTCACAACTGCTTCCCCTATGTACAGATGTTCGAGGGTCTTGATACGTGGTAAATATCCTTCCTTAATCCTCGGGTTTGCTATTGTTATAGCAATCTGTTGCGACGTCCTAGGTTCGATACGATGTTTGGTCGACTTCGGTAGTGTTTTTGTTTGAGGTATGTCTTGATAATTTGAAAAGCGTATAGGTCGGGTTGGTTTATTCTTTAACACCAAAGTCTCGTGATAATAAGAAATTTCGGCCTCCTCCTGTTTTAAAAATGGGCTTCCTATAAGTCCGTCTGCTTCTATTGCAAGCTTTTTTACTACATAGAAAAGTGCGGGAGCTTCGTGAATATGAAGAATTGTTGTTCCTAGAGTATGAATTGGATTAGTAGTAATTCCGGTTAACTCGATTTCTTCCCGAGAGTTTATCGTTGCTTTTTCTCCCAGGGTGTTAATGACTACTAAATTAACGGATGCTCCACCATCGATTAAGAATTCTCCCGTTCCTGACTCCAGTTCTGGAACCTTGATTTTGATGCGTGGGGCAGGTGCTTCCCTGATGAGGATTCCTCTTCGAAGCGGACTGTCCTCTGGCGAGCTTCTTTGTTTCCGCTCATCGTGTCGCCTGTACGTTGAGCGCGATCTAAGTTTAAAGACTTGTTTAATTCGGCGGACGACTCTCGCGAGTCTCGTTGATATCTCGGGCTACGCGGATGTTTCCTACAGGATTTTCCGTCGTGTCCGGTTATACCGCAATGCCAACAATATAAATTTGGCTTGCGATCTTTATCGTGACTTTTTAAAATAGAAAAATGTTTTTCTCCATCATCTGCATACGATGAGTCGGAACGATAAGAAGGGGATTTTGAGGGGCTCCGGTGACGCAATGTCCAGGCCGTCGTGCGTGTCCGTCCTTCTCGTTCCTCTTCAAAACCAGATGTTCTAAGAGACCGATCCCTGTTTTGGTCGTATCTACTCGGAGAATGTGGGTACGATACTTCGCGATCGTGGCGGCGAGAGTCTTCGGCGTAATGGTCTCGGCGAGACCACCTGGAGGGTGATTCGTTACGGGGAGACTGTCGCCGATTCCTTAATTTTCTATCTATCTGTAGCACGGCGTCGTAAGCTTGTTCAAGTGTTTTGATGTCTTGAGTTTGAGCCGACACTTTCCAGGAAATTCGATCCGGTAAACCATCGATGAAGTTTTCTTTAACGTCCTTTTCCATTTCTTTGACGAAGTCTTCAGCGTGATCCAGATACCTTTCCCGAATATCTCCGCGCGCACAATAAACGAGATGCGAAGTCCTGTCGACGTACTGTCGCAGACTTTCTCCTTCGCGAATGCTTAGTTTCGCGATTTCGACTTGAAAATATGATAAACTTCTTCCCGGCGCGAATCTCTTTTTCAAATGTTGGACTAATGCCTTAACAGAGTTGAATTTATGTTCTAACGTGCACCTGCGTGCTGGGCCGATCAGTTTCGTTAGAATTATTGCAAGATACTCGGCTTCCGTACCCTCAGGAATCAAAGTTAACCCGTCTTCCACATTTTGTGCAAAGCGCGTCAAGGGTGGACTTTCACCGTCGAAGGTTGGAATTGACATTGTAATGTTCTGTATACATGTCCGTTGCGTCAAGAGTGACATTGAGTTTGCAATTGAAACTGTCAGATTCATAATGTCGTTAGACGAGGCATTCGCCTGCGTGCTTATCATTTTGAAAATTACTAAGTGACTTGACTAGAGAAAACTAGTATATTGTCGACACTAAATTACGAGTGATTTTAACGTATTTAAAAACCCAAATTTTACGGCGATTCTAATGCAGTAGCATCCCACCGCTGTCACCAGTTCTGTTACGAGCCGGGGCTGCGGCAACGCGAGAGGCCGGCGAGAAGGGTATTTCCCAAGGAATACGGTTTATGAATTTGTTAGTTAGGTGCGCGGACGAACCTGATGCGAAATCAGGGAGCCGCTAGGATTATTGACGGCGAGGACGAACTTGATGCGAAATCAGGGAGCCTCTAGGAATGGAGTCACACACGGACGAACCTGATGCGAAATCAGGGAGCCGCAGGAGGGTGAAACGTCGTGAACGAACCCGATGCGAAATCGGGGAGTCACTAGGATGAAGTTCACAGACGAACCTGGTGCGAAACCAGGGAGCTGCTAGGAGGTTGGATTATTCACAGACGAACCTGGTGCGAAACCAGGGAGCTGTTCGGAAGTTGGTAGATTTACAGACGAACCTGATGCGAAATCAGGGAGCTGTAGGATACGGACGAACCTGATGCGAAATCAGGGAGCCGTAGGAGGGGTGATGTTTCGTGGACGAACCCGATGCGAAATCGGGGAGCCACTGGGTTGGAGAAGATGGCTTGTTTTGGTAAAGGGTTTGCGAACGAACCTGATACGAAATCAGGGGGTCGCGGGAAGTGTTAGTAATGCCTCGTAACTCTTAATTAAAGTTGATACAACTCGAGCGGTAAAGTTGTATCAGTGGGTGAGTGCTACTAATAATAGGATCGCTGGGTAAAAGATGGATTTAACGAATCTACTCGATTTACACGTGAACACCATTCGTATATTCAATAATATGTTATTGTACAAATGTAAGTGTCGCGATTAGTTAATTAAATAATGTGTATAAATTACCAATAGTTGCACGGTGTTGACGCACTGGCGATGCGGGGCGTACGAGTGGCTGTTTCAAAGTGTCAAATAGAATATAAACCGGACTCGCGGATTCTATGAGGTTAACTATGATTCTGACGGAGACTTTAGCCCGACCTTACTGAATTTAACCAACTCTGTACGAGCGTGACACGACGTGACTCTACGCGTGACTCTATAGCTTTTAACCAACGAGGGTTGAAACCAAAGGGTTTATATAGTCCCAAAATGAGTGGGGATTCATTAGGAATCTCTATATAAGGAAATCCTTCGGGGTCGTCGTCGTGTCACTCCCGTTCCCGTGGTCGTGATCCAGATGGTCGAGATCATGACCCCCATTAGTGACGTTTGATAAACGAAAGGGTTTTAGGGCGTTTTCCCTTCACAGACGCGAGCTCGAAAAACGGTTGAGAGCGACGTATGGGAAAATTCCACATACGTAACAACTTCATAAATATATCGTTGCGGCATAATAATAATATTTGGGAAGGATGCTAAGTAATAAAAAGTGCACAAATGTAGCGTAAAAGAACGAAATATCCAATAAACATTTATTATCATGTAGCATATAGGTTAAGTATATTTTCTGTCACTTCGAGGCCACAGAAAATCCGCTCTTCGAAGTGACAGAAAATATAACCTAACTAAGAGACTGTACAAATGTTTATTACGCGGTTGTATTTATATAAAATTTCTGATCGAAATTTATGGAAATAAGTGCAAATTATGCTTCTATCAAAATGTATTAGTAAACAGAATTATGCAATATGTTTCTTGAAATTAGTCGTAACGTTCACGCCGTTTTAGATTTTAAACGTTTCCGATAAGATTTAATTTCAATTCCTACCACTCGTAGCATTGTAACACAGACGAGGTATAGAATAGACCTATCAACCAATGTATTTTTCTGTCACCGGTTTGGGGGGTCCTAGTGGTAAGGGATCCCCTTACCGTTTTAGTGTCGCATGCAACGTTACCGGCGAAATTTCGAAACAGATTGCGACGCTTCGCGTGGTAGGAATTAGAATTCAGCACGGGTATAACTAGGTTATTTTTTGAGAGTTGAAGCTCGCGATTTATGAATGTTTCTGTTAGAGTAACAATTTAAAAATCATTTTATGAACATATTGCGTTCAACGGAAGAGAAAGGAGCATGAAAATAAAACGATATCACATTCGCCTTTTAACTTTGCTGTCCTATTCCGGTTTATTTAACGCAAAACAAATTTCATTCGCTTGCAATAACGTAATTTGTAAAAAGAGTGCTTTAATGTTTTTTAAGAGCACCTGTTGCTGAACCCCACCCATTCATCATGTGTTTGCGCATACATTAACGATGGTCTATATGATATAATACAGACATATAATAATAACAATAATAATAATAATATCCTTCTACTGAATTTTACTTTATTGGCTCCCCTCGGGGTTACAATCTCCGTTTTCCCCCACTTCCAGCATCCTCTCTTTCCCTTACTTCTACCTTCCCAAATAACCTTTTCCCAATCCCCCACACCTTCCCCATTACCGCCGCTCCTTTTTTCACCCTTTCCCCACATGCTCTTCCTGCCCACCATTTCCCATCACCGTGTACCCCAAATATTTAAAACTCCTCACCTCCTCGATCTCCTTCCCCTTCCATCTCCATGTCAACCTCTTCCATCTCCCGCCTCCCCTTCTACATCTCATGACCTTTGTTTTTCCTACGTTAACCTATAATCCCTTCCCATCCACGTACTTTTCCAGCTTCCCTATCAGTCCCTTCATCCCCTCCTCATTCTCCGCCAACACCGCTACATCGTCGGCATACGCCAACGCGTAGACCTTCCCCTCCCCCAGCTTCACTCCCCCCCATCCTCCCTTTCTCAACTCCTCTTCCATATCCGCTCTCCTCCTCCTCATCCCCCACCCGCACCCTACACGTCGTTTCCCTAAGAATCTCTTCGCTCCCTCACCCCTCCCCCTCATTGCCCTCACCAGAACCTCCCTGTCCACCGAGTCAAACGCCGCTTTCATATCTATAAGCATTACAACCATTGCCCCCCTTTCTTCCCAATTGCCTGCTCGTCAAATAATTTAACACATATACGTTATCCATATACCCCACCCCCCTCCTAAACCCCGTTTGACTCGGTGGCAGCAGTCCCTTCCCCTCCACATCCACTCTTAACCTCTCCGCTACCACAGACGCGTACACCTTGTGCGCCGTCTGTGTTAGGGTTATACCCCTATACTCCTCTACCTTCTTCCCCAGCCCCTTCTTGACTACTGGCACCACCACCCCCTCTTTCCACCCTTCTACCCAGCCTTCCCCCCTCCACACTCTTTTACACAGACCCCATAGCCAATCCTGCACTTCCGCTCCTCCATACTTCTACAACTCATTCGGAATCCCATTCCCCCCTCACGCCTTCCCATCCTTCAAATTCATTATCACCTTTCCTATTTCCTCCCTTCCTATCTCCGCCTCTCCGTCCTCCCTGCTCCTCGTCTCCCCATCCCTTCTCACTCTCCACTCCACCCCCCCAGCAATTCCTTATAATACCCGTCCCATTCTCCCATTGTTATGCCTTCGTTAACCCTCTCTCTCCTTTTCCACCCCCTATTCACCACCTTCCAAACTTGCTCCTCCGTTCTTACTCCGTTCTCCCTCCAGTTCCTTCACCCACCTCTCCACCTCCTTCTTCCTTTTTTCCTCACACAACCTCACATATTCCCTTTTCCTCTCCTTATATTTAATCCCATCCCCACCTTCCTTCCTCCATTTTCTCAATTCTCTCCTCACCTTACTCTTCTCCCTACACTCCTCATCCCACCACCCTCCCTTCTTTACCCACTCTCCCTCCTCCCCCATCTTACCCATCGCGCCCTTAATCCTTTCCCGTAGCTCACACCACTCCTCCTCTACCCCCTCTCCCACCCCCTTTTTCCAACCTTTCTCACAAACTCCATTCTTCCCTCTTCCGGCCAGTCTCCTCTACCCCTCCCCTTGCCCCTTCTTTCCCCCTCTCCCTTCCCCCTTTATCACTCCTCTCCCCTCTCAGCCACACCACCACCGGGTGGTGATCTGATTCCACCCTCTCCCCTACCCCTAACCTCTCCACCCTCTTCCTTGTATCCTCGTTCCCTATTATATAATCTATTACTGTAGTCCCCTCCCCCCTGGGAAAGTCCACTCCCCCTCCTCGTCCCCCTCTGTATTTCCATTCATTATTCCCAACCCCCTTTCCTCCAAGCACCCACACAACCTCCTCCCCTCCCCATTCTCCTCCTTATCCTTAGATCTCCTTCTCCCTCCCACTCTTCCTTCATCCGCCTCTTCCTCCCGTACCTCCCCCCCGTTCTCCCCCGTGCGCGCATTAAAATCCTCCCCTATCATCACTCTTATGCCCCCCTCTCTTTCTTCCATCCACTCCCCAAGATCCTCTAACTTCTCTTTCAGGTTCCTATTCACATATACCCCAACTGTCTTCCACGCCCCCCCACCCAATCTTCACTATCTTCGCCATTATCCCCTCCTTCCCTCTCCCACCCCCTCGCCCATTTCCAACTTTTTCCTCACCCCCATTATCAAACTCCCTATCGCTCTTCCCTTCTGCCTTTCCCTCCTGGCCCACTGCTTTTCCAATACATACCCCCTAGGTAGCCTCCTTTGCACGTACCCTCAATCTTTCTCCTCCACGCAGGTCTCACTTAGTACCATCACATTCCACTCTTCCACCCCCTCCAAAAGCCTACATCCTTCCTCTTCACTCCTGCCACATTCCAGAAAGCCACCTTCCAACTCACCCCCCCACCCTTCCATTCCTTTCTCCCTCTTCTTTCCCCCTTTTCACTTCAATCGTTTTCCTGCCCCTCATTCCATTTCCGTTTTCTCGCCCCACCTTCTTACCTTCCCATCCACCCACATTTTCATATACCCCACCTGCACCTTCCTTCCTCTCTCCCGCTCCATTTGCGCCTCTCCCTCTATCTTCTATTTCGCCCTCCTTTCCTCCTCTGTGAGGTCGTTCTCTACCCTCTCCCTTCTTCCCCTCAGTTTTTTCTTTGCCTCCATCACCTTCCTCTTTTCCTCCCTCCCCTCCAACATCACCAGCTATTCCACTCCCCTCCTTTCATGCCCTTCCCAATCTCACCACCTCCTTTATCCCCTCCGTCCCTAACCCCATCCTTTCCCATAATCTCCCCACTCCCTCCTTCGCCACAGTTCCTTCCAACCCCATCCCCCTTACCACCACATTACTTCTCCTCTTCACCCTTTCTTTCTTATCCTGCATCATCTCTAACCTTCTGACCCTCATCCTCCATTCCTCCCCTTGTCCTTCCCCCCTACCCTCACTCCCCATTCTTTCCTTTTCCCATCTCCCCACCTTCTCCTACACCTCCTCTATCCTCCTATCCCATTCTTCTATCTTCCCTATCTCTCCCTACCCTCTCTTCCCTCATCTCCTCCTTTCCCCTCTCCACTCTTCCTCCCATCTTCATCTATTCTCCCTTTCCCTCTTCATCTCCTCCCTCTCCTTCCTTATCTCCTCCATCCTTCTTCTCTCGTCCCTATCCCTTCTCATTTTATCCCTCATCCTTCTCATTTCCAACATCATTTCCCTTATCATCTCCTCCAGCCCTCTCCCTTCCTCCTCTACTTCTTTCTTCCCCCCTGTACCCCCATTTTCCGGCGACCTCTGCGTCTTCCCACTTCTCTTAAACCCTCCCACCTTAATCCTCCCTCCTCCATAGCCCCCGCGTCCTCCTCTCTCTCCCTCTTTTTTCCTCACAAACTGTCCAAGCTCCTCACGCTGCTCCCCACGCTGCTCACACTCTCCTTTCTTTTCCTTTCTTTATTCGCCAACTTTGCCACTTCTTCCCCCCCCCCCCCACGCTCCTTTCGCCGACATCTCTTGTTTTCTTTTCTTACCCCCTTTTGTCTTTTTCCTCTTTCCCCTTTTCCTCGCTCTGTTATCCCTTTATCCTACCTCTCTAATCCTTTTTTTCCTGCTGCTTTAATCCTTTACTTTCTCTTCTTCCTTCCTCACACCTCTTGCCTTCTCTCTTTTTTAAACTTCCCACCTTCCCACTAGCTCTTCCCTCCTACTTCTCTCTTCTCCCGCCCGTGTCTCCACCTGTTACTCTTCACGCTCCTTCCCGCCTTTCTTCTCCTCTCTCTACCACTTAACCTCCAACGCCTCCCTTATCCCTTCTGTACCTCTGCCACCCCCTATCACCGTCCTTTCCCTTTATCCCCCGTACCTTCCTTACCTCTCCACTACCCTTCACCCACACTCGCCACTCTCCATCACCACTTCGCTTGCCTTTCACTCCTCCGCAAACTCCACTCACTCTTGCACACACCTGCCACTCACGCGACCGGAAACGGAAGTCAATATCCTTCTACTGTAATATACATATTATTGAACAGGAACATATCGAACCCACACGCACCGAGTTTGGTGCAATTTTGCAAGTCTGTAGAGTAGCCAAAAATATTCGATACATATTTTTTGAAAAAGGAATCCATTCTCCTCCATAACTATTAGAGAAATTCATTTGTTTAAACTATATACTAACTGACGTTATTTGACTAATATGAAGTGATGTTCGGATGTTTCAGTAAGTTTATACAGTATGTCCGATTTGTTCGTATATTATTTTTCACACGCTATTATTTTTATAACTATTGAAAATGCAAAATTTCGTACAAAAAATATTTGAAATAAAAATTTGTGTACAAAATTTGTGTACAAAATTTTTGTGTACAAAAATCATTAAAACCAGAACAATAGATTCTGAGGTTTGCAAACGTATTGTTGGATGTGGCCGAAACCGTGACGTCGAGCCCGTCGACATCGATAAAAGAACGAGACGATCGGCGGCCGACGAAGGCAGTCTCCTGCAGAGATGGGCAAAAAATTATTTGAAATAAAAATTTTGTACACAAATTTTTATTTCAAATAATTTTTGTACGAAATTTTTATTTCAAATAATTTTTTACCCATGCCTGGTCTCGTGCCGTCGCTCGCATAGGACGGTCGTGTCGAGCACTTTATATATTCCAAACCTTAAATATATACTTTTTGCATTCTAAATACCATTCTCCTTTCCCCTCATATACTATTCAGTTTCCTGCATCAAATAAAAAACTTTCACATGAAACATTTTTTTGCATTTTCAATAGTTATAAAAATAATAGCGTGTGAAAAATAATATACGAACAAATCGGACATACTGTATAAACTTACTGAAACATCCGAACATCACTTCATATTAGTCAAATAACGTCAGTTAGTATATAGTTTAAACAAATGAATTTCTCTAATAGTTATGGAGGAGAATGAATTCCTTTTTCAAAAAATATATATCGAATATTTTTGGCTACTCTACAGACTTGCAAAATTGCACCAAACTCGGTGCGTGTGGGTTCGATATGTTCCTGTTCAATAATATGTATATTACAGTAGAAGGATATTGACTTCCGTTTCCGGTCGCGTGAGTGGCAGGTGTGTGCAAGAGGGAGTGGAGTTTGCGGAGGAGTGAAAGGCGAGCGAAGTGGTGAGGGAGAGTGGAGAGTGTGGGTGAAGGGTAGTGGAGAGGTGAGGAAGGTACGGGGGATAAAGGGAAAGGACGGTGATAGGGGGTGGCAGAGGTACAGAAGGGATAAGGGAGGCGTTGGAGGTTAAGTGGTAGAGAGAGGAGAAGAAAGGCGGGAAGGAGCGTGAAGAGTAACAGGTGGTGACACGGGCGGGAGAAGAGAGAAGTAGGAGGGAAGAGCTAGTGGGAAGGTGGGAAGTTTAAAAAAGAGAGAAGGCAAGAGGTGTGAGGAAGGAAGAAGAGAAAGTAAAGGATTAAAGCAGCAGGAAAAAAAGGATTAGAGAGGTAGGATAAAGGGATAATAGAGCGAGGAAAAGGGGAAAGAGGAAAAAGACAAAAGGGGGTAAGAAAAGAAAACAAGAGATGTCGGCGAAAGGAGCGTGGGGGGGGGGGGGGGAAGAAGTGGCAAAGATGGCGAATAAAGAAAGGAAAAGAAAGGAGAGTGTGAGCAGCGTGGGGAGCAGCGTGAGGAGCTTGGACAGTTTGTGAGGAAAAAAGAGGGAGAGAGAGGAGGACGCGGGGGCTATGGAGGAGGGAGGATTAAGGTGGGAGGGTTTAAGAGAAGTGGGAAGACGCAGAGGTCGCCGGAAAATGGGGGTACAGGGGGGAAGAAAGAAGTAGAGGAGGAAGGGAGAGGGCTGGTGGGGATGATAAGGGAAATGATGTTGGAGATGAGGAGGATGAGGGATAAAATGAGAAGGGATAGGGACGAGAGAAGAAGGATGGAGGAGATAAGGAAGGAGAGGGAGGAGATGAAGAGGGAAAGGGAGAATAGAAGAAGGGAGGAAGAGTGGAGAGGGGAAAGGAGGAGATGAGGGAAGAGAGGGTAGGGAGAGATTGGGAAGATAGAAGAATGGGATAGGAGGATAGATGAGGTGGTGGAGAAGGTGGGGAGATGGGAAAAGGAAAGAATGGATTGTATTGAAAGGAAGATCGTATTGTCCCGCTAGTCGGCGGTAGAGAACGGTTTCCTACAGTTTTGGATAATTTATGACTCGTAGCAGACGTGAACTCAGGGTATCGGAAAGTGGAAACAGGAAAAGTATGAATTTTCTTCTTTATACCAACTCGAAGAGTTTCTGTTTCTTTTCCCTTCGGACCCTTTCGAACCGATACACGTGGTGTGTGTCTGTTTTCTATCTCGAAGCAATGGGTACATTGGCAGTACAAGGACGGAGAGCGGGCTTTTGTGAAAGTGTACGATGGTTCGTCCGTTGCACTTCTGCAAAACACGTGTGTTTCAAAAATGTGATGGCTTCATTTTACCTAAAACCCCTTGCCCTGGTGGGGGTTAACTGATAATGGAACGAGAGAAACTACTTGGGGGTAGAGGAAGTTACTTGGAAAAAATCTTGTCAGTCAGCTAGCAATCCCGACCGAGAAATGTTCACGGCACAAGAGTATTATAGGATGTTCTGGGTGTACGCCCGGAACGACGGGGATGCAAGTGCCGCTGTACGAGCATTTGCGTTGGAATATCCGCAAATTCCAACGCCAAGCGAAGACACATTTCGACGTTTAGCGTCGAGGCTATTCTCGACGGGGTCCATGATGCCGCGAGGCAGCGAGGTGGGCATACCCGCAGCCGCGCGAAATCTGGGCACCGTCGAGAGAATCCTCGACGCCATTGACGCCGATCCTACGACCAGTGTGCGCGTCTTGAGCCGCCACTTCAAGTAAGTCACAGTTCAAGATAACTGCAGTAATTATTAATTAAGAAAAAAAAAATGTTATCTAATAGTGGATGTTTTTGCATTTTGTTCTAGTGTCAGCTGCTCGACGGTGCACCGAATTCTCAGGGATCGGATGTTGCATCCGTACAAATATGTACGGGTGCAACACTTGCACCCTGGAGATTACATCCAGCGGATTCACTATTCCAGGTGGCTGTTGGGAGAAGTGCAAAGGAATCCGTCGTTCACCAAATACATATTGTGGACGGATGAAGCACTTTTCAACAGGGAAGGATGCTTCAATTCCCACAATATGCATGTATGGAGCGACGAAAATCCCCTAGCGCTTCGTACACGTGCAGCAGAAGTCCGTTGGTCGATCAACCTATGGGCCGGCATTTGTGGCGAATTTATCGTTGGGCCGTACATTCTGCCAGACAGGCTGGACGGCCCAGCGTATAAATATTTTTTAGAACATGTTCTGCCGGATCTTATGGATGATATTCCATATGAGATCTGACAGAACATGTACTACCAGCACGACGGTGCTGGGCCACATTACCCGTTGAATGTCCGCGCCTATTTAGGTGAAACCTTTCAGGACAGGTGGATCGGCCGCGGCCGTGAAGATGAGGCTCACGTTGCGTGGCCCCCACGGTCACCGGATATGAATCCGCTGGATTTTTTCTTCTGGGGCTACCTGAAGGTAATTTCATTATTGTTGTTACTCTTTAATTATTCTTGTTGTAGGTATTCTTTTTTTACTTACGTTTCGTATTTCTTGTACAACAATCATTTCAGAATGAGGTGTATCGTCAGCCGGTGGCTACCCCCGAGGAAGCAGTTGCGCTCATTCACGCGGCGGTGGCCAACATAACGCCGCAAACATTGCAGGGCGTCCAAAGACAGCTGATTCTCCGCGCTGAAGCGTGCATAGAAAATAACGGTGGCCACGTGGAGCAATTTTTTAATTGATTACAATCGGCCCTTTTCAGGGCCACCATTTTTTAAAACGTAGGAACAACACGTTCCATGGAAAATAAATTAAGTGTTCAGTGTTAGTAGCCGCGTAGTGAAGTGAATATTGGGTACATTAACCTGGATGCAGCTGACATTGCGACCCTTAACTTTGGGTAGTGTCGTATACCTGGGACCAGCTGTGCACGGGGCTCGTCCATCGATGACCAGGATCGGTTCACTGACCCAGTGACACAGGTTTCCACGCTGCAGGTGAATTTCCGACAAGGGTGAGTTTTAGTTACTTTATTGGTGATCATTCATTTTTAAATTTAACGCAAGCTATGGCTTATTTCCGGCGATAATTCTCAAAATTCCCTACGAAAATATTTATTCGGGCTTTTTAAACAGACTTATTCGTTATCAGCAACAGTGCTGGCCGTTACAGAATTACGGATTTTTATCACAATAACGAACTACGATCACTTTTCGTTAATTTACTGTTACGTTACCTTTTCGTGGCTAAGTTATTAACACAAGGAAATTCCAGGTGGCTGTTAGGAGAATTCCTTATCCTCCCACTTCAAATAATTATTATTTTCGAAACTTCTAAAAAAAAAACTGTGTATTCGTCTTTTTACGTTGCACGTGATTTTCATCCATTTATCCATTATTCATTATTCACTTTAAATAACAAACAAACCATGACAACATGTTCGATTTTATTTGTTACGTCTTTTTCATTTGCCATTCTACGAAATTTTCTTCGATGCGTGCCGAGTTGCTTGTTCGCAGTCACGGCGCGGCGCATAGCCACGCTAGCGCAGGAACTCGGCCGTCAGACTCACGCTCTGATTGGTCGGTGCTTTTTGTTAATATCTCGGTAACGAAACATCGGAGAGAATTTTCGCAAAGGAAAAAGTTGTTTGCAATCACCCCCTGAATCACCCCCTTCAAGGAACCGCAGCATTTTTGGGACACCCTGTATATATATATTTTCAATTTCCTCTTTGCCTCGTGTCAATTACACTTTCGTTTGGCCTTGCCGCGACTCTACTTGCTAAATAATTCGGACACAGTCCACTCACCATTTTGTACACCAGCACACATACATTATACTCGATTCTTTCTTTTACTGACATAAACTGTAATGTCTCAAGCATATCCTTCATTCTTGTTCTTCCATTACACCTCAGTATTATTCTCATGCCCTGGTTCTGTAACTTCTGTACATATTCTAGATTTGCCTCACTCACACCCACCAGTATCGATGCACAATATTCAAACAACGGAGCAACAATCGCCTTATACACAGTGCATCTCATGTACGGCGACAAATTCTCCCCTACCCTTCGTAGAACTCCTAATTTTGATCCATTTTTTCCCCCATATAATTCACATGTGCTGAAAAATTAAAATTTTTATCAATTATAACTCCTAGGTACTTTATTTCACTTACACTTTCGAGTACAGTATTTTTCAATTTTATCGTTAAACTGTTTTCTGCCACTTTTTTCTTATGCCTCTTATTAACATAGTTTTAGTTTTATTTACATTTAATTGTACTCTATTGACTTTCAACCACTCTACAATTCTCTGCATTTGCTCATTGAGGTTGTCACCAATTTCTGTACTCGAATATCTAGTTACATAAATTAACGCACCATCTGCAAATAATCTAAGTACGCATCCTTCATAACTTTTGCGATATCGTTAATATATAATAAGAATAACAACGGTCCCAGGACAAATCCTTGTGGAACACCTAATTCTACTTTAATAGATTCAGATACGTGTCCATTAAATTTTACTCTTTGGGTTCTGCCTTCCATATAACTCTCAAACCATCTAAGTATTGCCCCTTTTATTCCATACTCTTCCAATTTCTTTAGCAGAATTTTTCTGTCCACTACTTCAAACGCTCTTTTTAAGTCTAAGAAGACCACACCTATCATTTTATCCTCCCCGATACTTTTCTTCCAGCTAGATATGACACATTGCAGTGCAGTTTCGCATGAATGACTAGATCTAAAGCCTGATTGGCACTCCTGAAACAGGTTATTACTTTCCAGGTAATCCACTAATTGTTTTCGGACTATTAATTCTAATATCTTTTCATAAATTGGTAACTTATTTATTGGCCTAAATTCTTCAACTTTAATGGTTCCTCTCACTTTAGGTACAGGAACCACTATCGCTTCCTTCCATTTACTAGGGAATATCCCTTCCTCCAATAACCTATTTAATATGAAACATATTTTATCACCTCCAACTTCGATTACACACTTCATTATTTCTACCGTTATTCCTTCCTCAGTACCACTTTTGTTTTCTAGCTTTTGAACTTCTTTTTTTAAATTTTCACATTCAATTGTACTAAAAACTTCTAATACATTTTCCGTGTACTTATCAGTTCTTCTTTGTTCCATTTCGGTATCATCCTCTCTAAGTAATGTAATGCTATCTACAAAGTATCTATTAAATATATTTGCCATTTCAACTATGTCCTGGCATATTTGGTCTCCACACTTGATCTCCTTATACACATTACCATTACCAAATCTACCTTTCAACAACTCTTTTAAGAATCTCCACATTTGTTTAGGATTTTTTTTATTTATATCTAATCTTCTTTCAAAATAGTCCCTCTTTGTTTTTTTACATACATCTACAACATTGTTTCTTATCCGACAAAACCATTTCCAATCAACGTCACTCTTACTTATCCGCGCTATCTTATATGCTTCATCTCTTTGTTTTATACTCTGCCGAATCTCCTCTGAGAACCATTGCTTTCCCTTCCATTTATCTTTTATCTGGATTCTCTGCTTTGATGCAACTTCATCAAGACATTTAACAATTACATGTACTGCCAGATTCGCCAGATCATTAGCATTGCTACTTTCAATAGCATTAAGCTTACTGTCAACCAGCCTCCTAAATTCATCCACATTCATTCTCTTATAATTTCTGCACATAATCGTCCTATTCCCATTTTCTATCGCTTTTACATTCCAATACATCACCACTATTGAATGGTCCGTTATTCTTGGCTCATGATTTATTTCAACTTCTACATCCATATTCGTAAAGATCAAATCAATTATTGTTTCAGATGTATTTACTATTCTCGTGGGCTCATTAACCAGCTGCTTTAGCCCTACTGTATTCATCACTCTAGTTAATCGATTTTTACAATAATTGTTTACTTTCATATCAATGTTAAAGTCACCCATTATTATAATGTTACCATTCAATATATGACTATTACATGTTTCCTCGAGAAAATCTATAAAATTGGCGTTACTACTATTTGGCGAGTGATACACTAACATTACTATACCTTTATAGTTTCTATCAATAAGTTTGACCGTAATTGTCCACCAATTTCTTTCACATATATCTATAGCCATAATTTCAAATTTGATCCTTTTATCTACATATAATAGTACTCCACCTGTTCTGTTAGGCTCTGAGTCCCCTCTCACACATACATACCCGTCGATTTGTATCTTATGATCCTCAACCATCTGTGTTACATGTGTTTCTGTAAATCCTAATACATTTGGTCGAAGTTTACCTATCAGTTCGTTTTCTATTTCATCTCTGTGTCTTATAAATCCCTGAGCGTTTAAACAAATTATCCTATTTTTTATTTCCTCTAATTTTCTTTACTCTTCTGTTTTTCTATCTCTCTAACATAGCACGGACAACTTGTGTCAAACGCCGAGTGATTAGACTTAAGGTTCTTAACTTGAAAAACTCTAATTTTTTCTTCACAGTTCATACAATTTCTTATTTCCCTTTGACATTCTTTAGTTTTATGTTTCCCCGCACATTTTCTACACGTTTCTTTTTTTGTACAGTCTTTCGCAAAATGGTAATACCCACAACACTTACAGCATCTGAGAATCCCTATGTAGTCCTGTACTTTACATATTTTGCATCCTATTTTCACTTTTCGCTATAATCGTCATTTGTTGGGATCGTTCATTCTTCGTTTTATGCCCTATCTTTCCATATATACTATTTTTCTTAAATCCATTTTGTTCTTCTACTTTTTTCCAGAATTCTTGCTCATTTTCCCCATCTTCATTATCAACATCAAATACTCATATTTTCAATTTTTTCTTCATCGGAGCTTGTATCACGTATTTATCACCCATGTCTTTTGTTACTTTTTCCTTCAATTTTTCAGCTTGATTTCTATTTTCACACCCTACTACTACTGCTCCTTTAGTTACTTATTTCATTCTTGTAATCCCCACTCCCAGCTTTGTGATATCAATTGTACTTTTTATATCTCTTTTCCTAATCTCGCTTGAACTGGTTTCTTCTCTTGTCTTGACTATTATTATCGCTTCTCGTTTAGATGACGCGGCATCAATATAACTTTTCTTCATAACCTCGTCCGATTTACTCATCCTTGGTATACTATTAACTACTCTTTGTACTTCTTCTCTTACTACTCTACCTACAATTGCTTCAAGCTGAGCTTCCTTCCATATCTGCATTTCTTGTCTTACTCTATCCATCTCCTCTTCAACGGTTTCTGCAATGGCTTTTTTTTATTAATTCTTTTCCTATCAATTCATCTTTTATTTCTTTTATCCACTCATATAAGATGTCTATTTTGCTATCCAAATTTCTTCCCGGTGCTTGACTATCTTCATCATCTTTTCCTCTACTGGTTCCACTTACTACCCCGCATTCTGTATAACCTGTACCTTTCAATGTATATGTCCTCACTTCTCCATCCCATGGAACTAATTCATTTGTTGCATTATATACTCTGTGCAACTTGTAACAACTTCGATGAAAAAACTTGTCACATGACACACATTCCAAGACTTCAGTTTTAATATCCTTTCTACATTGTCTACATAATACAGAATTTCGTGGCTTTGACCCTGTGATATCCCACTATTTTTCGCGCGGTATTATTCTCAGAACTCTGTCATAAATCTCAAAACCACTCCACCAAAGTCCCTCAAACTCAACTCTTACCCCCTTTTCCCCAATCGCTGATCACCTTGACGATGTACCTTAGCGGTCCCCATCTCAAGATGGTCGGTACGAAACCTCCTTCGCTTATTCGCCCTACGAGGCACCAATCCCTCCTTCATACTTGAATTTAAACAAGTCCTTCGTCCCAAAAACCTCTTAAATCGAGACCACGTCTCACTCCCCTCTTTACGACTCACCGAGTCCAAGCCATTCTACCCCTTTTCCTATTAAAACTCCCAAAATCCATTCGATGGGTTGAGCATATTATTCCACAGTCATAAAAACCCCGGAAGTATAATTACGACGAATATTTGGTGTACGTGACAGAAAATGCGTCTAATAATAGACGCACCTTTGTAAAAACCCCGGAAGTCCTACTGCGACTTATTCATTAAATAGGTCAAGGCCTGTACCGCGCTTACCCCCGCGACAAACATATAAATACGAGGGGACCGAGGCAAAAGTCCTCTTTCGACAGAAACCATCGACACTCTCTTTCGTTAAGAAATCTTTCATTAAGAAGTTTATTTTATCAGTGTTCATCACCATCATAGATCCTCGTAAGCAATTACAATTACCATTTATATATATATCTGCATATCACCATCATACATATCATCTTGTCTTATAACTATTCTTTCTAATCATCATATTATTTGTATTACCAACGCTTATTGCATTTCATGATATTTTGTATTATTTCGCTTATTGCTTTATTATAACATTTTGTATTATTTCGCTTATTGCTTTATATCATTTCATTGGCTTATTTCCATGTGTTTCATGTTCATATTCTTATATTGACACATTTATATATATGTTATGTGCAAATGCTTAATGTCTAACGCATTCTCATGTTAATATTTCTATAAACATAACCAGTGCATATATTCGGGTTTCAAGCTAATAAACCTCTTTGCTTAAATCACGCTTCGAACTATTGTGTATATTCTTCGGGTACAAAAAACCCCAAAACCAAAACAAATTGCAGCAACAGCTGATCTCGGTTCGCGAACGCGAAAGTGCTTCCAGTGTTTACCAACGTTCTTTTGCACGGGCCGTGTACAGCCGTATGCTTAGACGGATATCGCGGAAGCATTGCGTGTAACTTCTTATGTGAATGCAACGTTAAATCCAATTACCGGGCCAAACCAAAACAAGTGCTCTAACGGGTGTTCCCCGGATACCATTCGCCATTAAACTTCCCTGGTCGATCAGTGTGCTGGATGTAAGATTCGCGCCTGACCCCCTTCCACCCTCAGTGTGAAGGATTAAAGATTCGCGCCTGACTCCTTTTTACCCTCAGTGTGAAGGATTAAAGATTCGCGCCTGACTCCTTCTACCCTCAGTGTGACGGATTTAAGTTTCGCGCCTGACCTCCTTCCACCCTCAGTGTGACGGATGCAAGATTCGCGCCTGACCTCCTTCTACCCTCAGTGTGACGGATGCAAGATTCGCGCCTGACCTCCTTCTACCCTCAGTGTGACGGATTTAAGATTCGCGCCTAAAAGCTACCAACCCCAGTGTGTAGGATTTCACATTCTCGCCTGACTTTCTCCCCACATAGTCATCGTTCCCTAAAGACCTCCACCCGGGACGTGACAACCCATCCATTCTATACCACAGACGAGGTATAGGATAGACCTATCTACCAATGTATTTTTCTGCCACCGGTTTGGGGGGTCCTAGTGGTAAGGGACCCCCTTACCGTTTTAGTGTCGCATGCAACGTTACCGGCGAAATTTCGAAACAGATTGCAACGCTTCGCGTGGTAGGAATTAGAATTCAGCACGGGTATAACTAGGTTATTTTTTGAGAGTTGAAGCCCGCGATTTATGAATGTTTCTGTTAGAATAACAATTTAAAAATTATCTTATGAACATATTGCGTTCAACGGAAGAGAAAGGAGCATGAATATAAAACGATATCACATTCGCCTTTTAACTTTGCTGTCCTATTCCGGTTTATTTAACGCAAAACAAATTTCATTCGCCTGCAATAACGTAATTTGTAAAAACAGTGCTTTAATGTTTTTTAAGAGCACCTGTTGCTGAACCCCACCCATTCATCATGTGTTTGCGCATACATTAATGATGGTCTATATGATATAATACAGACATATAATAATAACAATAATAATAATAATAATAATAATAATAATAATAATATCTTTCTACTGTACTATATTATTTAAAAGGAACATATCGAACCCGTACACACCGATTTTGGTGGAATTTTGCAAGTGTGTAGAGTAGCTAAAAATATTCGATACATATTTTTTGAAGAAGGAATTCATTCTCCTCCATAACTATTAGAAAAATTCATTTGTTTATACTATATACTAACTGACGTTGACTGACTAATGTTAACTGATGTTCGGATGTTTCAGTAAGTTTATACACTATGTCCGATTTGTTTGTATATTATTTTTCACACGCTATTATTTTACTAACTATTGAAAAAGCAATAAATGTTTCATATGAAACTTTTTTTATTTGATCGAGGAAACTGAATAGTATATGAGGAGAAAGGAGTACGGTATTTAGAATGCAAGAAGTGAATATATTTAAGGTTTGGAATACATAATGTGCTCGACACGACCGTCCCATGCGAGCGACTGCAGGAGACCAGAGATGGCCAACAAATTATTTGAAATAAAAATTTGTGTACGAAATTTTTATTTCAAATAATTTGTTGGCCATCTCTGCAGGAGATTGCCTTCGTCGGCCGCCGATCGTCTCGTTCTTTTGTCCATGTCGACGGGATCGACATCGCATATCTGCCGCGTCCAACAATGCGTTTGCAGACTTCAGAATCTATGTAATTTGTCCCTTATTTAATCTATGACACTCAATTTTTTTAAGTCGGCGCCAGACTTACACAATGCAAATGATGAGGCACCGATATAAAAAAAATTGAGTGTCGTAGATTAAATAACGAACAAAATTATTTCTTACTTTTTAGTGCATTTTTATTTTTTTGAAGTCGATTTTAATTGTAATTTTCCATTTTATGCAACGATGCGCCATTATTGTGGCTTTTACACGCAGGTGGTGAAAAATCTCTCCGTACGAGAGTATAGCGCCGCGGTCAACCCTGTCGTAGCTAAAAGTTTTGAAATTGAGACGGGTACGAGACCAAACGACATTGTTTTCAAACTTCATTACAGTAATCTGGGGTGCGAGTGGTAAATCGGATCATAAAAGCGGAGCGCGCGGCTCGCTTACCTGGGCCGGGAAATTCCCAATAGCTCTTTGCCACGTGAATTTGAAAGAGACCACCCCAAAATTTTCGAAGCTCGGGGATCACTGCTGTTCAGCGGTCGCTGGCAGCTCTCCGAAGAGATTGCCTTCGTCGGCCGCCGACCATCTCGTTCTTTTGTCGATGTCGACGGGCTCGACGCCGCGGTTTCAGCCACGTCCAACAATGCGTTTGCAGACCTCAGAATCTATTGTTCTGGTTTTCTTTTTCATAATTTTATCTTCAATGCAGTGTATGCATAGATAAGACTTAAGGGGCAACTAATCAGACATGTCTTTGATAGTAGCGGTGTTTTAATTTTTTTCCTAGAATTTTTGTGTCTGAATGTTTTAAACTTTTAGCTACTCAAGGCCACGCTTATACCGGCTTCCATTAATACCATTTTTTGGAATGAGGCGCCATTATTGTGGCTTTTACACGCAGGAGGCGAAAAATCTCTCCGTGCAGGTGTATACCGCCGCGGTCAACCTTATCGTAGCTTAAAATTTTGAAATTCAAGACTTTTTCCTTCAGTGTCGGATCTGTATTCGTACTCAGAAAGTTAAAATTCGATGGCCACGACATTCTGGCCTTTTCACTGTACGCTCTCTTGAAATCGGTTGACCGGTAACGCGTACCTTTTTTTTTACAACCCTGAGGGGTTCTTAGGTAAAAGCTTTAAAACGATGCGGCTCGGGGGTCATAAACGCTAGAGTAGTGACATAAGGACAAAGTCAGCAATAGGCCATTCAGTAATCAGTATGCCAATTTCTATCATAGAAGTATCACAAATGGATTACTAGTATTTTTCTGATGAAAATGAAACCAAACTTGATAAAATCCTGATTATTTTTAATGACTGTAATGGAAAGTACTTGGAGTAGAGTAATTGAGGAAAGTAATGAAGAGTACCTGAATTCTACGTGAACTGACACGGAACTGCTATGTGTGCCCAGATCTTAACGTAAGCGATAACTACGCTCGAGTATTTACATCGTAGATGTTTTTTATAATTTTTAAATCCATTCAATAGTTAATAAGGACAGAGCCAATCAATTTGTAACGAAACGTAGGGATTTAGGGGCCTCGGATCCCAAAAACTACGAATATAAATTTTACAGAAACGTTTTAATTCATTATTTTCAATGATTTTTACATGTCGTAGGATGGGCACCGTCTGTTTAGACACGCGCGATGTGCAGAGATTTGCGGGAATGTTAGTAATAGCGTCAATTTTTAATATTTTTCGGCGTACGACACGTGAAAATATTAGTTAAATGTTCCACTACATGTAAAATACTAACAATCAATTTCATCTTGCAATTTATAGTTTAAGCTCTCAAGAAGTGCCATATTGCAGCGCCATATAGGCTCCTGATCCCCGAAATAGATTTTCAGAGAGAAATCCGGCGTGAGTCGTTGACAAACCGAGCCAAAGCGTAGCTTAGCGAAAGCCCGCCCTCTATGTTAAACTCTCACTCTAAACAAGCCACATGTATACAAGCACGCACACATCTTTCAGTATTTCAACACATTTCAGAGTAGTTCTTGAGTTGGACGCTGTTCATGAACAGAGGTCGCTAAATTCAGTCCTCAAATTATGGGTCGGTAACACAGTTTGGGTGGTGACATCACAGACCAGGTATAGAATCATCGACGAAGTATAGAATAGACCTATCACCTTATGGGACTTCGTGTCACCACCCAAACTGTATTACCGACCCATAACTCGAGGACTGAATTTAGCGGCCTCTGCTCATGAACAGCGTCCAACTTAGGAACTACTCTGAAATGTGTTGAAATGCTGAAAGGTGTGCGTGATTGTATACGTGTGACTTGTTTAGAGTGAGAGTTTGACAGAGGACAGGCTTTTGTGACGCTACGCTTTGGCTCGGTTTGTCAGCGACTCACGAGGATTCGCGTGGATTTTTCTTCGAAAATCTATTTCGGTGATCTCTTCTTGAAAGCTTATACAAGCTATAAATTGCAAGATGACATTGATTGTTAGTACTTTACGTGTAGTTGAACACTTAACTAACATTTTCGCGAGTAGTATGTTGAAAAATATTAAAAATTGACGCTGTTACTGACATTCCCACAAATCTCTGCACTCCGCGCATGTCTAAATAGACGGTGCCCATCCTACGACACGTATAAATCATTGAGAACAAGGAATCCAAACGTTTTTTTTAAATTTATATTCGTAGTTTTCGGCACCCGAGGACATTTTGCAATAGTTTATTTATTACTTGGGAACGATAGATTAGTAGTTAAAACTCTACGTTTCGTTACAAATTGATTGGCCTTTTCCTTATTAACTATTGTATGGATGTAAAAATTGTAAAGAACATCTCCGATGTAAGTACCCGAGTGTATCGCTTGCGTTAAGGTCTGTTTTCATTATTCCTAGATATGTACATATGAGAAACAGTTATGGTATTTTTTAAAGCACAAGTAAAAAAAAAGGCCCTGTTTTAAAATGGGAGGGAACCGGCACGGAGGTCCTTTACGCGACAAACGATCATTCTGGCAGCGGCAACAAAGTATAATACTACATTGTCTTCTTGCATTCTCCGTGCGTCTGATTTTCGCATGTCGATGTCGGTCCACGGACAAGCTAGGCTTCTAGATTTTAATTTCTTCTACAAATTCTGCAAAAGCCGTAATCAGTAGCTAAAAGCGGAAAACATGTATGTACACATGCTAGGCTAATCATAAGGTGAAATTTTTACATTCTCTGTTTCGGCTCGATTCGAGCATTTACGGCATATTAGTGAGATTTTTTTAATAAAAGGAAAATCAAATACGACGTGATTCGGGCAAGTAGATATGCACATATGTAGAGTTGCTATACGTCCTGTATATACGGGACTGTCCCGTATTTCACTGTTCCCGTGAAATATTTTACAGAGTAAAATAAACCATTACCTACCCACTTTTTTCATGTTTTATTTAATTAGCATTTAAATGTTCCGTATCAAAGCTTGACAATTATGGCAACCCTAAAAATAAATCACTACCTACCCACTTTTTTCATATTTTATTTGTTTAGCATTTAAACAAAATAAAAAATGGTAAAGATTCGTTAAGAGCAAACGCCTGATTTAGCGAGCTCTGCTTGCAAGACATTTCAAGTCGCATTGATTTTTGCCTTCAGGTGTATCGCGTTTCTGGGAACGGCGTCTGTTTAAAAAAAAAGACGAACTTTTCGATGGCCTTGACCTCAACAATCGATGAGAAAAAGGCCGCACATCTACTGAACGTTCGCTATCGTATTATTTTCTGGATTTTAAAAAAATATGTTATTATTTTTCCTCTTTCTGCACCAATTTTTTGCCGTACCTTCCTCATACCAAACTGGGTCGTAATTGGTTTCATTTTAGTAGACAAATCTGACATACAATACAGATGTTTGCATAATGATAAAAATATTGAAAAATTATTTTTCCATTAGAGGATACTGCATATTAATGGCCCTGTATTCCTTCCAAGCGCCTTCTGAATAATTTTAGAAATCTATGTGAACCTGATATCTATGTTTCCATATTTAAAAAAGTGATAGGAACTAGAGGAAATGCTGTATTGCGTTGTCTCAAGCGTAAATGTTGTAAAACGTTTATAAGACCGACTCGAAAAATCCGATCGTACCATATTTTATGGAAGAAAGAAAGTCAGAAAAGCATGTATTTAGCCGCGTAATATAACATTTTTAATAGTTTTTTTAGCAGGTTAGTCAATTGAATGTCAGGGTGGCTTAAAGTAATTATTTAAACATTTAAAGACAGTTCTTCGAAATATAAAAGAAATAATTACGGCTGCAGTCCCTAGTAATAATCCCACTAAATATAAAGAATTTAATGAAATTTAATGAACTTTTTTCCCGCTTGGGACCGCAAGTCAAATTTTCCGCGTACCCAAGCTCAGAAATATCATTCCAACTACCACTAATGTAGGGTGGGGAAAGTTCCTCTTTCAAGCGGCCGGGGCCGCCCAGGCTAGGGAAAATGCGCAGGCTGGATGCGCGTGATTATTATGTAGTCCCCCTCCTCGAAGTGACAGAAAATATAACCTATATGCTATATGACAATAAATGTTTATTGGCTATTTCGTTCCTTTACGCTACATTTGTGAACTTTTTATAACTTAACATCCTTCCAAAATATCGTTGTCACGCCGCAACGGTATATTTATGAAATTGGGTATAGCATATAGATTATAATTTCTGTCACTTTGAGCTAGAGGTGTGACTATCGAAATGTTATCGATATTTCGATATATCGATAATATGGTTAAGATATCGTTGACGCGAAATGACCCAGATAGCACACGACTTATAGACGACGTGTGCTACCTGGGAAATCAGCTGAGGTATACACGATATACCTGGTCTGTGATAGAATAGACCTATCACGGAATGTAATTTTGTGTCACACCCAACGTTATCGATTCAGTCTAAAATAAGATTACAATGCTACGAGTGGTAGGAATTGAAATTAAATCTTATCGGAAACGTTTAAAATCTAAAACGACATGAACGTTAAGACTAATTTCAAGAAACATGTTGCATAATTCCGTTTACTAATACATTTTGATAGAAGCATAATTTGCACTTATTTCCATAAATTTCGATTAGAAATATTATATAAATACAACCACGTAATAAACATTTGTACAGTCTCTTAGTTAGGTTATATTTTCGGTCACTTCGAAGAGTGGATTTTCTGCCCTCGAAGTGACAGAAAATATACTTAACCTATATGCTACAGGATAATAAATGTTTATTGGATATTTCGTTCTTTTGGGCTACATTTGTGAACTTTTTATGACTTAACATCCTTCCAAAATATTATTATTACGCCTCAACGATATATTTATGAAGTCGATGAGTTTAATTATTCGTGGTTAAGAAATCAAAATTTCCTATTCATAACGTCATTTTTTTAGTACATTTCATCGAAATAATAAGTTTTAGCTTAATTTGTTTATGTTTGCCAAATTCATGCCTTTTATTAGTCTCTACTTGATTTTAGCATCAATTTTCATGTTTACAGATTTCTATGCTTGATTAGAGGTGTGACTATCGATTATTGATAGATTATCGATATCTTATTGATATTTAACAATATATCGACAATATCGTTAAGATATTGTTAAGACGAATAGATCTATTCGCCTCTTCTAGAAGAGGCTGAGGTAGAATATAACACACTTTGTTGCAGCAACGATGCAAATAACAATTTTAAAGACATTGTAAAGCAACGATACATATTCATACTTTTAAAGATATCGCTTTCGATACTCAGCGGCTCAGCACCGATGTTTTCGCCCATTCACAACGGTGTTCTTCGGTGCTGGATAGCGCCGTGAATGGGCCCAGCACCGGTTTTTACGGTGCTCACTTTTCGAGCACCGTTATCAACGGTACAGACTTTTTCCCGCTTAGAATGCAACGCATTAATTGTATAATAAAGTCAATCAGAATCTATTTGTTTGTATTTAAATTCACGGCGCTGTCCAGCACCGAAAAACACTGAATGGGCTCAGCACCGATATTTTCGTCCGTTCACAACGGTGTTTTTCGGTGCTGGATAGCGTCGTGTATGGGCCCAGCAACGCTTTCTACGCTGCTGACCTTTTTTCGTGTATACCTCAGCTGATTTCCCAGGTAGCACACGTCGTCTATAAGTCGTGTGCTATTTGGGTCTATTCGCGTCAACGATAACTTAACCATATTATCGATATATCGAAATATCGATAACATTTCGATAGTCACACCTCTACCTCAAAGTGACAGAAATTATAACCTATATGCTATACCCAATTTCATAAATATACCGTTGCGGCGTAACAACGATATTTTGGAAGGATAGTAGTAAGGCTAGGCGGGTTCTAACTCAGATCCTCTGAGGGGAGCGCGGGGGCGGGGGGAAGTGAAGGCGCGCGGGGGAGCGCGGCGGAGAGAAACATGGGCGCGGGGTCTGCGGGGAGTGGAAGAGCGGTTGCGCGCGCACGAGCCGCGGAGTGGGGGAAGCCGCAACCGCGGAGGGGATCAGTCCGGGCCGAGCAGCCGCGGAGACCTGACCCACCGTCCCCGTAATTTTTCAAAGGGGGAGGCCCACCCCCGAAAAGTCTTTTTCAGATTTTGGCCCACCCCGAAAATTTTTCAGACCTAACCCAGGGAGGGGACGGCCCCCGAAATTTTTTTTCCAAACCAACATGCGTCGGAAATTGTTTAATAATTTATTTTTTATCCGAAATTGTTTCGGACGATGTCGGGAAAGATCGATGTTCTTTTCTTTTACGCACCGCGTCTTCGGGACGGAAAGAGAGAGAGCATTACTTTAAAGCTAAATTCGGAGGAGGGAAAGAGAGAGAGCATTACTTTAAATCTAAATTCGGAGGGTGGGAAAGAGAGAGCATCACTTTTAAAGCTAAATTCGAGAGAAAGAGACGGCACTACATAGCGGTACAATCGCTTTCGTTCTAAAAATTTTCAAAATGATTTTAAATCTTAGCGTCGCAGTGTATCGCGCGATCGTGTGTAACTTGACTCCTCTGGAGCAGCCGCGTGCGATGACGTCATGTGGCGGCGCGAAGAATTATGCGACGTCAGCAAATCTTAAAATTATGTGGCGAGGAGAAAGACGGGTAAATAAATGGAGAAATAATATAGGTTTAAGAAATTTATTTCAAATATAAAGAATATAAAAAAAAAAGAATATAATAAAAAAATTATCGTGGTGGTGGTGGCGATGGGGACTGCGGCCGCGGCCGTCGCAGTGGCGGCGCCATTGGGCGGTTCGGCACCCATGGGCGCCGCAGCCGAGCCGCCATCGCAGGACCAATGACTTGTTGCAGGTCCTAGAACATATACACAAGCATTGATATAATATTTGCATATAATAAACAGCAAATGTATAAAACAATGCAAACTACTACATACCAGCGGAGGTGGCAGCGATGGAGGTGGCGACGGCCAGTGAGGTGGTGGGGGAGGCGACGGTGGTGGCGAGTTCTGGAAAAAAAAATAGAAATCGACGATATAATATTGACACAAACGTCTGATTTGATCTCGCTCGATTTCAACGATTAAACGCGATAAATATAAAAATATTTAAAAGTACATACCTCGGGGTCACACTCCGGGGCGATCCTCTCCAATCCCATTGTTACACAAAAAAAAATGTTCACACTTGTAAATGAACCAACACCTTCAAAGATTTGAAGACAACTGGTCTCGCTGCATCTCCAAGCTCTCGCGTATAAACTCATATCTTGAAATCGAGAAGTGCATAGCTTTGCAAAAGTAAGATGCTGTTGTTCTTCGCCATCTTCATCACAGGCCACCTGCATTTTCGCTGACCATCCTCTCCTTATTCCCGCGCATCTTCTTTCCTTTTTCTTTGGACACATTATTCGACTAGATCGAACCACTTTGAATGTGTATCGAACATGAATCGAACCACTTTCAACATGAATCGAACCACTTTCAACATGAATCGAACATCAATCGAACATGAATCAAACCACTTTCAACATGAATCAAACCACTTTCAACATGAATCGAACCACTTTCAACATGAATCGAACCACTTTCAACATGAATCGAACCACTTTCAAAATGAATCGAACATCAATCGAACATCAATCGAACCACTTTCAACATGAATCGAACCACTTTCAACATGAATCGAACCACTTTGATCGTGTATGGTACCACTTTGATCATGTATTGTACGTGTATGGTAACTTTCAACGTCTATCATACCACTCTGAACGTGTATCAAACCACTTCTACGTAATTATAACTACCGTCTTAATCTAGCATACATCATGTGCAGGAGATTAGGTTGAAGAGGGTTAAGAAAAACATTTTATACATTAAAATTGATTATATTTTATTTAAGCATTTCTCTCTGACGTTTAGACCACCAGTTGAATATTTTAAATACATTTTGCATGGCACAGTGCTTTGCGTGTCTGCCACATCGCAGAGTATTAATTACATTTAGCTTATTTAGAGATTTGATATCCTCGTAGTCAATGTCCAGCGTCTCGATGACCATGTCCATTCTCGTATCTTCATCGAGGAAATCCACAAGCCAGTCGCGTTTCTGCAACCCTTTTACGTATACGATATGGGATGCGCCATCTTCTTCGTCGATCGCATCAGCTACAGCTTTCGTAATTAGCCGTTTGGCCATACAGTATGGAACGTCTCCATCGTCCCACCGTAGTCCATGATGTTTTGCCACCAACCACCGAATGCTTGATTTGTCGGATTTCGTAAGAAGATATTGCGGCATCGAACTCCCAAAAATATAGTGCGAGAGAATCGTTCCCATTCGTAGGACAGCCACTTCCTTGACAACAAATCTTCCATCGACGATGAACCCTTGCAGGTCAACAAATGTTGGCACGGTCATTATCGATACGATTTAGAGGTCCGCTCGCTTCCAAGACAGATGGGAGAATGCACTTTTTCTCGTAAAGCATCTCGATTTTCACGATGAAATTTTCTTTTGGTAGTAATTTGACACAGGAGAGGGCGTGGCAATTTAATTGATTTTGCGCACCACGTTCGTCAGCGGATTGTATTCAACCACCCGATCGTGTAGAATCAGACAGTAGGCCGTAGTATTTATCGGCACATTCCCTTTACACTCGAATTCTATGCGCACGTCCACCGTGCCATTCTTGATCGACTCATTTTGTCGCGAGCAATCAATCACCACGAGGGGACCAAATTGTAAAAATTCGGCCACGGTGAATAATGCCTCGTTGCAACTATGTCCATAATACGATTTATGGAATTGCGTATACATATGATACAAGATGGCATGCTTATTCTTGTCAAAGTCCAAGTTCATGTCATCGTATGGGTAAAATTCCGAGTTGAGAAAAAGTTTTACATTGGTCAATTTGCAGTTGTTGAACCTAGTAACATCTTCGCTCATCACATTCCTTCGACCAGTCTGTAGAGCAAGGATAATAACTCGCGGCTTCTCCAGCTGTGCAGATGCCTTCACGGCCCACGAATGCTTGGTCGTACTCTGTAAGAGAGGATACTCGTACAGATCCCACGATTGAAAACAAATGCTCAGGTTTTGCCCACGTTCCAAAGCATGTAGCAACGATAGCTTATTAACGTCATTTAACGTCACATGAGGCATCCGCCATTGCACTTTAAGTAATTCAATTTCTGGTTCCAGCATCGGCGATCCTATTAGAGAATTGTTGTCGTTGCGCGATCGTATTAAAATCAATTCGTGACGCGCATTAATAATAATGCGTTTGTAGTTCTCACAAAATCCCAGCAAATATTTTAGCGGGATGCAAAAATTGAAATGATTTTTCAATATTGACCCATCGCGTCGTTTCAAGCCCCATCCAGCATTCTCCATATTTTGTCTTCGCTAGATGTCAACGATACATAGTTTTTAAGCGTGCTAGTTATCCCAACGTTTCTGTTGCGATCAATCTCCACGCCATTCAGCTCGTATCGAATCTCATCGAATAAGAACGCCATGCAATTATTTCCCAACGACACCGTTAATGTATCGTTTGGCTTGTTTATCTTCAATTTTCCCTCCAAGTAGAGGAAACTTTCACACGGCAATGTGTATAAATCCTGCTGCTGTATGGTTATTCTTATTTCATCGCTGTATCCAAACGTTGAGTTGACATATGGGTTGTATGTGTGAGTCTCGAGCTTGACGATGCGATCATCAAACGTCGGCTTCCCTCCAATGCTTAGAATGTCAACCATTTTTTTTTCAACTTAACTGTGCACAATGAATCCCAATGATTTCAAAAATGCAATGTTCGCAGCACTGAGCCTCTTCTTTTTAGTATAATCAGAGTTGTTGCAGTTGTTGTTGTTGTTGTTGTATACAATTTCGTTTGGAAGAAACGGGTTTCTGGAGTCGTTCAGCACAAGCATCTCTTTCGATCACGTCACACGTATTATCGTCGTCGCCGTCGTACGTGCAATCTGATGGTAATCTCTTCACCTCGAAAATCGAGCAACCGTCCGTCTTGATCCACAACGCGTATCGTTAGATCCGTAATGACCCGTGCGGTGATTGGAAGGTAAATGATCTGCGCGGGCGTTTCCGATATCTTATATCCTGGTGGGACTCTCGGAGAAAATTCATGTATCGCATGTACGCGCTTCCCATTGTTGTACGCGCCAGCGGTCACGCTGCATTCTACGCGAATAATGTTCACGTTCATGATATTAATTGGATCGTCCGATTCATGCCACCGTCCAGGTTCTAATACCCGATTCGTTGAGAATCCCAGTAGCGATCCAATGTTATTGGACTTTGTAAAGTCTATGACGAACGAGCAGTACAGCTCGCTTTTCATGGTGTTGTTGTTGGGGCGCAACACTATAGGATACACATCGTTGTCACCGACATCGGTGCCACCGAGATTTTGAGGATATCGCTCGAGTAATCGCTGCTTCAAATACTTGGCAATAGCGTCTAGTTCGTAGGAGCCGTGTGGAATTGTAATGTATTCATGAGTGGTGTCGATGCTATTGTTGATGTCATAGTTTACGACAAAGTAGAATTTATCGTTGCTCGAGTCGATGTTTGGTATCGTGTGATAAGTTTCAAAGGTTGCTAGACCAAGCTCGTAATCATTGTCGCTCAAATCTATGGGCGGAAAGTAGCTTACCGCGAGGGTGCTACTCTTGCCGGTTAGAGTGAATGTTAACGACATATTCCGAGCTGTACGACTGGACTGGTACTGAATCAGAGTGGTGGGAAGTCAATCCTTAAATTTGATGCCAATCGTTTGTAGAAAGCGTAGACATAGTTGTCCACAATTGCTCTGATCGTACTTCTGATAAGCCGTTCGATTGTATTCGATTTTCACGACATCTTTGTCCAGATATTGTACCAATTCCTTAGGCGGTTGAAGATTTCCGAAGCTGTCGAAATATATAGCTCGACACCCTCTCGTCGCATACGCCACCCAATGAGTCCCCCGCCCCTCGACATTGTCCAAATTTACGATACCGCTCTCGTTTCGACGTACTCCTCCGGCTGGTAGCGCGTTACGCATAAAAACACCTCTAAAGAATGGAATACGCATACGTTTTGCAAACTCCTCCAATTGCGCGTCGGTAGTTACACCCGCGGGCATTTTTATTTTCTTTTCGACGTTTTTTTTTTTCGTTTCGATATTCCCTGTCCGCGCTTGTATGGTGCGAGATAAAGTCCACGACCTTCCATGGAGCGATTATGACGTTGCATTTCCTGCAGCTGATGTTGCGTCACCTTATTATCGTTTACCGCCTTGGCTATCCCCGCCGCTCCACCAGCTAACGATCCGAGAACACCTAGCAGCGGGAGAAGTGGTAATATACCACCCCGTTTTGCTATCGGAAGAATCCGCTTTTTCGGTGCTCTCTTTGGAATACTTTTGCGCAATTTTGCTTTCATCCCCATTCCGATTTTCGTCTTGGCCTTCATAGCTGCCCAAATAGCTGTAGCAGCACCTCTTTCGCCCAGAGTCGAGTCACGCGCAACGATGCGTTTTCGCGCTTTGTCAGCGAGTACGTTATCTGCCGCGTGCCTTTCGCCGAGGTCGTTGCTACGTGAATACGCAATATCGTGTTCGCGACACGCTGCGTCCAACGGATTGATGCCTTGATCACCTCTAGCCAATCGTTTTGCCAGATGAGTTCCTGGGCCGCAAAACTGGTATCCCGGGATATGTAATTCGATAGGTAGCGCGTTTATCGCCCGATTTAACAAACCACAACCTTTCTTCACTCGCATCGGCGACATTCGCTACAGTTTTTAATCAATGGTGCTGGACCATCGATATGCGTTCGCTGCCAAGGGCGATTATAATGTTCCAGACACCGACGATACTGCTGAACCTCGGAATCGGCTTTTATATGCTCGGGGAGTCTGTCCCACAACTGATCAATGTATCTCTCGAACTCTCGCAGTAGAATAATCTTTGGTATATATTTCAACTGTTCAGAGGTTAAGTCTCGAATATCACAATTATCCGACAGGACCAGAAGCATTTTGAACACTGAGCTGTTTTGCTTCGGCGCGGACCTATAAATAGAACGCGTCACCGCTTCGATGTATCAAAATTATTTTTCGCAGTTTGCGGAGAGGATGCGATTCGTGCGACAGCCTGTGACGATACGCGTGACAAATTTTGACGATAAATCACGAGTGATGCCCTCGAAAACAAAGCGCAAACATGGTAGCATGCTACCAAACACTATACGGTGTCTCATTTGTGGCCCATCAAATTGTGGAAAGACCAACGTGCTGGTGAGCTTGTTGGAAAGTCCTCACGGCGTTCGCTTCGAGAACGTGTACGTGTATTCCAAGTCGTTGCAACAGCCGAAATACCAGTATTTGGAGAATTTATTGGCTCCGATAGATGAAATTGGCTACTTTACGTTTTCGAATAACAGTGATGTCATCCCACCGAGCGAATCGCTTCCGAATTCCATTTTTATCTTTGATGACGTGGCATGCGACAAGCAAGATACGATAAGGGAATACTTTGCAATGGGGCGCCACTCGAACGTTGACTGCTTCTATCTCTGTCAGACGTATGCAAAGATTCCCAAACATCTTATACGCGACAATGCCAATCTGTTGATTCTGTTTAAGCAGGATGGTACCAACTTGAAACATGTGTACAACGATCATGTAAATACTGATATGTCTTACGAGGATTTCTGCGCTTTGTGTCGTAATTGTTGGCAACGAGAGTATGGTTTCGTGGTAATAGACAAGGATAGCGCGATGTCCAGTGGACGTTATCGAAAGGGATTTAACGAGTTCGCCGTACCGTGAGATGGTCAATTGTCATCAACCTGTCGGTGGGAAAGCAACGTCTGCTGCACAATGATGATTGATATCGATAGTCTGGAGATTAAGGGTCGTGAGAAAATAGCGAAGGAAATTGCAAAAACCAGCGAAGCCATTCGCAAGAAACATCAGGCTTTGAAGTCTGGCAAGATGGAGGAAGATATCGCGTTGGAGAGATACTTTAAACCTATCGTCGAAGCCTTGAAACATATCGTGGAAAATACCACAGCGGCAGAAGCTGACACATCACCGCTGACGAGCATGGACGTTGAAGAGAATGAAACATTAACGCCTAAAACAAAAATCCAGTCGAAATGGAGCACATCGCGCAAGACAAAGAAGAAACGACACACATCATCGGAATATTCACTCATAACCTCCACACCAGTTCAATCGAAGCGAAAACGACAAAACGATTCCTCGGTTCCTCCCACACCAATAAATACAATTCCCAGTGTACAATTGCTTGCAACCGAGGATGATGATGACGACGTTTTCGAAACTAGTCCAGATGAGTCGTTTGTAACATCTATTAGACAGCAACTTCAAACATCCGAGGGACAAGAAACGTTTCGCAACCATTTCGGTCCGCTGGGGCAAGAATACATGAGCGCCATCCTAAGTATGGATAAGGATACAACAATTGACTATGTGTACGGCGTATACTTTGGCAATAGTGGAACGATGCTTGGAGATAAGGCTTTCGATATGGACAAGGATGATAATATAATCATCGGTGGTGTAAAATACAAAGGAACGCCCGGCCTTTACGAACTGATTTTCAAGAGAATTCCCGACGATGCCCTGTACACCGATGCTGATAAACAAAAATACAAAAGTATACTGCTGGCGACGAATGCCTACAGACGCAGTCATTGTGCTCAAAAACCCATATTGGGTAACAAGGGATACAAGTACAAACATGTAATTGCACCACTAGTCCCCCGCGCATCAACGAGTAAAGCAGGAAAAGGTCTAAGGACACCGCTAGCGATGATGGTAAACGACAATAAGATCGATTACGTGCACTGGGACGATCCCAACGAGTTGGTGGATCGATTGCGTTTGCTTGAAGCGTCGCGTCAGGCGGGTAACAACTCCCACGATCCCGAAATTCTATCGATTATCGAGGAACTCCGCGAGGTAGGTCTCATTATAAATTAAACCACACGTCGATGATTTGCACTGTATGCATCGAGATGCCGATCAACAAATTTGGAGTATCGCTCGAGAAGAGTGGAGCAGCTAGAATGGACTATTACAAATGGAGCGGCATGCTTCGAAATTATATGCGAGATAACGCTCTTTGTGTGGACGGTGCCGACTTTGATGCAAAATCATGCAAGATACGACGCGTAGCTCAGCCGGTGGCCGACACCGATGTCGTCAATAAACTATACATGGAAAAGAGCATTAAACTTTTGAGAGAGCAGCAGGAAGAATTAGAGAGGAAGCTGGTCGTGTTTCAAAGAGATATGCTGACGTTGCAAAACAGCGTTAAAAAGATATCGCAGGCGTCAAATTCAATCCCACAGCAGCGCTGCGAAGGAGAATCATGCGAGGCGGCTGAACTTGTTCCCGGGCCGATTGGGAGCACATAATGCATGTACACGATAATTATCGCATCATTCGTGTCAAAGACACCTCTGCGATCAAACATGCAACCATTATCGAAATCTAAAAGTAAAGAAAACCATGGCCCCAAGAAGCGACAACTTATTGAGGAATTGCATGCTCCAGCTCGAAGACATTTCCCGCGGAGGCGCGTCATAGTGCATGGATACGACGATCTGTGGCAAGCTGACGTTGTAGAAATGCGTCCATACTCGCGATTCAACCAAGGCCACCACTACATACTCACCGTTATCGATGTGTTGAGCAAGTATGCATGGGCGGTGCCGCTCAAGACTAAAAGTGGTGCTGAGGTGACTAAAGCGTTTGCAAAGATATTTAGAGATCGATATCCGAAAAATTTGCAAACCGAAAAGAATTTTACAACGCCGATGTGCAGAAACTCTTGACAAAACATGATATTAATCATTATTTGACGTATTCGGTGATGAAGGCCTCCGTCGTAGAACGTTTCAATCGAACTTTGAAGAACAATATGTGGAAAATGTTTACGCTCAATGGAACCTACAGATGGATCGATTCGCTATCACGTCTTCTCGCAGAGTATAACGCACGAAAACATAGAACCATCGGAATGCGTCCTCGCGATGTTACCGCTGCGATCGCCGACAAGCTGCTATCCACCGTATACAGCAACATAAAGATCGCTGCTCCGGCGAGATTCAAGTTGGGCGAGTTTGTGCGCGTGAGCAAATTTAAAACCATCTTCGATAAAGGCTATACGCCGAATTGGACAACGGAGGTGTTCAAGATAGCCAAAGTACAGGCAACTAATCCCGCGACGTATCTGCTCGTCGATTCCTGTGCAAAACCTGTTGCCGGAGGATTCTATGAACACGAGCTGCAACGCGTCACCGATCCTGATGTATATCTGGTGGAAAAAGTGTTGCGTAGGAAGGGGGATAAGGTATACGTCAAGTGGCTGGGGTTTGATAAATCACACAATTCTTGGATAAATAAAAATAATGTATTGTAACATAATAATACATGATTCAATAAATACAATGATATACATATATATATATATATATATATATATATATATATATATATATATATATATATATGTAAATGAGTGAACAATTTTTTTATTTTTACACATTAATTCCACCATTTATAATTTCTATGCATGAGTGAATTTTACAATGGTATTTTATAATGTCTCCAGGGCAGAGTGTCGGTCGAATCGGGTACGATATGACGCTTATCGTCGTACGGACTTAGAGCGATTTTACATTCCGAAATGGTGTACACTTTGTGCAATTTAGACCGTATGCACGATTGTCTGCGAACCATTTCGATCTCCCTTTGCAAACACTGCGCGTAGTCGTCGAAAGTTATCGTTCTGGCTATGACGTTGGTCTTGACGCCTTTCGCCTTTTTCGTATCTTTTTTGCCGTCTACGCGGAGTGCATACATTTTCGCTCTAAGACCTACGAACTCGGTCATTATCGCACCGTTATTTTCATCTTTCATCAGCCCCGGAACCTTCTTATTTACACACGGCATATTATATGAATTGTCGATAGGATAATCGCTTGTGTCGAATCTATCGATATCGCGTTTCATGGACTCGTAGATATCGTCGCATCGAATGTGATAAATGAGACTGTCCGTGTCTGTGTATAGAATTTTACAATTTTGCCCGTGCAGGGGAGACATGTACTCGTGATGAAATTCATACAAACAAATTTTTTATATGTCCAGAATGCACATACCCACGTATATCGGTTTGTTGAATTTCACCTCGAGTTTTCGCAATTCAACAGCTATTAAATTTTCCGAAAAAACACTTCTGCTATGGAAATTCGGTTTCGCGATCATTGCCTCCGCGCCATATCGCCCTTCCCAATGTGTCAAAAGTTTTACGTCCACGAGATTTCGAACATTTTCCATAGTTTTACCAAATACCGCGTTGTTCATCAATTTGTACAAATTTTTTTCAAAGTCGTTTGTCGCGCCTGTTCTAAACCGTGTATTGAGTTCGATGTAATCGCGGAGCCAGAGAGATTGAGCGAATTGAAGCACGCGATGTATCTTTGTAATACGAAGACCGTGACGCGTGCACTGCTGCAGGTTGCGGTAATGGATGACGTAACGCTGCTTATCGTATACCGTCGCGAGTAACTTGTCCTGTCTGCTGCCAGGTGGTTTGGCACGCGTCGGGCAGAACGGTAGATCGGCATGAGCGTCGTGCAGACGTTGTGGATATTCCAGATCTACCTCGAGAATGTATCCCGTGGGCGAATCGACCGCGATCGAAGACACGTCAAATTTTTCAACATCTTCGACCCATTGAAATTTAGCATATGGCAGAGGCTGACACATTGCCCATCCATACAAATTGTTCACGTCAAAGTACATCAAGTACGATGACTCTTCCGATGCGTCGTAAGATGGCATGTACTTGTTATTGGCATGTGCGTATCTTCCGGAACATTGACTCAAACCCCCGCGTATACCGCGTTCGATAAACATGACCATATCGACGTCGGTGAGCAATTCGAATGTAATTTTGGTATGTTTTAGCATGGCATCCCATGTGAAACCGGGTAAAGTATAATAATGCGCCGAATCTAGTCCGTAACTCTTGATGCAACTTTCGCGAAAATTTTCAAAAATATCTGCCAATAACAAGACATCTGTTTTCAAATACAAATCGCTGTATTCGCCCAAGGTTCTAATGCCGAAACGCTGCCAGACAGTCTCGGCGTGCGCGTAATCACTCTCGGATACAGTCTCACCCGTTAACGAACTGTAGAATGATTCGCGCGGTGGTAAGCATGGGTCCTGCAGCTTGTTCGCGCAATCAAGGTATTCGTACGGAAAGACACCCTTTCGTGTCAGTAAATTGAAATCCTCGACGGATAATGTTTCAAACTTGGATCGTAAAATTTTTAATTGATCTGTGCTAAGAAAAGATGCTAATTTGTCGAGACTGGTGTTGAGAAATTTGTACGAATCGATGAATCGCAATTTAATACAATTTTGCGAGTCTGAGTCAGCCGTATCTTCGACATTTTTTGTGAAAGAAATATACTTTTCTTTAGTTATGGGTAATACGTCGACGTGACCTTCGAAAGCGGTAGCTATTTCCTCGATAATGAAATGCGAATCGTAGCCTGATAAATTATGAAAAACTATGGGGATGTAAAACGCGTTTTTATAATTTAAATTGCACTCCGAATGTGCTGGACCTCTAAACCGCCCGGATAGATGACAATGATCGCGGACTCGTATATCGCCAGCCTCGAATGGTTCTTCGCAAATATGACAGTGTGTTGCATCGCGAAATGCCGTCAACTGTTCGGCGGTTAAATCAAGCATGGGAACATTGCTGGTCAGGATGGGTTTGGCGAAATTTGCAAAATTTTTTAGTTCGTCTACGAACCATGAAACGCAATCCGCGTCGCGGCGACATCGATACACCGATAGCGATGTATCGTACGAGCAATGCATGTAGTAGGCTATACTATGAACTTCGTGGTGTTGATACGTGTGTAATTTATTATCATCACCCATTCGTTGGCTGTCCTCTGTTTTCTCGATGATGCACTCCAGATCGGCGTACACCACGAAGGGGAGCCGCTCCTTCCTACAGTGGTTCTCGAAGCTGAGCAAGTTGTTACCTTCGCTGGGCAGCAGGATGGCGCAGTCGTTCATCTTGCTACAGTCCAGCGAATGAAGCTCCAACTTCTCAGCAGATCCGAAGTAGTGCATGCATCTGTAAAAAAACAAAAAAATTTTTATTTAATTTGTTTCGCGAGACATTTCAACATTTCATACGTTAATATACGTACCGGTCGCAGATGAATTTCTTTGCCTTCTTCTTGCTCAGCTGTGCGCTCACCAGCCGGGACAAGTCCTTGATCCATACAAAGTGTCCTACATCTCCATCATTCGGTATGTAGAGCAGGTTGATGTGCCGATCCCTCTTGTGCTTGGTGAGACGCAGCGGAAAGACCGTCTTCGTCTTCTCCGCCTCGAAGCTATAGACGTTGATCGAGATTTCGTTCTGCCGCTCAAACATCCCAATTTGCTCCAGGGACATTGGGAACTCAATGCCCTGGAAATTTAATACGGAAGCATATGGCGGATATGAACTTGGGCGATCGGCATTTCTTTCCGCAGGATGGAGAGCGGCTACCACTGCCCACGCGAAACACGCATTGTCCGGGGATTGCACACTGATCGTTGCCTTCTTCAAAGATAATATCTGTGGCAACTTGTGATGGCACTCCGCGCGCAGCGGATTGTACTTATTGACATTGACGGTTAGGTTGAGGATTCGCGTCAATGCCCATCCGCTGTCGCGTTCCTGGAACTCTTCCAGCGATGCCAGGGTGGGTTCGACGACGCATCGCTGGTACCACTCCTGCAGATCGGATGTATCGAAGAGTTCACAGTTCCGGGTGTTGATGCTTTTGCAAGCACGTTTATCACCCACCACAAATTCACCGTTGAATACAGTGTTCACTTTGAGGTTTCGACGTTTTCTGAAAGCGCCCCGCACGTGCTCCAACACAATGGTCGCCGCATCCTGGAGGAAGTTGCGCGGCTCGATATAGTTCGAATTGAGCACGGCACCGGTTAACACGCGACTATCGAACGCAGTGTCTATTTCGCGCCACAAAAGTCCCGTACTCGAATGTCCAGCACCTTCGCGCACGAAACGTCCGCGCAACGAATGTTTCAGTCCTTCGAGTCGTGCGATTCGAGCAATCAACGATTGTTGAATACCGATCGATAATCGCGGGCGTTTCACTCGGTTGTGTTCTTCTAAAGATTCGATGTACTCGTTGCACCGTTCTTCCCACGCGAGGTATTCTTCACGCGAACTGAATCGTGCAGATTGATCCCGCAATTGATGTTCTACTTGCGCGAATTCCATGATTGTAAATGGAGTGATTGTAAATGGACTGTATATGTAACGTCTTTTACGCGCAACAGGTTGCAACGATTTGAGACTTTGTGCAGTTCGGAGCGTGCTTTTATGACTGATACCACGATTTGGTATCTCTGTCTAACTCTTTTGGCGTACCCCCTCCCTCGAATGCACCGCATGCAAAAAAAAACGACGATCCGTCCCAACATGGTTCTGTACAGTTTCTGCCGATACAGCATAATTCTTTCTATGATTCACGCGTATGACGAATTAGCGCGCAAAATCATTCGACACAGTTTCTGCTGACACCGCATAATTCTAAGATTCTGCGCTTCCACAGGTATTATATTACATTCAACACGTGTCGAGACTTTTATCCTTGAGGATGGGGATTAAATTACATACAATCGTGCGATATGCTGCGACTTTAAGATTGAAAAACATTATGGAAAAAGCTTTAGAATAAAATGCGGTGGTGGGGGAACCAATTGCACCGCTATTTAAGCCTGTCTCCCGGTCGCTATTCCATCAATCGCTCAGTACCCTCAGTGACTTTCGACGGAACAAATAGTGCTCTGAAAAAAAAAATGTGCAGTACCAGTGTCGAAGGAAATGTTGAACGTATGAATTATTACGTTCCGATCGTGCGAGATGATGGCGTAGCTCCATGTGGGAATAATACATTTGACAGGTAAGACTTAATTTTCGCATATTCTCAAAATTGTATTCCTGATACGAGTGGACAATTTCATAGCTTTGATTGTTCTCTTAGTCCGCGCCGAGGATCGCGTATCATGGTCAGAAGATACGCGTTAACATCCATGGGCAGCAAATATTTGGAAATTGGAATCAACGTAGGACCTATGGCTGATCTTGAAGTTCTTCTCGGCGATAATCATGGGAATCATCTTATATTACCATGGCATACATGGAATGTGCTATTCGACAGCCGTGAAACCATCGAAGAACGTGCACAATTACCTGAACCAGACTCGATGTGGATTGATGATTTAATGGTGGAATTTCTTCGGATCTTTGATTCATCGATTGTAAAGATGATGCGAGCTGATAACTCACTGTATTTCAAACTGAATACAGTATCATTTTTATGTAATCTTGAGCCATGCATAAGCTATGTGTATCCGCGCCTGCATCAAACTGCAGAGGATGTGAGAGTAAAATTTGAAACTTTTGTTAACGTGCTACAGCAGAGCGATGTTGCGTGTGAAACATTAGTTGCGCGCAGCGCTGCTAAAATAATACGTGATAGCGAATATTACGACGAGGATTATCTTGTAGATTGCGAACTGGTAGCATGCGCCATCAATGATATTCTAGCCCATGCTCGTAGGAAAAAAAAATGTTAGATTGTATTCTTTTAATTTTATAATAAATTTCTTAAACCTATATTATTTCTCCATTTATTTACCCGTCTTTCTCCTCGCCACATAATTTTAAGATTTGCTGACGTCGCATAATTCTTCGCGCCGCCACATGACGTCATCGCACGCGGCTGCTCCAGAGGAGTCAAGTTACACACGATCGCGCGATACGCTGCGACGCTAAGATTTAAAATCATTTTGAAAATTTTTAGAACGAAAGCGATTGTACCGCTATGTAGTGCCGTCTCTTTCTCTCGAATTTAGCTTTAAAAGTGATGCTCTCTCTTTCCCACCCTCCGAATTTTGATTTAAAGTAATGCTCTCTCTCTTTCCCTCCTCCGAATTTAGCTTTAAAGTAATGCTCTCTCTCTTTCCGTCCCGAAGACGCGGTGCGTAAAAGAAAAGAACATCGATCTTTCCCGACATCGTCCGAAACAATTTCGGATAAAAAATAAATTATTAAACAATTTCCGACGCATGTTGGTTTTGAAAAAAAATTTCGGGGGCCGTCCCCTCCCTGGGTTAGGTCTGAAAAATTTTCGGGGTGGGCCAAAATCTGAAAAAGACTTTTCGGGGGTGGGCCCCTCCCTTTGAAAAATTTCGAGGACGGTAGGTCAGGTCTCCGCGGCTGCTCGGCCCGGACTGATCCCCTCCGCGGTTGCGGCTTCCCCCACTCCGCGGCTCGTGCGCGCGCAACCGCTCTTCCACTCCCCGCAGACCCCGCGCCCATGTTTCTCTCCGCCGCGCTCCCCCGCGCGCCTTCACTTCCCCCCGCCCCCGCGCTCCCCTCAGAGGACCTGAGTTAGAACCCGCCTAGCCTTACTACTAAGGATGTTAAGTTATAAAAAGTTCACAAATGTAGCGTAAAGGAACGAAATAGCCAATAAACATTTATTGTCATATAGCATATAGGTTATATTTTCTGTCACTTCGAGGAGGGGACTACATAATAATCACGCGCATCCAGCCTGCGCAATTTCCCTAGCCTGGGCGGCCCCGGCCGCTTGAAAGGGGAACTTTCCCCATCCTACATCAGTGGTAGTTGGAACGATATTTCGGAGCTTGGGTACGCGGAAAATTTGACTTGCGGTCCCAAGCGGGAAAAAAGTTCATTAAATTTCATTAAATTCTTTATATTTAGTGTGATTATTACTAGGGACTGTAGCCGTAATTATTTCTTTTATATTTCGAAGAACTGTCTTTAAATGTTTAAATAATTACTTTAAGCCACCCTGACATTCAATTAACTAACCTGCTAAGAAAACTATTAAAAATGTTATATTACGCGGCTAAATACACGCTTTTCTGACTTTCTTTCTTCCATAAAATATGGTAAGATCGGATTTTTCGAGTAGGTCTTATAAACGTTTTACAACATTTACGCTTGAGACAACGCAATACAGCATTTCCTCTAGTTCCTATCACTTTTCTAAATATGGAAACATAGATATCAGGTTTACATAGATTTCTAAAATTGTTCAGAAGCTACCGACTCTTTATAACAACATTTTGGTCGGCTCTTAGAAGGAATACAGGGCCATTAATATGCAGTATCCTCTAATGGAAAAATAATTTTTCAATATTTTTATCATTATGCAAACATCTGTATTGTATGTCAGATTTGTCTACTAAAATGAAACCAATTATGACGCAGTTTGGTATGAGGAAGGTACGGCAAAAAATTGGTACAGAAAGAGGAAAAATAATAACATATTTTTTTAAAATCCAGAAAATAATACGATAGCGAACGTTCAGTAGATGTGCGGCCTTTTTCTCATCGATTGTTGAGGTCAAGGCCATCGAAAAGTTCGTCTTTTTTTTAAACAGACGCCGTTCCCAGAAACGCGATACACCTGAAGGCAAAAATCAATGCGACTTGAAATGTCTTGCAAGCAGAGCTCGCTAAATCAGGCGTTTAAACAAGTAAAATATGAAAAAAGTGGGTAGGTAGTGATATATTTTTAGGGTTGCCATAATTGTCAAGCTTTGATACGGAACATTTATTTAAATGTTAATTAAATGCTAATTAAATAAAACATGAAAAAAGTGGGTAGGTAATGGTTTATTTTACTCTGTAAAATATTTCACGGGAACAGTGAAATACGGGACAGTCCCGTATATACAGGACGTATAGCAACTCTACATATGTACATACCTACTTGCCCGAATCACGTCGTATTTGATTTTCCTTTTATTAAAAAAGTCTCACTAATATGCCGTAAATGCTCGAATCGAGCCGAAATCTGTTACATTCTCTGGAATGTAAAAATTTCACCTTATGATTAGCTTAGCATGTGTACATACATGTTTTCCGCTTTTAGCTACTGATTACGGCTTTTGCAGAATTTGTAGAAGAAAGTAAAATCTGGAAGCCTAGCTTGTCCGTGGACCGACATCGACATACGAAAATCAGACGCACGGAGAATGTAAGAAGACAATGTAGTATTATACTTTGTTGCCGCTGCCAGAATGATCGTTCGTCGCGTAAAGGATCTCCGTGCTATTTTCCTCCCATTTTATCTCACACGCAAGTCGCGACGTCCGTAAAACAGGACTTTTTTTTTTACTTGTGCTTTAAAAAATACTATAACTGTTTTCTCATATGTACATATCTAGGAATAATGAAAACAGACCTTAACGCAAGCGATACGCTCGGGTACTTACATCGGAGATGTTCTTTACAATTTTTACATCCATACAATAGTTAATAAGGAAAGGGCCAATCAATTTGTAACGAAACGTAGAGTTTTAACTACTAATCTATCGTTCCCAAGTAATAAATAAACTATTGCAAAATGTCCTCGGGTGCCGAAAACTACGAATATAAATTTAAAAAAAACGTTTGGATTCCTTGTTCTCAATGATTTATACGTGTCGTAGGATGGGCACCGTCTATTTAGACATGCGCGGAGTGCAGAGATTTGTGGGAATGTCAGTAACAGCGTCAATTTTTAATATTTTTCAACATACGACTCGCGAAAATGTTAGTTAAGTGTTCCACTACACGTAATGTACTAACAATCAATGTCATTTTGCAATTTATAGCTTGTATAAGCTTTCAAGAAGAGATCACCGAAATAGATTTTCGGAGAAAAATCCACGCGAATCCTCGTGAGTCGCTGACAAACCGAGCCAAAGCGTAGCGTAACAAAAGCCTGTCAAACTCTCACTCTAAACAAGTCACACGTATACAATCACGCACACCTTTCAGCATTTCAACACATTTCAGAGTAGTTCCTAAGTTGGACGCTGTTCATGAGCAGAGGCCGCTAAATTCAGTCCTCGAGTTATGGGTCGGTAATACAGTTTGGGTGGTGACACGAAGTCCCATAAGGTGATGGGTCTATTCAATACTTCGTCGATGGTGACATGAAGTCCCATAAGGTGATAGGTCTATTCTATACCTCGTCTGTGATTGTAATCTTATTTTAGACTGAATCGATAACGTTGGGTGTGACACGAAAATGGTAAGGGGGCTCGCGAGCCCCCCGAGCATGTGACCCAAAATTACATTGCGTGACAGTAAAACCGATCGTCGATAAAGTAGAACCATCCTGTATTATCGCGCGGACCCATTGTAAATACTTTCATAGTTAAATAAAAGAATACTTTTATAGTCAAATATTATAGAGACGTTAGGAATAATTAAATATAAGTACTGGTAAAAGCGCAACATACAATATAATATAATAAGCGAGTAAAACATGAAATAACAAATAGCGAATCACTGAGCATTCACCAACCCACCAATTTTCCAATATAAAAGGAGGCGCACGCAGCACAGCGGGGCATTCAATTCGAATACGTTCTTGAGACCAAACGAATGCTAGAGCCTGGGGTTAGTACATACTAACCAGAAGAATTACAGCACGCTCCGGAGACAATAGCGACTGGTTCTCAGTGGTAGTGGTGCTCCTTTTGGACCTAACATTTGTAAAGTTGAGAACTTTGTCTTCGCAGAGGTTTCAAGCGTTGCTCATATTAGTAGGTAGTACCTTAAGCCGGGTCCAGACCTGAATGCGTATATGCTGAGCAGGCTGAGCGCACGAATGACGCATGCGGAGGGGTCGAAAGTGCCATTGTGTCTTTCTTCACCAACTTCTGTGCTTAGCTTAGACCATTCTGCAGTCGTAAAGATGGTGTGATAGTCAGCTAAATAAACATACAGCTCAACCCTCCGAATCATCCTGTTTACCAATACAGGGTGATTCTCCAGCGACGCCTGTCATCAAAGAGGTACCGCCTGGTACCCGGTGGCGAGGATAACCCCCCGCAGTGCCTCACCGAATTTTATGGGTTTCGACCCTCGAAACGGTTGGAATACCATTAAAAAGTCAGAAATGTCCAAGAGTTCCGCATTTCTCATCAGATCTTTTCGAAAACGACGACAATTAATTCCTTATGTTTCGCCGATGAAACTAACACCAAGAACGACGTAATTCGGACCATAATGAAGAAAAGTTGATTTATATCATTTCAAGCTGAATTCGTTAAAAATAGTCTGATTTACATGAAATTTGGAATGATTTTCATCGGAAAAACATAAGGAATCCATCACTTCCACATCGATACGATAAAGAATAGGGAATAATTTTATTTCTGAAACTGGTATGAATCCTCGGTCGACCGCAGCAATTCCCAGTCGGCATCCCGCCGTCGAGGGTGGAAATGTGAAATATTCATTATAGCGCATAGTGCGTCGCAGTATATGGGCGTTCGGGACAAAACTCATAACTTCTGAAATAATCAGTTTTCGACCTAAATACTTTAATACTTTCTTAAAGAGAATATAAAGATGCATCGGTTGGCACCTAATAAAATATACAGTTTCGTTAAAAACATTTAGGTGATCTTGATTTTTTATCGAATCAAATTTTTTTTATCAATATTTACTTTTGCAATTTGTTGTCAACTGAATACCAACTAACTTTTGTTCGAAACATTTTTTTATTAAATTATTTTTATCACGTGCATTTAAAGTTAGAATTTTTTCATTAAAATATTTTAAATATATATTAAGCTTTCCTCAAATCGTTGTCAATCATTTCCGGATACTCTTTTATATTTAAAAGTACCAAAATGTCATCATAAATTCCATCAATTTTTTTACTTTGATCTAAAGAAATCCACTTTTCAAAGATATTAGATCTGCACACTTCTTTCTAAAAAAATTTATTTCTCAAATAATCGCAGGTAGTAGCAGATAAGGGTGTCATTTTCATAAAGTATAAACTTAGGCGAACCAAATATAAAAAAATCACGTTTTGTTACGTATTTTTTAAAAAGTCGGTTGAAATAAAATTTTCATTCTCGGGACAAAGCAGTCCAAACAGAAAGAAGAAAGTAACTCTACCGCGTATGAATTGCGAGTGACGCTTGAAGTAATTTGATTCCAGGTTAAGATGGTAAATAACATCGTAAACAACTAAGGTAACCTAGCAACAATAACCAAATTCGATTCATGAACATCTTGATGTAAATATTAGATGATAAATATCACCCTGCAAAATATTTGATATTTCAATTTTTGTCCACGTATCAACGCACTGTGCAGCGTATTAAGAAATTCTTTATTCTTTATCGTATTGATATGGAAGTGACAGCAATGGATTCCTTATGTTTTTCTGATGAAAATCATACCCAATGTCATATAAATCGGACTACTTTTACATAAGGTGACGTACCACGGGGTGTTGTCCTCGCCACGGGGTACTCGGCGGCATTCTTTGACGGGCGTCGCTGGAGAATCATCCTGTCTAGTCATACCAACTAGTCATCCGCCCAATCCTCCACAACATCCTTCAACCTATGCACCATTACGCATCAACCCCTCCACCTCTAGTTAGTACCTTAGGCCTAAGACTGTATATATATATATATATATATATATATATATATATATATATACAAGTCAATAAGTCGCAGGGCCAGTTCTGTTTAGTCTCTGTACAACCGACGAACCTCTGCTTGTATCCTATTCCAAAAGTGTTGTCTTTCGGTATTGCAATCCCTTCATCTTTTATACTTGTGCGACGGTGACTAAAACGTATCGTGATAATCTAAGAGTGCTCGATCTACAGCTCTTGTACGTACTGACGCCCAGACCGTCACAATGACATCGAAGGAACAACTCGTTATTACGAGCGCAGCTTTTCTGTTAACGTACAAATTATTAAAAGAAAAGCGAACTAAACAAAAAGTAGAGAGACGATGGTGGATAACGGTGTCACGTCCTGGGTGGCGGAAGTTAGGGCTGTGACAAAGTTGGGGAATATTGGGAGGTTGAGCACGAAGGCCAGCTTCGCAGCTCTGAGGGGTTTAGGAGCTCAGGCACGAAGGCCAGCTTCGCAGCTCTGAGGGGTGTTTAGGAGCTCAGGCACGAAGGCCAGCTTCGCAGCTCTGGGGAGGTTAGGAGCTCAGACACGAAGGCCAGCTTCGCAGCTCTGGGGAGTTTAGGCGTTCAGCACGAAGGCCAGCTTCGCAGCATAAATCGACCAGGGAAGGTTAGGGAGTTATCGCTCACCAGAGTGACACCCGTTAGAACTCTTGTGGTTTGCATTTATGACTCTATAATTGGCTTAACTACTGCATTGCAATAGAAAGACACGCGTCGTAGTTCTTTTCAATAGGTGTAGCTTTGGACATGCGGGACCCTAAGCGAAAGTAAGCTTGTAAACACTGATAAGAACTCCCGGTGTTCGCGAAGAGAGATCAGTTGTTGCTGTGGCTCGTAATGATTCTAGGTAGTCGAAGGAATATTACAACAATTCAAACGTCGGGTAAAACAAAAGCGTTATTTATTGGAACGCGTGCGAATAAGCCATGCACTACTGAAGCAATGGCGGTAGACGTATTATAACAATGCGTTGGACATTAAGCATTAGCACAAGACATTTATATAACGATGATCAATGATAATAATATTACGCATAAGATAAGATAAACATAAGAAGTGTTAGAATTGGTTATAAACAGGTTAACATAAGGCAATAAGCTTAAGCAATAATATAATTAGGCGGTAATATAAGCAATGAAACGATATAAAGCGATAAGCCTAAGCAAAGAAGATAATATAAGCAAATAACATAAAGCAATAAAAGTGAGCAAAATCAAATGATATAAGTATAGATAAGCATAAGTAAATGAAAATAATAGAAAACGATAACGTTAGTGTTTTACAATAAGATAAAATGATAAGCGCTTACAGTGATGTAGAAGGTTTGGTAACCCTATTGGGGACGTTGCACTGAAGCGAAAGTTTTATATTATACACTGTACTTTTAGAAGAAAGAGTCTGGCGTAGCGGATGTTCCCGAACTAACTGACTGTGTGTGGTCCATGCGGCGCTGGTATTTATACAAAGCGATGGAATGTCAGGTATGCGGGGAATTTGCGGTATGCGCGATGACTCATGCTTAAAATATGTGTTATGTAATCGGCGCGTATTGATGATTCATGCGTAAAATATGTGTCGTTATTGCGTATTTCGGCGGCTCTTTTCGGGGCTTTGAAAAGGGGTACTCCACCCGTTGGATGGGTTTGGAGGGTTTTGATTGGTGTTTGAAAAGTGGAGGTTTGAATACGTTTGTCGTAAACGGAGGGGGGGGGGGGGTGAGACATGGTCTCGAGATGAGCGAGTTTTTAGTGAGGGACTTGTCTAAGGTTTAAACGTGGAAGGAGTTCGCGCCTCGAAGGCCGAAGAGGGGAAGGGGATTTGAAATCTGATCATCTGGAGATGGGGACCGCTAAGGTACATCGTCCAAACAACCCGGAGGTTGGGGAAAGGGTTAGAAGTTGCTATTTTATAGATAGTAGGGAAGACATTAATTAGGACGGCGCGAAAAATAGTGGGACGTCACAACGGAACTATATAAACGCAGAAATGAAGAGGGACACAATATCTTAAATGAATTAAAAGTTGAACTTGGCACGGGACAGTTTAAGAATTTTGTGCGAATGTCCAGTGAGGATTTTGAAGTGCTCATTCAGATGATCGGACCAAAAGTGATGAAGAAAGATACTCGGTTTAGGGACGCTATTCCCGTTTCACTGAGGTTGGCAATAACATTACGCTTTCTAGCAACACGCGATTCGTATACAAGCTTGCAATACGTTTTTAAAGTGTCAAAGCAAGCAATATCGACTATAGTAATGGAAGTTTGTCCTGCGCTAATTGAAGGATTAAGAAGTCATGTAAAGGTAAGTCCAAACTACAAATTTCATTTTATTATAACTTTTTATTGCGGTTCTGGGGTGTACGTATTTAAGGTTTCATTTTCTGTGGGATTCATGGCGTCGTATAAAAATATATTCGGGGGATAGATGGGAGTGGATTGTGATGGGAAAGGGGTTGTGGGGGGGATATTATAAGTCGGATATTGATCATATTGACCCATGTCCGCCTGGAACATAATATTGCTTATGTGGTGTTCCACGATGGATGCCACCCTGATGAAGTATGATCTTAATTTGTGGGCTATATGCTCCCCATATGACTCGAACCTGTCGCCTTTCGTTGACGTATTTAATTGCTCGTACGTTTGTTGAAGTATTTCAAATGTCTGTTCAATGCGCGGATCTTCCTCGTGTCTAGCCCTTTTTGCTGCTGCTGCTGCTGCTGCTGGTGGTGGTCGTGGTGGTGGTCGTCGTCGTGGTGGTGGTGGTGTTGATGGTGTTAGTATATTAATATTTTCTAATATTCTGGACGTTCCAGCAATTTCGCCATCGTCATTTGGCGGAGTGGATATTGTGGTTTCAAAAAACGTTTCACCACACTCTGTCTCCGTCTCCGTATCCAATAAAGTTTCCTGTAAAAACATATATCGAATTAGATTACTTGTTCAATCTCAATTAGTATTCTTAAAATTTGTGTTCTTCATTTTTTTGTCATTTACACCAGTTTGATAGTGATCCTTCGAGACCTTTATACAAAGTGAATTAATAACAACTGTCTCCTAAATAACTCCTTACTTATTGTTTTTCTGAAATATATTGTATTCGGTCGAGCAGACACACTTTTTCTAAATTTTATATTGTCTGGGATATCATGGGGGTCTTCAGTTTTCTAAGTACTATGTTGTAATCGATAATTTTTGCTGAAACCACTAAATAACGAGTTATTTCAGATGGTAGTTGTTATTCATTTACCCTGTACACATACATGTGTCGCGTTTTTTTTATATAGTTATGTGTTTTTCTAAATGCCTTCAACTACGGAAGAGTGGGAAAGCATAGCTTCCCAATTCGAAAGAAAATGGAATTTTCTGCACTGCGTGGGGGCAATGGATGGGAAACACATTATTCTACAATGCCCCGTTAACAGTACCAGTGAATACTACAACTTCAAATCCTTTTTTAGCATTGTATTGTTTGCTCTTGTAGATGCAGATTATAATTTTTTATTTGTAGATGTCGGTTGCCAAGGTAGGATTTCGGACAGTGGTGTTTTCAAAAACACCGATTTGTACAAAATAATGGAAAGAAAAGCCTTGCCCGAACAAACTTCAGTCTGGAAGGCAATTACATGCCGTACGTCATACTAGGTGACGAGGCATTTCCTCTCACCGAAAATATAATGAAACCATACTCGGGAAATCACAGCAAAGGAAGCAGAGAAAGAATATTTAATTATCGTCTGAGTAGGGCACGAATAGTGGTTGAGAATGTATTTGGGATATGTTCTTCAGTATTTCGTATTTTAAGGAAACCTATGCTATTGCAACCGGAAAAAGCTGAAATTATTGCACTAACAATTGTGTATTTACACAATTTTCTAAGAAAGTCGAAAAGTTCAAGAGCATCGTACTGTCCATCAGGAATGTTGGACAATGACAGTAATGGCGAATTAGTTGCAGGTAGCTGGAGGACACAAACTACTGTAAACAATTCGTCGTTTCTGCCTCTTAATAATGTACCTTGAAGACCGTCACAAAAATCACAAAACATTAGACGAGAATTTACTAATTATTTCGTTACCAACGGAACTGTCCCTTGGCAGAATAACTATGCGTGACGGAAATTATTTAAATACATCCATTTTATTTACATTGTGTGTATTTACGGTTCGCCTGGGTTGATTCTTATCCAGTAAGAAATGCATTCGTTTGAATGCGAACCATTTCGATCTGTAGACGTCCTTCCTTGCTGGTATGTAACAATTATTTGAATAATGAAATAAAGATTGTGAATAATGTATTCTTCGAATACAGAATGCACTACAATACATTGTAGAAGACCAACAGTTTTTTTCGACGTACCTTTCCCAGTGTAAATGGAACGTTTTCCTTTAGCCTTCTGTTGACGAAAGGATCCCAGCAAACTCGTCATTTTCTGACGTACATTGCTCTCTTCTATTCCAATTTCTTTGGAAATTGCTTGCCACGCGTCATTTTTTTTGTTTCTTGAGAAATGATTGGGGTATGAGAGTTTCCATAAAATTGGTTGTCCCTCATATGCCCCTATTAATTGGAGACGTTGATCCTCTGACCACTCCAATTTCATTGTTGTATACTGTACATAAAGATATGTATATTTCTATTAATTGAATTAAATCGACTTCCTTCTGTTCTAGTTGAGGGGGCAGTCACAATTAGTTTCAGGGTTTAATACTGAATATTTTAGAGAGACATTCACTTTAATTTCTATACCTGAATATTTAATAATTACTTTAATACGATTACTGATTTCATTAAAATTTATTATATGTATTTTAATTAAATTCATTTAAGTTCATAATAATTAGAATATTTAATGCTCAAATTCCATACGATGAATTGATGCGCAGACGATGTAAAAAGTATTCGTACAGGGACCAATTTAAAGTAGAACGTTGTATATCCATGTCAGTAATAAATTTTAACGGAAAACAATGATTAATAAATATTCTTCGATGTTTGTAGAATAGATTTTGTATAAACAAAACTTTATTCCCTTTAACAATTACAAAGATATTATGAAGAACAGATAAACGTGTAGAAATGGACGCGCAAAAAGTATTCGTACAGTTGAATAAAGACTTAATAAACTATGGCAATAAACTACATATTTAATGTTTCGATAATTTGTGGGATTTCCTTTTGATTTTATAATAGCTTCGAGAGTACTTGGTATGGAATTTACTAAGTTGGATGTTATATTTTACTTTACTCTTCTGGCGGAGTGTTGGAATTCACTCACGCTAACAAATTCGAAACATTTAGGTCCAAAACAAACTTCACAGTATGGAGAAAAAAGAATACAGAGTCCAGAAAAGAAAATTTGCGACCAATGATTAAATACTGCGGGGGCTCTGCATTTGTCTGGGGCTGTATGAGTGTAGCTGGAGTGGAATCTCTACATTACACCGATGGTATTATGATATGAATCACAGAGTTTATATTGACATCCTGAACAAGCACGTCCATCCTAGTGCAAAGAAACTAGGATTGAATGACAAGTTTATATTTACCCATGTCAATGATCCAAAGCATTCTGCATATAATATTAGGCAAACGGTTTTATATAACACACCAAAATATTTGAAAACCCCAAATAGAGCATCTATGGGATTATCTGGACAAAAAAAATACGTAATCATATTATTACATCTAAAGAACGTTTAAAAGCCACTCCGCCAGAAGAGTAGAGTAAAATATAACATCCAACTTAGTGAATTCCGTACCAAGTACTCTCGAAGTTATTATAAAATCAAAAGGAAATCCCACAAATTATCGAAACATTAAATATGTAGTTTATTGCCATAGTTTATTACGTCTTTATTCAACTGTACGAATACTTTTTGCGCGTCCATTTCTACACGTTTATCTGTTCTTCATAATATCTTTGTAAATGTTAAAGGGAATAAAGTTTTGTTTATACAAAATCTATTCTACAAACATCGAAGAATATTTATTAATCATTGTTTTCCGTTAAAATTTATTACTGTTTTACTTTAAATTGGTCACTATACGAATACTTTTTACGACTGAATATGTGTTGAAAAAAGTTTCTTTCTTATGCTTCAATTTATTTAATTTTTATTTTTGCGTTTAAATTCTATTTACAATTAGTTATTTAGGAAGTTAATAGAAAGTATTATTTGCATGATATTGTCCCGGCTATTGGGAGTCAACCCCCCCCCCCCCCCAGTGGACATCGTCACAATGTTAATAACTGAACAAGAAAACACTCAACACAACTATAATTCACTGTACACGAAGTTAGAAACGATAATTATAAATTGACAAAAGATGTAGAGATACATAGAAGTAGTGTTAAAAAAAATAATAAATATTAATACTTACGATGGAAGTTGAACGCAATTTCAGCAAAAAAGATCTAACTTGTGTTCTGCACTGAAGCCTCTGAGAAAGCCTACACGCACTGAATATAAACTGTTTAGTGCACTGTTTGCGATGAACTGATCTTGCCGTGCAAGCTTTCTTCGCAAGTTGACACTAAACTGACGCTATTGGTTTGCATACCGAAAAACGGGGGTCAAATGAGCTTTCTCATTAGTCATTTCCGAAAAGAGGGGATAAGGAAGGAAGAACTGTCGATCGCAGAAGGTAAGGGAAAAAATAGGGTTTTTCCCGATCCGCGGTTCCGGTGGACCAGCAAATCGCGTACGGTGCCGAACGGTAAAAATTTCACCCAAACCTGGTCCGCGGTCATCTGGTACGCAGCTGAGCAAGCGAGGTTTATTGTACTCTTGCCGGTCCTAAAACAATTTACAGAACTGCTTCTCCGTCTACTGTGATGTACAAAAATGACCATAATACATTTGAAGTAATTTGCGCCCTAACAGAAGGTACAAAACTGTTTCTGTAGGGGCCATTCCATGCCACGCGATTCCTTTTGTAACTCGATGTCTAGGATGTGTTCGGTATGAAAGTACAGGGGATTAAGTCCTCATTTTTGTACTTTCGAAATTGTTTAAAAAAAAACAAGTTTGGTAACTACCCTCAATCTCATATCGTGTGAGGAAAAAATAGACAGGACGCCGAGATACCAAATGACTGAGAGATGTTGAAAGTGACCACGACGTAGTAAAGCCCTTCAAACACCTCAAGTAGTATGGAGTGTAAAGGCGTTGTTTCAGCTACTGACCAAACCGCCGGCGTTAGCTTTATGTAGATAAAGAAAGCAAGATGTAGAAAAGGAGGCTAATATTTCCACTCTCTTCGTTCGACGTGCGCGTCAAGCACCCGCGTGCGCGCCTGGCAGAGCGTCGGCGTAGGCCTATTCGAACGCGTATTTATACTCGAGGGATAAAGGATCCGTCTTTAATTTGAACCATGTGCAATCAGCGGACAATCCATTTTCTTCCTCTGTCTCTGCAGGAGGCGTATTGATAGTGGATAATACTTTGTAGTTGCTATATTGGTGGAATTTTTCTCACGTGGGTCGAGATAAAAGCGGGCTCAGAGCCAGGCGAAAATTCATTCATTCTTTACGATGGGTAATTTATTATTTTTCCAAGAACGTTTCGACAACATCTATTTGCCAGATTTCTAAAGGGTAATCAATTTTATGGGGTCTTTAAGAATTTTAGACATTGTTTAGTCCGTGTTAATCCGTATATTGCTCTGTTGCCGGGTGGTACGTACGATGGCTTCGGACCCGCACGTAGGTAATGTTGTTAATCCCCACGCCGACTCGCGGGACAATACGGCCATAAACCGCGACCTTAGTGAAACGGTCCGGCCGATCATCCCTGGTAAGTTTTTGGCAACCAGATGTGGCATTTTCCTCCTCTACTTCGTCAAGGTTCCTCGTCTACGAACAAATTCACTCAGAGAAGGTCCCCCTTTTCGAGGAACGGTGTTCCCAATGTGTGTTTCAGAATTATATTAAAACTACAATTAATTTCATGCATATGAAAACGATGCCACCAATATAGCAATTAAAAAGTATTGTCCACCATCAATACGACACCTGGTGGCTCGAGGGACGTAGGAAGGAAAGGGGTTGCCCGCTGACTGCGCGTGGTCCCACCTGCGTCGTCTTCCCCTCAAATTGAAGACGGATCCCATATCTTTCGAGTAATCACGCGCTCCAATATCAAAACAAACGCAGCCACAGACATATGCGCTGCAAGAAAGGGTGAGGCGTAGAGAGGAAATTATATTATGACGAATCGTACCTGCATTCGTTGAAGACGCAACGTTTCCACCTATTCATAGTAATATTTTCTCTTTATGGCCCACCTTTTCTCACAGCGCATACGTCAGTGCGTCCTTTTATTTTGATATTGTAGCGCGTGTTTATACTGAAGCGATAAGGGAAGACGTCACAGGCGGGACCACGCGCAGTCAGCGGTCAACCCCTTTTCTTCCTGCGTCCGTCCACGAGGCGTATTGCAGTCCCCCGCGAGTAATCTCGTGTGATTTTTTAACACAACAGCGATTCGGCCAGGATGTACGAATTAAGAACAATGCAGGGTGCAGTGAAGAAAAGAAAGACAAATTATTCAGTAAAATAGTGCTTTAAAGTCTATCATATGGTAATTGTATTATATTGTTGAAAATGTAATTTTTAGATTTTTTATTAACTGTTTATGACAATATTAGCAATGAATTAAATTCATTCACATAGATCCATCCTTCATGATTAAAAAAAAGACGCAAGTCCATACCTTCAATAATTTAGATCATTAAAATTAATTTCTGTAGGCGGGTTTCGCAAAAATCACCGAATGCAGGTAACTTTGAAAATTTGTTTTTTAAACAATTTCGAATCTGCAAAAATAAGGACTTAACCCTCTCTAATTTTATATGGATTACCATATATTTCAATATCATGAAAATCCGAGACATCGAGGATTTTAGAAAAGTATCATATCTGCTTCTATCTTCCACGTTGAATGCAATGCACTCCAAACTCCCTTTGATGTCCGGAAGAAAATCGACAACGGTCGGCTCAGGTCATGTGCCTTCGCCGGCATTCGCGAGTCGGGTCGCATGTGCCGAGTCACCACGAATGACACGTCCACTCTAGCATATGCGTTCACGCTTGCCCTTTCTGACGTAGAAGCATGCGGGTGTAGCTACCGTTTCAACCGTCCACATTAGAATATTCGTGCGCGCTCAGCCTGCTCAGCGTATACTCATTCAGGTCTGGACCCGGCTTTAGCCGCTTAGCGAAGGCAAAGTCTATAGAACCATAGAATACGAATTCTGCCGAGAATGTCGGAAACTGCTTCGGAGACTGTAGCGGCGGCACCCACAGCTGAAGATTAAGCATGAAGTATAGAATTCTGCCAAGAGCTTCGGGTTAGTGGGGAACCGCTCCGGAAACGGTAGCGGCCGAACTCACTGTCTCTGCAGTGAGAGATATATATACAGGGTCATCCGTTAAAACTGCAACCTACGCGCGCGCGAACAGACGAAAATGGCAACACCGCCTCACGAACACATTCCACTACAACCATGCACCGGCCCAGCGATCGGAGGGTTAACAGCGACCGCTGGGTAGCAGTGATGCCCGAGCTTCGAAAATTTTAGGATGGTCTCTTTCAAATTAACGCCGCAAAGAGCTGTGCGGAATTGCCCGGCCCAGGTAAGCGAACCGCGCGCTCCGCTTTTATGATCGGTTTACCACTCGCACCCCGGATTATTGTAATGAGGTTTGAAAACAATGTCCACTGGTCTTGTACCCGTCTTAATTTCAAAAATTTTAGCTACGACAGGGTTGACCGCGGCGCTGTACCCATGTACGGAGCGATTTTTCGCCACTTGCGTGTAAAAGCTACAATAATGACGCATCGTTCCAAAAAATGACATTAACGGAAGCCGGTATAGGCGTGGCGTTGAGTAGCTAAACAGTTAAACATTCAAACACAAAAATTCTAGAAAAAAGATTCAAACACCGCTACAATCAAAGACACGTCCCATTAGTTACTCCTTACGTCCGATCTATGCATGCACCGCATATATGGATAAAATTATAAAAAAGAAAACCAGAAAAATAGATTCTGAGGTCTGCAGAACTAACACATAATTGAATAAAAATTTAATTTCTCAATTTATGAAAGTAATGACATAGAAACAACTAGCGTATTATTTATCAACATCATGAATTTTAAAAAGAACATTAAATACAGTATTAAATAAACAGTTTGCAAAAGCTTTTCACAACAATTATGGTTAAAAAATTGATAAAAGAAAAATTAAGTAAACGTAAAATATTTTGAATTATCCATCATTAAGAGGGAATAATTTTTCCTCATTCTTCGGCGCAAATTGCATTCTGATATCTTTTATAATTCAAAAGTTATATGAAAAAGGCCCAAAATTCTTCAACCCCGCTCGGGAAATTTCAAATAGCTCCTTGTGACGTTAATTTGAAAGAGACCATCCTAAAATTTTCAATGCTCGGGCATCACCGCTGCCCAGCGGCCGCTGGCAACCCTCCGAACGCCGGGCCGATGCATGGTTGTAGTGGAATGCGTCCGTGAGGCGGTGGTGCCATTTTCGTCTGTTCGCGCGCGCGTAGGTTGCAATTTTAACGGATGACCCTGTATGTAGTCACATAGCATAGACACCGAAAAAAATATAAAAAACATAAAACCATATATAATCGTATCTGTAAGAAAGATTAACTTATTAGCATTAAGTGTTATGGAATAAACGGTCATTGTTAAGTTAAAAGCATGGATTTTAATCCTTTACACTTTGCCTACGAACCCCCTCCATCCTACACTCGATGGGACGCCGTTCTCCTCTCGGAAACCTGTGACGCTCAGTTCTTTTCCGACAACAGAACGTAACACTACGGTAAACTTACGGCGGTCTCGCCATCGCGCCGACACAGCGCGCCACCGACCGCTGGGCAACACTGTTATGCAACGGAACGTAACTCATAACACCTGGTGTAACGAACACCAGCAAGCTCAGCAACATGCGCAATCAAAGGAATCCACATACGCTGCAAGGCCGAAGATCCACAGGCGGAGACCATTAGGTATCCCCCCGCTATCACTTTATCACGACCTCAAATCTTGTATACAGGGTGTCCGCGGGAAGAGTGGACAGCTGGATATCTCCTAAACTATTGGAGACAAAAATAATTAAAAAATAGGGAATTGCATGGTTCGAGGGGGCCAATTTATTAGCGCGGACGATTTTTTTTTTGATTATTATTTTAAAAGATACGATGGTCAAGTTCGGTTTTTTAAATGAAACTATTTTTTTTGCAGACCTGAATACACACTTGATTTCCACTGGTTTTTGAGATATTGCGCTTGCAAATTTACTGATTTTCCCTGGAAGGAAACTCGCTGGAATAACAAGGAACGGGGACGGTCTTGCTGGCGTCACAGGTGGCCTTGCCTGTTGAAACAGATACCTACCTGCCAAAGATCTACGCCAGGAATGGCAGGCCCAAAGGCTGCACAATTCTTTTCCGTCAGAAATGCTACATAGGTAGGTACATGTGCGGTATCGAGAAGCGCACCGTTACTTTTATCTCGCACTTGCTTCTACGCTCGGATGGCCAGTTCTATTGGGAGGGATGCAAGTTCGATTGGTTAGGTTAGGAGGTGTGAAAGTTGCTAGACTAAATTACAACCATAGGGAGCAGATTATATTAGAACCAATCGAATTTGCATCCATCACAAACGGCTGCTCTCTTGAAGAGGCCCTCTTCACAGCAATACCTCCTCCCCAGTGCCCACCTTCTCTCGCACAGAATACGATAACGCATGCTTTTGTTTTGATATTAAAGCTCGTGTTTATATTCGAGAGGACCACGTGCCAACAGCGGGCTTCCATTTATCTTCCCGTGTCTCTCTACGAGGCGTATTGACGGTGGATTGTAGGAGCGCAGATGTCTGGATGCCAGTTATTGAATTCAGGAGACGATAGAAACACTTTATTACAAAACACACATGTACTATAATTAAAGTAAATCGTATTCCTCTCGGGAAGGAGTACTGATAATCATCGAACTTGCGCCCTACTTCGCGCAGACCGATTACACGGAGGGTAGTCGGGTCACATACTGCACAAATGATAAGCCGCGTCTAGACGTTGCGAGGCTGCAGCGCGAGGCGTGCCTCGCGGAGTGAAAAGTCGGAAGAGTCCTTAGCTCGCCTTGGTCACTTTGCAAAGCAACCTGGTGCTGCCGTGGCGAGGACAACACCTTGCAGTGCCTCACCGAATTTTATGGCTTTCGACCCTCGAAGGGTTTGGAATATCATTAAGAAGTGAGAACTGTTCAGGATTTCAAATGTTTGCATCTTTTCTTCATCGTATCGAAGGGGAAGTGGCGGCAATGGATTCCTGGCGTTCCGTCGATTAAAATCATACTTATAGGCCAGCGCGGCGGGACCGTCAGGCAGAGTCTACCACGAGCGATATATGCAAACGGCCAGACATCTCCCAGCGATCCCTTGTATACCCAAGCTGTATCGCTGCGGATATTTGGATTCCCGTACCTCCACGGCTCCCAGAGGAACGCGAGCTCGCCGACCTCTGGACGCAGGTCGATGTCCGCTGTCAATCTTAGGGTCAGACTTTGTCTGTCCCGGAGGAGTCTCCGTTTCTCCCGCGGGTTTTACCCACTGGGCGAACGGACTAAAGACTTCCCGGTCAGGGCCATTGGTGGAGACCACAGCCAGGGCAGCGGAGACCACGACCAGTACCCCCCACTCCTATTACTACCGCCGAAACGCGCCGAATCTCGCGCCGCGACCGCGACGCGCCGTCCGCGCTCCGCCGCCGTGTAACCGTCCGACCACCCCGAACCGTACGCCGCGACAGTGACGCGCCGTCCGCGTTCCGCCGCCGACTAGCCGCTAGTCCTCGCGCTAGCGTAAGGCCTAGGTTAAGGAACGAACTCTCTGTTAGCCAGCAAAGACCTGGCCGGGTTTGCTTGTATTCTAGTCCAAATAAACACCTTTCACACAGTTCATCTTGTCTCGTTCACTCGGCCGCCCGGGACACCCGTCCGATAAGTAACCTCCTCGGGGCGAGGTTACATTTGGCGCCCGAACGGGGACTTAGAGTCAGTAAACGAGCGAATGACCAAGATGAGCTGGGTATACGGGCTACCGAAGGCCAAACTCGCGGCGTGTGCCCAAAAACGCGGAATCGACCACACGGGAGATCTCGACACTCTACGAGCTCGGGTAGTGGCCCACATAAGAGCCATCGTCATGAACCGGGACAACGACAGCGCCGAGATCTCGATAAATATCGACCCTCCAAGCGACGATGAAGACACCAAACCGAAGGAGAAAGCCGGTCCAAAGGAGACACCCCTAATGAGTTTTTCCCCGGTGCCCGGAAACAAACTCTCCTCAGAAGCAACCGCATCAGCTACTACCTCCGACACCTACCACGTGATGGAACGAGTAAGACGGCGGCCACTACGATGGCGGTAAGGGAGCAGAGGACTTCCTTGACCAGCTAGATGACCTACGGGATAGCTACGAGGTCACCCCGGACCAGATGTTGCGCTGCCTCCCCGGGATCTTAAAAGGCTCGGCCCTCCGATTGTTCAGGAACGCGAAGGCCGATATCCTCACGTGGGATGCGTTCCTGGTGGCATTTCGGCAAACATTCTTGCCAAGACGTCGACAGCATGAGCTGGAGATGGCCGTCCACCAGCGACGTCAACGCCCGGGCGAGAAAGCCCGTGAGTTCGCCACCGCCCTCCGGACGCTTATGCAGCGTCATGGACAGATGTCCGCCTCCAGCCAGCTTGATTGGATATATTCCAATCTGCGAGCGGAATATCGCCTCTACATCAAGCCAGCAGACTTCGACTCACTCTCCGGGCTCCTCGCCTTGGCCGCGGACTACGAGGCGCTGCCCGAGGAGGAGCCCAGCAGCGCCTCGGCACCACCGGCTCTTCCAAAAACGGACCTCGCTGAGGTAGGCGGTCGATATAACCGTGACGAGTGCTGCTGGAACTGCGGTCAGCGCGGCCACTTTCGCCGGGACTGCCGCCGGCCAGGGCGGCGATTCTGTAGCCGCTGCGGAACGGAGGGACGACTCAGTCGCGACTGCAACTGTTCTCCGGCTGCGGGAAACGACGACGGTACCGGCGGACGAGGCCATGACCGGACCACCCCACCAAAACGGCCTCGACAACCCCAGGGACCGATAGCCGCCCCTTTCTCCCCGTAATTATCCACGGCCGGGAGTTCCAGGCTCTAGTAGATATGGGAGCCTCCCTGTCATACATCAGCCGGCAGGTGGTCGAATGGTGCAATGTACACGGCGACCAGGACACGAGCACCGAACGGTGGGTACAAGTGGCCCACGGCGCCACTGCACCACTAGCAGGAGAAATGGAGCTAGGGATACTTGTCGGGGACTGTGTCCTTGCCATTACGTGTGGGGTCCTCCCCAGTCTCACGCAAGACCTGATCCTGGAGATTGATGCCCTCCAAGCCCTGGGAATAACCGTACAGGTGCGGAATATGCTGTGGAGCCCAGCAGCCGAAGCCGCCACCATCGAGCCGGACCCCGGCCTCCAGGAATGCACCGCGGAACAAACGCAGCGACTCGAGGCATTCCTCGTCACCGAGCTGCAGCATTTTGACAATTTGCCAGGGCTAACTCACATGGCGAAACATCGCCTCCGATTGAAAGCCGGAGCCGAGCCGGTAAAACACCGCTATACGCCACGCATCCCCGCCATGCAGGCGATAATCGACGAGGAAGTCACCCGAATGCTCGCGGAAGGAATCATTGAGCCGTCCTCCAGCCCGTGGAACTCGCCGGTGGTCATCGTCAAGAAGAAAAACGGGAAAAAACGATTCTGCATTGACTTCCGCCGGGTCAATGAAGCAACCGAAAAAGACGCGTACCCGCTGCCCCAGGTTCAGGCCACGCTGGAAAAACTGCGAGGCGCCAGATATATTTCCACGCTGGAATTGGCCAACGGGTACTGGCAAGTACCCCTCGACTCCGAAAGCCGCCCAATCACCGCTTTCACCGTCCCGGGGCGAGGCCTGTTCCAGTTTCGAGTAATGTCCTTCGCGTTACACTCCGCTCCGGCTACCTTTCAACGCCTCTTGGACCAAGTCATCGGTCCCAAGTTGGAGCCACGAGCCTTCGCGTACCTTGACGATATCATCGTGCTCGGGGCAACCTTCGAGGAACACCTGGACAATCTAAAAGAGGTCCTATAGCGACTACGGGCGGCAGGTCTAAAACTAAACAAGGATAAGTGCCAATTGTGTCGCACCGAGCTGCAATACGTTGGGCACACGATCACTAGCGAAGGCGTGGCCACCGACCCCGAGAAGGTGCAAGCGATCGCCCGAATACCCCCTCCATCCATGGTCAAGGAACTACAGCGGTTCCTGGGGATGGTATCCTGGTACCGCCGATACATCTCCAAATTTGCCGACCTAGCCGCGCCGCTGACCCGCCTACTGCAGAAGAAACAGACATGGAAGTGGGGTCCCAAGGAAGCAGCGGCCTTTGACGCCCTCCGCCAGCAGCTGTCCGTCGCTCCCATCCTGACATGCCTGGACTTCAGTCTGCCTTTCACCCTCCAGACGGACGCTAGTAACGAGGGCCTCGGAGCAGTGCTCACGCAGGAACTGAACGGGGAGGAACGAGTAATAGCGTACGCGAGTCGTACGCTCAGCACCGCGAAACGTAACTACTCCGTGACGGAAAAGGAATGCCTCGCGGTAGTATGGGGCATTCGCAAAATGAGGCCGTATCTGGAGGGATATCAGTTCACCGTCCTTACCGACCACCAATCCCTCAAGTGGCTAAGAACCATGGACAATCCCTCCGGCCGTTTAGCCCGCTGGGGCCTAGAGCTCCAGCAGTACGACTTCGATATACAGTACCGCCGAGGGGAGACCAACATCGTCGCGGACGCCCTCTCCCGGCAGCCAGAGGAAGGACCGTCCCCCCCATCGGAGGAAGTGGACAGCGTGGATACGCCCGCCGGATGCGCCTGGTACGACAGGATGAAGGCCGCCACCGAGAAAGAACCGCACCGTTACCCGGAGTACCGCGTAATTAGGGGACACCTCTAACGACACATCTCACATACCCACGGTCCCCGTTCCGAAGCAAAATGGCGAATGTGCGTCCCCCAACCGCTTCGGGAGGCAGTACTCCGGGAAACACATGACGCTCCCACCGCAGGACATCTGGGCATCAGCAAGACCGCGGCCCGATTGACCCGGCAGTACTTTTGGCCCGGAATCGTCCGCGACGCTCGCTGGTACATACGACGCTGCCAGAGGTGCCTGGAGCACAAGGCATTCCAGCAGGCATCCGCGGGCGACATGCAGACGACGCCAGCAGCTAACCCCTGGGACGTGGTGGCCATCGATCTGGTTGGACCCCTGCCACGGTCAACGAAAGGTTTTACGATGTTGGCCGTGATGCAGGACAAATTCAGCAAGTGGGTCGAGTTACAACCATTGCGTCAGGCCACCACCCCAGCCGTCACTAGAGCCTTCAGGGAGAGGGTGGTACTCCGCTTTGGGTGCCCCCGGCGCGTCATCTCGGACAACGGGAAGCAATTTATAAATAAGGAATTCACGCAGATGCTTCGGGGGTACGGGATCGAACACCGTAACCCCCCCCTGTACACCCCCAGTGTAATCCCGTGGAGCGGGTCAACAGGGTCATCAAGACCATGATCGCACAGCTGATCGACGGAAGCCACCGAGACTGGGACAAGTTACTGCCAGAAGTAAGCTTCGCGTACAAATCCGCTCCCCACGACTCCACGGGGTACTCGACGGCATACCTCAATTACGGAAGGGAGCCGGCCACCCCCGGGGCACTCCACCAGACCACGGACATCGCGGAGGAAGACGACGGGGACCACTACGCCGCGCGATCCGAGGACTTAGATCCCCTTAAAGAGGCCATACGTCTCGCCCGCCACACTCAAGCCCAGGCCACGGAAGCCCAGAAGAAGGCGTACAACTTGAGGAAGCGGAACTGGCGGCCTCGTATCGGGGAATCCGTCATGCTCCGGGAGCACCCGCTGTCCTCCGCGGAAAAGAATTTCGCGGCAAAACTGGCTCCTAAATTCTCGGGCCCGCACCAGGTACGCGAGTACATCGGGCCAAATTTAGTGGTATTACGGTGCGGGCGAAAGACAAAAAGGGCGCACCTCCAGGACCTCAAGCCGTGAGGGGGAGAGGAGGAGGATCTCCCCACCGCGGGCCACAGCGCGGACTCGGCGTACCCCGTCGCGACCAGCGCCGCGGACACCGACAACGCTACGACCGCAGGACCCGCGAAAACGGCCACGGCTACTAACCGCAGCCACCAGAAGGCCACGGCGATAAGCCCCGTGACGCAGGATTCGCGCTGGCGAAATTGTCGCGGGGCCACCGATAAGACCGCGCAAGGACTCCAGCCGACAGAAGCAATTCAGCGTTCGCCCGAGCAGTATGCCAGGCAAGAAGGAGAGAATTGCGCACGAAGCCACAAGGCAAGCGGCAGTACCGCTTCGCCACAAAGCTGCATCCCGACCCTTGGAGTGCCGGGTACGGAAGAGGTCGGGAGCAGGTGAAGAGGCGGCTGGAGTTTGGCGGCCCTCCACCACCAGCCCGAGGACCACCGCCGAAGCAGCGCCCGCCTCTCAGGACCACCACAGCCGCAACCAGGTCCGTTGCAATAGTGGAGGCCGTGGAAACCTGCCGCTTACCCCCGCCACTAGTTCCCCGGCCGGTCCCTCCGAAGCCACGGATTATGGAGGACTGCCGCTGGACACCTCCGGAACAGGCGCACATTGGGACGTCGCTGCTAGCGACGCTACTACAGGCGCCACCACCGCCGTGGCCAGCGATGGCCACCCCGCCTCCGCAGCAGCCGCCACGGACGCCGCCGCCCCGGATGCAGCCACCGCCGCAGCAGAGGGCGCCGCTACCACCGGTACCTCCGTCCCAGCCGTCGGGCTCAGTACGGCCACCGAGGGCGACCCAACACCCGCAGCCGAAGCCGAGTCAGCAGGCACCGCCACCCCAGGAGCTCCAAGCCCAGCAACACTCGCCACCGACCACCGTGCCAGCCCATCAGCCAGCACCAGTCCCCCCACCAGCCGTGCCATCCACAAGCGCCAGCCGGCCCACCCCGACCACCACGGGAGCCCCATGGCGGTTCACCCCCGACCCCCCGGAGCTGCGGATAGACGTCCCGGCCCTCCGCGAAAGGCAGAAATTCCGGGTACCCACACCAGGAGGGTACCTGGAATTCAAAATGCTGCGAAGACAGCAGCTCCGGGTTCGGTTCGAACCCCCACCCCGACCGTGAGGCAGGCCCTCCAGCGCCTAGGCCGGATAGTTTTAAGTTGGTGACGGGTAGTATGTAAGCTTGTACATAGTAGGTTTAAGTGTGGTGGTGGGTAGCAAGTAAGGTTGTAAGTAGTAATTTGTAAGGTTTTGTAAACAGGAATGTTAAGGCAATGTATATAAGAGGTGGGGGAAGATCGCATCCTCCGAAGAGAGAGGGAGAGGTAACGAGTTATATCGGTGGGACGCGAATCTTCCCCCCACCACGCGCGCCTGGCGCGGCCCGCCGCTGCCGAGCGCGGCCGCGAGATGGCCGTGCGCCGAGCGGCGCTCTCGCTCCCGAAATTGTCGCGGCGCCGCTTATAGGCCAGTACGGCGGGCCCGTCAGGCAGAGTCTACCACGAGCGATATATACAAACGGCCAGACATCTATCAGCGATCCCTTGTATACCCAAGCTGTATCGCTGCGTATATTTGGATTCCCGTACCTCCATGGCTCCCAGAGGAACGTGAGCTCGCCGACCTCTGGACGCAGGTCGATATCCGCTGTCGATCTTAGGGTCAGACTTTGTCTGTCCCGGAGAACATCCTACAGTCTTCGTTTCTCCCGCGGGTTTCACCCACTGGGCCAGCGGACTAAAGACTTCCCGGTCAGGGCCATTGGTGGAGACCACAGCCAGGGCACCAGTACGACCAGTACCCCCCCCCCCCCCCCCCCTCCTATTACTACCGCCGAAACGCGCCGAATCTCGCGCCGCGCCGTCCGCGCTCCGCCGCCGTGTAACCGTCCGACCACCCCGAATCGTACGCCACGACCGTGACGCGCCGTCCGCGTTCCGCCGCCGACTAGCCGCTACTACTCGCGCTAGCGTAAGGCCTAGGTTAAGGAACGAACTCTCTGTTAGCCAGCAAAGACCTGGCCGGGTTTGCTTGTATTCTAGTCCAAATAAACACCTTTTACATAGTTCACCTTGTCTCGTTCACTCGGCCGCCCGGGACACCCGTCCGATAAGAAACCTCCTCGGGGCGAGGTTACAAAATACATGTATCTGGGTGTGTTCCACTTATGCCCAAATCGCCTGTGATTTCCGTTACATATCCCGACCGTGCGGGCGATTTGGGCGTAAGTGGAACGCACTCTTTATAAAAACTTGTAAATCAAAGAAATTAAATTAATATAATCAAATAGTTTGGGCAGTAATAATTTGCATAACATGTATCTATACTTTATGAAATTCACTTCACAATTTGAAGCGACAGTACAGTAGCACCAGCCATAAAATACGATGTTATTATCCAATTATTAATAACAACGAAACTATAGGTAATGTTTTAGGCACAGTATAAGCGGATAATAGTTTATTAAATAGAATTTAATAAAAATTTACAAACAATCTAGCAGTTATTGTTTCATTTTATTTTTTAAGAAAGCCTTTCGCTTTTTCTCCCTAGCCTCCATGCGCATATCTTCCAAGTCTTCCAGAATACCTAAAAATACATTTTATTTAATTAATTCCGCAAAATGTGCAGTTGCATAATTGCGTTACTTGTTGTTGTTACCTAGTTTAGTAGACACATATTCTTCCTTAAGTTGTTGCGCAAAACTACTTTCCATAGCTGAATCATCTTCAATGTCCATATGTTTATATTTACTTTTATCATACCCGAATATTTCACTTATGTATTTACTATAGTCTTCAGTTTCCGGTTCGGGACCATCATCGATAAAATCATCAAGTTCGGAGTCATATTCATCTTCATCCATATTGTTGTCTTGTATGCGGCCTATCAAATTTATCATAAATTTAGTAAATGATAATAAATTGTAATAGTAATAGTTCGTCTTAAGTTCAATCAACTTATTTTTCCATCAACCTTTGGTAATTTTAAAGGGATTTTATTTAGCTGTATTGAAAATGGCTTTGTATTTTCGTACGTAAGAGAAAATATCAATTAAGGAGAAGCTATATATCACAGAGCTACGAACTACAGGGTGTCCGCGGGAAGAGTGGACAGCTGGATATCTCCTAAACTATTGCAGACAAAAATATTTAGAAAAATAGGGAATTGCATGGTTCGAGGGGACCAACTTATTAGCGCGGACGAATTTTTTTTTCGATTATTATTTTATAAGATACGATGGTCAAGTTCGGTTTTTTAAATGGAACTATTTTTCTGAAGACCTGAGTTGATAGTGCGTTCTAAGACAAATTCAATAAGCTTTAATGTATACACTTGATTTCCACTGCTTTTGAGATATTGCGCTTGCAAATTTACTGATTTTCCCTGGAAGAAAACTCGCTGGAATAGCAAGGACCGGGGACGGTCTTGCTGGCGCCACGGGTGGCCTTGCCTGTTGAAACAGATACCTACCTGCCAAAGGTCTACGCCAGGAATCGCAGGCCCAAAGGCTGGACAATTCTTTTCCGTCAGAAATGCTACTTAGGTAGGTATCGAGAAGCGCACCGTAACTTTTATTTCGCACTTGCTTCTACGCTCGGATGGCCGGTTCTTTTGGGAGGGATGTAAGTTCAATTGGTTAGGTTAGAAGGTGTGAAAGTTGCTAGACTAAATTTCAACCATAGGGAGCAGATTATATTAGAACCAATCGAATTTGCATCCCTCACAAACGGCTGCTCTCTTGAAGAGGCCCTCTTCACAGCAATACCTCCTCCCCAGTGCCCACCTTCTCTCGCACAGAATACGATGACGCATGCTTTTGTTTTGATATTAAAGCTCGTGTTTATATTCGAGAGGACCACGTGTCAACAGCGGGCTACCATTTTTCTTCCCGTGTCTCTCTACGAGGCGTATTGACGGTGGATTGTAGGAGCGTAGATGTCTGGATGCCAGTTATTGAATTCAGGAGACGATAGAAACACTTTATTACAAAACACACATGTACTATAATTAAAGTAAATCGTATTCCTCTCGGGAAGGAGTACTGATAATCATCGAACTTGCGCCCTACTTCGCGCAGACCGATTACACGGAGGGTAGTCACGTCACACACTGCACAAATGATAAGCCGCGTCTAGACGTTGCGAGGCTGCAGCGCGAGGCGTGCCTCGCGGAGTGAAAAGTCTGGAGAGTCCTTACCTCGCCTTGGTCACTTTGCAAAGCAACCTCGTGCTGCTGCCGTGGCGAGGACAACACCCCGCAGTGCCTCGCCGAATTTTATGGCTTTCGACCCTCGAAGGGTTTGGAATATCATTAAGAAGTGAGAACTGTTCAGGATTTCAAATGTTTGTATCTTTTCTTCATCGTATCGAAGGGGAAGTGGCGGCAATGGATTCCTGGCGTTCCGTCGATTAAAATCATACGAAATATCATGCAAATCGGACTACCTTGACACAAGCTATTTGTATTCCTTATGTAAAAGTTGTCCGATTTACACGACATTTGTAATGATTTTCATCGGAAAACCACAAGGAATCCATCGGCGACACTTCCATATCCATACGATAAAGAATAAAGAATTATTTTATTTCTGAAACAGGCAGGTACAGGATGATTCTGGAGCTACGCCCGTCAAAAAGTTGCGGCCTGGTACCCCGTGGCGAGGACAGGCCTTCGCATTGCCTCACCCGATTCTTATGGCTTGCTTCGGAAAAAGGTATGTTTCTGGGTCGAACGTAGCGAATTGAGGTCGAGTCCCCGCAGTCGAGGGTGAAATATCCCTTACAGCGTATTAAGAAATTCTTTTCTTCATCATATCGAAATGAAAGTGACGCCAATGAATTGCTTATGTTTTTCTGATGAAAATCATACAAAATATCATGCAAATCGGACTACTTTGACACTAGCTATTTGTATTCCCTATGTAAAAGTTGTCCAATTTACACGACATTTGAAATGATTTTCATCGAAAAACCACAAGGAATCCATCGGCGACACTTCCATATCCATACGATAAAGAATAAAGAATTATTTTATTTCTTAAACAGATACAGGGTAATTCTGGTGGTACGCCCGTCACCCCGTGGCGAGGACAACATCCCGCAGTGCCCCTCGAATTTTATGGCTTTCGACCCACGAAGGGGTTCGAGTCCCTATTAAGAAGTGAGAAATCTTCGATTTCCGCATTTCTCATCAGATCTTTGCGAAAATGAGGCCAATTGATTCCTTATGTTTTGCCGATGAATCTAACACCAAATACGACGTAATTCGGACCATAATGAAGGAAATTCCATGAAAAATCGTTTTATATCATTTCAAGCTGACTTGTCTTGGTTAAAAAATAGTCCGATTTACATGAAATTTGGTATGATTTTAGTCGACGGAACGCCAGGAATCCAATGGCATCACTTTCCCCTTCCATACGATGAAGAAAAGAAGCAAACATTTGAAATCCTGAACAGTTCTCACTTCTTAATGATATTCCAAACCCTTCGAGGGTCGAAAGCCATAAAATTCGGCGAGGCACTGCGGGGTGTTGTCCTCGCCACGGCAGCAGCACGAGGTTGCTTTGCAAAGTGACCAAGGCGAGGTAAGGACTCTCCAGACTTTTCACTCCGCGAGGCACGCCTCGCGCTGCAGCCTCGCAACGTCTAGACGCGGCTTATCATTTGTGCAGTGTGTGACGTGCTACCCTCCGTGTAATCGGTCTGCGCGAAGTAGGGCGCAAGTTCGATGATTATCAGTACTCCTTCCCGAGAGGAATACGATTTACTTTAATTATAGTACATGTGTGTTTTGTAATAAAGTGTTTCTATCGTCTCCTGAATTCAATAACTGGCATCCAGACATCTACGCTCCTACAATCCACCGTCAATACGCCTCGTAGAGAGACACGGGAAGAAAAATGGTAGCCCGCTGTTGACACGTGGTCCTCTCGAATATAAACACGAGCTTTAATATCAAAACAAAAGCATGCGTCATCGTATTCTGTGCGAGATAAGGTGGGCACTGGGGAGGAGGTATTGCTGTGAAGAGGGCCTCTTCAAGAGAGCAGCCGTTTGTGAGGGATGCAAATTCGATTGGTTCTAATATAATCTGCTCCCTATGGTTGAAATTTAGTCTAGCAACTTTCACACCTTCTAACCTAACCAATTGAACTTACATCCCTCCCAAAAGAACCGGCCATCCGAGCGTAGAAGCAAGTGCGAAATAAAAGTTACGGTGCGCTTCTCGATACCGCAGATGTACCTACCTAAGTAGCATTTCTGACGGAAAAGAATTGTCCAGCCTTTGGGCCTGCGATTCCTGGCGTAGACCTTTGGCAGGTAGGTATCTGTTTCAACAGGCAAGGCCACCCGTGGCGCCAGCAAGACCGTCCCCGGTCCTTGCTATTCCAGCGAGTTTTCTTCCAGGGAAAATCAGTAAATTTGCAAGCGCAATATCTCAAAAGCAGTGGAAATCAAGTGTATACATTAAAGCTTATTGAATTTGTCTTAGAACGCACTATCAACTCAGGTCTTCAGAAAAAATAGTTCCATTTAAAAAACCGAACTCGACCATCGTATCTTTTAAAATAATAATCGAAAAAAAATTCGTCCGCGCTAATAAGTTGGCCCCCTCGAACCATGCAATTCCCTATTTTTTAAATATTTTTGTCTCCAATAGTTTAGGAGATATCCAGCTGTCCACTCTTCCCGCGGACACCCTGTATATCATTCATTGTTGTAAAAACTGAAAGGATTTTATTCTCCTTTTAATCCTTTGTCTTCATTTTGTGACGCTATAGCTACTTACATATAAATAAATATAACATCCAGACATTAGGACTGACATTCTTGTTTGGCACTGGTGTAGATTAACTTGTCAATAATTTTACATTTTAAACTATGTTACAATTTGTTTCCCTTCAATAAAAAACTACGATTTGTTTTTAAATATATTACAACAAAATAAAGTAGGGTCAGGTGGGGTAGATTGTAACACGGGGCACAGTATAACAGTGAAAATATTTCTTTATTTTTTGTAACATATTTATTGCATCATTCCACGTTTTTGACAAACCGTCTGCTATCATCTTGACGCAGTTGTCATTTGTCTGCACCGTACCTTTCGGTGATACAAAATTGGTTTTTGCGTGTTTAAACGTGACGAATTCAAATAAATCATTTTTGAGCCTATTCTAACATACAGTAATTCTGGTAAATAATAACATTTTGTAAATAAACTGCATATATTGATATGACAATAAAGTTTGCCGATATTCATTAAGACTATTATATACAATTGAAGTTGCATACTTTGAAATGCGGTTCCTCAGTTAATATGAACTGTAGCCACAAGTGTGTTACATCACCTTGTTCGTCTTGACGACAGGGAGGTTCTAACGTTCTTATTTTTTTTAAAATAATGATTTTTAAATAATAGTAATTCGCGACGCGGCCACCAGGCAGCGACCGAGCGAGCGCTTCTCGCTTGCGAAACAGCACCGCGGCGGGAATAAGTGGCCGAGGGCTCGATCCATAGGTACTCACTAAGGAAAGATTTTTGGAAAATCCCAGGGCTGCCAATGCTAGTACTTTCGTATTAGATCTAGTACTTTTTATAAATTTATAGTGTTCTAGTACGTTCAACAACAGATCTAGTACTATCTTCCTTCCGAACAGAATTTCTCGTAAATTCCCTACGCGTGGTAGAAGGGGCACACCTACAACAGTAACTGTATATTTGGTTGGTGACAGCGATACCAGAAAATAATCTACCGTAGTGGAGGGGGAATATGCCACGCATGCGCGTGATGACGCCGTCACCGTCAAATCAATCGACGCCGAGGTTGGTGGACTATTTCCTGGTATCGTTGGTTGGTGATTCCCCAACTCGCTGATTCATTGCTCGCAAGACGCAGTCGCAATTTTATTTGAAGTACCGAGGTATCAAAAATATTATCAGAAATATTATTTATATTTTCCTTTTAAAGCTGGACAAGTCCGCTTCTGATAAAGGCAATTCACATAAAAGAAAATGTGATAGTAGGTATGATTCTAATACAGATTCAGATATACAAAGTTCTAAAAAAAAATGAAAAAATCATATAAGCAAAAATTCAAAGAAGAATGGTTGGGGGATCCCATTCTTAAATCTTGGATCAGTTCTGGTAAAAGTAAAGGACACACTACTTGTAAATTTTGTGATCTAAGCATTAATGGTAGCAAAAGTCTAATGACTCGTCATGCAAACACCCCAAAACACAAGAAGAATATAGAATTTAAAAGAAGGATATAATGTCATTGTTTAAAACCAGGTCCAAAAACCAGTCGTAGAAAGAAATTAAAGATGCAGAATTAAGATTATGTGCATTCGTTGCTGAATAATTTGCCTTTGAGTCTTTTGGATACTCTTCCAACTCTGATAAAAACAATTACCGCTGATAGTGAAATTACTAAAAAAAATACATTGTGGGCGCACTAAATGTATCTATGTTATACAAAATGCTTTAGCTGTAGATTCACTCTATGAAATCACAAAAAAAACTTCAATATACTTATTTTTCTTTACTTATTAATGAGTCAACTGACATTACAGCAAATAAAGCTCTAGCAGTTGTCGTTCGTTACTATGATGATTCTACAAAATCCATAGAGGATTCGTTTTTAGATATCATAGATGTTAGTGACGCAACAAGTTCAGCTTTGTTTGAAGCTGTTATAGAATTATTAAACAATCTGAAGCCTCTTGCCAAGTTATAAGACTTTGCTGCTGACAATGCTTCAGTTATGATGGGACAACATTCTGGCATTCAAGCTTGCCTTAAATCATTAAATAAACATTTATATGTCGCTAGATGCATGTGTCACAGCTTTAATTTATGTGTAGCTGAAGCATGTAAGAAAGTACCAAATTCATTAGAAGAACTATGTGCAGATATTTACGGTTTCATACAAAAGAAACCGAAAAGATTAACAGAATTTAAATAAATTCAGGAACTGTTAAACTTAAAACCACATAATTTAATGAGGTTGGCTAAAACTCGTTGGCTCTCAATGCATGATGATGTACAAAGATTAATAGAAAAGTGGAATGCTTTGCTTTCATACTTTCAGTTGAGCGCAGTAGAAGATAATATTGAGCAAACCAAATTAATTGCAACTGCATTACAAAACCCCTTAATTAAGGCATACTTTCCCTCCTTAGCATTCATCCCACCGACAGTAGTAAATCTAAATTTAGATTACCAAGGCACTGAATACCGCCTTCATCGACTACTTTCATCAATAGGAGATAAAATGAAAATTATCATAAACTACACTCCTGGAAAAAATTAAAGGAACACTATAATTTCCCGAAAATTTTGATCATTTTCAAATGGCTGTATCTCCGCGAAAAAAGGTCGCAAAAAATATTTAAAAAAAAGCGTTTTAACGTTTGAAGTCTCTAGTTTTTGAAACAAAGACTCAATTTTTTTTCTTCGTCCATTATGATACTGTTTTATCAAGATGAAGCGCAGGAAAAGAAGTTTCAGAAATTTTTGCCTAGTTTGGACATATGCACGGGCGAAAAAGAATTTTTTCAGATAAATCCAATCGAGTGCTCTTATAGAGCAAACATTTCTCTTTAATTTCGTTTGTTTTGGTTTTGTTGTATGATTTTTATTGACCGAGTTATGCGCCATCAAAGCAAAAAAGGAACTTTTCACTTTTAACGCCTATAACTTGCGAAAGCATGATCGCAGAAATTTTTTCATGAGTGTTTTGGAAAGTTAAGAAATTATCCTTTCAAAATCTTTAATTGCCAATTTAGTGAGATTTTTTTGCATCGTATAAAATCCATTTTGAGATAATCCCAAAAATTACATATTTACCATTTTTTGGGAAGCATGATGCCACTTCAAGGAAAATCAAGGAATCATTTAAGTGTCCACGTTTTTTGCGAGTTAAGACTACCCGTAAACACTGTGCAAAAGGCCGGACCAATCAGATTTTTTTTCCGTATGTCCTCGATGGTCAAACATGCGATATCGTCTGAAAAATTGAAGGATCACTTGTTTTATGTTATGTTTCTCTGTAAAACCCTTCTTTTTGTTCTCGCGGCTTTTGAACGATTGTTGCACGTTTTTTTTTGTTAGTTCAACGTCATTTTAGTAAAAAGAAAAGATTTAAAAAATTTAATAAAAACATTTTTATCCAATCTCTTCGCAATGACAAAAACTGTACTTCAATAACTGGCATTAGCACCACCCAAAGCGCGCCACGAGTTGGCGCATGCGCGGTCGGATTTACACTTCATTGTGTGTGCGTCAGCATAGAGAGATGAGACCCTGCGGTTCGTCACTCCCGCAGTATTTTCTGACTCCAAACTCACTCTCCGATGTGTGTATGTATGGAGGCACACGCGCGTGTTGTGTGTGTGTATGGTCTAATAATGGGTGTTGCCACCTCTTCGCACGATTACTTCTCTCAATCGATTGCGCATGTTAATGCATTTCCGAATTTTCACTTGAGGAATTCTGTTCCAAATTTGGCAGAGGGCGTATGCTAATAGCCTCAAATTCGCCAGGTTCGGGTACTGTCGTCGCAAACGTCGCCCAAGAATGTCCCAAACATGCTCAATGGGATTCAGATCTGGACTCACTGCTGGATGGTCGAGCACTGATATCCGATTTTGGTGCAAAAATTGAAGCGTATGGCGTGCAGTATGCGCCCTTGCATTATCCTGCATACGTACGAAGCATTTCCCATGCGTTGACGCAGAGGGAGTAAAACGGGGCGCAGAATCTCGTCCACGTACCTCTCAGCGGTCAACCCACCAGGTGGGAGGACAATTAATGGGGTACGTGAGTACCTTGATACTCCGGCCCAAACCATAACCGATCCACCACTGAACGCGGTGACCGGCCTTGTATGGTTGGCATTATGGCGTTCACCACGACGACGCCAGACCCGAACCCGTCGATCGTTCCCGTGGAGGCAAAATCGGGACTCGTCAGTAAAAAGGACATTTGTCCATTGCTGCTGACCCCAGTGCACATAACGGTGAGCATATGCCAAACGCTGCCGTTGATGTGTGGGAGTGAGCAACGGGACTCGCATTGGGCGCCTCGAACGCAACCCAACGTCCCTCAATCGATTTCTGACGGTCCTGCTAGAGATCGGGCGTGGCGGATTGTGTCTGTGGTTCACAAATTGTCCTGCAATAACGCGTGAAGTGACGGTTGGCTCCCGAAGAGCATGTCTGGTAATCATCCTATCGTCTCGCGACCTTGTCGCACGTCTGCGTCCTTGCCCTGATCTGCAAGAGTACTGCCCAGTATTTCGAAATCGAGCATAAAGACGATTGACAACCGACTGACTTACACCAAAAGAATTGGCAACTTGTCGCTGACTGTGGCCTTCCTCCAACAAAGTCACAAGTCGAGCGACTTCGTACTCAGTTAGGTGACGTCGGGGCATAACGCGATGGAAAAAAGAAGTGAGCTAAAATTCGAATTTAGAGTCGCAGGTTGCTGAGGGAGTGGCAGGCTGCGGCACAGCGTCTTGTCTTGCTGTGTTGGTGCATGCGCAGTGAGGCGTAGGTCCGACCGCGCAGGCGCCAACTCGTGGCGCGCTTTGGGTGGTGCTGAAATACAGTTTTTGTCATTGCGAAGAGATTGGATAAAAATGTTCTTCTTAAATTTTTTAAATCTTTTCTTTTTACTAAAATTACGTTGAACTAACCAAAAAAAAACGTGCAACAATCTTTTAAAAGCCGCGAGAAAAAAAAAGGGTTTTACAGAGAAACATAACGTAAAACAAATGATCCTTCAATTTTTCAGACCATATCGCATGTTTGACCATCGAGGACATACGGAAAAAAAATCTGATTGGTCCGGCCTTTTGCACAGTGCTTACGAGTAGTCTTAACTCGCATAAAACGTGGACACTTAAATGATTCCTTGATTTTCCTTGAAGTGGCATCATGCTTCCCAAAAAATGGTAAATATGTAATTTTTGGGATTATCTCAAAATGGATTTTATACGATGCAAAAAAATCTCACTAAATTAGCAACTAAAGATTTTGAAAGGATAATTTCTTAACTTTCCAAAACACTCATGAAAAAATTTCTACGATCATGCGTTCGCAAGTTATAGGCGTTCAAAGTGAAAAGTTCCTTTTTTGCTATGATGGCGCATAACTCGGTCAATAAAAATCATACAACAAAACCAAAAAAAAAACGAAATTAAAGAGAAATCTTTGCTCTATAAGAGCACTAGATTGGATTTATCTGAAAAAATTCTTTTTGGCCCGTGCATACGTCCAAACTAGGCAAAAATTTCTGAAACTTCGTTTCCTGCGCTTCATCTTGATAAAACTGTATCATAATGGACGAAGAAAAAAAATTGAGTCTTTGTTTCAAAAACTAGAGACTTCAAACGTTAAAATGCTTTTTTTTAAGTATTTTTGTGACCTTTTTTCGTGGAGATACAGCCATTTGAAAATGACCAAAATTTTCGGGAAATTATAGTGTTCCTTCAATTTTTTCCAGGAGTGTATTTCATGAAATCTCAGTATGTTACAATTACACCAATTGAAAAGATAAATCCATCCGACAATGGTAAGTTTTTGGACATCGAAAATGTATATCTTGGAGCGAGAGTGGAAGGCCTTCTACTGAGTTTAGATAAGAATGTAGTTGCAGAGAGAGGCATAAAACACTTTAAGGTGAAATGTTTGTCCTTCTATGTTGCGTTCTGTAGCCAAGTTTTCAAATGAATAAATTTCGGAGATCCTGTTTTAAAAAGTTTAGCGATGCTAAATCCTGAAATGTGCAAATCAGACTGCTTTTCCAGTATAATGCCATTTGCTGTAAATTTTCCGAATGTGATTGAAGAAAATAGTTATGAAGGGCTTGATAGAGAATGACAACTATTGAAGACTGTAGAAACATTGGAAGAAGATCAAAGATTCATGGTTTTTTGGAATAAAGTATTTGAAATGAAAAATGCTACAGCATCTTCTACAGGAGAACAAATGTTTCCTAATTTAACAACATTAGTTAAAGCTGTACCGTGTCTCCCTCATTAATCAGCAGCAATTGAAAGAATATTTTCAGCAGTAACAATACATAAGGATAAACTAAAAAAAACAAAAGAAAAATTGAAACATTCATCAACTACAGATTTTACTATTTCTGAAGAGTTAATTTATTTAGCAAAATCTGCTCATAATGATAATAAATAAATAAATATTTCCAGTGTTTTTCTGGTGAGTGGGAATCCCTGTATATATGTAGGTAAATAGCATATTAAATATTTTTTAGTTTTGACAATTTTCTTTTCATATTGGTCGTACATGTATTAAATTAGCAGTTTTACATTGAGTTCATCAATGATAATAAGGCACTAATATCGTAAAATGCCCTAAACAGAGTGAAACGAAAACAAATAAAAATTTAGTACTTTTTTTCAGATCTAGTACGCTTACCCTGTAAAAGTCGGTACAAAATATTTTTGCTGGGTGGTCACCCTGGAAATTCCATCCCCAAAGGGGGTGAAAAGGGGTAAAATGTATTCCTTCGGACTCCTTATTCCCTAATATCTCTTAGGTCCAATTAGATATCAACTTGGTTCTTACTTACAAATATTACCGACATAAATGCCGAAAAAAACAATTTCAGGATTTTGAAAGGTGGTGAATTTCAGGTGGTGAAAAGGGGTGAAATGTGTTTTCTTGGAGTCCTCGATATCTCTTAGGTCCGAAGCGACGCGCCCGGGGTATTTTGCTAGTAACCTATAAAATTGCTGTTGATATTTTGTTGTGTTTATAAGGTACTAGCTTAAAGTACTTGGCGTTGCCCGGGCTTCTCATATGTATTTATAGCGGTAGCACTTATATTTTAAAATTAACTGCCGCCTTCATTAATTATTACGCAGGGCTTACGTACATATACTTCGTTACCTATTGCTTACGTACATCATATCTGTACATAATCTAGACTCACGCGCCTGGAGCGCGTGATTGTCCTTTATCACGATGAAGACCTTACGCGTATGTACAATTTTGGAGTGCACGCCTGGAGTGTACGTCTCAAAACTGTGAGAAAAACTAATCGATTCTCGAAATAATCGTGAACATGCAGACAGAAAAACATCCGTTTATAATACTGGCGGTTAGTAGAATTTATGAAAAGAAAAGTGGTGCTAAGGAGCGGCATAAATTGTAACAATACTGATAGTGACAACAGTAAAAGCCCCAAAAACATTATTTGGATGAGAAGTCGAGCTGCAAAGCTTGCTTGCGCGTGAATGTCAATGCTCATAAACAGCTAAAGATGCGACTGTGACCGTCAAGGCGTCAAGCATCTCCACCAGGCTTGCTAGGAGTATGTACAGCGTTGCCGGGAAGTGGGTTCCGGCAAACAGTCCGTAGCACAGTGGGACAAAACAACCCGACGGCGATCAAAAATTTATAACTTTGGTTCTGGACTAGATGATTTAATGAAATTTGGCCCAATTTAACCGAGAATTTACGGGCTTTAAGTTGTATTAATATAAGTGATATTAATCCCCTGAGGCCCGTGCTAGGCCCGTGTATTTAGATGTTTGCGAAAAGTGGGGCTACTGGCCAATTACAATACACATTTTATTAACATACTTACTAGTTACTGAATTATATTGTGGTAAACCCCGTTTCTTAATATTTGCTATTGTTTTCATGTGATCGGTGCTCAAATTTTGCCAAAATCGCAAAAGTTAAGAGTTTATCAGAAACTTTTATATTTCCCGCAGTTTTTATTCACGATTCTGAAAAATTTTTCTTTGAGAGGTGCAATTTAAGTTCGTTACAAAGTTAATTACATAGCTATATATTGTATTAAGGCTATACATTCGGGTAAAATGTTAACAAACTTTTTATACAATTTTAAAAAATTGCAGCGAGAAAACCGGAACCTTGGAGGCTATCGAGAGCTACATCATTTCATCGGCACAACGTCGAAATATTTTATGAAAATTTGGAAGAGGTGATGCGCCGATGCTCAAGTTTTGTCGACGGCGCTAGGGTATTCTGCTTCGACGAGACAGACACCACAACGGTGCAAAATCCAAAAAAGGTGATTGTGGCTAAAGGATCTAAGTAACTTAATAAAGTGACAAGTGGCGAACGAGGCACTCTTGTTACGCGTACTGTGCAGTATCTGCAACTGGTTCAAATTTGCCACCAGCGATGGTCTTTCCTGGGAAAAACTTTAAAGCGTTCTTGTTAAATGGGGCATCTCCTCGAAAACTCGGGCTAACTCAACCTATAGGATGGATAAATGCACAATTGTTTCTTAAAGTCATGAATCATTTCGTGAAGGTGACTGCTTCCGGAAAAATTAAGGGTTCATTCTACTTTGATCGGCCGAAAATTAAGCTATTTTTACAGATATTTCTCTCAGTAAATGCAACATATAATGAAATACATCTTTCTGTATTTATTAAGCTACTTTTACATTATAGAAAAAAAAATGAAAAATAATTTTTGCAATTGATTTTAACCTTTAGAGGGCCGGGCTGGCCACTATAGTGGCCACTGGAAATTTTAAAAATTGAACTTGTTTCTAAGGGTTTTATATATCGCTAATCACGATTCCGTGGTCAGAGTATTGAAATTTTACGCAGAAACATTGTTGCCAACCTAAACAAGCCTAAATGAATAACAGCAGTTACATTCATATATTATTCTTTCCTTTGGCGTTACCCAGGGCTAACGACGTGGACGTAGAAAGTTTTGTAGCACTTTTTTGTTTTTTTGGGGTTTTTTGTGTTACTTTTGTATTTTTTTGTATTTTCTGATTGTACTATTTATTATACGAGCTGCACTCGTGCAACGCATGCATTATACAAAACGAATAATGAATGTGTATGTCTTTGTTGCGATTTTTATCTGTTTGTTCATACTTCTTGTCCTTCCAAATGAAAAAAAAAATTTATATGTCGGAAATTCGAATTTACGGTATTCGTATGGAAATCCTCAAAACAGGGTGTTATGCACAATGCAGTGTCACATGTAGAGCATATATAAAGAGTTCGACGTCTAGTTTGTCGTAATGAACACAAATTGCATCGTCGGTTTTTATCCAGTAATTTTGGAAAATGACGACCTATTAGTCGAGAGAGTTTGGGCAGATCAGAAATGGAGTCATTCGGATCAAGATTCAGTAAAGCCCTAATCACTTGTAAACGAAATGAAGCAAAGGATACACGTTCATTATTCATTTTGTATAATGCATGGCCATTAGTGAGTGCCAGATCTAATAAATGGAAAAATAATTTGCGGTACCACTTCATTGATTTTCTTACCGTTTCTGTCAGAGATAATTGTCTGTCGATGTTGTCAATGCCCCCCATATTCTTATTATAATCCTGTACACAAGTTGGTTTTATTACATCTTCATTTGTACCGTAGTGTTTTTTCCGGTTGCGCGGAACTCAAGCTCATGAATAGTCGTTATTATGTATACGTCTTTCTTATCCTTCCACTTTATAGCTAGCCAGACTCGGTTATGGGCAGCCTCTACTGTACCTCGGACTAACTTACTATTTAGTTTAGGCATTCCCTTTCTATTCGCTTTCACCGTTCCACACATTCCTGTATCACGTTCGTGTAAAAATTCAGCTAGTTGAGGAGAGGAATACCAATTATCGATAAAAATAACATGACCTTTAGAGAAATATGGTCTCAAAAAATCAGGGAGTCGAGACCGAAGCAGAAACCGAATTTCAGACCGGTCGCGACCGGTCTAGCGACCAGTAACCGAGGCGAAAAGGGACCGCTGTTGTGACCGTAACAGTGAGAGGTTGTGGAGGGAAACCGAACTCCATACCGATTGCCTCTCGACCGGGAATCTCAGACCGTACTTTTAACGAGACCAATCGAAACCAAACCGAAGGCATGACCAGTCCGCCGACTGGTCGGTTGACCGGTCGCAAACGGTCGAGTTAATTTATGGAGAGATTTCTGTTCCTCTCCATAAATTACGAGTCGGAGCGGTTCGGAGCGGTTCGGTTCTGTTCGGATCGGTTCAACCTAGCTGAATAAGCCGGGAAGGTATGGATGCTATTCCTGCCGCTCACACTGTTTGTCACTCTCGTGACGGGTTTGTTGATAGCAGACTTTTGCAGTTATTTGTTACTGTAACACTGTCCATTCCAAACTATGTCGATCTGCCGAGATATTATTGTATTTCAAACACTAGTTATGTATTATATTAATTGAAGTAGTTAATATAAATAAATTATTGTTAATATACAAATAACAAGAAAATGTTTGAAAATATAATTCTTCATGTGATTATTTTAAAAGTATGTCCAAGTGTAGAAAAAACAGAAGATAGGAATATAATAAAATGTAAATATATTTTTTTTCAACACCTGCATGAAAATGGGTGTTTTTTACGCTTGCTGAGCGTGAGCAAAAAAATCTGGATGTTCGATTGCTTTTTTATTCTGTCGAAATTAATAAATACGTGTATTACTAAAATTATTGATTCCGATAATGATTTTAATTTGGGGTTATCGCGCCATTCCATATATTTTTTGTATATTGTCTAGTACTTTTCTTTTGATTTTGATGGCAGCTTTTCTTCAATCGCTTTTGCAGCTTCTGCAACTTCGGGGGGGGGGGGGTGGTATCCCGTATCGCTATCACTCTCATTATTACTCATTTTATCTTTTAATTCTATCTTTTAATAAAAAGGGGTGCTGTGACAGTTGTAATATCAAGATAAAACACAGCAGCTGCGTATATAATGCACTACTTAGCAGTTTTAGCACTCGCGTTGACTGTTGGTACCGCGCGGAATTTATATATATCGTCATTATTTTAATGACATATTATATATATCTTCTACAATTATGTATTAATCAGTGTGAAAATTGGTGAAAATCTTGCTTGTATATTAAGGAAAAACTTTGTCGCAGCATGTTATATATACCTCAAAATTCCCTCGATACTTTTTAACGGCGAACGTTGAAAAACATGAGTTATGTCCAGTATTACTTTTTAATTAAATATTATTACATTTTTTAACATAAGGGTTTTGTGCATACATTTTACGGCTTCGCTAGAGTTTTCTGAAGTTATGTTTTAAATCTCATAACGATCCGTTAATATTTATTCAAGTTATCGCAATTTATGTTTTAAAGAAATAATGATTTTGGACGATGAAAAATTATTGGTTCATAATTTTTAACCCGAATAGTAATGATTGGATAAATAAACTGTAAATAGAAAAAATGTGTGTCGTGACGAACTTTACAACACTATATTTTTTAAAATTCATTTTAATAATATTTAATTTTCCAATCTTTTTTAGCGTTTGAACAACAATTTTTCGCATTTTCGAGCACTAGTCCTCTTATTGCATCCGATCCTTCAATTTACTTTCCCCACAAATTGTTTTGATAAGAAACTAATTTTGATTCTTTTACAGGTACTAAAGAATGGCAACGTACAATCATGACGGGGCCATCCTTGTCTTACGTTAGATGTACTACTCGCATCACAGGAGTATTTTCCGATGTACCACTCTCTTTTCTTATACATGTATATCGTATTAAAAATTGAAGAAGTAACGCTTATACAACTGATTCATAAGATGTTAAATAATATTTTCACATGTTATTGTGAGAGATAAAAATTGAAACATTATAATAAATTTTGCTGTGAAATTTGTTATTTATGCTATTGTTAAATATATTTACATTTTATTACATTCCTATCTTCTGTTTTTTCCACACTTGGACATACTTTTAAAATAATCACATGAAGAATTATATTTTCAAACATTTTCTTGTTATTTGTATTTTAACAATAATTTATTTATATTAACTACTTCTATTAAAATAATACATAACTAGTGTTTGAAATACAATATTATCTCGGCAGATCGACATAGTTTGGAATGGACAGTGTTACAGTAACAAATAAATGCAAAAGTCTGCTATCAACAAACCCGTCACGAGAGTGACAAACAGTGTGAGCGGCAGGAATAGCATCCATACCTTCCCGGCTTATTCAGCTAGGTTGAACCGATCCGAACAGAACCGAGCCGCTCCGAACCGCTCCGACTCGTAATTTATGGAGAGGAACAGAAATCTCTCCATAAATTAACTCGACCGTTTGCGACCGGTCAGGACCGAAAGTCTGAGAGAAATTCTCTCTCGAGTTTTGGTCAAGAGAAAACTCCTGACCGCTCGTCGCTCTCTAGTTCGGTCGAGAGAAAGATCCTGACCGTTCGGTCGCTCTCTAGTTCGGTCGAGAGAACTGTAAATGCCATATTGGTCGGTCTCACTGACCGCGACCGCGACCGAAACCGAATTACTATCGGTCTCGACTCCCTGCAAAAAATGAGCAACAATATCTCCTGTAATACCTAATCCAAACTTTTCGTAATCAGCATCTGCTCCGCTATATACTACAAAGTCCAATACAAATCCAGTTTCACAGTCAACTAGTTCAAAAAGTTTTATACCAAAACGGTTTCTTTTCAAGGGTATGTATTGCTTGAATTTGAGCCTTCCTTTCCATAGAAGCAGGCTCTCATCTATACATAGATTTTTTCCCGGATAGATACTATTTGAGAATTTTTCTTTCAGATCGTCTATAATTGGTTTTACTTTTTTTAGAGGATGATTTATGTTATCTTCATCATTTTGGAAATGTAAATATCGCAGAATCTGTAGATATCTATTCCGAGACATTATTTGTCTGAATATTGGAGTTGATAAGAGAGGATCAATACTCCAATAATGATTTATCGCGCCTTTTCGAACGTGTCCCATTAGGATTGAGAGTCCAAGAAATTTTTGTAATTCCTCTTCTGTCAAAGGTGTCCATGGTTTCATATTCAAACGATTGGGTTCAGGATTCTGTACTTCATAACGATTCGTTTCTTCCACAATCATTTGAAGCAAAGACGAATCGAAATAAAGTTCAAAATAGTGTACCGGCTCATTACCTTTTAGAGAAATGTCTTCGTCAATTCTATGTTCATCAATGAAATCTTTTATAGACGGATGAAAATGACTATTATAACAAATTTCATTTGCTGATACAACTTCGTGGTCAGCCAAATCAACATGTTCGATATTTAAATTTTCTGAATCTGTTTCACTTGGCTCAGATTCGCCACTACTCAAATTTTCATACTCGTCCATTTGATCAAATTATTTTTTGAATAAATATTTTGATCAAATATATTTTTGATGAAAAATATATTTTGAGGAAAGAGCCGAGAATGCACGCAGAATACAGTATTTATTCGCCAGCTTCTCGCGGCTCGGTATCAGCGGGGAGCATCTAACATAGACGGGACACGATATGCAGTGTTTCTGAGCTTTTTCTTGCCGAAAGTGAGAGCGACTCAGAGCTGGGTTGCTAGCAAATCCCTACCATAGTGGAGCTACAATGTACCCGTAGTGAAGGGGGGACACGCCACGCATGCGCGTGATGACGCCGTGACCTTCCTCCGTCTAGTTTTCTTCATTTCGTTTACAAGTGCTTAGGGCTTTACTGAATCTTGATCCGAATGACTCCATTTCTGATCTGCCCAAACCCTCTCGACTAATAGGTCGTCATTTTCCAAAATTACTGGATAAAAACGGACGATACAATTTGTGTTCATTACGACAAACTAGACGTCGGACTCTGTATATATGCTCTACATGTGACACTGTATTGTGCATAACACCCTGTTTTGAGGATTTCCATACGAAACAATCAATACCGTAAATTCGAATTTCCGACATATAAATTTTTTTTTTCATTTGGAAGGTCAAGAAGTATGAACAAACAGATAAAAATCGCAACAAAGACATACACATTCATTATTCATTTTGTATAATGCATGCGTTGCACGAGTGCAGCTCGTATAATAAATAGTAAAATCAGAAAAATAAAAAAAACACATCCAAAAATAACACAAAAAACCCCAAAAACAAGAAAAGAGCTACAAAACTTTCTACGTCCATGTCGTTAGCCCTGGGTAACGCCAAAGGAAAGAATAATATATGAATGTAACTGCCGTTATTCATTTAGGCTTGTTTAGGATGGCAACACTGTTTCTGCATAAAATTTTGATAATCTGACTTGAGAATCGTGATTAGCGATATCAAAAACCCTTAGAAACATTTCAAGTTCAAATTTTAAAAATTCTAATATATGCCATACCGTTCGGGGCCGGGCTGGCCACTATAGTGGCCACCTAGGAATTCGGATACTTTGCCGGCCATTTTGGTGCTATATATGCATAAATTTTAAGTAAATAAAATTTACAATTTCAATGAAAAAATCCCGGCCCTCTAAAGGTTAATTGTTTTTTTACAGTGTCAATATGGCACCACCAAATGGCTTATCCGAAACAAAAAACTACAAAAGATGCTTAATCTGTCAGAGTGTCGCAATAGCGCATAGCTCAATTAATAATTTTGGTTGAAAAATAAGAAAATGGCGCCGGTTTGAAAAAAAATTTGACAAAAGTATGTATTCTAGGGCATTCCATGAGAAATATCTCGGCCATTTCCCGACAAAAATTGTTAATTTAGGTAGAGGCTATAGCGACATTCATACAGATTAAGAATCTTTCGGAATTTTTTGTTTCGGATAAGCCTGAGCCGGGAAATCAGCTACGCCGCGAACATACCTCTTTTCTTTAGGTGCCATATTGACACAGTAAAAAAACAATTAAAACAAATTGCAAAAATTCTTTTTAAATTTGTTTGGGTATAAGATAAGAATAGCTTAATAAATACAAAAAGATTTATTTCATTATACACTCCTCACATTAATTAAACGATTACCTCTTGGAACCCGAAAAATAGGGGCAAGTTCACATGGTCATAACTCCGGCAAAAATAGTCGCATCGATATTTTGAAAACATGGTTTGAAAGTTCTACGATGATTCCTTCGCTTGCTACAAGCAACTAAAGTAAAAAAAAAAACGGATTTTACTTCAAAGTTGAATAATTCGGCGAAACAAAATCGCACAAGAAATTTGTTACTCTCTTTTTACAAAGAAAAGTAGCCGCTTTCGACTGCTGTAAATGGAATTTGTTTAAAAAATTTCATACCCCCCGTGGAACTTTCGCAAGTTGAAGAAATTTTTTTAAAATTTACCAAATGCTCTTTATGTCGTTATAACTTAACCGAAAAGCAATGCAGCTAAAATCTGAAAAAACAGCTGAAAGCAGGGATTTCACGCTTTCAAAGCATATTTTCAAAATATTATCGATATTTTGAAAAATAGTCTTATCGAAACTGTTTTTGCCGGAGTTATGACCATGTGAACTTATTCTTATTTTTCAGGTTCCTAGAGGTGATCCTTTAATTAATGCGAGGAGTGTATGTTGCATTTACTCAGAAAAATATCTTTAAAAATAGCTTAATTTTTCGGCCAATCAAAGCAGAATGACCCCGTAAAGAAGCCATTTAGCCCCTGAAGCTTTAAATATCGCCAAGGAAAATGGAGTCACCCTACTTACGATATCGCCTCATTCGAGTCATAAATTACAACAATTGGATCTATCTGTTTTTGATCCCCTCCAAACATTTTACAATGCAGCAGCAGATTCATGGATGATGCGTCACCCTGGTAAACCGATATCCATTTACAACGTTGCAGAATTATTGGGCCTAACTATTGATAAAGCAATGACACCAGCGAATATAAAGTCGGGATTCGAGAAAACCGAAATCTTTCACTTTAATAGACATATTTTCATAGACGATGACTTCATACCAAGTGAAGTTACAATTCGTCCCATGGAACTTCAATTGGAACTTCAGCCTTCTGAAGATTCACAAGTACTCGGCGAGAAAGACAGTCATATTGATCCAATTTGTGAAACAAATGATCGTGAAACAGTAGAAGGAAGACTTCGAAATGAAACTTTATTGAGCCCAATTGGATGTAGGGAGTATCCAAAAGTTGGACTAGGATTAAAATCAAATAAAGGAAGAAAGAGAGGAAAGAGATGCATTGCAACCGACACACCTATTAAGCAAGGATTCGAAGAAGCAGCTCGAAAAAGAGAGGAGAAAAAGTACCTGAAGAAAGTTTCTGAGTCTGAAATAAAAAATCAAAAAGAGAAAGAATGTAGAAAGAGTTATTAAGGTTCTATGTACACTAGGGTAGCTTTTATTTTTGACTTTTGAATTTTCTTCGGGGGACCCTCCAGAATAGTTCCAAATAATTAAAAAAAAAATGTGTAAGCCCGATCGGATAACGGGAAAAGGTGCCCCTAGGCCCTTGAACATTTAAATAATTATTTAATAACTGAAAATGTCGATTTTATATAATATCCTACAAGATATTTATTACATAAAAACAGATGTCAAACAAAAGTTGTAGATCCGGACATGGAGCATCATTGTATTACTGAGCATATTGTATTACTTTTCTTCGTGCGACAAACGGTTTCCGAAAAAATAAAAAAAAACTTTTTTTCTCTCAAATTTTGGAGGTTCAAATACTTCTCGAACAGTTTTTATTTATGGAGGCGAAGAAAAAAATAGTAATTTTTATTTTCGAGGACTATTTTTTAAACATTTAAGGTGGAGCATATACTCAGATATGCCAAAAAGATAAAAAAATTCCCCTATTTTACGTGTTTGATATGTCATGAATGTTTTCTGAAAATTAGAGACCGAAGTTCGCAAAAATATCAAAGATATAGGGATCGAAAAAATTGAACATTGGGCGATAGACAAGTTTGTTTCATTTAATATTCTATTGTTAAAATTATGTTTCAGAAACCTGTTCATCAAAAATAACGTACACCATCCAACCGTACACGCCATGGTATAGTATACCCTCGACCGTCACATTTGTTTTTAAAGAGAACTTGACAAAGAATTGTATATATTATTCAAAGATGTCTTTACTTTTATCGAAAAATTTTAGTCGAAAAAAGTGTTTTTGTCACTTAGAAATAATTTCTCAAAGCTGCGGTATTTCTTGACCTACCCAAGGTGGTGTAATCAGTTAAAAACATGAACTCGAAGCGACATTGAAGAATTTGAATACCAAATCGACAAGTATTTCATTGTAATTTTCATGTTGCAAGACTGATGTTGCGGGCGGAAAATAAATTTTCTCGGAAACGCTAATCCATTTTGTTTAAAATAAAAGGATAACCATCATCGTATGATGTATACGTTCGAAAATAAAAACTTATTCATAGACTCCATTTTCACGAAGATGGGCAAAAATGATATTTTTTAAACAAATTCGAAACCAGCAATATGACGATTTATACCCCTACTAATTTCACGTGGACTACATCATCTATTGTCATTCTAATGGTAAAGTTGAGAGACTGCAATTGTTGCGAATCTGAGGTTAGTGCATCGTGTTATTTGTTTGTCACCAACATATACTGTGGTAATGTTTTTAAAGTTAATTAAGAGCTTGCACTTTCACAACTTTACCAATGGGATAACGATATGGATTTCATCACAATTTCAGACATCGACCGCCAAATATGATCAATTTTGGGTGAAATGAGCTAGAATGAGAAATATCAAAACTAATATTTTCGTTAAGGGGGTAGGTAGGTTACCCTCCATAGCCCTAAAACGGACCCTTTTTTCAAACGCAAATTGTGAAGTGATAAATAACCATTACAATGTTTGAATCAATAAACCTACATAGCTGGGTCTCTAATCTTTGCTTCAGTTTGTACACGACCAAGACAGCTGCGTACTAACACAACTGTTGCCTCATGTGTATTAAAGATTAATGTCTTATATACAACAGTAAACTCTCGCTATGGGCTCGTGCTCGGGCCTGGCGACGAAGGATTAACAAATAGCATCGATGATTCCGAGCCGCCAATGGCGCGAGTGAGAGAACCCAAGAGTGAGCGAAAGGGGGCGAAAAAGTCGACACGACATTATCGTCGGCTAAGAAAGACTGAAAGTATGATAGTTTGTCTTGCTCCGGGTTTACGTGCTTACGCTGTCTCTTCGAGCTCACCCCGCAGGTGGGCCAACTCTAATATATAGCGCTCATTTGATATCAGATCGCATCGCATCATACTTTCTCTCTTTTGTAACAGACGGTGACATCGCGTCGGCTCCTTTGGTTCTCTTGCGCTCGCTCTCGAGTTCTCGCACTCTTATCCGAATGATTTCAAGAAGTGATACCGACGACGAGCGCGTAACGCAGGGTTGAGGCGAGCTCATAGCGACAGTTTAATGTAGTTCCAAGTCTATAATTCTAACAGTATTCCTATTTTATTTTATATGTAGTAAATAATAATCGGGAGATACAATATATGAAAATCTTATGACAGAATAATATATGCTATATTATGGTTGCCATTTAATAGGCGTCCCGGGCCCGTGTTTAACGGAATATAAAAATGTTTAAACTAACAAGGGGAGTCCACGGTGAGGTAGTCATCGATTTTGATGAGCCTTGGCACGACGGATCTATGTCGAAAATAAGTAAATACGTGTCCGAGCGTTTCTGCCATTTGGCCTTAATAACAGAGATAATTACATGTAAATTATTAAACATTTCATAGCGCCAATGGAAAACATAAAAGCCATAACCTTAATTTAAGAATATGCCGTGGAGCGTTCGGTAAGACGTCGACGTGGCGTTGCTGCGGTCGTGAGTTCGATTCCGCCTCTGTCTAGATATTTTTTCATACTTTATTTTTTCACACTTTATTTTTTCCACACTGTATGAATAGTGAGCAAAAAAGGTAACGGTAGTAACGTTCACTAATTCTTTTAAATGTATAAATACAATTATTATTTTTTCTTTTTTTAACGTGGGGAAATCTTCAAAAGACACCCCGACACCTCCAGAGGGGAATCCCCCGAGGGCGCCAGGGTAGTGTGGGATTTTTACCCACTAAAACCCCACGGCCACCATCGCGCGTTGGGTTACCACCGGAAACTTCGAATAAGACTTCGCAGTACTGTTCCTGAATAATTAATATACCTATAACATAAGAACTATTATATAATAACGAGCGGTAATCTCGAAAAATTAGCATCCCAAAATTAATATCAGTACACAATTCAACTTACAGTAACGAAATGAGATATATATTTATGTTCTTACGTTTCCATTATCTGCAGCTCTCTAGGTGATATTGGTCATAAAAACATTCGAAACATAAAATGTTTCTGCATGCAGCACACTTTATAAATCCTGATTTGCTACATCTACAATTCGATCACCTCAGGTCTATTGGAAAGCAAACTTCATTCACATAATAATAATAATAATAAAAATAATAATAATGGAAACGTAAGAACATAAATATATATCTCATTTCGTTACTGTAAGTTGAATTGTGTACTGATATTAATTTTCGGGATGCTAATTTTTCGAGATTACCGCTCGTTATTATATAATAGTTCTTATGTTATAGGTATATTAATTATTCAGGAACAGTACTGCGAAGTCTTATTCGAAGTTTCCGGTGGTACCCCATCGCGCGATGGTGGCCGTGGGGTTTTAGTGGGTAAAAATCCCACACTACCCTGGCGCCCTCGGGGGATTCCCCTCTGGAGGTGTCGGGGTGTCTTTTGAAGATTTCCCCACGTTAAAAAAAAAAAAATAATAATTGTATTTATACATTTAAAAGAATTAGTGAACGTTACTACCGTTACCTTTTTTTCTCATTATTCATACAGCGTGGAAAAAATAAAGTGTGAAAAAATAAAGTATGAAAAAATATCTAGACAGAGGCGGAATCGAACTCACGACCGCAGCAACGCCACGTCGACGTCTTACCGAACGCTCCACGCCATATCCTTAAATTAAGGTTATGGCTTTTATGTTTTCTAGTGGCGATATGAAATGTTTAATAATTTACATGTAATTCTCTCTGTTATTAAGGCCAAATGGCAGAAACGCTCGGACACGTATTTACTTATTTTCGACATAGATCCATCGTGCCTAGGCTCATCAAAATCGATGACTACCTCACCGTGGACTCCCCTTGTAAGTACTAACTGTAAATCTAAGCATTATTGGACATATGCGCATACGAACTTTTGTATTATTTTGATGATTAGAATTGATCCTGAAAAAATGTGTGACATTGTTATAAACACCCTATAGGAATGGGCATACAGTCGGTATACAATAGGGTGTAGCGAAAACACTTTTTTCGTCGGACCAAGTCGTAATAGTGCGGAAAACACGCCCACCCGTGAATGTAATATATGTACAAAATTTCAGCCCGATTGGTTAATATTTTCTGTTCTGAACCTCGCCTCGAATTTGAGCCATGTTAGTGCAAAATACTAAAATGTTGACAAATGCAGAATATGTGACGGTTTCATTTCTGTTGCGCTCTGACGCGTGTAACCTAACGTAAAAACATTTTCTATTGCTCGAAACCAATATGGAGGGATGTGTTGTGCTGCGAAACACAGAGAATATGTCGAGAAAACAGGTGAAAATTTATTTTTTTTTTAAGACTGCCTTAACACCAGGGATTGAAACGGTTCCGAAAATAACTGTTTCAAACAGTTATATATCGGTTCTGACTGAAACAGTTATGAAGAACCGATATTCTGAATAACTGTTATAAGGAACCGAAATTTCTGACTATATCGATTTCGGTTACGGTTCTACAGAACCAATATTGTATCGGTTATAACGGTTCTAGAACCGTTATTTTTTCGGTTCTATATCGGTTCTAAAACGGTTCTAAAACGGTTCTGGAATTGATTCTCGCATCGATTTTACAGGAATTGAAATAAGTAGATATTACGCTTACATATTAAGAATTTATTTTGAAGAAATAGTTCTAAGAAATTCAATAATGTACCATTTTTTATGGTTTAAGCATATTATTAATATACCATTAACCAGGTTTCCGTTCATTCTCGAGCGATGCGGAGATAAAATAAATTTCAATGCTGAAAATAAACGCTCCACGCTTACTTGCGTTGGTGGTACAGCTAAAAGTACTTCCGATAATTTATATAATTCGGCTAAATTTTTACTATTCCAGTACGACAAAATATCAGTAGATGATTTTAATCGCGGTTCTTTCAGGAAGTCGTCTAATTTATTTTCAATCGAACAGTGCGACGTATTATTTCTGGATCTGGATTTAGTTTGTCCACGGACTGCTTCTGCATTCTTTAAAAAACTTTCAAATTCATCTTCTTCTACTATATTAGATGTATCCTGAATTATACAACTGTTGTCTTCATTCCATGCTTTTTCCATTTCTGTTAATTGCTCTATTCTGGTGTATGTGTTTAATAGACAATCTTTAGCAGCACGAATTTGTGCATCTGTTAAAATGACATTGTATCGAGGGTCCAGCTAAAACAATTTCGCTTTCAAATAATGCGGATTCTCGCCTCTTTATGTTATTAACAAATTCACTTGCAAATTCGGTATTTTCTTTTTTGACTTCTATAAGGCATCGTTGCCAAATTTCGTATAAATCACCGAGTAATAATAACTCGCTTTGTAGACGCTTCGTTGCGATTCGTGCGGGTTTAAGTACATTAATTAATTCAATCGTCTTAGCCCATACTGATTCTGATAGCTTCAAATCTTTGAAGCATATCAAAAGTTGAATGCCACCTTGTTACACAATCAAGTATTGCACTTTTTGCACGTACTGCCAACAAAGTGGACTTTAAAAGAGGTGTGCGTAATTTTTTTACCACTTTCCTAACTTTTTCCACAATTTCCAAAACTTCTTGTTTTTTTAACAAATCGCAAACAGCTAATTGTAGCGTGTGAGCTGCACATCTAATTGTCTTAATTGTAAAATCAGGTGTTATTAGAAATTCGTTATGAATTATTTCAGTAGAGTCGTTATTATAATCGCAATGCTCGGAATTGATTAAAACATCTGTTATTTCCGATCCTGTAACTTCATCTGCATTATTTTCATCATCAAGATTATCGCACTCATCGTCTTCTTCATTTAAAATTTTTACAGTTTTTAGCATATTAGCCGCGTTGTCTACAGTTACCGTGTATATCTGTTTCGTTGTAATTCCATATGTACTACATGTATGCGTAATAACATTTTCTAAATATTCGGCAGTATGTCTTTCTGAAAGTTCAACAACTCCTAACGTACGAATATGTATTTTGCCATCTTTCATGAATTGAATGTTGATGCCAAGAAAAGATCTGCCCAAGCAGGTAGCACCATCCACTTTCAGAGATATCAACTTGCCCTTTATTTCTCCTTTAATTTCCCGTTTTACATAAATTGCTGAAGAAGCAATTGCGTCATGTACTTTGTGTGAATTAATTGTTTCTTTTTGTGAAGGTATCGTATTAATAATATCTTGAAATGCGTCGTTATCTATTAATGAAAATGGTCTGCCATGGATAGTTATCAATCTAACACAAGCATCCATTAAGTCAAATTTTGGTTTTTTAATATTTTTGTTCGCAGTATTCTGAACATTAGTGGCACTTCTCTTATATCCTTCTTTTTCAAGCATAACCATGGTAAATTCGTTTGGATGATTAAGTTCTAAACGTTTTTGCAAATTTGTGGAATGGTCCTAAAAATATGCATTTTTCATTTAAAATAATAAAATAAAAACATAAAGATATAGATGCCGTAGGATAATTATAAAATCAGCCATTTTGTATTTCTAGCATTTTTAAAAAGCGACTGAAATCTAGACTCTTTGTAGATAGCCTTTTTGTTGTCAAGTTTCCATTACATTAAGGCTGCATGTATCCAGCTGTATTGCAACAATTCTATGATTACTCAGTCTAATTGGGATAAAATGGGGCTCGTTACAAAAAGCGGCGTTTTGTAAAAGGGCTAGAAATTTTGCAAAAAGGCTGAGGTTTTACAATTGTTTGTGACATAAACAAAAAAGTAACTACATGTTGAAAATATACACGTTAATTATACACACCGAAATTGTTGAAGAGCAGTGTTCAATTACACATTGTAGTTTCTTTCCGTCATCAGAGATTTTAAAATATTTTTGAACGATGTCGCACTTCTTTCTACCCATTATAATAATTGTTTTTTTTAAATTTATATTCGATAATTACTATTAACACTAAAACGCACCTTAATACCAACGCTAACAAAAACTATTAATTTTAAAATATAATATATTTATAGTTATTATTACTAATATTAATAAAATAATTACTACCGACTAGTAATTTTATACTTATTATTAAAATTTCTAATTGTAGTTGCTTCTAAAAATGCAATTCACAAATGAGACTTGTGTATGCTGCCACAACTAAATCAGAAATGATGTTTCTATTTTATAGCACTGTTTCAACTCTCGGATGGCCGTGCATGGGTTTCTTTTGTCAAGAGCTTCTCCAAACATCTAAATTCGCGATGATTGGTTTAAGCTAAAAATTGTTTACGTTAGGCCCGTTTCAGAGTTCAGCGGAGCGTCCTCGCTACGCGTGCGGATCAAATTACCTACACATTGTATAGGAGCATTCGTCCGCATCCGCGCCACATGATTACTTTGAAACAATCGCAAGCTTTCACACTTTCACAGTCAAGCACAGCCATCGGAGAGTTAAAACATATAACAATTTCGTAGGAACAATATAAGAATCAATTTACGAACCGAAATAAACCCAGAACCGTTTTAGAACCGATATAGAACCGAAAAAATAACGGTTCTAGAACCGTTATAACCGATATAATATCGGTTCTGGAACCGTAACCGAAATCGATATAGTCAGAAATTTCGGTTCCTTATAACAGTTATTCAGAATATCGGTTCTTCATAACTGTTTCAAGAACCGAAACCGATATCATAACTGTTTTAAACCCCTGCTTAACACTGTGTTCATGTAACTCTTCGCTCACTGTCATCAGTGACCCAGAATACACACCGCGTGGAGGTGGCTGCACTTTGGGTTCCACCCAGCCCAACCCACCCAACCAACCATATGTTGGACTTGAACCATGTCACAAGGGAACAACGGGAACCTGCACTTACCGATTGGAACACAACTTTGTGGGTTCATAGAGTGAATCAAAACAAGAACAACGGCGTGCTTCATTTTGAGCCCTATCGCCCTTTAAGGGGGTGAAAACTTCTCGCTTTTTTGTGTATAACTCCCAAAGCACAACAACGAGCAGAAAAAAATGTTTCAAATAAAAGTTTAATGGTCTAATAAGTGCTACAAACCTCCGTTTACAAATTTTTTAAAAAAGTTTTTTCTTAAAAAAAAATTACCTCGCGTTATTATTAACAATTTCAACATTTACATAATAACTAAAAATATAGGGCGTTTTCCTATAAATTCAACTATGTATATGAATTGTATAATGCACCATCGGCTTATGTAGTTACACGATGGCAAGTACACGGGGCGCATGGTTGCGCGCTCACAACACATAGTAAGTTGCATAATAAAACTCGTTCTGTTTGCTGCAGGCCTTCATACATGACGATGCCAAATATGATAACATAAAAATATCAAAATATAAAATATTACATCGAAATTATTCGATTATGTTTTGTCTATAACATCTATGACGTTTTATGTTTGTGCATACTATGCTGCAATCACATACGTTGCACTGTATCAGACATGTATATAAATATTCATTTCATAACTATTCTTAACAAATTATTTCTTAACCCTACGGTTAAAAATACGTGTATATACACATATATGTATTTTATTTCACATTGTTTTCACAGACATGATGCTGGTAAAAAAAAGGTGTAAACTTGTCGATGAACCGGGACCTCGCCGATTTCGATGACCTTCACATATGTTGCAAAACTCGACCTTTTGAGTAACTTTCTCCTTTGACAAAATTGGCGGTCGGCTTTAGTTTCCGAAATATTCGCAAGAAAACTTTCGCTATTGTACAATCGTATTCTACGTATACGTGCACGCCGGCGACAGTGTGTGCAGCACCACGTTGTCGACGGTTGTCTTGTGTTTGTATAAACACTGCACAGCAACCTGCAGCATATATATCTAACGGGTGCACGCGTGGTGTCGCAGCAAGAAAAATAGTCCAACTTAAACTGAATTACAGGATACTAACAGTACATGCTACTTTTAATCTTTTATAATACAAAAATGTATTTATTCTGACGAGGTGCTACAGCCTACGTCATCAGGATCGTTGTATATTTGGCGGCCGGCCTTAAATTCGGAGATATTAATAAAAAACTTTCGGCATAACATATTAAAATCTGTTTCACAGCCGACGGTATTAGTATTGGTTGGGGCTAGATTAGGGCGGGGAGTGCGCGCCCGCTCGCGGGCGCGTAAAGCATTGTAGCGAACCGATGCGAGTATGTGTTAAACTCGGTAATTCTAAAGTTAATTAAAGTTAATGCGAATACCTCGTAAACGTTTAAAGGGAAATGTTCAGAATGATGACCTTGACAACAATAGCGATATTGACCCCATCGTGCGATACTTATGACCGCAGTCTCGTTTTGAACATACCCAAAGTCACATCGGTTCGCTACCATGCTTTACGCGCCCGCGAGCGGGCGCGCGCCCCCCTCCCTGGTCTAGCCCCAATGAATATTAATACCGTCGGTTGTGAAACTGATTTCAATAGGAATATTATGCTGAAAGTTTTTTATTAATATCTCCGAATCTAAGGCGGACCGCCAAAAAGTTTAAAGGGAAATGTTGTTCAGAATGACGACCTTGACAACATATGTGGTGGTTATCGAAATCGGCGAGGTCCCAGTTCATCGGCAAGTTTACCAAAAAAAAAAAACTGTTGTGTACAGATATTTTTTACACCAAGCACATCTTATAATGGCAGGCTCATTACACAGATGACACCGTGGCAAGGTATATGCTTCCAAAAAATTGAAAGAAAAGTCTACTGAATTTTCAAACCGTCATGGTCTTCGTTCAAGGTATCCACTTTTATACCAAAAATATTTAAATAATTCCTGGAATCTCGGAGAAGCCAATTGAGTGTGTGCACGCGATTACAATTTGATGATATTATTTCGCAAGTGTAAATTTACGTCAAGATCGTATATGTCGTAAGACGTGGTCTGGAAAAGTTTTCAGAAAATTTTTCCATATCCAAAAACCAAAAGCGTCCAGCGGTTGTATCAAATCTGTAGTTCCTTTCGGTATGGTTAACGCAATAACTTGTTTGTTGGCCAGAATAATTTGTGGAAAAGTGGAAGGACAGTGGCTGCTCCATGAATCAAGCAACAGGACACTTTGAGATTCAGTCTTTGGTTAGAAGACTTCTGTTATCCAAATGTTAAAATAGCTCGATAAGCTGCAATATCTCCTTTTTTTTAATAAGTACTATATTATAGATAATTTTATACTATGTAGAGATGCACTTTAGCATCTTTGAATATTAACATTTTTGACACCGTCATGAATTAAGGCCTGCAGCAAACAAAACGAATTGTATTATGCAACTTACTATGTGCTGTGAGCGCGCAACCGTGCGCATCGTGTACTTGCTATCGTGTAACTGTATAAGTTGATGGTGCATTATAGAATTTATATACATGGTTAAATTCATAAAAAAGCACCCTATATTTTTAGTTACTATGAAAGTGTAAAAACTGCTAAAAAGAACGTGAGGTAAAATTTTATTTTTAAGAAAAAAAAAACTTTTTCAAAAATTTAGATAATGGTAGTTTGTGGCGCTTATTGCACCATTAAACTTTTGTTTGAAACACTTTTTCTGTCTGTTGCACTTTGTTAGTTTTCACCCGCTTAAAGGGCGATAAGGTTCAAATGAAACACACCGTTGTTTTTGTCTTGAGCCACTCTATAAACCCACTGGCATCCAATCGGTGAGTGCGGGTTCGCGGTGTTAATCAGTCAGTGTCACTGTCAGTTTCTTTAAGAGATCGTAAGTATTGTGATTTTGTCATGAATTGGAGTGGACTTTGTCTGGATTTTAGCGTAGCTAGAATGTATCCATCTTGGGAATTAGGACCACACACTGCCGTTCACGCCTCTAGAACCAGTCTCACCATTCGTTCAACAGCGACAGTATGAGAAGGGAACTTGAAAAATTCTCAGTCAGCCTCGTGTTCTATGGGAAGTTTTTCAATGAGTTCTACGTTCGACACATCTATATGAACGGCAGATACAGTGACTACAACGTCAGAACTTTCCGAGGTAATATGTGTACATAATCGGTGGCTTCAAAGTTTTGTCTCGGTGCAAGATTGAACCTGATTGAGGTTAAGGTACGAGGATTTATATTTTCACTCTCCCTCGTTCTCAGTATTTTGTTGAGCGCTGTTTTACGAACCTCGGGACGTCTGTCTGTCATCATGTTCAGGACAATATTCTTGGGAAACACAAAGCAGGCGATATATAGTATTTACTTGCTGGCTACCGCAAAGTTGTTGATGCTTCCATTCAGCAGAACGCCTTCTTCACGTGTGGGCAAGTTTTCCGCCCTATTACGATTCGGTCTGTCGAAAAAAGTGTTTTTCACTACACCGTACTGTATATAGTACAGTATGCGGCCCTCTAGGACGGGGGACTTCGGTAAAGTCGTTAGGCCCTTCCTCGAGCAAGTGTGTCGTCTGCTGAGAAGCAGAAACCCGGACGCTAAGCGGGGCAAGGAGGCTACTTCGCTCGCACCGCACCGCTCCACTCTCTCCTGCGGAACTTCCCAATTCCCCACTCTTAGGTTCTTAGAGGCACACATTGGGGAATAGAAATACCGCACCCAATGTCCCTAAAGATCCTGCAAATTAATCTTAATCGCTGCAGACTGGCCCAGGATACAATGGTCCAGAATTCCTACCAGTTAAACGCGGACGTTGTAATTATCTCTGAGCCGTTCAGACAGTCGATGGAGTGGGCCAACGATGCGACAGGTGACTCCTCTGTTTGGGTCACGGGTTTCAACGGTAGGTTCGCGACGCTTGCCCCGCCCGCGATAGCGGCTGGGATTGTGAGAGTGGTGGATGAGCTAGAAGGTATTGTAGCCGAAATGGTGACCCCGGGTATGGGGGCGTGTGGAGGGAGAGGGGCGAAGTCCGATCGCAGGGGGAGGCGTGTATAGGCCTCCTGGCCAGGCAGGACCTGGTCCCAATCAGGTTGAGGCAAAGGTTTACCTTTCGTCGAAACAAGGCACCTCAGTGATCGACGTAATGTCGATGGATCGTCCGACAGCAAGACTTGTGAAAAAGTGTGAGGTGCTGTCACACGATATAGCGTCGGACCGCTACGTCCTTCACACCCTGGCAACCTCGAGGCGGACACCTGTGGTCCCGGATTGGGTCCCATTCTCAACGAAGGGCATGAATATTGACGCCATCCTCTGGAGGTTTGCCGAGCTGAAGGATCGGGATGCTGCGGATCCTCCGGCAGCCGGTGAACAGACGGAACCTCTTGCCGACAGGATGCAGGCTGGAGGAAACCACGAGAAAAGAACTCCCCAAGAAGTTCCTCCCTCGCGGGACACGGAAGCCTAATTATTGGTGGGGGAAGGAGACATCGGAGACCAGGCAGGAGTCCTTCAAGGCCAGGAGGAAGTTCCAGCGTCTAAGAAAAAAGAAGGCCCCGGACGCGGACGATGCCAGGCGGGTGTACTCGGATGCTCGTAAGCATGTCCAGGTAATGATCTGGAGGGCAAAGGAGCGACTCTGGAAGGAGTTCTGTTCCATGGTGGACCTCGACTAATGGGGCAACCCGTATGAGGTGGTCCTAGCCAGACTGGCGAATCGCCCCCCAAAGATGACTATGACTCCGGCGCAGGCTACGCGGATCGCCAAACAACTATTCGTAACATCGGACCCAGGGCCAATGAAGAAGAGGCAGCCGACGGTTACCCGGTGGCTTAAGAACAGCGACGACAAAACTGAGGAGTCTGTGGACCAGGATATGATAAAGGCGGTAATGGGAAGGATCAAGGCCACAAAGGCTCCAGGCATCGACGCGGTCCCCTTAGAGGTGGTGACATGTGTCCTCAGAACCCACCAAAATCACTTACAGGAGATGGTGAAGGATAATCTCAGGAGGGGGACCATTCCGGCGGCCTGGAAGAAGGCGAGGGTTGTCTTAATCCCCAAGCCAAGGAAGGCCTCCATGGACCCAAATGCGTACAGGCCCATAAGCCTGCTCTCCGCTCTTAGCAAAGTGTGGGAATACGCTATGAAGGAAGTAATCAAAGCCCAGACGGGTTAGGGATCCTTTTCACTCCACTCAATTCGGCTTCAGGAGGGGGTTAGGCACCATTCAAACCACAACAGAAGTTACCCGCTTTCCGGAAGATTGCACAGCCCAGCAGAGTATCTGTGCCATGGTGGCTATATACAGGGTGTCCCCGAATTGAGGGACATCCCGGAACATGCAATATCCTAATGCAAAAAGACATGGACGTCAAAAAACAGGTCGACAGAAGAATTGCAGGAGAATTTTACTAATCCACTCTTGGCCAATGACACACTTTTTATAATAATCAGATTTATAAGTTCCAGCTTGTCCTTATCTTGATTATTTGTTGAAAAAGAGTCATTGCTCAATGGAAACCATGCGTTTCGTTTCTATCCTCTCCGCCGTTCGTTTCGTTCGTAAAACTCATTTGGTTTACTAAGGGGTTGGAAACGCACGGTTTCCATTGAGCGATGACACTTTTTCAACAAATAATTAAGATAAGGACAAGCTGGAACTTATAAATCTGATTATTATAAAAACAGTGTCATTGGCCAAGAGTGGATTAGTAAAATTCTCTTGCAATTCTTCTGTCGACTTATTTTTTTACATTACTGAAGAAATATGGGGTGGTAGCGGTACGGTTGCTTTACCTGAGACGGGACGCACCATTGTCTTTAACACCTTACTGCGACGTTAATATCAGCTGAGTTACACCAGAAATAAGCTTAATTTACAGAAAACACATCAGCGAATGTGGTAGTACTTTTTTGGATTTTTACAATCGCGACCTCGAAGTGAAACGGTAAAGTACTTTTCGATGTCCTCTGGTATCAGGATAATGCATGCCCCGGATAGTCCCCCAATTCAGGGACAATACGCGTTGACGTATTCCGTGCGAGAGAAGGTGGGCTTGAAGTTCGATTGGTCCCAAACTAACCAATCGGGTCTGTTTATCTCTCGTGTCTAAACACGCGCTCGAATTTCTAAACAAAAGCACGCGTCGACGTATTCTGTGCGAGAGAAGGTGGGCCTTGGGGAGGAGATATTGCTATGAAGAGGGCCTCTTCAGGACAGTGGCCATTTGGGAGGGATGCAGGGCAGATTGATTAGATTAGGGTCAATCGGACTTCAAGTCCACCGTCTCTCGCACGGAATACGTCGACGCGTGCTTTTGTTTTGAAATTTGAGCGCGTGTTTATACTCTAGAGATAAGGGACCCGTCTTTAATTTGAAGGTAGGACGAAGCAGGCGGGACTACGCGCAGTCAGCGAACTACATGCTCTCTTTCTTCCTGTGTGTCTTCGCGAGCTGTGTTGATGTTGAATAATATTTTTGAATTGCTAGTTCCCAAAAATTAATCAGGCTGATCCGCCAGAGCATTTCGCTAGGATTGCGGTTTATGATCGTATTGTCCCACTAGTCGACGGTAGACAATAGTTTCCTACAGTTTTGGGTAATTTATGGCTTAGTTGGTTCCGCCTCGTAGCAGACGTGAACTCAGGGTATCGGAAAAGGGACCCTTTCGAACCGAAACATGTGGTCTCTGCTGCCTACCTCGAAGCAATGGGTATATTGGCAGTAAAAGGACGAAACGCGGACTTTTGTAAAAGTGCACGATAGTCCGTTCGTTGCACTTATGCGAAGCACGTGGTTTCGAAAATGTGCTGGCTTCTTTTTACCTGAAGCCTCTTGGCCTGGTGGGGGTCAACTCATAATGGAACGAGAGAAACTATTTGGGGGTAGAAGAAGTCGCTTGGAAAAAATCTTGTCAGTCATCAAGCAATCACGTCGCAGAAATGTTCTCTGCTCAAGAGTATTACGCGATGTGTACCCCCCGAACAACGGGGACGCAAGTGCTGCAGTGTGAGAATTTGCGCGGGAATACCAACAGCTTCGAACGCCAAGTAAAAATTCATTTCCACCGATTTTTATAACGTAGGAACAACAGGTTCCATGAAAAATAAATTAAGTGATCAGTGTTAATAGGCGTGCAGTGAAGTGAATATTCGGTACATTAACCCGGATGCACTTGACGATGCGACCCTTAACTTTGGATGGTGTTGTGTACCTGAGATCAGCTATGCATTCGGTGCGTCTGTCGATGACCAGGATCGGTTCAGTGACCTAGTGACACAGGTTTTCAAACTGCAGGTGAATGTCCGAAAGGGTGAGTTTTAATTACATTATTGACGACTAATATTTTTTAAATTTAACGCAGGCTATGGCTTATTTCCGACGATAATTCTCCAAATTTCTGTACGTAAATTTTTCTTCGCAGTTTTTAAACGGATTTATTATTATTCATTATCAATAACAGTGTCGGCCGTTATCGAACTACCGATTCTAATGACAATAACGAACTACGATCATTTTTCACTCGTTCCCTGTTGCATTACCTTTTCGTTTGTACGTTTTTAAAAAGCGAAATTTACGTGTTCTTTATCCTCTCACTCCAAATAATTATTATTTTCGATTATACTAAAAAAAAAACAACTGTGTATTCGTCTTTTTACGTTACACATGATTTTCATCCATTTATCCTTTATTCATTATTCACTTTAAATGGCAAACAAACCATGGCAAAAAGTTAGATTTTTTTTTGTTACGTCTTTTTCATTTGCCATTCTACGCAATTTCTTTCGATGCTCCCGCCTTGCTTGTTCGTAGTCGCAGCGTGGCCCGGCGCGAGGCCACGCTAGCGCGGGAGCTCCAGTGGAAGACTCGCGCTCTGATTGGTCGGGTTTTTTCTTAATATCTCGAAAACGAAACTCCGGATCCTAAAACGGTTAAGGACTTTTCGATGCCTTTTTGCATCAGGATATTGCATGTTCCGGGATGTCCCTCAATTCTGGGACACTTTGTATGTGAGGAATGCCTTCAATTCGCTTGGATGGGATCTGATTATGTGGGAGCTCGAAAGGAGAGGAGTATCGAACAAGACATTGGCAATCATGAGGGATTACTTTACAAACAGGGGAATGTGGCATCCACACCCCCCTTGGCAGGGTTGACCTGAAGATCACGGCAGGGGTTCCCTAGGGGTCGGTGCTTGGCACCTTCTTGTGGAACCACGTATATGATAGCGTTTTGACAACTTTGAACGTGAACAGGCATATGAAGGCCGTCGCTTATGCGGACGATTTGGCCCTGCTGTTTTCGGCAAGGAACCTCCCCCAGCTGGAGCGGATGATGGCGCACACGATGGGCGAAGAGGACAAATGGTTCAGGAGTAACGGTCTCGCCATCGCTGCTGAAAAGACGAAGGCCATTTACCTTGCAGGGATGAGGTCAGCTAAGGTGTCGACCTCCAAGGAAGTAAAGTACCTAGGGGAAACGCTGGACTGCCGAAGAAAATTTAGGCCTGATCTCGAAAGGGTCGCTACGAGAGCGGATAGGTTGGCGCTGGGTCCCTGCTCCCGAACACTAGGGGACCGATGCAGCAGTCGAGGCGGCTGTATTATTCTATATCGGAATCCGTTATAAGGTATGCAGCCCCAGTGTGGGCCTCCTCGCTCAAGTCACTGGAAAATAGGACCATTCGAAGGAGGGCACAGAGGACGGCTCTCATTACAACCACGACCACCTATAGAACGGCGATGTACCAGGCGTTATGCGTCCTGGCGCACAGTGGGCCGAATCGCTAATTTAGGTGGAAAAAATTCAAGTCATCAATATTTATAAGAATCGATATGTTGGCTCAAAAATGTCTAATTAGAGCAAATCCAGCATATTATCTTTTTAATGTACACCGTTTTCGAAAATCGGTTCGTTCAAGTTCATATGTTTGAAGGCAAAAGTCAATCCTGAGGAAATTGCTTCGAAATTAGAGCTTTTTTCGCATTAAGGTAAGTATAATATTTAAAAACCTTTTTATATTATAAAAATTTAATATATATTCTTAATTTAGCATATTTTGGTTACTTGGAAAAACCTCTATTAATGGTAGATATGGGGCATTGACTATGCAAAATTTACAAGGTCTTTTTTTTTAAAACTTAATTACTAACCAATGCCACAAAATGCCACTGTAATTCCATTATAATTTGTAAGGTTACTACGGATAGTTTCGATTTATGCTAATTTGAACTGCTAATATGTGCTAATGGATTGAAAATATAATTATATGCAAAAGTATCACAAGCTCAAGTTAATTCGCGCAGCGCTTCTTTTTAATATTACGAAAAATAATTATGTACAAAGCTATTTGCGTAAAGTGTATGTCAGTATACGTCAGAAATTTAGTTTTGTTGTAATAATAATTTAGGGATAGGTCGAGTAGTCAACTAGACTGATAATAAGTTCTGTATACTACAGTTAATTCTATATACTATAGATAATAAGTTCTATATTCTACGTAAATTTTCATAATGTTCTTGTACATGTTTTCAAACTCCAGCGTGCTTCGTGACGTTACTATTTGTTAGAAACAGTTGCATTGGATTGTTGCGTAGCGCCCTTGCAAATGAATATCGGGACATTTGGTAAACAAACGAACTTATTAGCTTCAATGCTCCCAGACAGCATACATCTCAAATAATCAACAATTCAATAGTGTGAACAAACTCTGTATATTCTTCGATAGTTTCATACTTGTGTATATATTTACATTTATTATTATTATTGACTATTATTATTATTATTGAATATTAACACCACGCGCAGTGGTCATTTCAACAGGTAAGAATACTTTTTTAAATAAACTGTACATATTATAATTTGTCAGCTGAATGCATATAAAATATATTAATGAAGGTTCATAGTAATATCAATTATAATGGGTAATTCTGAATGCAAAACTTTTAGATCGATGGCTGAATTAGGAGCATCGGCAGACACCGAAATGCTAACAAGAAAGAGCTTTTTCCAATATTGGATTCAATATTGTCATAATCCAGATGAGATATTTCAGTGTATAATGGAAAAGATACAAATGAAAAATCTGACAGAAGCTTCTGAAAAAAAGTTAAAGCAGCAAATTCGAACATTTGCAAAGCACATCGACAAACGCTGGAGTAAATGTGGTAGAAATCGACAATTTTTTGAAAATAAATATACAGATTGGCTTAATGGGGATGATCTGGCACTTAGCATGGAGTTTTTGGAGCCAGAAACTCAAGAGCCAAGTACTTCCAATGGTCGCGGTCGTCCAAGGAAGACTTTCTTGGAATGTTCTGCCAAATCTAAAAAGGCAAAGGTTGAAGACATTATACAAAGAAGCTACGAAGAAGTAATCTTTGCAGCTGAAACAATTGTGCGAGCAGCAGGGAAACGGGATGCAGCAGCAATTATTAAGGAAGTATCTTCAGAGTCAGCTGAAGAAGGTACAAGGATGAAAAAAGTGAAATTTGATATCGGTAGAACTCAACAACGAGCTCTTGAATCTGAGGAAGCTCTAGCGTATTTTATCGATTGCAGGCTGACTAAACATTCATATAGTCTCACCCGCAAACGGGCTTTGAGTGTTGGACATGGCATATACCCGTCTTATTATGCAGTCCAGCAAGCCAAACGCACTTGTTTTCCGGAAGAACGATTTATTACGATTTCAGAAACAAGAGCATGTATTAATCTGCAAAGTTTACTGGATATTACTGTAAAACGACTCTTGACTGCTCAAGCTGATGTATTAGATCAATACATGCCTACTGATAAAACTTTCATTTTAATTAGTAAATGGGAATGTGACGGTAGTTCCGGATACAGTAATTATAAACAAAAATTCAGTAATAATGCAGATAGTGACGAATGTCTATTTATGTTCTCGTTTGTCCCGTTGAAATTATGCCCATTGAACGACCATACCAGATTAGTGTGGTATAACTCTAAGCCTTCGTCGACCCGTTATTGCAGGCCAATTAAATTTATATTTTCCAAAGAGAGCATTGAATTAACACATACAGAAACCACCCACCTTCAAAATGAAATAGACCAGCTTATTCTAACTAAAATGACATTTAGGAATAACGATATTACTATTTACCATAAATTGCTATTGACTATGGTTGATGGGAAAGTGTGCAATTCATTGACAAACACTAAATCCACCCAAAAGTGCTACATTTGTGGAGCCACCCCGAAAACTATGAACGATATTCCCGAATCATTCCATGCCAAGGAAGAACATTATGGTTTTGGTCTATCAACGCTTCATGCCTGGATTCGCTGTTTTGAATGCTTCTTGCATATTAGTTACAGATTGCCGGTAAAAAAGTGGGCAATTAAAACAACCGAACAAAAATCTGAAGTAAAAGAACGCAAGAAGCTTATACAATTACGTTTCAAAAGTGAAATGGGCTTGATGGTTGATAGACCAAAACCGGGGTCTGGCTCCACAAATGATGGAAATACTGCGAGGAGGTTCTTCAAAAACCATGAAAAAAAGCGCTGCAATTACGGGAATAGATAGCGGGCTTCTTGAGCGATTTTTTACATCCTTAGCGCATTAGCATCAGGTTACCAAATCGATATACCACAATTTGAGAAATATGTAACTGAAACCAGAATTATATATTTAAATTTGTATTCGTGATATTTTATGCCTGTGAGTGTACACAAAATACTGACACACAGTGTAGATGTTATAAAGTCTTGTCGACTGCCAATAGGGATGTTATCAGAGGAGGCTCAAGAAGCCCACAATAAAGACTGTAAGCGATGCAGAGAATGCCACACAAGAAAAATGTCAAGGGTTCTTACAAATAGGGACATATTAAACGCGTTACTACTTTCTTCAGATCCGCTTATTAATACTTTCAGGGAATTACCATATAAAAAGAAGGAAGCTATTCCAAAAGGTACATTGCATTTGCTGAAAGGACTAGAAATTTTAAACGATCCCTATTCTAATCAAAATGACGATAGTTTTAATAGACTTTCAGAAGACTCGGATTCTAGTGCCAGCTCATCGTACGAGTTATAACCCTCTATCTTTAATTTATTAATTAAACTGTTATGTGAAAATTTATTAACATGCGTTTGAAACAATAACAATATGTGTATATACAGTATTGTCTCCGTATCTGCTCGCTGGTCGGGACCGGCGTTGAACTCCTATCGTGAACAGATCCCTAATTCCGAGTGTTCGTTTCTCGCTCCTTTCTGGCCGAAGGGGGGAGTGAGATGGAACGCTTTGCGTGCGCGGCGAGCGTGCGCGACGGGTGCGAGCACTCGGATGGAATCGTGACTGCTCGACGCATGCGCGCCACGGTCAGATAGCCAGGCACGGCACGAGTCTTTTTTGCGCCCTAGGCGAGCTTGCCAAATTACGCCTTTTATTATAATACATTTATTTGAGATTATTGATAAGCTTACTCTGAATTTGTATTCGTAGATTAATCCACTTATAGTACAACTTGTAATATTTATTTTTAAAGTTTATTTTCCACAATACCAGTAATGAAAATATCATTTTCCACCTCTTGTCGGCTTTCCGCCCTAGGCAGTCGCCTAATTTTGCAGAGTAAAGTCATAAATAATCTCAAATAAATGTATTATAATAAAGAGCGCAATTTGACAAGTTCGCTTAGGGCGCAAAAAAGGCTTGAGCCGGGCCTGCATCACGATTTTGCGATGCGGTTCCCGTGCTCACCTAAGTGCTTGCGAACATCGCGCACGCTCGTCGCGCACGCAAAAGACGGAGTGTCACGGTGCCCGAAAGACGGAGGGAGACAAAACATCAACGCGTCGTCTGTCTCGTACCGTCCTCGCTCGCTTTCAGTGGCTCTCGCTCGCTCTCGTTCCATCTCGCTCTTGCCTTCGCCGGACAAGAGTGAGACAGAAGTAGTGGGGGTAGCGACGAACACCTATCATGTACACCAAACCGAGCACATACGGAGACAATACTGTACTTCTGTATTCATCAAAAATATATTGCTCGTCTTTTTCAACCTGAAAAGTATAAAAATTGGACATTACTTATTTTTTTCCACCTAGATTCGCGATCTGTTCCACTGTGTGGCGGCGAGGATGCCCCTCTGGATAAAGGTAATGTAATAATCCGGGGATATTAAAGGTACGGGTGGCGGTACATAAAAAGACAGCATTGGAAGCTGCAACGATAGAATGGTAGGAGATGTGGAACGTCTTTGACATATTCAACTGGACCAGAAAGTTGGTGGGGACTGTCCGCTCCTTTGTGGGCAAGGATACCGATTTACACAAGATTACTGGACAATCCAGCTCCTTACAGGACACGGGGCGGTTAACTCCTACAAAATCAGGATTAGAAAATCCATGGTTAGTACATGCCCGGACTGCGAAGGGGACATGCTCTAGATACGAGGAGAGGGAGGGGTTGGAGGAAGCTCTCGGAGCCCTGGTTGAACCGGCCACAATAATAGGGCTCGCAACCATATCAGAGGAGAACCATTTCTCCTCTACGGAGGTGAGACCATTCTCACCTCCGCGAGTTGGAGAGAAGAGGCTCCGGGTCCTCAGGGAGGAGGCAGCCAGGAGGGCAGTAGAGGCGAGGAGAAAGGCCCTCAAAAGGAAAAGGAGGCGCTGAAGAGCCTGAAGATAGAAGAACGATTGGAGGCCTTGGTTCCCCCCGGTTACCCGGAGTAATGAAGAAACTGGAAAGGAATTGTACATAGTATTACTGAGGGGCTCTTATGTGTCTATTTATTTATATTTATTTACGTAGTCGTGTAACTATATTTTTATTTATTCATGAATTGAATGAAGTCCACCTGGCAACAATGCGATGGTTTTCCCCCTTTGTACATCGATTAAGGCCCCCACCTGCAAAGGGGCTACGGGGCCGAAGTACTATAAAGAAGTCCCGGTCGTAGCTTAGGGAGCCAAACGAAGGAGGCCAAGAAAGAGGAGGTTTTTAGTGGGTATCCCGATATCAGCGAGGAGACCCACATAACCCAGGCAACTTTGCTTGGGTATGCGTAATGCATTTTCCCCCTATATTTAAAAAAAAAGGCTCTTAGCGGCACACGCTGCATAGTCGTACGATTTCTATATCTACGGGGGGCACGTTCTACTTACTTACCGCGAATATACAAACTCGCGGTTGGGGGGTCTTACTGCACTAGCAAAACGTGATTATTGTCACTTATATTTCACAACATTGAACGTTACTGTAATATGTATATGAGATATAAGCACGAAGAAATATAATTATCACATAAACATTATTTTCTATGTAATCTGTAGGGAAATATGGTGCTTAACTAAATATTAATGACAACGTACTTATGTTTAGTGAATTCGAACCGTGTGCATAGCATGATTGTCACTTGATCATTATCAGAATGGTATTATTACCAAATTAATATGCATATTGATTTTTTTGAAGTCGTTATGAAACACATAAACACAGCCATGTGTCCCATCCGAAACAGGAAACCTGAATACAAGCAACATCCTTTCATATCATGTCGTTAGACCCTCGGAAAATGTTTTTCTGTCACCGTTAACACTTTCGCTGCCGGCGTGCGAACAAATGTCGTATGCCGAGTGCCACCGACTTATTTATATATTTATATGCCGAACCATCACCGGAAGCAGTTATCCCTTCACATTGTCCATTTTCTTCACTTTTCTTTTTCTCTTATTGTGCTGCTTTCTTCAAACAAGCGTTTCGTACTGTTGCCGTCGCGACCGAAATCGTATTTATTAATTTGTCGTAAAAAGATTGAAATATTGGTCGTGGCAATTCCATAAATGCACAAAACTTTATTATTCCATTTAATCCTACTCCTAGTAGTCGCATTGCTAATACGATTCGACGGTTAATTTCGTATCCATTTCGTATGAATCTACTACTTGGAATGGCAACTTCTGGGCATTTGGGGCAAGCGACAACTATTTTGAAGCCTAAGCCCCGAGGATTTCTTTCATGAAACGTGATGTCTGAATCGCACATTTTACACTTCACGTGTTGCGAAATGACGGAGAATACGGCAAAAAATGTATAATTCTATAGCTCAATTCATGATTAATATCAAAATCTTCATCAGAAACTTTTAATTTCTTGCCAGAAGTACTGACTCCTGTCGAATCGCTCTCAGCCTCAAATCTATTCAACGGTCGTCTCTTTAACGCATTGCTCCGAAACCGCGTTGGATACGATTTTTTCGTACCTTTCTTGTCCGGGTATACTTTTGCATCACTCATTGTAACTTATAAACACTTTGACATTACAAATAAACTTAAAAAGCAGCACTACACATAAAAACCGTGATTTCAAGCGAGGAAATTATGCTTCCCCGGCCTCACGTGACTTGATAGTTGATTTGGTTTGGCGCTGGCGTCGTTTCGTTTCCCATTGTTTCCCATCTTGGCGTTGATTGGTTCGACGTCGCGGCGCCCATCGCGCGCATGTGTGAGTTCCCCCACCGCGTTTGGAGGTACGGGCGTACGGGAATCCAGCCGTTCACTGCTCACACAGTCCATCACTATAAACCATGCGAAAACAACATAGCGGAGGGGCTAATTGCCTTGGACGACCCTAAAAAATACGTTGCCGCTAACATACTTTTATTTCGAAATGCTTCTAACTGAATATAAAAAATTTCTAACGACACCCGTTGTGTATTAGAGAAGTTAGAAGTCAAAAGGTAGGACATTAGGTTGTACCTTCCCAGGAGGGATTAATTTGACGCCGGTAGTCGTTTCGAAGCAGTCCGATGCGCTTGGGGAAGAGCTCGAAATTTCAAGGAAACAAATTTGTTTGAAGTAATACAGTTTTGCTCCATATTCTAAAAGGTTCAAAGCATCTTTTAAGTCAATAAAGAAAATCAATTTTCCGAAAAATTTACAGTGGTGTTACCCCTTAACGTGTACTCAATAGGGCAACATTGTTGGATACTTGTGTCCAAAGAATTGTGTCTTTTCCAAGCAACAAATGACTTCTCCAAGATGCCCAAAGCAACAGTTTTTTCAAAGCTGTCTGCCTGTGAGCGTTTTTACATTATACCTAGGAGAGAGTAGAGTAAAACGGAACGGGTGGGTAAAACGGAACATCAATATTTCTCTTAGATAAGTGCTGCGAATGAGTTGGTATCTTGTGTCGTGGGACCAAAGAGTCCTCACAGCATTTCGTGACAGACCATAGACCCGTGCACACGTTACTTTTCCGTTAAGAGGGTTGGAAAAATTTCAGTTATCGACGTTTCAACGTTGTGTCGTACTTTCGACCACTTCTCGGCACTTTAATTTCGAAAATTAATAACGGTAAGTACATCGTTGGATTCTATAGTCCTTACGCTACATTTTGACGTATTAAAAAGTTCTTTACCTCACGCTGAAGTGTAAATATTAAATGTTTATTAAATGCATCAGATGTAAAGGGTGGGCCCATGAGGCCTGCACCAGTGCTGAAAAGGAAGATGATACATTTGTATGTGATTTTTGTTCATAAAATAATAAACAAACTGTATTAATCTATTCTTTTTTTGCGATATTATATTTATATTTGATTATTTTCCGTAATTTTCATGTTAGGGACATTCCATGCGAACTCGAACAGATTTCGGAGTAAGTTTTCATAGATTGCTGAAATTCTGAAAATCTTCTGAATTCTTCAAAATTTTGAAAAATGTCGATTTTACAGCTGTTTGAAGTTAAGTGCTAACTTTTTTTCAATACATTATAGCTCAGGAAGTAGTAAACGGATGGATATGAGGTTTACGGTGCTTATCCAGAAGACATTGAAGTTTTAAGAAAAAATTATTTCAGTTTAAAAGATAAAAAATTTGAACCATTTTTGTGCAATCATTTTTAAACAAATGCAGGGTTTTAACATCGGGCGTGATTATAAAAATCTGAAAAAAGAAGAATATAGTTCTATCCTTCCCCTTGATGGACAAATTTTCAAAAATATGGACAATGACCAGGTTTATTAAAAAATGTGACGAAGCTCTAAACGGGCACCATCTTTACCTACTAAAGCAATGAACTAAGCTTGCGGCTGATTATACTGGTATATCACAGTACACAATTAAAAGAATTCGAAAAGAATGCTTAGTATCTGGAGGTCAGAAATTATCTTCACCAGGGACAAAACGTACGAGATGCACGGAAAAGAAGTTTCATTGCTCTCAAAAGGATGAAACAATTATACGAGATACAATCAATGAGTTTTACCTGGAAAAAAAATTATACCAACTGCTGCAAAATTGGTACATGCAATAAAGGAGAAAATAAATTTTCCGTGGACAAAACATACGCTCTAAAGATTGCTAAATAACTTGGGCTTCAAATACAAGAAAAGCAACAGCAGAAGGTAACTTATAATCGAGAAGCCGAATATTGTTATGTGGAGGACAAAATACCTGAAAGCTGTGCAATACTACAAGGAACGGAATAGAAATATTATTTATATCGCCAAAACGTGGGTCGATAATAGTATGTGTTTTAGCAAATACAGAGCGAAGACACGTTAGCAAAAATTACAGTTCTTCCTGCCGGCTAATAATTGTTCATGGCGGCGGAAAAAAAATGGATTTGTAAACGGCGCGGAACTTATTTTTAAAGCGCGGACAAGAACTGGTGACTACCACGGGCAAATGAATGCAGTTAATATTGAAAAGTGGATTACAGAAAAATTACTGACGAACATTCCATAAAAATCGGTCATAGTGATGGATAATGCCTCATATCATAGTGAGCAGTTAAATAAACCACCATCAAAATCTCAGAAGTAGGAAGTCTTACTGAAATGGCTAAATAATAATAACATTCCATGTACAAACAAGATGAAGAAATGCGAATTACCGGAACTTATACAACAAAATAAGAAATTAGATAACACATATTAAATAGACGAATCAATAAAAAAACAGGGACATAATGTATTAAGACTACCACCAGGGTATGGACACTCCATGAGGGGCGGAGCAGTTAACACTAGATTAGTTATAATAACAACAATATGGCGGCGCTGTACTCAATGTAATGAGAGAATTGTACGCTAGATGGTGTTGGCAGCGTTACGTCGGATGCGATACCCAACGCCATTTTGGCCATTTCATTTGATTTTATCAGGGGGTGGAAACTCCAGCAAAACTTTTGGTTTAGTATTTGCGCGCCCTCTAAGCTATCAAAGATTCTCTTTGAACTAAAATTCAATATGGCGGCTCATTCCGGAAAAATTAAATACACTCAGAATCTGCGTACTGTAATACGTAGAATAAGAAATACATTGGTTGACACGTTAAGAAGATTTCGATATGAAATTCGGGTGTTAGAGAAAAATATTTAATTAAATTTGCAGTAATTAAATTTAATTAAATATTTCACATTCACCTGAAGTTTCTTATCTAAACCTTCCCCATCTTTTCAGTTATTATTGGCATAATTGAACATTATTTTACCAACAATAATTAATAACACCAACAAATGTATCTCTTACCCTACATTTTGTATAATATACTTAATTGTAAAAATACAAGTAGAGGTAAAGATTAGTGAGTGGCACATATTTTTCTATTGAAAATATTCCTTTTATTTATCTTGTATCTAGTTAAATATAACATATAAAGTAAAAATATAGAAGTGTATAAGTATGAAAATTATTTATCTACTTTTTTCTATAATTCTTGGTGTAGTGGCTGCAAGCTTGGTTCGCTAAATGCGCTTGAACTGTAGCACTGGAGTCTTTACTTTTTAACAGTCTGTTAATATTCCTGCACCAACGTTTACCATCACCAATGAACTTCTTGTCCTCTCCCTGCAAAATCAAGAATTTATTTTTGTGTCTTTTGATAGTATTTGATGAGTACAATCCACACATACAAGTTTTAAGTTTAGGAAATGGCTCATAATATATTTTCTTCTGAATTTAGTAAATACAGTAAACTGAAAGTGTTTGTTAATAGAATGTATAATGTAAAACTAAAAAAACATCACGAGTATTCAAATAAACGCTGTGAATTCCAACCTTTAACCATACATGAAACTTTCTTACCTGCCATTCTCGTTACAGTTGCTCCATTCTTCTGCACATTCATTTTAAGTTATTAAAATCTATTATTCCTCTACTTCAGAATATCACTACAATCGTGTAATAATAACAACTAAAAAGCATAATTATTATTTACATAGATTGCGTTTCACCTGTCGTCACTTACAAGACAGTATAAGTCTCAGCCGATCGTGTATGTACAGACACAAACACAACTATACCGCGACACTAGCGCCCTCTAAGCTATGAAAGCCTCCTGCTTCCCCCAGTAATCGAAATCTAACTATTGCAGAGATCGACGAAGGTCTGTTCCACATTAATGAAGCGATTAATGACTCTATTGCCAATTCCATTCTTAGATTTAGAGCACACTTTAGTGATACTTTAAGATATCTTAATCGTAGAATCCGAAGATTTCAACGGGATAAAAAAACTATCGTTTTTCTTTTGCATAGACTTCACGTCCTAGATCCTCTATCCCACTGGAATATCACAAAAAACGCCAAAAAGCACATAAGGCCTTTGTTAAGGCGTTAAAAGCTGAATTTAAATCTGCAATTGATAAATATTGGAATAACGTTATTAAAAACATCGATTATCGTAACTCGGACTCCTTTTTTCCTAAAATTAACTCCATTTTCCGCCCTAAACAAAAGATGGGGATTAAAGAACTTCTGGTACGTCGAGATGACGAACAGATCTTGGCCAGCAATGGCTGTGATCTGGAAGCTGCAGGCTCGGATAACGACAATTATATATTCTCAAATCCCACTGACAAACTGAATATTATTGGGGCCTATTATGATTCAATAAACTCCCCCCAACATCTCAATACTGAATCCCGCCTCAAACAAATAGTAAATGAGACGATTGCCCCCCTCAGACAAAACTTCAATGATTTTCGGGCTAATAAAGAATCCGTGACAATATTTAATGAGAATAATACTGCTCTCTGTCCGAACATGGATGACGTCCTCTACTATCCCTTTTGTATTCCCCCTGATATATCGTTCATACTTCTCAAACTTCCAAATAAGATTTCCAGTGGGTTTGACGGCATTCCTCCGATCTGCCTTAAACATCTCCCTGCAAGAATAATTATCGCCTTAACGATTCTATTTAATAATGCGATTAACCTCTGTTATTTCCCCACTGTCTGGAAAAAAGCAAAGGTTTTCCCCATCCTGAAAAAAGGTAAAGACCCGAAATGCCCCTCCAGCTACCGGCCCATCAGCCTAACCCCAAGCATCAGCAAGGTCTTCGAAGCTATCATTAACAATAGGATTATGTCCTTCTCCGAAGAGAAAGAAATAATCCCATCACACCAATTTGGTTTCAGGCATCAACATGCTACTACGCACGCAATACATAAGCTCCTATCAGATTTAAACAAGTCAGTGGAGAAAAGTCATCTAGTTGCAGCTGCATTCCTAGATATTGAGAAGGCCTTTGATTCCGTCTGGCTTGATGGGCTCATTCACAAATTACATAAGAAGAAGTTCCCTTTATTTCTTATATACTTGATTTGGGATATGATTCTTGGTAAATCCTTCCTTACCACAGATGGTTTGGGCCTTTCCTCAGTAGAATTTTGGATCCGGGAGGGTCTACAACAGGGCACAGTGAATTCCCCGGTACTGTTCAATATATTCCTAAGCGATCTTCCAAGGCTCTTCGGATTCAACGAGAAAGATGGGGCCGGTTGTCTTGCTTATGCAGACGATTTATTTAGTTATTTACGTCTCTGGGAATAGGGTGGATCCAATTCAAAATACTCTGGACTTAGTGGTCGACAAAGTCAACCGTTACTATATGAACTGGAATCTGCGCCTGAACCCGCAAAAATGCGAGACAATTCTCTTAAAAAAACCAGTCAATAGCCTTACTTCCAAAGCTAAAGCGGGCAGTACGCAATTCCAAATTTCAGCCACTATACCGGGCACGGCCAATAAACTCTTAATCCCACATAAAAAAAGTGGTGAAATATCTTGGGGTGCATATTGATTATCTTCTGCGGGGAAACAAACATTTCGATGTTCAATTACTGAAAGCGAACCGGGCCTTTGTCGCTAATAGCAGACTTTTTTACAACAAACATCTTTCAAAAAAAGCAAAAATAATTCTATATATGTTGCTAGTCCGACCCATAATCACGTATGCGGCCCCAGTATTATGAAATTACAACCATACCTCCATGGAGCGTGCCAGGGCCCTCGAAAGAAAATGTCTGAGAGCTTGCCTCCGTTTATATCGTACACCGGAGTCGGACTGGCAACTATATGTCAAAAACCAATCTCTCTACGATACTGCTAATATCACCAGAATCGACTCATTTCTGATTACTCTAACCAGAGACTACTTCAGTAAACTTCCCGACATAAATAACACAGTTATTCAATCACTGGCGTTCCAAGATACCTCTATCACCATGAGACAACTGACCACTGGCTATATAACACCACAGGCTTTCCCCCTATGTGACAGATTAGGTTTAATACAAGATGCCAACATTATACCCATAATATTCCACTGGCGCCGAAATAAAGCGGACAAGCGAATTGCGTTTCAACATGAAGATTTTATTTTTAACAGAGATAGATTCAAATATTCTACAGCTATCCCCAAGATCGATAGATTAGACTTTCGTAGATTGAACACCGAGAAGTATTGGTGGCTCTCGTCTAACAGCATATATATGGCGGATCTAGCTGTCCGCCGTTCCTACAGCCTCGTGGCCACTAGCAATAAACTTGCGACATTCATTGCGAGAGTTGGTGTCAGCGCTGTGTAAACACGCCTGAGAGTAACTCTAGCAAGTTCTGATTACTTGCGACAGTTGATCTCAGCAAGTGAATTCTGTCATAGTGTAGACGCCGGATAATCTTCTCTGAGAGCGAAAGATTTCACTTGCAAACGAATTGGAAATTTTTGGCGAGAGTAGAAAGCACGTAGGGGGGCCATAGTATTCGGTTTCGAATCTACGTGCACGCCAGCATTTTTGTATCACTTTTTAGTAATGTTTGGTCCAACTAATTCTAAATTCTATTTTGTTGGACCGATATTTTAATAGATACTTTACGTATAAATATTTGCTGTCAAATCTCAGGTGTAGCACTGCAGTGTAGACACGCGGGACATATCTTGCGCACGACTTCTCTCGCAACTACCTGCAGGAAGTGACTTCCGAAAGAAAAAAAGTGGAAACACCCGATAATCTTCTCTCAGAGTGAAAGGTTTTACTTCCAAACGTGCTGGAAATTTTTGGCGAGAGTAGAAAGCAAGCAGGTGGGCCATCATGGAAAACTGACATGCAGAGGCTTTCAGGTGTTCGTCTCCGATTGCTTTGGTTTTCGGATATGTATTAGAGGACCGGAAAATACCAAATAGTAAATACCAAGTGTTTTTTTATTTTGGCCCGTTTGCATATCTAGGGGGTGGAAACCCCACCCTTCAAAGTTCATAAGAAGAGGTACAAAAATTCCTATTGTTAGTTTAAAGAATATTATAACATTGTGTTAAATAAAACATGATATAAAACTTCATATTAGTTTCCTAGAAACAATAGAAAACAATACATAGTGGAAAACATATTTTCTGAAAATTTCTAAAAATTGAGCAGGGGATTGGATTCGTTTTTGAAAAACTCACAATTCAAGACAAAAATTTGTTCTACGCCTAATAGTTCTCGAGATATTTCAGAAAATATGTTTTCGACTACAACTTTAGGGGCTGCTTTCACCTTTTCTGCATGGTCGATGATTGCCGATAACACAAAAGATGTGTCAAATGTTTTTCCCTATTTTGTAAAACTGCGAAGTCTCATCAAAATTGACGTGTGCGGGTTCGAAATGTTCCCTTGTTAGTATAATTCGTAATTTCTTATCGGAACATGTGTGTACGTAATATGTACGGAACACAGTAGTATTTTTTTTGTTCAGTGCGCACACGAAGAATGTGGGGCTTCACACGTATTATTCACGTGCCCAACGTGTGAGAGACGTAGAATGCAACAATAAATTCCCACGAATGATATATATTTGTTTATTTGTATCTTCTATTTAAATGTTCATTTTTAGTAATAAAAGTAAAATTTTTTTCAGTTTGCTTTACAAATCTCCTAGGTGTTCGATAATAGATACCATTTTCCCAACTGCCGATTTTTACTCCTTTTAGTTTTTCTAATATAATTTCAAAACATTTGAGTTTTTTTTACATTTGACTATATAAATATGATTATGTGTTATAGTTCATTAGTCCCCTCGGGATAGTTTTATTAAAAAAAAACAAATTCCCCTACGTTCGGCAAGCAATAAACCGTGCCCCGCTATCCGGAACCTCGCTTGTTGAAACCGTTCCCATCTTCGTTAATTTGTGTTTGTCCATTTCCACGAATGAGGAATCTACAAAGTTTATGTAGAGTGAATAATATATAGTTTATTAATCTGCATCTGGACATTCGGAAAGCCTGAGCGTGACTGTCTCCTCGGTTTTCGTGATCGTTGGCAGCGTTGCCAGCAAATAGGTTCCTGCAAACTATTTGTAGTGGAGGGAGAACACCTACCTCCCGGCAACGCTGATCGTGCGCCCGCAGATCAATACTGATCCAGAGTTGGGCATTAGTCGAATAAATTTTCATTCGACTAAATTTTTATTCCAACGACCTCGAATAAAGTGTAGTTATTCGAGAATAACGAATAAATGATTAGTCAACTAAATTGTTATTCGAGTGACCTCGAATAATAGCTTCATTTTATACGAAATTTTTATTCGAAGGTTAGTCGAATAACAATTTAGTCGAATAATGCCCAACTTTGTACTGATCCCTCCGCGGGGCTCCGGCGGGCCACCAAGGGCATCGCCGCTACGCAGCGCTCGGGCACACGTGCCTTCAAAGGGCACCGCCAGCACGCAGATTTCTGCCTACATTTAAGAAATTTTGTCCCACCTCCGCATCCTCCCCCCCCCCCCCTGTCTTCGAAGTTAAAGTTAATGACAAACCCGAGACGAGAGTCAGTTCACGAAAAGCGTTCAACCAAACGTGTTATAAACATGTCCGGTAACAAAAGTTGGTTGGAAGAGGAAGTGAAGGAATTGATTTCCCAGTGGGAACTATATTCCGAATTATGGGACGTTAAGAACAAATCATATAAAAATAGAATCAAAAAACAAAAGGCTTTAAGCCAATTGGCGACAAAATTTAATACAACGTGCAGTGAAATAAGCAGGAAATTACATAATTTAAGAACACAGTTCAACCAAGAGTTAAGAAAAACTGTAAACAAAAAAAGCGGCGCTGGAGCAGACACGACGTACGAGAGCACATGGAAAAACTTCACCGCCTTGAAATTTCTTTCGTGCGGTCATTCGAATCCGCCAACAATAGACAACTTGGTAAGTACCGTTTATATTTTTTATATATTAACAGAATGGGACTTTGGTTAAAAAAGACGGTAGACTTTAAACAGTGTATTTTATTATTTACAACACAAATAACAAGGGATGTACGGTTACCCGAACACATCGATTCTTTGAAACCGTGCAGGTTTGTAGAGGACCCGAATAGAAGTATCAGGCAATTATTCGTTCGTGCCCGTTTTCGGGTCTTCAGGCTGAAAACATCCCTTAAAGGCTAATGTGTGATTTCCTACTTTCCTGTATATCTTGAATACTGTAGTAGATATAAAAAAATGATTACAATGAAAACTTAACGGTTTTTCATGCTGTATAAAAGTATGTAATCGAATTGTTTAAAATTTGTGATGGTGAACATTTTCGTGTTAAATTACAAATTTTAAATAATTCGATTACATACTCTTATACAGCATGAAAACCCGTTAAGTTTCCATTCTAATAATTTTTTTATATCTACTACAGTTTTCAAGATATACAGGAAAGTAGGAAATCACACATTAGCCTTTAAGGGATGTTTTCACCCCGAAGAACCGAAAACGGGCACGAACGAATAATTGCCTGATACATCTATTCGGGTCCTCTACAAACCTGCACGGTTTCAAAAAATCGATTTGTTCGGATAACCGCACATCCCTTGTAAATAGTACATACACAGTCTTTAAATATTATGATATTGCCAATGCACTTCCCCGTGTGGCGAAACAAAATAATCTTTAAATTCGTCTCTTACATTTTTCGCATTAGTACTAAAATTATGAGCCGCTCCGCGCTGTAACTCTACTAAATTCGATTGTGGCATTTCTACGCTGCGCCATTCGCCGGCTTGTTCGTCAGTATCGAAACTACCTGCTGGTGCATATAATTGTCTTCCCCGCGACATTAAAAAATTGTGTAATACACATACTGCTGATACAATACAAGTAGCTTTTTCTGGGTCAAGTTCTATTGGCTTTCTTAATATACGAAATCGGTTTGCAATTATTCCGAATACATTTTCCACTATTCTTCTTGCCCTTGAAAGTCCTATAATTGTATACCCGGTTAGGGACATCCTGTCCTCTAAACGGGTATGGTTTCATTAAATATGGCTTCATAGGAAACGCATCATCAGCTACTATCACGTAGGGTACTGGGTTCTCGCGACCAGGTAAAGGCTCTGGAGACGGAAAGTTTAAGGTATTGTTTGCTAAAGCGGCCGATAAAGCACAATTGTTGAAAACTCCCCCGTCTGACACTCGTCCATTGCATCCTATATCGATATATAGAAATTTATATGATGCGTCAGCCAAACCCATTAATACGATGCTATTGAAGCCTTTATAGTTCAAATAGTAACTGCCAGCATTAGGCGGTGCTTTCATTGATATGTGTTTGCCATCTAGTGCTCCTACACAATGTGGAAAATTCCAAAGTTCTTCAAACATCTTCGAATGTTTCAGCCACTCCTCGGGTGTGTTTGGAGTCTGAAACATAATATTAAGATTTAATATATAATAGTTTCGTTGCTAAATATTTTTTTAGATTAAGGTATAATGGTATTAGAAATTAATAATGTATTTCCTAATTCTAGGAAAAAGACGGAGAAGCAATTATTGAAATTGAGGGGCCGCAATCAGAAAATTGCGAATCAGTGGTAAATGGTGAGGAGAGATTGCATCCGCAGTCGAAGAAAACCAAAAGGGGAAATGCAAAAGAAGATATTAATAAAAATGATCTGATAAAAAGGGCAGCCGCAGTGATGAGCAAACCAACGGACGAGTTCCAAATTTTTGGAGATTTTGTTGCAAGCGAATTGAGGAGCCTACAATCAAAGAACATTCAACGCCAACTCAAATTAACCATCCAGCGTGCCATCCTAGAGTTCGCCGAGATTGACGGGACAAAAACACATTCAAATGCGGATACCGTGAATTCGAACGCCTCAACTTCAGCCTCAATTCACCCTACATTGTTGGAAACAGTATCCACTGCCGCATACTATTCGGAAATTGCACCAAATTCAACATCAGAACCTATGCAAATATTTACATTTTTTTATTTAAGTTATTAAACTAGAACTCACCTGCAAATATTTATTTTTTAGGACCCGAAACAGCGCAGCGCAACATTCCGGAACAATCCTGGCAATTGTGCACACCGGAATCCGAAACAGATACATTAATGAATGATACGAATCACCTACAGCATTTATAAATGAGTGTTATTGTATAACTTTATTCGACAAAATTTAACTGTTTTCGGGCTTGTAACATTCAATATAGCGGTTAATTATAGCTTTTTGTGCGCTGAAAATGAATCCGCAAACCGTTTGTCGCGATCACTCAGTTTTCGTGAAATTCGATTTTGAAAAAAATGCAGATTTTCAACTTCGAACTTTTTTGTGTTCAAACAATAAGCTCAAAGAGCTGCTTATTCCGTCAAATTATTCTATGAACTCTTCCGAATACAACGATATAAATCTTTATTGCATCACGAATATTTAAATATGTTTAAACAATGCAACAAACATTGGTGCATTTCGAGTGTTCTTTTTCCTTCGATTTAAATGTTCATAATCTAATAATGACTTATATCGTTGTGTTCGCGAGGGTTCACAGAATAATTTTTACGGAACAAGCAACCGAATAACTATTACTGTTTGAACGCAAAAGATGTTCAAACTTGAAAATTTGCAGTTTTTTTTTCAAAGTCGAATTTTTCGAAAACTGAGGGTGATCGCGACAAACGGTTTACGGATTCGCTTTCACGGCACAAAAATCTATAAGTACCGGCTATTGAATGTTACAAGTCCAGATGCTGTAATCATATCCAAACAAATAAATACATTTTTATATTGTATAAAATATTCTTACCTGTTGCTAAAAACCTCAATGTTAAACATAAGCGTTCACTCGCCGTAATAGCACAACGCATTTGTGTATCACTTTTACCTGATGCTCGGTCTAACTAATTGTAACAGATAGTCAAAATTTTCTCCTGCCATTCGCAAGAAATTGTCCAGTTGACGAGGATCTTCCGTTCTTAATTCGGACAACAGTGATTCGTGCATTCCAAGATCACATCTTCTTAAAATCCAATCTCTCGTCCAAATTCTTTTTTCTTTTTTTGTTTTGTTAACAAAAGTAACACTGTACATGCAGCAGCATATCTTGTTTGTTGTACTGACATTTTAATAGACACTTCACGTATTCACTAGTCGATTTCCACTCTCAGAGCTCAGGAGTAACACTGCAGTGTAAACACGCGGGACATATCTTCCGCAAGATTTTTCTCGCAACTACTTGCAGGCAAGAACTTACGGGAAACAAATGCTGTAATTTAAACACTCATGCAGGTTTTTTGCGCAATAAATGTCGCAAGTTTATTGCTAGTGGCCACGAGGCTTACCTTTTTGAGCGGAGACAGTCATAAAGTCTGATTAGTACCTAACTTGATATCTAAGGAGCGTTAAAGGCCTAGACACATGATACTTGCGTTCCTATGCACAAATTAGTTCTTAAGTTACCACATAAGTTTTCTGTATAGTCCTATTTTTTCTTTTTTTAGTATAAGTGCTATATTGGGTGAGGGGTTTTTTCACCTTCCTTCTGGCGGAAGGGCTTTTCTCCTCTTCAAAAAATTCATCAATGTTTTGAATTGATGGGATTAGTGCAATTCTATTAAGAATTTTCTTTAATCATAACGTTACACCAAAGAAAAACATTAACACAAATTGTATAACTAAGAGTTTCCACAATTGGAACAATTAGTTTTTCTCATTAATTTAGATTTTATGGTTATTTTTTACTTATTTGTTTTCTATACCAACTTTACTATATATTGTACACACTTTTTCAATAAAAACATCTTTATAAAAAAAAAGCCTCCTGCTTCCCGTTTAAACGCTATTCCGGAAGTTCCCTATTCAGTTTCCACCCACTGGATTTTATTTCATAGTGTAGCATCCCGGTGTCTTTACAGTCCTGCAGTCTTATTGTATCCGCCTTTTCACCATTTTTCAGCCTCCTTTAGTTCGTTTTGGTTCGATTTCGTTCAAAAGTGATTAATAGTTGTGAGAAAGTTTTGTTTTTATATATTGAAAACTTTCAATCAGCAGGTATGTTAACAACTTTGAAATATAATATTAGAAATAAAGAAAATAATGAATAGAATATTATAAAATTACACCTGTTCCTCCACGTACGGAGGGTACGTTCTCATTTTTTTTAGGCGATAGAAAACGCTTGAAGTTAACTACATTTCCATTTCCATTTGAAATTAATTTAATTAATATTAACATGAAAAAATATAATAAAAAGTACTGCATAAATGGAGGGAAGAGTATAGTGGTAGTAGCTATTTGCTGTATGTATATGATTATAATCATACTCTGCTCTAATTGTTTTAACAATTTTTAGTAGATTCAATATGGTTGGGTATACCCCATGTGCTGTTCCCAGGTGTGACGATAGGATATCTTCGCGACACAGATTTCCTTCTCCTGTGAAGGATAAACAACGGTATGACACATGGATTGGAGTGGTATCAAACTCAAAATTGATCCCAATGGACCCTATGAGATTGTATAGAAGTTATCGTATATGCCATCAGCATTTTACCATAAACGATAAATCGTCAAATATGTTCTTGAAATGTACTACAGTACCTTCTCAGCACCCATCATCTAAGACAGGTAATAATTTTGAAACATGCCCATCTACTTCTACAACTGTTATACAACAGCCATTGGATGAAACAAACATTCCGCTAAGCAGGCAACCTTCTTTGAGTCCACAGCGTTGCTCTACACCAACAGATATCCAGTGTAACAGAACTTATAAATTATACAATTATTATTGAAATGAAGTAAACTACAGAAAATATTATTCATTGGTTGTATATATTTGTACGTATTTCAAAGACATTATTGAAAGAGTTAGGAATAATAAATTGTGCAGACCTAACGCCCAAGGCGAAACGTTTATATACGCAAGTGAAAACTTTACAGAATACAGTAACAACATACAGAAAAAGAAGTGCTGCAATGAAAGCAAAGTTACGTTTAGCAACGGAAACGCTCCACAGTTCTGAAAATGGGCTCGGAGTAGAAACGTTAAAATTGTGTGTACAAAAGCTCATGAGGAAATCGCGGAATGGAAATGGAGCAAGATATACGTCAGAGGAGAAGATGCTGTGTTTAGCGTTATATAAAGCATCTGGATCTGCGTACCCATTATTGTCGAAATGGTTCAGTCTACCATGTCCGCGAACGATGTCAAGATTATTACAGAATATTCCCATCTTTCCAGGAATGAATGAATTTGTATTCATAAATTTAAAAATTTGTGTTGAAAAAATGAAATTGAAGGATAAATTATGCAGTGTAACGTTTGATGAAATTACATGGCAGTCACATGTTGAATACAAGAAATATGAAGACACATTAATTGGGGTAAAAAATGGATCGATATTAGACCATGCCTTGGTCTTCATGGTTAAGGGAATTGTAACAAACTGGAAACAAGTCACTGCATTTGAGTTTTGTGAAGGCACTACGAAGTTAGACGTGATCCAAACGATGTTGACAAATGTAATAAAAAAATTGCAGCGAACTGGTATGTAAACCATACAATTTCGAAATAAATTTGTACTTACATATTCATTGTGACGATTTGACTATTACAATATATTTTATTTTACAGGATTAAATGTCATTGCAACTATTTGCGAGCTAGGGGCAATGAATAGAAGGGCTATCAAAGATTTAATTCAGAATTCAGTCCAATATTTTATAAAGAGGTATAGAGAACCAAAGCGTTCTATTGTAATTAATAATACAGAAATAACGCCGCTATATGATGGTCCGCATTTAATTAAAGTTATTAGAAACAATTTATTCACAAAAAACTTAGTTTTGAAGGACAAGAAAGATTTGTTTGTGGGAAAGTGGCAGCATATAATCACCGCATACGAAATAGACAATACAAGCGGAGATATTAGGTGCTTGCCAAAAGGAACAGAGGGCCATGTGCGCACAAGCAAAATGAAAAAAAAAATGTGTGCTATGCCACGCAAGTTTTTAGCCAATCCATGGCTGCGGCTATAAGTATAATGGCTCGAAATGGTAAGTCGCAATGATATAATTATACAATAAAAATAAAGTGGCATGATAATTATGATTTGAACTACAAAAAGATTGTGTTTTTCAGAAGAAACAGATGTCACTGGTGCGTATAAAATGTGTAAAACTCTACATGGGACGGCACAAATTCAAAGTTTTTTTGATAAACTTTTCGATAGTTTGAAAACTGCAGAAAAGAAATCTGATACACACAAATATTTAACGTTTGCAGTGACTCAAAATAGCGGACATATCTCTTTTTGGCAGAGAGCACCGCCCTCCTTGAGGAATATGTATTTCCAGGAAGAAGATAAGACTGAGAAAAAAAGGTACTGCCATCTCTAATAAACTTAATACACACAATAGAAAGATTTATTCACATCACCAAAAGAATATTTGATATGAAGATTAGGCAGCTTTATACTAGAAAATTAAACCAGGACCCCCAAGAAATTTTTTTTGGTCAGATAAGACAACATAGAGGCAGATTAACAAATCCGGCATGTAGGCAGTTTATACAATCATACAAGGCATTATTTCTAACAAGCATCAGTGGCAAATATTCAATTATGGCAAACTGCGAACAAACTGATGAAACATCTATAATCCAGTTGAAAAATTGTAAAAATATGGGCAGTAAAGACATAAATAAGCCAATAAATGAAGAACCGCGAATACACATATTTGCTCCAACATTTAAAATCAATTATTGGTGATTAATTGGAATGCGGTTTATATAGAATTCACATTTTAAAAGACTATATTATTCACAGACACTTTAAAGGCTTCCGGTTCCGGATATGTATGTGGTGACAGGCAGGTGTGATAGAGAGTGTAATTGGAGGAGTGATAGGGAGTGAGAAGCTGTGGAGAACGAAAGAGAGAAGGGAGGTGTACTTCTGGTGAAGGGAAGAAGAGGTAGGTGGGCGAAGAGAGAACAGATTGAGCAGGAGAAGGAGGCGGACTGATTTGAGGTTAGGGAGACGGTTAGTGTCGGCGGGAAGGAGAGTGGGAAGGGGCACAGGAGGTAGCGACATCAGGTGGAGCGGGCATGAAATAAACAAATAGGCGGGAAGATTTGAAAGAGATTGGGGGCAACATCGGAATATCGGAGTAGGAGGAAGAGGAGTTAGAAAGGGAGTGGAAGGAAAGAGTGAAGGGGAAGGAAATAGTTGGGTAATGGAATATGTCGCAGGGTGGCAGTAAGACAGGTAAGGAGGGGGGCGAAAATAAGAAAAAGGGAAGACCGACAAATGTAGAGAGACTGGAGAGGGAAAGAGGGAATAGTACAGGCAGCACGGGCAGTTTGATAGAATGGTGGGAAAGGAAAAGGGAGGAAGACGAAGGAGGAGAAGGCGAGGAGGAAGAGGGAGGGGTGTGCTGTTGAGAGCAGCAAGAAAACGAGAAGATCCCCGGATAAAAGGCAGGGAGGGGAAAAGTGAGATCTAGAGAACCTGTTACTAACAATGAGGAAGGAGATGAAGGAGGGGTTGGAAGAGGTGAAGGGACAGGAAAGGGAGATAAGAGAGGAAATGAAGAGGATTAAGGAGGAAATTAGGAAGGGAGAAGAAAATTGGGCAAAGGAGAGGAAGGAGATGTGGGGAAGGTTAGAGAGATTGGGAGCGAGACTGGAGGAGGTAGAAAGAGGAGGGAATGAGGGGAAACAGTGGAAGGAACTGGAGGAAAGGATCAGTAGGATGGAGAGAGGAAAGAGTGGAGGTGTGGAAGTAGGAAAAGCGGTGGTAGGAAAGATGCAGAGAATAGAGAAAATGATGGAGGAAAAGGAGAGGGGGGAGAGGAGAAAGAAAATTGTGGTAAAGGAAGTTAAGGGGGTAGACACGGGTAATGCAGAGCGCTGTATACCGACACAATCTGGCCCGAAACATGGGTTTGGGAAATTACGTTGTTTGTCCTTATATGAGCAGATTTTGGGCTGGGCAAGGTCTCATTCGAAAGAGGAAGGTTCAGTGCAGCGCGCGCTGGTCATGGTTCGACGAGATTGTGTTGATATCTAATAATATGAGCGTTCAAAGTAGAGCAAAAGTCGACAAAATATACTCGCAAGAATCCAAGTCGCTTTTAAGTCACTAAATGTGTTTTGTGACTAAAATGATGACCAGAGCGCGCTGCATTGAACCTTCCTCTTTCGAATGAGACATCACCCAGCCAAAAATCTGCTCATATAAGGAAAAACAACGTAATTTCGTAACTGCATTCCTAAAGTACGAGTTCCGCCATATTGGCGATAATACAGAGCAAGTCACGTGACAAATTTAGTTGAGCTAGTGGATACGAGATGGCGCCTACACGGGAGGACTGCCAACGTGGAATCATAGCAAAACTGAAGCGTTAGCTGGATATATATGCCACAGTAAAAGCGTGATGCAGGCAATGTATGCATTTTCGGACGATTGTAGGTTAGGTTATATGCATTTTATTGTATGTAACATGTAACAAGGAAAAGTCTCCAAATCGGTCAACAGTTGACTCCCTGATTTTTTTTTGTAATTCTTTACGGTCCTATGCAGAGATGGGCATTATTTAAATAAAAGAATATACTTCCAAATGGCCCCAGTGGCCGATCGACACGAGGTTTCGGGGAGGGTGTGTGTACCCTAAATCTAAAATTCTGTTTAGCTTCGGATATTTAGTTTCCTTTGATTATTCGAAGGCCTTTCATCTTGAGCTTCGAATACTATTTCATCTGTCATCGTATTTTTATCCTAAGATCGTATGCAGATATATTGGCCGGTCGATTCGTTTTCGTGAACAGCGATCGAGGAGAAATCAGTCACCACCATCTGACGATCGTGGATTTGTCAGTTGGAGTTCCGTGGGCACCGAAGGGTATATCTGAATACGATCTTAGAAGCTCGAATAACCGACGAGAACCTTTGTGGTCCGAGCCGCGCGAAATCACAGTTGCTTGGTGATGTGTCATCGATTACAGTAAAGTCTCGTTACGGTCTCGGCAAAGAGGAGATATAATAAGAGGCGTCACTCGACAAGGACAGAAATAAACTGGGGAAATCACTAGATAACCAATTTAAATGTCCATTCGGCATGGATCGGTAAACTTCGACAATAATCAGCCAACTGCGGTAAGGTAGATTTAGTTGATTTGAATATCCCGCTCGAATAGACAACCAATTTAAATGCCAAGGTCAAGTAAGGACTTCAAACGTTCCGCCCGGAGTGACGTCTCTTATTATATCTCCTCTTTGGTCTCGGTTTGGTGTACACGATACGGACTTTTCGCTATCCCCACCACTTCTGTTTCAGTCTTGTCCGGCGAAGGCGAGAGCGAGATGAAACGAAATCGAGCGAAGGCACTGAAAGCGAGTCAGGACAGTACGAGCAGACGACGTGTTGATATTTTGTCTCGCTCCGTCTTTCGGACACCTGACACTCCGTCCTTTGTGCGCGCGAGAGGAGTGCGCGATGGTCACAAACGCTTACGGCGGCACGGGAACCGCTTCGCAAATCTTGAGGAAGGCCCGGCTCAAATCTTTTTTGCGCTCTAGGCGAACTTATCAAATTGCGCCCGTTATTATAATACATTTATTTGAGATTATTTATGACTTTATTCTGAAAAAATAGGTAACTGCTAGGGCGTAAGGTTGACAAGAGGTGCAAAATGGTCTTTTCATTGTTGGCATTGTTAAAAATAAATTTGTAAATCAAATACCACAAATTGTACTACAACGGTTTTATACTACGAGTAAAAATTAAGAGTAAGGACATCAATGTACTCAAATAAATGTATTATAATAAAGGGCACAATTTAACAAGTTCGTCTAGGGCGTAAAAAAGACTTGAGCCGGGCCTGCGTTAAGATTTTGCGAAGCGGTTCCCGTGCTCACCGTAACTCGCAAGCGCACGCAAAGCATTCCATCTCGCTCCCCCCTTCGGCCAGAAAGAAGCGAGAAACTCACACTTGGAATTAGGACTCCGTTCGCGATACGAGCTCACCGCCGGTCCCGAACAGCGAGCGGCTAACGAGATTTTACTAGAAACAGAATTTGTTTATTTTTCATCGTATCGATATGACAGTGACACAAATGGATTCCTGGCATTCTCCCGATTAAATTGACAGAAAATAATTTAAATCGGACTATTTTTAACGAAACGGGCTTTCAATCGTGCAAACAATGTTGCACATAATTTCCTTCAAAATATGGTCCGAATATTATAATTTTTGGGGCCAATTTGATCGAGAAAACACGAGGAATTGATGGACGTCACTTTTGCAAAGATCTGATTAAAAATGCAGAACTGCAGATTTGTCACTGCTTAGTGCGCAACATTGTATGGCCCCGCTAGTTTCGAGCGTCGAAACCACGAAACTCAGCGAGTCGCATGATTGCCAGCGTGAAGGACAAGAGGAGACTTTCCATGGCGAAGGAAAGTCAGCCTTCTATAGAACTCAAATTAAGAAAGACTTTGCTGACAAACTTTATATTCACGTCAAATAAATACTTTAATTGTAAAATTTAGACGACGAACTATTGTTGAATTTCGCCAGTTCTTTCATATGCATTACTTGGTTGGGAATTCCTGATCCCAAAGTTTCATGCATTTCCCTATTAGAAATGTTGCTTCAAGTCTTGATTCAAGTCATCATTGCTTTTTCTCGTACATAGAACATATATATGTTCGCGAGTAGGGGTCACGAATGACGCGACTTTGGTTTCCCAAATAAATTCACATTTATCAGGGCCCTCGCCCGAACCGCTTGACAAGGAGAATGAATGACGTAAACCGAGTGCGAGTGAAATAGCGGCGCACCAGCGAGAGACCCTCGGTCGACGGCAACTTGAGTCATCGAGTATTGAATATGAAAATGTTCATATTTCTCATTACACCTTGATAAGAGTGTTACCACCGATGGATTGGTGAGTTTATGTCCACGAAAATGAGTCGAGACGCGAAGCAATTCAGTCTATTTTTTCTTATGAATACATGATTAGGACATACACTACGTTCACTAAAACTGGACCGAATTGCTCCATGTTTGGCATCATTTTCATCGAGAAACCCTAAAAACTCCATTGGTAATACTTTCATCAACAGTTATCAAAAACATAAACATTTTATCTGGTCCGTCGGTTTTATTACTCTCGGCTGTCAACGGGTGGTCTACTCGGGCCCGAAGGTCCTCGCTCGCAGCGAGAAAGCAAAACAGTGGGGTGGGTAGGTCTTTCCCGATAATCCGAGCCTAACCATTTGCGTACTTCACACTATAGTTTATTAGCATTTATACGAGGTGATTCGCTAGCTAGAATCGTCAAATGCGATGCTTGCCAACAATCATGTGTCTCGCTGAGTTTTGTGGGCTTCGACGCTCGAAACCAGCGGGGCTATACAATGTTGCACACTAAGCAGTGACGAATCTGAAGTTCTGCAATTTCTAATCAGATCTTTGCGAAAGTGACGTCAATCGATTCCTTATGTTTTCTCGATCAAATTGGCCCCAAAAATGATATAATTCGGACCATATTTAAGGAAATTAATAAACAATAAATGTAGAGCGGCTACTTCATTCTTTTGCTCTACATTTGTGAACTTTTTATCATCCTTCCGAAGCATTATTATTACGCCGTAACAGTATCTTCAGGAAATCGAGTATAGCATATATGTCATATTTTCTGTCACTTCGAGGAACCGACCACATAATAATCACGCGCATCCAGCCTGCGCATTTTCAGCAGCGGATTTCACGAACGGATTTTCTCTCCTCGAAGTGACAGAAAATATAACCTAATTGCTATACTCGATTTCCTAAAGATGCTGTTGCGGCGTAATAATAATGTTTTAGAAGGATGCTAAAATGTTCACAAATGTTTCGTAAAAGAATGAAATAGCCACTAAACATTTGTTGTCATATAGCATATAGGTTATATTTTCTGTCACTTCGTGGAATCGACCACATAATAATCACGCGCATCCAGCCTGCGCATTTTCAGTAGCGGATTTCACGAACGGATTTTCTCTCCTCGAAGTGACAGAAAATATAACCTAATTGCTATACTCGATTTCCTAAAGATGCTGTTGTGGCGTAATAATAATGTTTTGGAAGGATGCTAAAATGTTCACAAATGTTTCGTAAAAGAATGAAATAGCTACTAAACATTTGTTGTCATATAGCATATACTTAGGTTATATTTTCTGTCAGTTCGAGGAGCCGACCATATAATAATCACGCGCATCCAGCCTGCGCATTTTCACTAGTCAAAATTCAACATCCAACACAATTTTATAAATAATGTTTGTTCATAACTGCTTTCTGCATAGGACGTGTAATAAGTGTATTTCATGTTCTGTTTCGTTGCTTTGCTAATAAAAAAATGTCTAACCTAACAAACTTCATTTTCTGGGGATATCCCCTCATTTATTTTCCGTTTTCACTCATATTTCCTTACTGCTAACGTAGAATATTGTAGCATAAGCACATTTTAAGTAATTAAAATGTACAATGAATTTTCTACGTTTGCAGTACCAGCCGACTTTCCGTTTAAATTTTTATAAGTACAACGCAACAGCTGAGAATTTCTTTCCTTATTCAGAATAGAATACGGAAATAGCAAACAGCTCCCTCTCGCGTCACCAGGCAGCCGCGTATCTATGGGTATTACCATTTCTGTGCAGAAAAAACCTGCTGTAATACCGACCTGCTAAATCGGCCAGGTCACATGACGTGTCTACGCCCTTAAGGTGGAGGGAGGAAAGGTAAAAGAGGGGGTGGAAAGCATTATGGAGGAAATAGGAACACAGGTGGAATAGTAAGTGCAAGGAGGATGCGGGGCGGGGGGAGAGAGGGTGGGGAAATGGTGGTGGCGAAATTAAGGAGTATGGAGGACAAAAGAGTCGTGATGGAAAGGAAGAGGGCCTTAAAAGGGAGGGCATTGAGGATAGCAGACGACTGGACATGGAAAGAGAGGAAGATGCAATGGAGGCTGAAAGAGATAGCCGCAAAAGAAGAAAGGAACGGCAGAAGAGTATGGGTGAGCTATGGAAGAATAAGGATAGACGAAGAATGGTGGAAATGGAATGAGGAAGAAGTGGTACTAAGAGACATACGAGGGAGGGAGAGGGAGGAGGAGGAAAGAGGGAGGGGGGAAGAGGAGGTGGGGACGCCGGGAAAGGGGGGTTAGGAGAGGAAGGAAGAGGGAAGGAGAACTCAGAGAAAGGCAAAAGGAGGGGGCTGGGAAGAGGGGGACAGGCGGGAAAGGAGGACGCTAGGCTACTGGAACGTAGCAGGACTAGGAAAGAAGGATGAGGACTTCTGGAGGACGATAGAGGGATGGGATGTGGTAGTATTAATGGAGACTTGGGTAGAGGAGAAGGGGTGAGAAAGGGTGAAAAGGAGATTGCCGAAGGGGTATAGGTGGGAGGCGCAGGCAGCGAAAAGAAGGAGCAAGAAAGGGAGGGCGATGGGGGATACTAATAGGAGTGAGGAAGGAGATGATGGAGGAGGAAGGAAGGATTTGGGGGAAGGTCGAAAAAGAGAGGATAATGATAGCGGAATTCAGGGTAGGGGCGGAAAGGCGGAGGGTGGTGGGGATTTATGTGAACGGGGATATGGAGAGGAAGCTAAGGAATATGAAAGAGTGGATGGAGGGGGTACAGGAGGGGAGAAAGACGGTTATGGGGGGGGGGGGGGATTTTAATGCAACGACCGGGGAGAAAGGGTGGCTATAACGGGGGAGGAGGAGGAGGAAGGTGGAAGGAAGTCGAAGGACAAGAAACAAAACGCGGACGAGAAGATGTTAGTGGAGAGATTACAGGAAACTGGATGGGCTATATGGAATGAGAATATGGTAGGGGATGAATCAGGAGAATTCACATATACGGGGGCGAGAGGTGAAACGGTCATAGACTATGTAATAGGGGACAGTGAGGTAAGAGAGAGGGTGAAAAGACAATATTGACTCCGATCATCACCCAATAATAGTATGGATGAAGGGGCTGAGGAGAGGGAAACAGGTGGGGGGAACCAAAGGAAAAATGGTGGCGCGGGGAGATTGGACGCAAGAAGGAAGAGAGAAATTTAGAGCAGGTATAAGGTGGGGGGAATCGAAAGGTGGAAGGTTAGAGGAAGAAGTAGAGGAGATGACGAAGGAATTTAGGAAGGGATTGGAGGAGGGAAAAGGAGAAGGGAGGGGACACAGAAGAAGAGGGTAGTGAGATAAGGAGTGTGAAGCGAAGAAAAAGGAAGTAAGAAGGGTGCTGAGGGAGTGGAGAGGAGGGAGCAGTGGAAAAGAGGAGTATAGAGAGGGGAAGAGGGAATACAACTCTCTATGTGAGGGAAAACGGAGGGAGGAGAGAGAGAGAGGTTCATGAAGGAAATAGAAGAGATACAAAATGAAGGAGGTGTATGGAAGGTGGTTAACAGGGAAAGAAAAACAAGGAAGAGGGTGAATGACGAGATAGGGATAGAAGAGTGGTAGGAATATTTCATGGAGTTACTACGGGGGTGGAAGGGAAAGTAGTTAGGGGGGGGAGAGAGGGAGAGGGAGGGAGATGACGAAGAGGAGATAAGCAGGGTGGAGTTCAGAAAGGTAATAGGCAAGCTGAAGGTTGGAAAAGCAGTAGGGGGAGACGGAATACCGAACGAAGGATGGAAATACGGAGAGACGGAAGTAGAAGAATGAGGATGGAGGGTATGCAATAGGGTTTGGACGGGAGAAGGCTGGCCAGAAAAATGGAAGGAAGGGATAATAGCGCCTACTGTAAAGAAAGGAGATGGAAAACTGAGGGAGCACTATAGGGGTGTGACGCTGATGCCGACGCTGTATAAAGTCTACGCGTCGGTTTTAGCGGGTAGGCTGAAAGAGGAGATGGAGGAAAAGGGGGTAGGGCCACCGAATCAAACGGACTTCAGGGAAGGGATGGGGACGATCGACAACATCTATGTGCTAAACGATCTAATCAATAGGCAGATAAGCAAAGAAAATGGGAGAATGATCGCACTGTTCATAGACTTAAAGGCTGCGTTTGATTCGGTGGAGAGGGAAGTTTTGGAGAGGACGATAGTGGAAAGTGGAGTAAGGGAGGGGTTGCGAAAGAGAATAGGGGAGACGCTAAGGGAAACGAGGAGTAGAGTGAGAGTAGGTAACAATACAACGGAGGCTTTCTGGACGGCGAGGAGGGTCAGACAGGGGTGTCCAATGAGCCCGTACCTGTACAACCTGTTGACAGCAAGCATGGAGGCCGAAATGGGAAAAGGGAAAAAGGGAGGAGTACAGGTGGCGGGAAGGAGGATATATACTATGGCATACGCGGACGACGTTGTATTGCTGGCGGAAGATGAAAAGGACATGGAAGTAATGATAAGGAGACGGGAGAGATACCTGGACGGGAAGAGATTGGTGCTAAATGCGGAAAAGTCCAAAGTAATGAGGTTTAGAAGGGGAAGAGGAAGGTGGAGGAAAGTAAGATGGGTGTTTAAAGGAAAAGAGCTGGAGGAAGTGAAGGAATTCAAATACTTAGGATACACGCTGATGCGCAACGGAAGATGCAAGGCACATGTGAGAGAGGGGGTGGGAAGAGCGGGGGCGGTAATGAAGCAAGTATGGGGAATAGGGAAGAGGAGATTTGGAAAAGACTGAGAGAGAAGGTTGTGGATTTGGGATAGGTTAGTGTGGACGGTGCTGGAATATGGGGCTGAAATATGGGGGTGGAAAGAGTGGAGGGAGGTGGAGGTGATGCAGGAAAGATTCCTGAGATGGACGTTGGGGGTAGACTGGTGTACCCCGGGGTACATGGTAAGGGAAGAAGTGCAGAGGGGAAAGATGAGGACTAGAGCGGGAAAGAGAGCGTGGAGTTTCGAAAGGAAAATGTGGGAAGGAAAGGGAGGGGAATTAGCGAGGAAATGTTGGGAGGAAATAACGTTAAGGGAAGGGGGAGGGGGAGCTGACAAAATGGGAGGAGGAAAGAAGGAGTTTTTTCGAAGAGAGAGGAATAGGAATGGGGGAGATAAGAAGGAAAAGAGAAGCGGGGGAAATGGGATACGAGGAAATAGAGGGAGAAGATAGGAGAATGCAAGAATTGGAAATGTGGGAGAGGATAAGAGGGACCAATTATAACAAATGGTATAAGTGGGTGAAAGGACCGGGGACGCCAGGTTATCTGAGGAAAGAATGGACGGAGGCTAGGTGGAAAAGGATAGCGAGATTTAGGATGGGAAATGAGGTGAGGGAGGCGAGGTACTGGCAAAGTACGGAGGAAAGATACTGCTGAGTGTATGCTGGAGAGTTAGAGACATGGGAGCATGTGTGGGAAAGATGTAGAAGAGGGGGAGAAGAAATAGGCAGCTGGCAGGAGAATGTGGGATTGATATTGGGAGAGGAGGGGGAGGGGAAGAGTGGATGAAAGAACTAGAGAGAGAGTGAGAGGAGAGGAGAAAGATACAGAGGAGACGGGAGGAGTAGGGAAAGAAAGAGAAGGATGAATGGCATGAGTGGAGCGAACGAGGAACTGGAAGCCGAAGGGAGGGATGGAAACGAGAACGGGGAGTGGGAGGGAGGGGTTTGGAGGATAGGGGAGAAATAAGAAAGAAGTATGGAAATGAGGAGGCGTGGGAGCAAGGGAGAGAGAGAGAGAGAGAGAGAGCGAGAGAAAGAGAGAGAGAGGGGCAATAAGGGCGAGAGCGGAGGAAAGGAACAGAGCGGTTGTGGTGGCGTATTGTGCGCTTTATTTATTTATTTATTTTTGCGTTTTATTTTGCGTTGTGACTTTTGATGTATTTTTGCGTTGCGGCTTTTGCTATTTGCGTTGGGGCTTTGGCGTTTTGTGTGGTTTCTTCTGTGTCTTGCGTGTGCGTTTTCGGTCTTGCGTTTTAATGCGTTTTACTTCATTTTATTTTGATTTCTTTTTTTTATTTTGTTGCGTTTAGTTGGTGGTGGCGTCGGCCTTATGCGTTGGGGCAATATATAGGTTATGTTTTGACTTTTGGAAATAAGCTAAGAGTATGTGGATAAGGTAGGATAACCGGAGCCGGAAGACCCTCTAACCCTAAGGGGATCAGTAAATAAATACATACATAGACTCTTTAAAGATCATCTATAATATTACGAATTACATTTTAAAACGAGAAAATATACTCTACAATATAAAAGAAACGATTGTAATATACGTGAATCGATGTTTTTTTTAGTTTTATGTGCTCCGATAAGCATATTATTTGTAATTCGATTAAATATAAGATTATTGTAGTATGTATTTTGCAGGCATGTAAGAAAAAGAATGATGTTGTAAAAGGAAAACGAATTGTAAAATACACCTCATAAATGAGTGATGCAATGAAGGAGGTTGTTTCAATTCAGGAGAAAATAAAAAAATAGAAACAAATAAACAAATGTATAGCATGTTCAGGTACGAAATGTTAGACACAAAAGTGTCGTCGTGTAGATGGTCATTTAATATTATAAAAGGGAAACAAATTGTACATTAGAATTCATAAATGCATAATACTGTGAAGAAGACGTTTGCAATTTAGAATAAAAGATTCTATTAGGTAAACAAAAATGTATGTCGTTTAATACCTTTTTCTTAAAAAAAAAACAACTGGGATACACTTCCTGTATAACTACAGACTTTTAAGTTGTATCAGGCCCGTTCCTTGCGGGGGTGCAGAAGGTGCCCCCGCATCTGGGCGGTCAAACCTAGGGGCGGCCGCACGCGGTTTATTATATGTAAAATTTTGACTAATAAGAATTAAATTTTTTTTTTCAAATTATCCAACGTTGGTTTCCGATATAAAGATTCATAAGTACAATCCATTTTCACGAAAATAGGCAAAAATCGAAAAATTCAAGGCCCTGTATTTTTAAACAAATTCGAAATCCACAAAATGATGACTTAACACCCGTTCCCTAATTTCACGAGAACTACAACATATTCCATTTTTAACAAAATCCCAGACGTCAAGGGGCAAAAGGTGATTAGGCGTGGAATGTCCCTATACTGATTCTCTAGCTAAAGTCGTTAAAGGCGATGCCACCGACAACCCCGTACCTCACTGAGTTTCGTGGTCGTCGACGATCGAAACAAGCGAGGCTACACAATGTTGCACAATAAGCAGTGACGAATGCTGAGTTCTGTATTTCCCTTATGTTTTCCTGATGAAAATAGTCCCCGAAACGATATAATTCGGACCATAATTAAGGAAATGATATGAAAAATTGATTTGCATAATGTAAAGTTAACTTCGTTAAAAATAGTCCGATTGACATGACATTTGACATGATTTTAATCAGGAGAATGCCAAGAATTAATTGTTGTCACTACCATATCGATTCGATAAAGAATAAAGAAGTTTTTAATATGCTGTAGTGAATACATTTCACGTTGGTTACATTTCACCCGCTGGTTTCGAGCGTCGAAGACCACGAAACTCAACGAGTCGCGGAATTGTCGGCGGCATCGTCTTTGACGACAGAAAAATCTTTCTGTAGCATGTACATCGGTTAGTTCCACTTCTGATATTGTTCCCGAAGAACCTGAACCATCACTGGAGATTCGAGATTTATTGATTGCTTCATTTCCTAGTCCTGTAAAGGAGCAAGAGCAACAGCAAGATGACACATTACCTTCAACATCATCAGAGTCGGAAAAGGAAAATCCTGAAGAAGAGGATATTGATGAAGCAGAACCCTCAAGTTCTTCCTTAGTGCTGGCAGATATTAGAACATGGCCTGATTCAAATCATAATCAACTTTTAGAAATTTTAGTGAAGAAAGGACCAGTGCAACGTCGCGATAGTGTTAATTTCCCTTCAGATGAGACAAACAGAAGATTTTCAACAACATATCATGATAGAATTCTGGAAAATGGTGAAGAAGTTGGCAGAAATTGGCTAGTTTACTCTAGTAAAATGAACAAGGTATTTTGTTTTTGCTGCAAATTATTTAGCAAAAATATTATTAAGTTGACCTGTGGCGGTTAATCAGACTGGCGACATGCAGCAACATATTTTGAGCAACACGAAAACAGTGCACACCATATTGAATGCTCAAAGATGTGGTGTGAATTAAAATTCCGAATGCAAAAGAACTGCACAATCGATAAACATCTTCAAACATATTACGAAAGGGAAACGATGGCGCGCTATCATTGAAAGAATGATAGCCATTGTTCAATTTTTATGTGGTCAGTGTTTGGCATTCGGCGGCGAGTCCACTGAGTTATACAATCCCAACAATGGAAATTTTATGACAGCTGTAGAAATGTTAGCTAAGTTTGATCCGATAATAGCAGAGCACGTAAAAAATGTACGGACATCAAAACAAATAAAAACTCATATGCCATATTATTTTGGGGTACATTTTCAAAACGAAATCATTGAGTTATTAGCAGCAGCTATAAGAAAAAGTTAACAAACACTATAAAAGATTTGAAATATTTTTCTGTTATCCTTGATTGCACTCCAGATTTAAGCCACATCGAATAAATCACGTTTGTTGTCCGAACTGTAAATTGCACGAAAAATAATGTAAAAATAGAAGAATACTTTCTTGTTTTTTTTTTTTCAATAGTTGATACCACTGGCAAAGGTTTATTTAACTACCTTACTAATGAATTGTTACCAAAATTTTGCCTTGATGTGCAAAATATCCGTGGACAAGGCTATGACAATGAACCTAACATAAGGGGTAAGGATATAGGACTTCAGAAGAAAATTTTAAATGTTAATCCTAGAGCAACATTTGTACCATGTGCAGCACATTGTTTAAACCTAGTTCTTAATGATGCCGTAAGCATTAATAACGAAATCGTTGGATTTTTCGATATTGTTAAAAAATTACATAATTTTTTCTCTGATTCTCCATATAGGTGGAATATTTTCAAAAAGAATATTAAAAATTTCGCTTTGAAACCTTTAAGTAGCACTCGATGATCAAGTTGCATTAACGCTACAAGACTTTTGCAGCAAAATCTCAAACATATTTATGATAGTTTAATTGTTTTAAGTAATGATCAAAATAGAGATTTGAACACAAGAAACATGGGAAATTCCTTATCTAAAATATTAAAATCCTTTAAATTTTTATGTTCGTTAATAGTCTGGCGGGATATGCTCGCAAAAATAGACGTTATTAGCAAAATGTTAAAAAATTCTAATATTAACATTAAGCGGCTAACTGGCACGGCTTTTTTTTACTATTCGTGCCCAAATTGACAACATCGAAAAATTAAGTAAATCACACAAAGTTTGGTATACAGTGGTATGGGCGACTCCACAAACCCCTATATACAATTTTTCTAAATCCCGATAATATTTTAATATTTGGCAACCATTTTGGGTCGGTCATTTTGAGTCTGCCATATTGAATTTTACAATTCCAATGCCAAATTCAGATTCAGCGACCCCAAAAACCATTACATACCAAGTTTCATTCAAATCGTTTGAAAATCAAAAAAGTTATTCCATTTGATCATATATGATACATAAGCAGAATTGGCCAGATTTTTTTTATCATATATGATACATTGCCAGTTAACCGGCTAATGAATGTACTAAAGCGTTGGATAATTTAAAAAAAAAGTTTAAACGGGAAAAGAAATGATATCAGTTTTAATGAATATATCAGTGGAACTACAAAGTTTGCTGAAGTTATTGATGTAGAACCTGAATTTCCCCAAACACGCAAAAGAAAGAAATCTCGTAAACTTTTGTACGAATCAAGTGATGTGTCTGTACAAAATCCTGAACAAAATTTTAAAGTTAATTTTTATTTTCCCATTACAGATACGGCGAAAACTTTTGTATAAGAAAGATTTATGTTATCAGATCAATGTAATAGTACATTTAGCTTTTAGTGTTCTTTTCAGCAAATAGATTCCGATATTTTGAAAAAATGTTGCATGGATCTTGAATTATTTTTACAAAAAAAAAAGGTAGATCATTACAACTAAATTTTAGTAGGATAATAATACAGACTATGTAAGTAATGCAGTCATGGCCAGTTGGAGCATTTAGTAGCATAGCCTCCATAATGTTTTCCAGAGCCGCGGGGAAGGCGAGCTCGAAGCCAATGATACCGGGAGCGTACAGCGGATAGGGAAACCATAATAGTGTGCGGTGCAGGCACAACTTGTAAGTACGACCACGGTATCATTGACTTCGAACTCCCCTTCCACCCGGCTCTGGCAAACCTGGTGGAGGCCGTGATCATAAATGCTCCAACTGACCATGCCATGACTGGACTAATGGTACACCTATGTACGAAATCAATTTATTTTACTTTCATTACACTGAATACTAATAGTTCTCTTTGTTACGCATCAGTTTTGTACTTATATATGGAATAAAATATTCATCGTAAATAAAACCATTTATGTTTTCAGGACCTTTGTTTCATTTTATGATAATAAAAATTAAAAACTATTTCTTTGCGTGATAACTGTTTAAAACTATGTATATATAGGGGAGAGTTGCCTATATTGGACCGGCTCCTAAATTGGACCATTTGTGTATCTCGATAAACAAATATATTGGCAGTGTTTTTTTTTGGCTACACTGATTTAGGAAGTGGAGATGGAACGTGGGAGAACAGCGATACGGTTATTCATTAATTTGTCGTTCACCGTCGTCGAAATATAGAAATACGTGGTGCGCGATCATTATTTTTCGTGCTATTACAAGTGAATTTCTTTCTACAACTTGTAAGTACCATAATTTTAAACGAAACTAGTGTAAAGTGTGTCAGCTACAACTTCATGTCTTTACTTTCCCATATTCGTATAAGTATAACAATGAAAACATATCTTTTTGATGTAACCTACAAGTTGCCTAATATTGGACCATCACTAGTTGCTTGAATTGGTCTGGTCCATTCTAGGATACAATCTATGTTATGGTAGCGAATAGTTAAAAGCATACTAAAAAAATTAAAACCGACTTCAAAAAAAAAAATTGCTCTAAAAAGTAAAAAAAAAATTTTCCCTTATTTAATCTACGATTCTCATATTTTTTAAGTCGGCGCCAGATTTGCACAGTGCAAATGATGAGGCACCGACTTAAAAAATATGAGAGTACCGTAGATTAAATAAAGGAAAAAATTATTTTTTACTTTTTTGCTGCAATTTTATTTTTTTGAAGTCGGTTTTAATTTGTTTAAATTTTTTTATTTTTAACTTTTTATTTTTATATATATTAACACAACATGCTGAGGAGATATGCGCGTACGTACATAAAATAATAATAATTAGGTGACAATAGTCTTTATTATTAACCAGAACTGGTAAAATATTGCGCCAATGTTGATGCAGTGTAGGATGGAATCACCGGGGCATCGCCCCTCTTTCGAATAAAAAAAAAAGATCATCAAAATCGGCTCATATGCTGGGGAGTTGTGCGGGGACAAATATAAAAAACCATCAAAACAACGTGCTATTGCACTACGTGCACCGTAAGATACTTGTTGCTTCCTGTTTCTATTTATTTTCAATGCCCTGATCAGTGATTTTTAGATTGTATACTTAAATTCATTGATTTTTAGGAGCGGTCCAACGTAGGAAACCGGTGGCCTAAATTACGAAACCGGTTGCCTGAAATGGATATTATTTTAATCACATATTTTATTAATACACTAAATACATGATAAAATCTACATAAAATGTAGATCTTTTTCCCGTTTCTGGTTGCTTTCTGCAATGTGTTATGCCCGTGTAGGAGAGAAAAATAAAAAAGTGGTCCAAAATACGCAACCCTCCCCTAGATGTAAAAGTAAACACTGCATATCAAATTCTTAATTAAAGAATATTAAATTAATAAGGGCAGCAATATTGTTTTTGCACCTAGGCGGCCAACAACCCAGGAACGGCCCTGAGTTGTATACAGGATGCATAAAATATGATTATGTGTAATGATGCAGAAACAGTATCTCAGTCGTTTCTGAAATTCGACCAATTTAACTGAATAGTATTTAACCCACGTTTCAAATTACCCGGGGGTCTAGTAATTTTTTTCTAATACCAACTACCATAGGGTGCTGTCCGCACAAATAAATACATTAAGTGTCCATACCCTGACTACCACCGTATATGTGCGATTTAAATCCCACTGAATTAGCTTGGGCTCATGTTAAGCGAAAGATTTGGGAAAAGATATTACGTCAGATCTTTCAAACATTGACATAGAATTATTGACACAGCAAGCTATAAGTGATGTTACATCCGCTGAACGGAAAAATTTCTGCGGACATGTTGAAAAGTTAGAAGAAAAATATTGGTCGAGGGATAATCTAATGGAGGACATGATGGAAACGCAAAGTAGCGAGTCCAAAGAGTTCGACGAGCCCGACGAGTTCAACGAGTCTGAAGATTCAGACGATTGCACTTCAGAAGGTTTATAGGGTAAGAAAGCATAAAATTGTACTTGTTTTTGAAAATTGTACTTATGTACACTTTATTTTGATAAAAATGAACCAAAGTATGACACCAATCCAACTATTTTTAATAATGCGAAATTCAAATTAATTTTCATGAGAAGATTCAGGAGAATCTCACAAAACCAGCAATAATACTTCGAACTTATGTAATAATTCTATGAAATTAGTTAAAGGGTAAACTTCAATATTGGGAATAAATCAATATTTGTTACTTGGTGATGTTTGTTTAACAATCTGAATTTTACCCTTCATCGCTTTCCCTACGTGTATAAATTCATTCGATTGCTGATTGGAAAACTGAACAGACATGTTCTCTGATTCGGAAAAGACTCGTGTTTACTGCTTAAAATCCAGCTTATTATGACCATTATTTCATACCCGTAACCTCGCACATCCGTTAAACAACAAATTACAAAATGCATATTTCACATTTGAATCTGAAACAATTGCCGCCCGCCTAAAAAAAAAACTCACGCGTTAGAAGTGAAACTTGTTATTAAATATCAAAACCGTTAATTATTAAAGAATACTGTGTGGTATATTTGCTTCTGCTGGTGCAATATGAAGATACTTTCCATCATTATATAGGAGTGTTTGCTGTTATACAGTGTGACTATCTTCGATTGGTATGTTTGCACTAATTTCATCTATAGAAATTTGAGTAACATACTCGTTATGAAAAAAATTCATAAGCTCTAATGCCGTACAGCCTGTATCGAGGAGTTTCAATGTTTCGTTTTTTCATCAAACCAACTAAATAACATAATTTATGTATTTTTTTTTCTCTTAATATGAACATTAACACAATGATGGTCATCAAATAATCGTTTCGTGGCAAATGATTCACTATTGTATTTACAGACACTGGAACATTAATAATTTGTTCGAAGATCCCATGCTGTCTATGTGCATGTCGCAAGCGTCGAATTTGAATGAACGGTATCTTGGGTGAAATTAAATTCTTTGACAACAAATCTAATGGAGGTAAATGAGAAGGTATTTGACTTGTATGGCGTTGGAATGTTATTATTTAGAGTCAGACAATTTCTGCATGTGTTGCAGTTGCACGTTACTACATGTTAAATGTTAACACATTGACTTCCGATGAAATCTAGCGGTGCTTTCCTCGACGCCGAAAACGCCCCAATGAGAGTGTACTGTTTAAAGAAGGGTTGGTGGTTAGAGCGGTGTTACAGGGGCAAAAGGTGTACTCCGGTCGCTCCGCCTAATTCCGTCTGCGCCACTCCCGACATCTGTAGATGTGACAGTTCAGCCAATAACAAAAATACGTGTTTTGTTTTTATGATTGGCTACGTTGTAACTTATCAAGCCCGCTTTCTTTCCGCTAGCCATCAAGCCATCCTGAACAGTACATCAGCGCCGGCCCACCGCCAGCCCGTACCCGCCAGATCGCTCCGATCGGTGTAGTCGAAGTTGATCACAGAACATAAATCATGCCGATCGGTGTGGTCGGCAGTCAACCTGTTGATGGCTGGGAAAACAGTATGTAAGAGTTGTTGATGCTCGGGATCAACTGGTTTCACGTCGTTCTTAATGTGTTTGAAATTCTTGATGGGCAGTTTTAAAGAAATTAAAATTTGTGTATGGTAGCGTAGCAACAGTGGGTGCATCGGTATTTGTTGATGGCAAAGCTGAATCATATTCATTAGGTTCATCCGAGGCAGCAGGTGAATCCTTACTAGAATGTAGAGGGTACCCTTGTGGTAGGCACAGCTTGATGTATGTGATCTGCGCAAGCGCGTCACATGTGGGAGGAGGCTTGCCAAAAGTAACGGGCACATGACGTAGTAAGGAGTAGTACAGGGGGAATCCTCGCATGTATATATAGAGCTATATATGCTAATACGACTGTGCACACACCATAAGAAGATTTCCTCTGTACAGTATGTCTTCGTTGGAAGCTCGCGGCTCGGAACCGGTGCGGCAATGAGCATTCAACGTAGAGGGGTGTGTACCTGCTATTCCGAGCGATAGTTTCTCCCTTCTTTCTTGTCGAAGGCGAGAGCGAGATGGAACGAGAGCGAGTTAGAGGGACTGAAAGCGAGTGAGGACCGGTACGAGACAGACGACGCATTGTACTTTATCTCAGTCCGTCTTTCGGATGCCTGATACTTCGTCGCACACGCAAAGGACGGAATATCAAAATTATCAGGCGCCCGAAAGCATAACGAGAGAAAGTATACGCCTCGCCTGTATTGTACCGTTCCCTGCTCACGTTCGGTCCCTCTGACACGCTCTCGCCTTCGCAGGGTAGGAGTAAGCGGAAGTGGTGGGTATAGCGATTCTTGGTGGGCAAAGCGTTTCACATTTCCGTCACACCTAAAGTGACCAGACGTCCCGCATTGGGCGGGACAGTCCCGCATTTTAGCCCTTTGTCCCGCAAAGTGTCCCGCATTGGACATGTAAGCCTTTACATTTTCGCAGTGGCATAAAGTTACTATTTCCTCTACTTCATACTAGAATCTATATCAAAAAAGAAATATTGTTGCGGGCACCCTATGGATAGAATCCATGGCCCCCTGGTGCCCGCGACGAAGACAAGAGGACAGCGAGAAGAAGGCAATCGGACCGATCGCCTGTCAAGCTGTCATTCGAGAGTCAGCCGCCATTACAGGCAGACGTATCGATACTTACATTTCCCTGCACTAGAGATTGTATTTCGTTATTACTGTATATTATTATTACTTGTGTATTATTACTTCTTTATGTTCTGTTACTAATGTTGTACATTAAACTTCCGTTATGTCGAACACAAAACGTAACAATATTTTTAATTTAGTTTCCATGTGCTTATGTATTAAGTATGCTTTAATATACTACGGAAACGATCCCCCCGCGGATCTGTTAACCTTTTTTTTTTCTTACTGGCTTGCGTCCTTATTTGTCCCGCATTGGAACAGAAAATATCTGGTCACTTCAGTGACACCCGAGAAAATTTACGCTACCACGGCTAAAGAAGTTTCACTTCAAAAATCTGAGAGACAGCGCGAGCGCTCCGGCGCCGAAGATACTATTAGCGTACGAAAAGAAGACTCCTGGCAGGCGGTCTCGGGCGGTGTAGTCCGCCGCTGTGCCGATTGTGCGAGTTACCTATTTGGGCGCACTTCTGAAGACGGGGCACACGTATTTTGGTTATTGGCTGAAGTAGTCACATACATTGTCGCACCGCGCGACGAAGAGCGCGAACGAAACACATCGAGATCGAGTGGGATAGAGCGATCTGACCGACGAACGCCAAAGCAATAGCGTAGGCCAGGCTTGGGAATTAAGTGAACGGCGGCGGCCAATTTTCAAAGGCAACACCTCTTTTCTGCCGCCGCGCGTCTTGGCCCCCGCGGGGGCCTAGGTGCTTGGAGCGCCTCAAGCCCGTACCACGTGAACCGTGCGTGGCGTATTAGGGCGACATTGTATCAATAGCTTTCCACATGGTCCCAGAGAGCACGATTGTCGATGCGTTTTTGTTTTGTCAACGCGCCACGCTCAGTTCATATGGTACGGGACTAAGGTGCTCCAAGATGCTAGGCCGCCGCGGGGGCAAAGACGTGCGGCGGGAGAAAGGAGGCGTTGCCTTTGAAAATCGGCCGCCGCGTTCACTTAATTCCCAAGTCTGGCGTAGGCATCTCAGACGGTTAACCATTAATATATATTAACATAAAATTTTCGTTATTTTTTACAATATGTTCAGGAAAGTATTATAATTGGTTTGGTGAGATTCTTCTGATTAAAATGAGTCCAAACGCAATCTTGCAGATTGTTTTTAATTGACATCATGATAACAAAAATTAAGTTTAACATCGTATTATTGAAAACATTTAATATTTTATCATATTTCATTGAAGCTCATTTTTATCAGCATAAACTCTAAGTAGGGAAAGGAGGGCATGATGGGAAAGCTAAGTAAACATCCAAAAAAATTGATAATTATACCTTTTATTTAAGTTTTTATGAATCAATATATAATTTTAAGTTAATACTTTAACCTTTGGTACATAGTTTGAGCAACATTTAAAAAAATTTTGTAGTTATTAAACTTTTAAAAAAATGCAAAGAAAAACCATCTTGCCGCTGCCACGGGGTATGACGGGGTACCAAAAATGGGGCAGCACGGTTCCTTCAAATATTTTCACAATCGATGTAAATATGAATTTCTTCTAAATTATTTTCTTCCTACCCTCGTACAGGACCATATCTTTTAAATATTTTATAAGTTCTTCCTCATCTGTTTGCGAAAATACACCCTTAATTGAACCTAATGGTAAACCCATGATCACTTCATTTCCCTGTTCCAATTTTTGGACATACCGTTCCAATGTTGTTTGTGGAAGGCAATATTCTCGAGCAGCTTTCTTGTACCCCATTTTATTGCTTATAACTTCATCTACAGATTTCCTCATAACTTCTTTCGACCATTTTCAAATCCGAATTAAAAGTAACGAAAATTTGACTTAAACTGTAATAGAGAACGATGGCGTTGTTCCACCTTAATGAACAACCATAATCCGGGGTATGATGGGGTACCCCCATCATATCAAGGACCCTATCTTGCCTCAAATCATCGTTTTCCAGAGTGTGAAGTTATTTGTATAACAAATAAAAAAATATTGCAATTTTTAATATTGTACATTAAAGTAAATAGAATGGAGATTATAATGTAACCAAAATAATTGACTTACCGTTTTTAAATATATATTTATTATAAGTCTTTTAGTACACAAAATAATATCCACGCAGCATGTGGACGATTTCACAGGTCTAAACCAAAGACGCGTGCTCCCCCACTCATTTTTATCAACGACCTAGCTGTTACAATACAATTCCTTTTGGTACTTTCACCAAATGTCTAGCATTTCTCGATTATGGTTTTTTTACGATACCCCATCTTACTGCGCTACTCCGTCATGCCTCCTCTCCCCTATATAATTACAGTTCTTAAAAACAAGTATAATTTTAAATTAAAAATGAATACAATTTTCATGCTTTCTTACCCTATGAATCTTCTGGGCTACTGCTGCTCGAAACTAAACGCAAGAAGCCTGATTTTCGCCAAAAGCTGTGGCTGTGTAACCACGGCAACGTGAACGAGAAACAAAATCAAGCGGTATCGTCCAGTTCAGTTCATTGTTAGGTGCAGTGTTAAAGTAAGAGTAAGTGCACTGCAACGTTATACATTATGCGGCCACATAAGAAAGGACAGACAGTTCGTAGTGATGTGCGGAATATGGTGAGGAGGATTATAAAAAAATGTGAAGAGGAGCGTGATGCAGATAGGCCTCTCCATCCAATGCGCCAAGCTATTATTCGTGTCATGGATTATACTGGCTTATTACAGAAAACGATACAGAGAATTCTAAAAGAAACTTAAAAAATTTCAGTAGAGACACCATTATCGTCACAAGGTAAAAAACGTCCACGGGGTATTCTAAAAAAGTTTCACTGTTCTAATGAAGATAAGGCTATCATAAAAAATGTTATTTATGAATTTTATGTCGAAAAAAAATTGCGCCAAGTGCTCCAAAATTGTTGGTTGCGATACACGAAAGGATAGATTTTTCATGGAAAATAGGTTATTTTTACAAATTATTGAAGTTTATGGGTTTTAAATGGAGCAAGAGCAATAGTATGCGGAAGGTTCTAATTGAAAGATCGAATATTGTGATTTGGAGTGAAAAATATTTAAAAGCATTACGACATTATAAAAAACAAAACAGGAACATTATGTTTTAGCAAGTGTTGGCACAGCGACGATATGTTAGGGGTATTAAAACATAATAGTTCTTCCCATCGGCTGATAATTGTCCATGCCGGTGAGAAAAATGGTTTTGTAAATGGTGCGGGCCTCATTTTCAAATCTGGTACCACTACAGCAGACTATCATGGTCAAATGAACACAGAAAATTTTGATAAATGAATAGAATAAAAATTATTACCGAATATTCCTAAAAATTCGGTAATTGTTATGGATAATGCCCCGTACCACTCAGTGCAAGAATATAAACCACCGACAAAAAACAGTAGGAAGGGCGATATAATAGTGTGGCTAAGAAGTAACAAAATTCATTGCACTCAAAAAATGATCAAATTTGAATTAATGCATCTGGTACAAACAAATAAAAATGCCGAAAAAACATAAAATAGACGAGCTAATAAAATCACACGACCATAACGTATTGAGACTGCAACCGTATATGTGCGATCTAAACCCAATAGAATTGGCCTGGGTGCAATTGAAGAGAAAGATTGGAGAAAGGAATCCGTCGTCGTCGACAATTTCAAGGGATTATTTAGAAACATTTACTCGAAAAGCTCTGAGTGAAATTACATAGAGCCAGTGGGAGAACTTTTATAGTCATGTGGAGAAAATAGAACAGGAATATTGGAGGAACGACCGAATAATAGAAGATACGGAATTCAATTTTGAAAACCGCGAGTCGGATGACAGCGGCGGCAGTAGCAGCTCATCAAATTTTTAGGTAAGAAAGCATGAAAATTATATTCATTTTTAATTTTAAATTTATACTTGTTTTTAAGAAATGTAATTATGTACTTAGAGTTTATGCTGAGAAAAATGAGCCTCAATGAAATATTGTTAAGATATTGTAAATTCCCATTGCATGCTGGTGTGGAGGCTAGCGGGGTGTGCGCATCTACCGGTCGCGTGTTCGTTCGCTTTTTCTTCTTCATTTCTTTCCTCTCGACTATATTATATTATATTATAAATAATAAAGTGTTTGTTTCAAGATAAAGTGGTTATTTCAATAGCTTATTTCAATAGGTTATGGGCCCAGAGCCACAAAGGTTGAAATAAAAAGTAAAATCGTAAAGTAAACATTTTGAGGTTAGGGCAACACGTGCTAAGCAGCCATGAGTAGTATATATACAAAGATCCAAGTGTTGGAAAAGGACAATTATGAAACATGGCGAATGCAAATGGAAGCTGTATTAGTCAAAAACGAATTATGGCAATACGTGAATGGCAAACTGGTGAAGCCTGAAAATACGAGAGAGCAGCCGAATCTGGATATGGACTGGGTGAAGAATGATGAGAAGGCAAAAGCAGACATTATCTATGTGTGAGCCCAAACCAGCTCACACAGCTAAAGGGTTGTGAAACCTCAAGGGAAGTATGGCTAAAATTAGAAAATATATTTGCATCAAAGGGACCTGCTAGAAAAGCTACGCTTCTAAAGCAGCTGACGCTGCATAGGATGAACGAAGGTGACGAAGTGAGAAGTCACATAAATAAGTTCTTTAACATTAAAGACAAGTTAAGTGATATGAACGTAGAAATAAATGCAGATTTGTTCTCAATAATGCTCTTATACAGTCTTCCAGCCTCATTTGAAAATTTTAGATGCGCTATAGAGACCAGAGATGAGTTACCAGAATCACTGAAAGTGAAGATTCAGGAAGAGTATGATGCCAGAATCCAGAAATCTGAATCCACAAGTGCCATGGTACAAAAACGGGTTGTTGAAATGACCCAGATGAGAAACGATAGCAAGGATAAAGGGACACAAGGTCCAAGCCAAAACATGACGGGTAACAATAAATATGCAAATTCAAGATGTTACAGGTGTCAAAAACTAGGTCATATTGCACCCAAATGCAAGTCAAAATACTCCACGAATCGCACATATAAGAGTGAAAGTCAAAGTGCAAATACAGTTGAAGATGACGCATACTTTGCTTTCAGTGGTGGTGAAAATAGTTGTAGCGAAATATCACATGATGACAAAAGATCGATTATAGACAGTGGATGTACTGCACATTTATGCAAGAATAATGATACCTTTGAAAATATGTCAGAAGCATGTGAAAACTTGAATTTGGCGAATAATGGATCAACCAATGTGAAAGGAAGAGGCACCGTGAGATTGTAAATAAATACAGACAAAGAGAAGAGAAATATAAAATTAGAAAATACATTGTATGTACCAGATTTGAGGTGCAATCTTATGTCTGTATCAAAAATCGTTGACAAAGGCAACATAATTATTTTTGATAAGGAGACGGCCATTGGGAAAGATAAGGAAAGCAAAGAGACAAAGTTAATTGCTGACAGAATTGGAAATCTATATTATTTGAGAAAGCCAAAAAATGAAGAAGCGAATCATGTAAGGGAAAATGAAAATGATTCTTTAGCATTATGGCATAATAGAATGGCTCATCTAAATGAAAGAAGTCTTAGAGAAGTGATGTCAAGGACTTGCAATATAAAATTTAAAAATGACAAAGGCATTTTAAAATGTGATGCATGTGCAATGGGAAAATAAACAGCGAAGCCATTTAATCATACAAGTGATCGATGCAAAAATCTGTTGGACATAGTTCATTCAAGATGTGTGTGGCCCATTTAATGTCTCAACTATGGGAGGCGCAAGGTACTTTGTCACGTTCATTGACAATCACTCACGCTGGTGTGTTGTTTACCTGTTAAAACGTAAAGATAAAGTCTTTGACAAATTCACACAGTACAAGGATATGGTGGAGAACATCACAGGTAGAAGGGTAAAAGCTCTACAAACTGACAATGGCACCGAATTTTGTAATGAGAAATTCGACAATCTGCTGGCATCATCAGGGATCCGCAGAAGACTTAGTGCGCCAAGAACACCAGAACAAAATGGATTGGCGGAGAGGAAAAATCGCACATGGTGGAAGCGGTAAGATGTTTGTTAATCCATTCTGGTCTAACATTATCTTTTTGGGGAGAAGCTTTAATGACAGCGAACTATGTAAGAAACAGATGTCCTACTATGGGTTTGAATGGAGATATTCCGTATAATGTATGGCATGGAAGAATGCCCAATTTTACACACATGAGAACATTTGGAGCAAAAGTTTTTGTTTTAGACAAGACGCAGAAAAATAAATTAACAGGTCGAGCCCATGAAGGTAAATTTGTAGGCTATTCAGAGGAAGCAAAAGCTTTTAGAATATGGGTACCTACAATGAAAAGAGTAATTGTACGATTAAAAGACAAGAATCATCATACGACGAACAAATCACTGATAAAAATGAAAACAGTATTTTCAAGGGGATGGAGATTACTTTATCAATGCCTCTTGAAGAGAAAAGTGAAAATGAAAAAGGCATAATAGATAACAGCCAAAACTTAGATTCAACAAGACGTCTACCTGGAAGACCAACATTAATAAGAACTGGTAAACGAGGCAGACCAAGAAAAGAATACAGGATACGCACTCAGTCGGAAAATCCGAGTGATATTGAGAGTATGCAAGGAGAAGAAGCGACTCAAGGTGACCAAAATAGCAATGAGGAAGCTGATGATGTGTTCGAAGATGCAGAAGCTAACTTTGCACACATTGATTATCACGAGGCTTTGAATGGAAAAAACAGTGAAGAGTGGAAGGAGTCAATAAGCGAAGAGGTAAAACAGCTGATCAAAAATGATACGTGGGACATCATTGAAAAACCGAGCGATCATAAACCAAATATAATAGACTCAAAGTTAGTATTAACAAATAAGACTGATGCACAAGGAAATGTGATAAGTAGAAAGGCTAGGTTAGTAGCGAGAGGTTTTGCACAGGTTTATGGGATTGATTATTTTAAAACATTTGCTCCAGTAGTAAGGCTGGAGTGCTTTCGCATTCTAATTGCTCTCGTGGTTCAATTAGACCTAAAAATTGATCAAATGGATATAACAAGTGCATTTTTACACGGTAGGTTAGATGAAAAGGTTTATATGAAAATCCCAGACTTTCTAGAGAACTTTCTAACTTTAATGGTAAACAGTAATAAGTATAATGATATATCTGACAAAGCTCAGGATATGTTAAATAAAATAAAAAAGGGAAATAAGGTATGTTCAATAAAAGGATCATTGTACGGACTAAAGCAGGCAGGTAGAGTTTGGAATACAAAAATTGATGGCATCCTTAAAAATTTAAATTTAAAAGCGTCAAAAACAGAACCTTGTTTATATTATGACATTAATGAAAATTATATTATTATTATTATCTTGTATGTTGATGATATGCTCATAGCTTATAATGATGATAGGAAGTTAAGAGAGTTGAAAAACAAAATAAAGTGTGAATTAGAAATAAAAGATCTTGGCGAAGCAAAATATTGCATAGGGATAGAAATTGTCAGAAAAGGTAATCAAATTTGTCTTATGCAAAGAAAACACATAAACAAAATTGTAGAAAAATTTAATTTGATCGACGCGAAAATATGCAACACTCCGAGTGATAGAAGTTTATTGTACTCTTTAAAGGAAAACAAACCAAGCATAGAAGTGCCTTATCGGGAACTACTAGGAAGTTTAATGTATCTATCTGTTGCAACCAGACCAGATATAATGCACAGTGTGATATTTCTATCACAGTTCAATACATGTTTTGGAAAATAACATTGGAGCGCAGCGAAGCGAATAGTTAAATATTTAAAACACACTATCAATTATAGCTTGGTGTATGAGAAGTGTGATTTCCAGATCAAAGCATTTGTAGATGCTGACTGGGGTTCCAGTACCTTCGACAGAAAATCATTTACTGGATATGCGTTTATGTTAAGTGGCTCGCCTATTGTATGGAAAAGCCAAAAACAAAAAACAGTTGCGTTATCGTCTGCAGAAGCAGAATACATGGCGATGTCCGAGTCTAGTAAAGAAGCTATGTTTTTACAAAATTTATTATTAGAATTAGGGATAGAAATAAAGATAATAATATATAACGATAATCAAAGCGCACAGTTATTGGCAAATAATAGTATGTTCCATGCGAGATCAAAACATATAGATTTACGTTATCACTTCATACGAGACGCCCTAAATGATAAAGTTTTTGATTTACTTTATTTACCAACAGAGAAAATGATTGCGGATATGATGACGAAACCACTTTGTAAAATAAAACATTATTTTTGCGTCGATAGTCTAGGAATGCGAGCGATTGCAAGCGATAATGATTGCGACAAGCATGCATTGAGGGGGAGTGTTAAGATATTGTAAATTCCCATTGCATGCTGGTGTGGAGACTAGCGGGGTGTGCGCATCTACCGGTCGTGTGTTCGTTCGCATTTTCTTCTTCATTTCTTTCCTCTCGACTATATTATATTATATTATAAATAATAAAGTGTTTGTTTCAACATAAAGTGGTTATTTCAATAGCTTATTTCAATAAATATTGTTGCGCCGGGGCGTTTCCATCGTCGACCACTCCGACGCAAAGGGATAAAATGATACGCGGGAATATACACGACACAACTATATTTCGAAATACAGAGTAGTGACAGTATAACCCGCACGTCCGAACGCTACGGCGTTCGGTACAAGACAGTCTTCTCGTCGTTGTTCTCGAAGGGGGTTGACCCTCTTCTGTCTTCAGCTACGAGCACCAGCAGGCTACGCACGGGCCTATACCCGGTGCTCGCAACACTGCTTCCCCCTCTGGAAAAGCGGGCGTCCCGACCGCTTTGACACCTCTTCGGAATCTCCGTACCCCTGCCTGAAGAAGTGGTCGTGCGCGCTCCGTGGCTTCTTCAGACATCCGCCTCGGCATTTGCCTTCTCGCTCAGGGGAAAACCACGGAAAAACCCTGAGCAGGGCGTGGGTACAACGGGACGGCTGCTGCGTAAATCCCCTTCACAACGTCGTCTGGAACTCCTACGTCGCTCTCGTCCTTTTCCGGGTGTCCTCGACGTCTCCAATTCCAGGGCCCGCGAATCGTCCAACGACGATTCCCCTGCGTTGCGTTGGCGAGTTCCCTCGGCGGGTGTCCTCTCCTGTGGGTCCCGCAACGAAATCCACGCGAATTCCGGGCGCGTTCCTCGACGAAACGCTCCAGCTCCTTGTCCCACGACGTCGCTGCCACCCTGCAGCTGCAGCAACAACCCCGGCCCAGCAACCAGGCGCAGCACCGCGAACCTCCAATCCTCCCTCGACGGGATGCCTCTGCTTCCTGTCTCGCGACGTCCCTTCAACTCCGCTCCCAGGAACGTCCCACGGCGGCTCCATCGCTCCGACGTCGTAGCATCTCGGACTCGGCTCCCTGAAACAACTCAAGAAAGGGGGCCGGGCTACGAAGATAGCCTCCGCAGCCCAGTCCACTGGTTAGCTTAAACCTGATCTTTGGACTCTTCCTTTCCATCCTTAGCCTTTCTTCGCGGGGACCTTGACGACCGCAAGAAACACTTGTCGAGCAAGCGACTTCTCTAAGTCGACGAACGGCCTATCTCGACTAACGACTCCACTCTTCGGGGCTCCTCTCTCGGGGGTTTGGCGATCCTGCGACGGTATTCGCCCTCGAACTCCCTCCGTCGCGACTTCGCACTCGGCCATCCTGCGACGATGTTCGCCCTCGAACTCCCTTCGTCGCAGCTCAGTAACTTCGCGCACTCCAGGCGCCTCCACGTTGCTACGGTGGTGCCGCGCTCCTGGGGACGCCGCTCGCCAGCAACACAACTGCATGGATCCCTGGCCGCCACCCAGAGCCGTGCACCCACCCATGGTGTGGTCCGTGCACTCCCGGACGTCCCTGCGCCTCCACCGGAGTCGCACCTCCACCACCAATACTCCGACGCTCCCTCTTCAGCGTCCTAACATGGCCTCTTGAGATGACAATTCCCCGAATCCGACGAGTCCCTCGATTCTTCTTGCAGCTACAAGTCGAATCGGCATTGTTGAACCTTGTATCTGGTTGGCGTTCGACGACTCACACCGTCCTCACGGAAAACCGTTCTCCCCATCTCAGGAAGAGTCAAAACGTCAATCTTGCACATAACCCGCGAAAGAGCCAAGTGCGTAGTCATTTCTATTTGACGTACGCTTGTATTACATTTTACGTTACCCAATGAGAACGATACAACCAGAATTTGGCTTCCTTTTTGTAGGTCGGCTTCCCAAGCTTCCAGAGCCGACCCAGAAATGACCTCCTGATTCTGCTCCCCCTCAGCTTCCTCGCTGAAGCCTCGAAACCGCTCCGATGTCGGCGGGCCTCGACCGCCGTCGACGTTGCTCCTATGGTTGTCCCTCGACGTCGGCGGACCTCGACCGCCGTCGTCGCCCCCCGCGTGTGTCCCTCGATGTCGGCGGGCCTTGGCCGCCGTCACCGCCGCTCCTGTGGCTGTCCCTCGTTGTTACCGCTGGCTGGATCGTACGCAACGGCTTCTTGCGTATCGCACGCAACAGCTCCTTGCGTCTCGCACGCAACGGCTCCTCGCGTATCGAACGCGACAGCTCCTTGCGTTTCTTCGGGATCCGTGGCCACGGATCCCACTTCTGACACCATTGTTGCGCCGGGGCGTTTCCATCGTCGACCACCCCGACGCAAAGGGATAAAATGATACGCGGGAATATACACGACACAACTATATTTCGAAATACAGAGTAGTGACAGTATAACCCGCACGTCCGAACGCTACGGCGTTCGGTACAAGACAGTCTTCTCGTCGTTGTTCTCGAAGGGGGTTGACCCTCTTCTGTCTTCAGCTACGAGCACCAGCAGGCTACGCACGGGCCTATACCCGTGCAACAATATGATAAAAAATGTCATAATGTCAATTAAAAGCAATCTGTGCAAGATTGCGTTTGGACTCATTTTAATCAGAAGAATCTCACCAAACCAATGATAATACTTTCCTGAACATACATAATTGTCTCGTTACGGGCTCGGTTTGGTGCACACGATGTGGACTTTTCGCTATACCCACCACTTTTGTCTCACTCTTGTCCGGCGAAGTCGAGAGCCAGCGGGAGGCACTGAAAGCGAACGAAGACGATACGAGACAGACGACGCGTTGAAGTTTTGTCTCGCTCCGTCTTTCGGGCGCCGTGACACTCCGTCCTTTGCGTGCGCGACGGGCGTGCGTTATGGTCGCAAGCACTTACGGTGAGCACGGGAACCGCTTCGCAAAATCTTGACGCAGGCCCGGCTTAAGTCTTTTTTGCGCCCTAGGCGAACTTGTCAAATTGCGCCCTTTATTATAATACATTTATTTGAGATTATTTATGACTTTACTTTGCAAAATTAGGCAATTGCTAGGGCGCAAGGTTTGACAAGAGGCGCAAAATGGTCTTTTATTGCTAGTATTGTTGAAAATAAACTTTAAAATAAAATATTACAAATTGTACTGCAACTGGTTTAAACTACGAATAAAAATTCAGCGTAAGGTCATCAATAATCTCAAATAAATGTATTATAATAAAGGGCTCAATTGGACAAGTTCGCCTAGGGCGCAAAAAAGACTCGTGCCGTGCCTGGCTATCTGACCGTCGTGCGCATGCGTCGAGCAGTCACGATTCCATCTGAGTGCTCGCACCCGTCGCGCACGCCCGCCGCGCACGCAAAACGTTCCATCTCGCTCCCCCCTTCATCCAGAAAGGAGCGAGAAACGAACCCTCGGAATTAGGGATCTGTTCACGATAGGAGCTCAACGCCGGGCCCGACCAGCGAGCACATACGGAGACAATACTGTATTTGTCTGGAATGTGCTTCAAGGGACGAAATTTCATGGAGGCATAATAAATGCCCACTAATTATAGCATCCAGAAGTATTTGCAAACATTGTGCATCGGTGCACAATATCCTGACACAAAATTTAAACATAAAAAAGAATTTAAATAAAAGAAGAATAAGAATTCCAGCATCTCCAACAATTAAATAAAAAATTAAGAATATTTCAAGTAGGAGACGTCTTGTTCAACAACACTTAAATCGAAAAGAAACAAGTTGTAATCGCGTTTCAGAGGAACTTACGAAAGTACACGAACAAACGTTTATTTATAAAACTATAAATATTAAAGAAAATGTTTTAGATGAAGAAATAAAGAAATTATCATCCAACCTCCCACAAAATCAGGTAAGATATCTTTAATGTGACTTATTATCTTCTTATTCATTATTTTTTGCATGCTATTTTATAGCTTGTATTTATGAAAAATTTTTGGCTGTTGCAAAAATAAGAAATACAAAATCTCGACGTTATAGTCATAGGTGGCTTTTATTATGTTTGTTGTTGCATATTAGAAGTTCTGCAACATATAATATGCTTAGAAATAATGGCACTTTATTTGAGACCCTTACCCGCTAAGTCCATTATATCCAAGTATTTGCATGAGTCGAACAGGGGTTGTGACTTTGGCGCACGGTTCTTTGAGCTTTTCAAAAAGCAATTAGAATGTTATCTACCAATGGTTCGAAGTGGTATTATATCATTTGACGAAATACTAGTAAGATTGAGTATTGAGGTTGACATGAAGATTATGATTTTTAATGGCTTACAAGATTTCGGCGCTCAATCTGAAGAATGTTCAAACATAAACAATCAAGCTGATCATGGACTAGTTTTTATGTTTTCTTCATTGAGTTATAATTTTCATCACCGATTGCTATGTTTGGTTCCAAAGGCACTATAAAAACGAACATTTTGGCTGTATTGCTATTAGAAGCAATATTGCAAGTTAAAAAGGCTGGAGAAAAAGTGCATGGTATTGTGTGTGATGGTGCCTCAACTAACAGAAGTTTGTGAAAACAATTTGGCATATCCGGCGATGTCAATAATTGTAAATTTTGCTTTCAAAACCCGTATGATGAAAGTCGAGTTATATATGCCTTCTCAGATGCACCACATTTAATGAAATGTATCCGCAATAGGTTGGAACAAAATAAAATTCTCGGGGTTAATATAATTTTCATAATTTATCAAATAGTGGGAAAAGTTTGCAGTTCCATAGTCCCCGTTTTTCAAGTTTTGATTGGCAACCTTTTTCTGATATCTAATAGATTGAAAAACGAATGCTGTAAAGTACGTTTATTCTCACTTTATTATGTATAGACAAATAGCGAAACAATGAGATGGGAATATTATAAGTCCTTGTACAATCGCGATTCCCAAAACACTTTAAGGATATGCCCAAAAATTACTGAAAATCATGTTTCACTCTCGCATGCGATGAAAATGCGTGTTTCTCTAGCAACACAAGTATGGTTACTACGTTTTTCTTTTTATAACTCCGACCATATGAAAACCGCGCTAGTGCGGGATCGCTCCTGCGCGATAGAATGGACTTTCTACGCTAGTGTGGAGCTGGTTACATACAATTAAGCGCAATTTCCGCGCTACCGCGGGCCTGGTCCTTCAGGTATTAATTTACTTTACTAACTTAGACTGTTCTTCTTTATGATATGCAATCAGCAATTAACAGTTTTTTCTAATAGCTTTTTAGTAATTCAGTTGCCGACGGATTGCCATATTATCTACAAGAAGAGAGACGTAAAAATCCAGAGACGAAAGTATTTGAAGGGTGTGAAGCGACTATTCACTTCACAAAACAAATAAACGATTTGTTTGATGCCTTCAATAGAAGTTTCCCACTGGAGGGTATTAGGCTTGGCAAGGACTGAGAGTAACATTACTTTCCACGCTGCATTTATTCAACGAATTGTTATCTCAGTTCGATTTTAAGTACACCCTGACGAATAAAATGAACCAGGATTGTTTGGAAGTGAGGGACTTTTTATTAATATTATTAACTTTCTATATTTATTTATAACAATATTCATAATTATAGAAATTCTTTGGTATAATACGACAGGCCGGATACCAAAACGAGCATCCGACCTTCACGTCGTTTATGCAGTTGTACCATCTGCTTTCAATGTATAAGATTTTAAAACCTCCCAAATTTGGTAACTGCTCTGTAAGATAATTCACACAGGAAGAAAGGCCTTCTATAACTCTTAAAGAATTTAAAAATATTTTTAAAGAAAAGAATATGTCACACAAGCAGGTCCACATTGGAAATTTAAAAAAGAAATTAGATCATTTAATCGAATTTACAGAATGGGAGCGTGATGAAATTACAGTATTGTCTTCGGATGGGCTCGATTTGGTACACACTATGTGGGCTTTTCGCTATCCCCACCATTTCTATCTCACTCTTGTCCGGCGAAGGCGAGAGCGAGATGGAACGAAAGAGAGCGAGACAGGGTCGCGCACGCAAAGCGTTCTATCTCGTTCCCCCCTTCGGCCAGAAAGAAGAGAGAAAAACGAACACTCGAAACTAGGGCTCTGCTCACGATACGGGCTCAACGCCGGTCCAGACCAGCGAGCCCTCAGGGAGACAATACTGTACTTACCTAGCGCGTAGCGACAATACGTGTGCCCTACCTCTACCACTGTGTTAGAGAACGTGGGCTTATGAGGATACACTCGATCGGACCACCAAGTTTCTGCCGGCAACATCTCAGCAAACGACAGTACCTCTGGCTCATCTCCGCCCGGGGATCCTGAAGCCCCGAACGGAATAAGGAGCGTCACCCCCGTGGTTTGGGGGAATAGAATTCGTCCATGATGTCTCCTGCTAATCGTACGAGGCGACTAAGTAGAGAACCTGAAGGCAGGGTGCCTCCAGGAAGCCCGTCAACTCCCCGGTGTTTGCGGCAATCCATCGAAACTTAATCCCAGTGATAGTGTTCACGAGAGGGAGAAGGGGCATAGTGTGTGCACAAGTCGTATAGTATGTACATTAGGGTGGACCTTAGTTACACTTGTCGAAAAATAATTTTGAGATTTTTGGCGCGGACACCCCCCCCCCCCCCCGCCCAGGATTGTGCCATTGGGAGATAAAATAGTGTGTGCCAAATTTGAAATCGATCGGAGAACGGTAAACCGCGCCTCATAGCATTTGAAACTATTTTATTTTTGTAACTCGTTTTTCTCCATTGTAGTATATCCTTAATATACATTTTTATATATCGTTGAATTTGTCTTTTTACGCTCTGTAATAATATAGAATCAAAGTATAAGATCATTTAAAAAAAAGTCATGACCTTGAAATTTTAAAAATTAACCATCAAAAAATACTTTTTTCGTTGGCATTATATTTACTTTGTCAAACAGTACAAGTTTCGCCTAAAAATTTTTTCATATAATTATAAATAACAGATTAAAGGGAAAAGTACACGCGAAATGCACCAATTTTCGCAGATATTTTTCAATTTTTTTTAAAAACTCGGGGTCTAGAAGACAATCTGACTACTCCACGCGATGCAGCAGACATTTTTCTCCCGGAAAACATCAACAAAAGTGCTAAGTCACGTCTTGTTTTGGATACAGAAAACAAAACTGCGTGCGCGGCGGGCGTATCCATTGCCGCTCAGCGACAGAATCGCTTACGGGGGTATAACCGTTTGAAAGTGTCAAAAATCGCATTTTTTCTTTTTACATATTTTCATAGATTGATGTTTTAGGAATATTATAAATCAAGTCTGATGTAAAAATTCGGAAGACTGACAATGTTATGGGCATTTGAGTAGAACCACCCAGCTAGCACGGACGGCGAGGCGCGGCGACTCGACCGATCGCAGCGGAACTACATTTTTCATTACGGTGTCCTGTTTTACATGTTTTCATAGACTGATGTTTTAGAAATAGTATAAAACAAGTCTGATATAAAAATTCGGAAAATTGACGAAGTTATAGGCATTTGAGTGAAACATCCGAGATAGCACGGGGCGGTGCAGCGCAGCGGCTCGACCGATCGCAGCGGAACTATATTTTTTATTACGGTGGCCCTAAAAACTCGCGCTACATTCAACCAATTTTTGCCGAACTGTTTCGCTCCGGTATTGAAAACGAAACGTGAGATACCACCTTTGTTGATGTTTTCCGAGGGAAAAATGTCGCGTGGAGTAGTCAGATTGTCGTCTAGACCCTTAGTTTTTGAAATAAATTGAAAGATATCTGCAAAAATTGGTGCATTTCAGGTGCATTTTCCCTTTGATCGTTGTTTAAATATATTTAAATGGTAATAATGCAATAATAACTTATATTGTAAAGCAACCGAATAACTATTACTGTTTTAACATGAAAGATGTTTAAAGTTGAAAATTTGAATTTAAAAAAAAAATTTTCGAAAAGTGTTGGCGAAAAATGTATAAAACGAAAAATCTATAAGAAACGGGCATTGAATGTTACAAGTTCAGATGACTGGTGAATAGTTAAAATTAAACTCTTGCATGCGTTTGACTGCTCGTTCGGCCGAATCCTTTACTGCTAAATTATTTACTATGTATAGTTTATTAATTGTTCCCCATGGGGTTACAATCTCCCGTATCCTGTCATCCTTCACTTTATACATCTCACTTTTCCTTAACCTAACTTATCTTAACTTAATTTAACATAAACTACTTAGCCTCCCCTAACCCTACTTTTTTTCTAAAAAATACTATTTACAGTTATTTACATTTCTCTCTACCTTAACCCTACTTTTTTTTCTAAAAAATACTATTTACAGTTATTTACATTTCTCTCTATCTATTCACGCATTACACCCGTTCCGCTCTCCCACTCTCTCACCCGTTCGCTCGCTCTCTCTACCCCTCCCCCAACCCCGACCTCCGCACGCGCCCGCTCTCGGCTCCCGGACTTCCGCTTCCGCTCGACTGCCCTTCCATTCCATTGCATCACTAACTCCCCCGCTCCCCCACCCAGCTGTCTCCTTTCCTCCACCCTCCTAATTCACTTCCCCCCACCCCTTCATCACCCAGCACTTCTCCCACCATCTCCTGCCACCACCTTTCATCCCCCACTCCATGCACTCGTCCCACACGTGCTCCCACGTCTCTTCCCCCCAACCACAAATTCTACACCTCCTTTCTCTCCTTCCTCCCAGTACCTACCCCACCCTCCTCATCTCATTACCCAGACTGAATCTCGCCACCCTCCTCCACCTTCTTTCCCCCCGCCCCTTCTTTAAATACCCCGGCAACCCTTCCCCCTTCACCCTTCCATACCACTTGTTATATCTTGAGTCCGCTATCCTTTCCCACCTCTCCCCCTCCTGCTCATTTCTCTCCCTACTCACCAGTTGGTAGCCTCCAGCTTCCATCCCCACCCCTAAAAAAACCCCTTCCTTTCCCCTTCGCAACCCCCAACCCCTTCCCCCCCTTATCCTCCCCTTCACCTCCTCCCAACACCTCGCCAGCTCCCCCCTGTCCCTCCTTCAGCTTTCTCTAGTATGCCCATGCCCTCATCCCTGCCCTACCCTTCACCATCCCCCTTTGTAACTCCTCCCTCACCATGTACCCCGGCGTACTTCTCTCCACCCCCAAAACCCACTTCAAAAACCTTTCCTGCATCCTTTGCACTTTCTCCCTTTCCCATCACCCCCACACCTCCGCCCCATAACCCACCACTGGCCATATCAATCTGTCAAACAGTCAAATTCTTTTTCCCAGTCCTTTTCAAATAACCTTTTTCCAATTCCTCACACCTTTCCCATCACCGCGGCCCCCCCTCCTCGCCCTCTTCTCCACGTGCCTTGCCCCCCACTTCCCATCATTGTATCCCCCAGGTATCTGAAACTCTTCACTTCCTCTAATTCCTTACCCTTCCATCTCCAGGTCACACCCCTCCATCTCCCTCCCCCTTCCTGCACCTCATGACCTTTGTTTTCCCCACGTTCACCTCTAACCCCTTCCCGTCCACATATCTTTTCAACTTCCCCATCAATCCCTTCATCCCCTCCTCGTCCTCCGCTAGCACCGCCACGTCGTCCGCGTACGCCAACGTATATACCTTTTTCCCCCCAACTTCACCTCCCCATCTTCCCTTCTCTAACTCTTCATCCATATCCGCGATTAGAAGCGTAAAGAGGCTCGGACTCAGCGGGCACCCCTGCCTCACTCCTCTCGCTGTCCGAAACCTCTCCCCTCCGCCGCAACCTGCATATCATTTCCCTCAGCATCTCCTCACACCTCACCACCAGCTGTTCCCGTACTCCCCTCCCCCTCATTGCCACTACTAACACCACCCTGTCCACCGAGTCGAACGCCGCCTTCATCTACAAACAGGACTACCATATTTTTCCCTTTTCTCCCCACCTGCCTGTTTATCAGGTAGTTTAAAACTGTTACGGGCACCATATGGATAAAATCCATGGCCCCCTGGTGCCCGCGACGAAGACAAGAGGACAGCGAGAAGAAGGCAATCGGACCGATCGCCTGTCAAGCTGTCATTCGAGAGTCAGTCGCGATCACAAGCAGACGTATCGATACCTACATTTCCCTGTACTAGAGATTACTGTCTATTATTATTATTCTTTCATGTTTTGTTACTGCTGTTGAATAATAAACTTCCGTTATGTCGACCACAAAACGTAACAATACATATACATTGTTAATACATCCCACCCCTTCCTACACTGTTTGACTCGGTGGCAGTAATCCTCGCTCCTCCACCTCCACCCTCAACCTTTCCGCTAACACAGACGCATACACCTTGTATGCCGTCTGTGTTAGGGTTATCGCTCTGTAGTCCTCCACCTTTCCTCCCCGCCTTTTTTTTTCACCGGGACTACCACTCCCTCCCTCCATCCTTCCGGTCTCCCTTCCCCCTCCACACCCTGTTACACAGCCTCCTAAGCCATTTCCACGCCTCCGTATTTCCACACCTCGTTTGGAATCCCGTCCCCCCTTCCGCCTTCCCGTCCTTTAGATTCCTTATCACCTTTCCTATCTCTTCCCTCCCTATCTCTGCCACTCCATCATACCTCCTCCTCATCTCTCCCCCCCCCTCTAACTCACCATTCCACTCCCCCTAGCAACCCTCTAAAATACTCGTCCCTCTCTCCCATTGCTATCCCTTCATTAACCCTCCCTTTCCTTTTCCTCCCCCTATTAACCACCTTCCAAACTTGCCCTTCCGTTCTCACCCCTTCCACCTCCTTTACCCACCTCGCCACCTCCTTTTTCCTCTTTTCCTCGCACAACCTCCCATATTCCCTCTTCCTCTCCTTATATTTTCCCCCATCCCCTCCTTCACTCCTCCATTTTCTCAGCTCCCTCCTCACCTACCTCTTCTCCTCATTACACTCCGAGTCCCACCACCCTCCCTTCTTTTTCCTCTTCTCCGCTTCCCCCGACTTACCCATCACTCCTTTTATCTTTTCCTGCAGATCCCTCCATTCGTCCTCCACTCCCCCCTCTCCGCCTCTCCTTTCTCCAAACTTCCTCATGAACTTCCTCCTTCCCTCTTCCGCCCAGTTTCCTCTGCCTCCTCCCCTTTCTCCTCCTTTTTTCCACTCTCCTCCCTCCCGTCCCCACTCAGCCACACCACCACCGGATGGTGATCCGACTATCCTATCCACGATCTCCACCCTTTCCACCTTCTCCCTTGTATCTTTGTTCCCTAACACATAATCTATTACTGTGTTCCCCCGTCACCCTGTGAAGGTCCACTCCCCATCCTCGTCCCCCTCTGCGTTACCGTTCAATATTCCTCAACCCATTTCCTCTAGATACCTGCACAATCTCCTCCCTTCCCCATTCACCTCCTTATTCTTGGATCTCCTACTCCCCTCCCCTCTCCCTTCTTCCTCCTCTCCTTCCCACGCTACTCCCCCTTCCTCCTCCGTACACGCATTAAAATCTCCCCTATAACTACCGTTATCCCTACCTTCCCTCTCCTCCATCCATTCCCCCAGATCCTCTAATTTCTCTTTCAAGTCTCCGTTTACGTATACCCCTACTATCTTTCACCCCCCCCCCCCCCAATCTTCACTTTCTTCACCATTATCCGCTCCCTTCCTCCTCCTCCCCTTCTCCAAATTCCAACCCCTTTCTCACACCCATTATCATTCTCCTTATCGCTCTCCCCCTCTTGTTTTCCCTCCAAGCCCATTGCTTTTCCAAAACATACCTAGGCAGCCTCCATGCCACAGTCTCCCACTCTTTTTCCTCTACCCATGTCTCACTCATAACCAAGACATCCCATTCCGTCAATCCACTCCAGAACTCTTCATCCTTCCTCCTCACTACCGCCACGTTCCAAAAAGCCACCTTCCAACTCCCCCTCTTTTCCAATCCATTCCCCATCCTCTTTCCCCCTTCCATTCCCCCATCCCACTTCACTCGTTTCCCTGCTCCTCACACCATTTTTCCCTTATTTCAACCCACCTTCTTACCTTCCCATCCACCCACATTTTCATGTAACCCACCTGTACTCTCCTACCTCTCTCCCTCTCCCTCTTAATCTTCCACCTCGCCCTCCATTCTTCCTCTGTGAGGTCGTCTTCCACCCTTTCTCTTCTTCCTCTGAATTTGCTTTTTGCTTCCATAACCTTCCTTTTTTCATCTCTTCCTTCCAAATTTACCAACACCATTCTCCCTCCTTCTTTTCCTGCTCTTCCTGTTCCCACCACCTCCTTTATTCGCTCCACCCCCAGCCCCATCCTTTCTCAAACTCTCCCCACTTCCGCCTTCACATCACTTCCTCCCCCCCCCCATCCCCCTTACCACACGTTACATCTTCTCCTCTCTCTCTCTCTCCTTCTTGTCTTGCATCACCTCTATCCTTCTCACTCTCAGTCCCCACCCTTCCTCATTCCCAGTCACCTCCATGCCCCCCCCTCCACCCTCTTCCTTTCCTTTTCCCATCTCTCTACCTTCTCCATCCTTCTCTCCTTTTCTTCTAGCTTTCCCAACTTCTCAACCACCCCTTCCCTCCTCACCCTCTCCTCCTCCCACCTCTTCTTCTCTCCTCTCCACTCTTCCTCCATCCTTCTTTCCTCCCTCTCCTTTTTCATATCCTCCCTCTCCTTCCTTATTGCCTCCTTAAGCTCTTTTCTCTCCTCCCTGTCCCTTTTCATATCCTCCCTCATCCTCTTCATCTCCAACATCATTTCCCTTATCATCCCTACCAGACCTTCCCCTCTTCCTCTCCTTCCTTCCCTCCCCGCTTAGCCCCTTTGTCCGGCGACCTCCTTGTCTTCCCGCTCCTCTTAAACCCTCCCTTTTCCTCCAACAGATCCTCTTTCTCCTCTTCTCTCTCCCGCTTTTTCCCCCAGAAGTTTTCCAAACTTCCCACACTACTCCCTACACTGCTTGTGCTGTCATTTCTCTTCCTTTCCTCACTCGCCAACCTCCCCTTTCTTTTCTCCCCTTCCATCCCCTCCTCCATCACTTCCTTTACTTGTTCCCTCTTTTCTTCCCTTTGCCCTTCTCTCCCTTCTCAACCTTTCCCTGTCCTACTACCCCTTTTAATCCTATTTACCTACTCCTCTCTTGTCGCACCCTCTTCCCTTTTACCTCTCTACCTTACGCCTTATCTCCCGTTTGAGTTTCCCGCCTATTCCCTCTTCTATCCCACTTCTCTCCTCTCCCACACGGTGTCACCACTTACCACTCACCGCTCTTCACGCTACCTTCCCGCCTTCTTTCACCTACCAGCCCACCTACCTAACCTCTAACCTCCCCTTTCATTCCTGCAAATAACCCGCCGTACAGCCTACCCTTTCCCTTTACTCCACGCCCCTTCCTCACTACCACAACTCTCTTTTACACCCACTCTCCAGCCCTCCTTCACCACCTAACTCGCCCTTCCTTCACTCAATCACCCGCTCACTTTGACACACAGCTGACACGCACGCGACCGGAAACGGAAGTCGCTAAATTATTTACTATATTTAATCCAATATTATAATTGGGATCATTTTCTCATTCTGTAGAATCCATATTTATAAAATCTGTTGGAACAGTCTACTCTTAATGAAAGTATCGGTTATTGCATTAAAATTTTGAAATCTTATTTATAAATATATGAAAAAATTTCTTAGACAAAAGTTGTACTGTTTAACAAGGTGAAAATAATGCCAACGAGAAAAGTTTTTTCTGGATGTAAATTTATGAGATTTTAAGGTCATGATTTTTCTTTTTTAAGTAATTTTATACTTTGATTCTATATTATTACAGAGTATAAAAAAAACAAATTCAATGATATATAAACATGTATATTAACGATATAATACAACGCGGAGAAACGAGTTACAAAAATAAAAAAATTCAAATGCCATAAGGCATGGTTTCCTGTCCTCCGATCGATTTCAAATTTTGCAGACATTATATTTTCCCCCAATCACACAATCCTGCGGGGAGTCCCGAAACAAATTTGAAAGTCGAAAAATAAGGTCCACCCTAATGTATATAGCTATGGCTACCAGAAGTCAAGACCAACCAGTGTAGCCGAGAAACATTTTGATTCGCCGGGTAATACGTTGTCGACGCTGGTTGGCGATGGCATCACTTGGCTTGGCGCTGGCGTCGGTTCGTCTTCCATCGTGGTGTCTCACCACACATTGGGTGCATTCCGATTCACGCATGGAGTGCATAGATCGCAGCGCAGTCACTGCGTGCATTCATATCGTTCCGTTTCGTTACTGCGGTTCATGCGTTCTTATAAACGAAACGGTTTTTCCTGCATTTCATGCAAAATCAAAATGGATGCGACCGTGGACAAAGAAACGTTGTTTACAATAACCTCGATACTATTACATAGTAGTGATAATGAAATCAGCAGCTGTGATTCGTCTGATGAAAGCAAAAATGAAGATGCTATTAACTTGCCATTGAGAATCGGAAATGTTATATATATCATTAATTATAAACAAAACACTCGAAAAGATTATGTTTGTCTAAAAATGGTCAGATTATGTAAAACGTCTCATTCCGGGATATTCGAGAACAATATTCTAAGAACATTTTCGGTAGGTAATAAGTATATAATTATACATTTGTATTAAAAAAAAAAACACGAGATGAAGTTTCTTCAAAATAATAACATAGAAAAGTGGCAGTTGTAATCATTAGAAGATTAATTGTTTTTATTACATTTCATTAAATTGTATCAGCATTCTCTATTTCCACTAGAAAAATTCAAATAATCAAAGACTGTAGATATAAATAGGCATGCGCGCAGTAACTGCTTCTCGTCTGAGTTTTGGCGTTTGCTGCACGCTCGCTGCACCGGAAGTGAAAGGATTCTAGGGTATTCTCTGCACCACCAATGCGCGCAGTAACCAAAACGGAACGGTTGTCTTTGCACCTCATGCGCAGTATGCGTGAATTGGACCTCACCATTGCCACCACTGCTGTAGGTGTACCCCCTCCACTGACAATTTTGTCCATCATAATGTTTGGTTCTGGCAAACCTGCACGATTCTGGCATCACTGGTAAAAACTGTGGGCCGGATGGGAGCGTCGGTGTGGCATGGCTACACAGCGTCGCAGACAGCTGGCGAGATGTATGGCAAGTCGGGGGGTACCGCGATGCGTTTTTCAGGGTCCCCTACTGGGAATACTTTCCCCTATCTCGCGATAGTGGCCCATGGAGTTTTAGTAGAAAAAAAGCCATACTACTCTACCCATCGCCCCCGAATGCCAGGGTATCTTCAAAAGATTTCGACACGTTAAAAAGGAAGGAAAAAAGATGTTTTAAAATATGGGTAAAAAAATTAACACCGTCCTTAGTGTTTAAGAAAATTGACTTTCAATTTTACGGAGGTAACTCTACTAATTATGCGGAGGTAAGTCTACAGACTCTAATTTTGGCGTAAATTTTAACAACTCTTAACGCCGGAACCTAGCAGTCTTCTCATAGAGCAGAACAGGTTGATGTCAAAAAAATTAACATTAGTCTTTAATGTTATAAACAGTTTTGGGATAAGTTTTTTTTACAAATGTCCACCGATCCAGTGGTATAGATTTACCCGGCAACGTAGTGACCATTACTTTTTATACACCCTCTACATACATCACACATTAAATTGTTAATACACATGAGGCATTGGTTGTTATCGAGACTGATAGCCTAGTGAGAGAGCACAACATATGATTGTGTGAGTGCTGTCTGTGTGGATCGATACTTTTCGGACTGAAATAAAAGAACGCTAGCCGTTACCTTCGTTCGTACTAGTGGACTACCGAAACGTCACCCAATCAGAGGTACAGGTATACTAAATGCGGCAACAGAACATACTAGGGATGATTCGTGGGTACTACTCTCGAGAGAAAAGTAGATACAGTGCTATCTGGAAAAGCAACCGAACCTCAGGATCGGGTGTGAGCCCTTTTCGGGACGGGTATTCTATTCGGTTTGCCTTTGCTCTCTGTCAACAGAGACAAGTCATAAATTACGAACGTCACTGCCACGGTGTGGTCAATCGAAAAAAGACAGAATAGGCATCTTTGGCAAGTGGCACCTCTCGCTCGCCGCGGCCACTACAAAAGAAATAGTGGCCATCGTGACGAGTTCTTTTCGAGACAGAAAACGCGATTTATTTTCGAGATAACACTGTACACATCCGCGGATGTACTGTAATAATATTATTTTCTAACTTGTAAAGTCCTCTGCAAACATAACTATTAAAAAAGTGAAAATGTGAAAGTACTTACGCTTATTAATGACGTATGACTTTCTGCAATCTCTTGACGGAGGTGCATATTTAGACTTGATCGGTTTAAGGTCTGCTGGCGGGAATTGTTTTGCTTTACTATTTGGCGGTTGGGGAGCACGACATTTTACTGCACTTGTCGTTGGCAGTTCTCTTTGTTTCATGCTTGTTGATGGAATTTGTTTCTCAGGAATTTTCATTTTTAACGCCGATTTTTCAGGTTTTGCATTTTTCATATCCTCAATCTTAGTTTTGCTCAATGTTAATTTCTTCCTTTCTTCTTCAATAGCTTGTCGCATTTCTTCCAGCTGCTTCCTTTCGTTTTCTAATTTCTTTCTTTCTTCTAGAAGTATATCTTTCTCCGTCGTTTTTGAAATGCTCGACTTAGTTAAATTAGATTTATTTATAGTAGACTTGCTCTCATTGGGTTTTTTATTAATTTTTTTTGAAAGTGAAATTGGTGTTCCTGTTGTTGTTTTTAATGGAGTTTTATTTGAAATTGAAGGTGCAGTTATCTTTTCAGGTGGCTTGGAAATTTTTTCGGTATGATTCGCACTGCTACGATAATCTTGTGTTTTACTCAATTTACTAGGTACAGTGGTATTTCCTTCTTTATTCACACTGATGACTTTATTTCGCTGTTCTTTCCTTTCTCGCCAATCTTTCTCTTTTGCATATTCCTTTATCTGTTTCTTTGTCATTAATCTTTCCGGTTCTTCAGTTTTTGGTTTAACATCAATTACAATAGGTTCATATTGTTTTTTTTCTGCAATTTTAAGCAACTCACTAAAATCAATTGGCGGTGGAACAGGTTTCTTCTTAGGCTTGTGTTTTTCCACTTTTTCCTTTTTATCATTGTCAATACTCTTCTCAACTTTTTCTTCTGATTCTGGTTCAATTTCCTTCGCAGAGTGCTTTCTTTTTCGACGATGTCCTAAGGCTTCTTCCACTTCCTGCTGCTTCAAGGCCTGCTTAACTCTATCCTAAAATCATGCATTATTACTTAAAAAATAGAAAAAATCACTGGAATATTAACGAATGTCCAACAAACTTCGTTTCTTGAAAAATTTTAGATATCAAATGATGTACGCATTTTTTCTTTAACGTCGTTATGGATTAATTTAGGTAAATATAAAAATTTACTTTAAATCATTAACGTAAAAAAATGAATGGAGGCACATTAATTCATGAATTTTGCGGTCTTCGTGTGAACTCATAATTATTAATATATTTCATGAACGTTTGCAATTTTGAAATTATATAGATATACACTAGCTGCCCCGTTACCCGGTTTCACTCGGGAATTATTACTACTATTATTATTATTATTATTTATTTCAGATAGCATGTTTATAAATAGCCTATAATGTAATCTAGGGCGTACGTAATGTATATTTAAATTTTCTTCGAAATCAAAGTTTCACTTTTATATATTAGTATGGATTGACAATTGTTCACTGGCAACTGAACTGAACTTAATTTATTAATGCAACGTATTCTCTGTACGAACGATAAATCAAATGATTTTGAAATTTAATTCATTTCAGTTCAGTTAATTTCTTTTTAATGAATATTGCATATATGTATAGCTATGCACCAATATTTATTGCGCACGAGACATAACTGATTAACGAAAATAGAATTTATACTGAATATGCATTCTTTCAAAATGCAAATTCAATATTAAGTTTCTAATGTGCAGTCACAGGCAATTCTATTTTACATAATCCACGCAACAACATTGAACTCATATGTCGAATTCTCTAGTAGCATGTCGTTATTCTACGATAAATGAATATCGTAAGAGATCACAAACGAATATCCCTCAATTTACTTGACACAATTTGGTTTTAGTTATGTATACTTACATGTATAAAAATTATGTACAGGAGGTGTAAAATGTACTCCTTTATTTTCGAAAAGTGTAGTAATAAGCAGAATTATATGAATTTTTCGGAAGAAATTAAACGAGCCGTTTATTTTGAAAGTGGCCTGAGTCCATTTGGCAATTTTTTCTTGTGGACTGTAGTAACGTGTACAACTTGAAGTTATAATTAAAAATTAATATATAAAAAAGTTTTAAATATAAATTTACTTAGGTCACGTTCAAAATAAACTCAATATAGGCTCAATTACTGAATTACCGCGGATACATGGTAGGGAATATATGCAGGGTGTTTCATTTTAGTCTGCAAAATTTAATGCAAATATTTCGGGAAGCACGCTGGACTGAAAAAATGTTTTTAGGGGCTCACAAAAATTCGACGGGAACATCATAGTAGTAACTGAAAGTAGATAGTAATTTGTTAGGTGGAGTCGTAAGATTCAGTGAAAATCACATAAGGGGGGTCACTCAGGTTAAAATGAACTACCAGTTGTTTTACAGACTAAAATTTGAAAATATCTATTTCAATATTATTTTTTACGCTGAACTGAATTATGTAAGAATTAATGCAGTGACAATTTTTATTCTTGAACATTTAAAAAGAAAGTCGAAAAAATTATTGGATTGTAAAATACTATTTAGGTACTGGTTCACGGTAATTATTTACTTTAGGTTTTCATCGTATGTTGTCAAGGTCATCATTCTGAACAACTTTTTCCTACAAATATCACCACCGCTCGGCCTTAATTGCCAAGATATTCGCGTAAAACTGCTGCTACTAATACAACGAATCTGCATATACCAGTATACCTGCGCGACCGTGGCAGGGTATGCGTAGGTATGGGACTACCGCTTATCTACTGTTTCTATAAATACATCGCGACGGGGGAAAACAGAAACAAAAAAACTCTAATCGGTAGTTGGTAGGGGGCAGATTGGTCTAGCTGCTCCCCATACGAGAGTCGTCATCTTTTCGGAGATTTATCTTTTCTACCTCTAAACAAACGTTGGTTATTGTTTCACGCAATTTTTTTCGCTAGCATGAAGTGTACTCGTAACCTAACAGCGAATTTTCGGTATCCTTACACTGACTCTGCGCTGGTGCCACAAATTATCGTACATGACTTTGATTGTTTGTTTCTGCTAGACACAAAAATACTTCAGTAAGAATTAACCAATCAAAGTCATGTACGATCATTTCTGGCACTAGCACAGAGTAAGTATAAGGATACCGAATTCGCTATAAGCTTAACTAAAGTTTTTAGCGAATATCTCGAAAACTAAACCTGAGCGGCGGTAATATGTAAAAGAAAGAATTATTCAGAACCATGCACTCAACAACATTTCAAGGTCATCGAAATCAGCGATGAAAACGTAAAGTAAATAATTACCGAAACGATTCTTGAGCTTCACTAGGAAACATCCCCCACCCGGAAATTCTAATTTTAATGAAACTTTGTGTGATTGCAACACATATTGGAGTATACGTACAAGGAACAATTTTTTCCTACGAAAGTTCACTCTGCCAGGGTGAAATCAGCCCTCAAAGTTATGGTCCGAATCGATGGAAGCGTCTTTTGTAAACAGACGGATCCTAATGAAACTACTGCGGTCAATAAAAAGAACTTGTGCAGAGGTGACATCTCCAGGTACTCTATGTAGACGAATTTTGCACGCATAGTTACGGAAGCGCCTACGCGTCACCTTCATGCACAAGCGTGCAGTGCCATTTCCGACGCAACTATACACCGTGCAGTGCCGTCTGTGGCGCACCTCCACACCGTTCCGTTCCGGGGAGCGACGAGTCGAGGTTATGTGTCGTGCGAATCTGATTGGTCGATTCACACAGGGCCAACGAATCTTTAGTCCTACCACAATCAACCAATCAGAATCGCATGACACATAACCATGACGTGCCGTTCCGGACGGACGAGTCGAGGTTATGTGCCATACGATTCTGATTGGTTGATTGTGGTAGGACTAAAGATTCATTGGCTCTGTGGGAATCGATCAATCAGAATAGCACGACACGTAACCTCGACTCGTCGCTCCCCGGAACGGAACGGTGTGGAGGTGCGCCACAAACGGCACTGCACAGTGTGGAGTTGCGCCAGAAATGGCACACTGCTCGGTGCGAAGGTGCGTCAGAAACAGCACTGCCAGGGACGTAACGGGGGGGGGGGGGGGTTCTTCCCCGGGCGCCGATTTGCGGGGGGGGGGGGGGGCGCCAAACGAAGTGTATATCAATACCGTCGAAAACGTTGCTCGTGAGCATTATAGGGTGACCCTTCTTTACACGTCTCGAGTTTTTCTTCGTATTTCTTTGCTCCCACCTCCTGAAATGGTTCCACTTCATAAGAAAATAATTGCTAAAAAGTTTATTGCAATCGGGCATCAGGAAAAGGTGCCGACCAGACCTTGAAATTTAGAATTCATCATTGGTGTGGATTTCAAGAATTTCTCAAAAATGGTAAGCCCTATCGAAATTTTGTTCAAGTAATCTTAAATGAGCATTCAATTTTTTACAATAATTACTGTATATTTGATTTTTTCGCGCTTCCAACCATTATTTACATAATAGCGTTTGAATATAGAGAGATCCGTACTACACGCGTACCATCTCTACGGCGCGCGTGGCGTATGGCCTATATGCGCGTATTGCGGCCCTCTATATTCTAACGATATTATGTAAAAAATGGTTGGAAGCACGAAAAAATCAAATATACAGTAATTGTAGAAAATTGAATGCTCTTTTAATATTATTTGAACAAAATTTCGATAGAGCTTAACATTTTTTAGAAATTCTTTAAATCTAAACCATTGCTGAATTCTAAACCTTAAGGTTTGGTCGGTACCTTTTCCTGATGTCTGATTGCAATAAACTTTTTCAGGAATTATTTTCTTATGAAATAGAACTACTTTACGGGATAAGAGGAAATGAAATCGAATGTTAAAAAATAAGGGACACCGTAATGAGCAACTGGGGTTCCCCTATTCCCCCTGTAAAGGAAGATTAGACGCTACGCATGGCGTATATATGTATTAGTAACACATGTCACTACAGCAAGCCAATGTTACTACTTCCCGTGAATATTGCCTGGTGCGAAAGGAAGGTTGGAAGGGGAAGCACGCGTGTGAGAAGCCGTCACGCCGCACAACGCTGGTTTAGTCATTCATTCGGGATTTGTAGCCGCATTATCAGTACTTATTTTATTTGCAAATTATTTCAATTGAAATTTCGTTCATTTTCATAAACATTATGTCGAAAAAGCCATCAGGAGTTATTGTCATCGTGGCTGAATGTAAAAAATAACTACGAAGGAGGTAAGTTCATTACTAAATGTTGAATATCTCCCTGAGCGAGGATTTTCGACGAGCCATATTTTCTTTTCAATTCGTTACCGATGTCTACCGCGTGAGAAGCGACTTCCCACTATCGTAATGCCAACATTCCTCGATTTAGTAACGTGCGTTCCGCGCCTTTATTCGACAAATAAAGTTAATTTTTTTGTTTGTCGAGCGTTTCAACTTCTGCGTTGAGTGACATTTTCAACTTTCACTTAAACTTTATTCGACGCCGTATAATTTTCTGGTGCTCGGCCGTGTCGCCGAGGACCGGGGAGTTGAGGCTGATTGTTGAGGCCTAGTGCGCGCATTACAATGTATCGCCCAATAACGGTCCTCGGCGGCTCGAACGCGTGCCAAAAAATTATACAACGTCAAATAAAGTTAAAGTTAAAAACTTTATTCGATGCTAAAGTTGAAACGCTCGACGAATAAAAAAATTAACTTTATTCGTCAAATAAAGTTAACCCGGATTACTCGAGAATCGAGGCTTGAATAACGAATAAAGTTAAAGTAACTTATATTCGATCCGTTATTTAAATATTTTTTTATTTAGTAACTCTGACCGGAAAACACGTTTTTACGTTTCGCCTTCCTTACGCCTGTAGATGATAGCAGAGGGAAAGAGGATAGAAATGACGAAGTTGCGATTTCAGAAAGTGTAGCACTGGTAAAGGCAGTAAAAAGTCGAGAGAAGAGTCCTACAACACATGGTGCTAACCAGCATGAAATAAAAGTAAAATTTCCAATCAGTCACTGTCAGTCCCGCACTGAAGCTGAATAGGACTCTAAAGATCTGCGCACACATACCCGTTCCGTGTCAGTTCCGTGATCGTAAAAGGTATCGGTTGCTTGTTTTGGAATGGAGCAGCGCACACTTATCAGTTCCGCGAAATTTGATGGTCTCTCCGTACCCGTCAGTTCCGGGCCGTCAGGATCAGTGTTAAAAAATATCGTTTGCGTGCTTTATAATGGCGCAGCGCACACTTGTCCGTGTTAGGGATGTCAGCAGATGTCAGTGTAGAACCCCTATCCGTTCAGTGAAACTAAAATTTGGTTGCCAACGATATTTGGGCCTTTGTACTAACAGAGTCTTGAAATCACGGAAAGGTGAAAGGAACGATCATTTTGTATGACAGTGAAAGGTTCTCAAGTCGAAGCTCTCGCACCACGCGCTTCGGGGGTCCTAGACCCTAGAGTCATAAAGACAAGGACAGCAATAGGCCACTCAGTAATGAAAATGGGAATTTATATAATTAATATTAGATCTCCAGACAAATACCACCAATGGATTGCTGGAGTTTTTGCAATGGAAATTATACCAAACATGATATAATTCTGATCATTATTAATGATTGTAATGAAAAGTTTTGTATTTGAATTTTGCGCGGTAAGGTACAGGGCAGGGCTACACAGGGAGTGTTGGGAAGGGAGGAGGGTGGCCCCGCCATTAATGGGCCACCCTATTACCTGCAGCAGCCGCCGCGGCGGCACCGTTTCAGGGTGCGAGGTGCCGCGGCGGTGCCGGAGGGAAGGAAAGATAAGAAAGAGGGGCCTGCGTTTACAATGGCCCCTCTCCCTCCGGGAGCGGTAACGTCACACCGCTCCCAGTAATGCAATCGAGGCTCGTGGGGCGGAATTGATCGGCTCGTTACATTGGGCCGCCCCTCGTAGGCAACAGCCGGCCGCGTCCCTGAGATGTACCCGGGCCCCGGGCCCGGCGCCGAAAGGCCCCCTTAGGGTGCGCGGTTGGGGGCGGCCCTGGAGCCGGTAAAAGCTCCCGTCGGCCCGTCAGTTTACGAAAGAGCCGGATAGTAGCCTCGATCGCGGTGCCGTGGGGTGGTCCGCCGCGCGTCGCCGGTGCGGAGATTTGGGGGAGGAGTTAGCTCCCCTAGGGAAGACCCCGGCGCCAAGCGTCGGGGCTGTGGTGGGCGGAGTTGCAGCATGCGCAGGAGGGGGGGGGGGGACCAGCGAATGTATCGCTAGTTTGCTCTCGCACAAGTCCTCTCCCTCAGACGCGCAACTGCGCCCCTGAGGAAGACCACCTTGGAGGTTTTAGTGGGTTCGAGTCCAACATAACCCTCGACCCGCCCCCGAGGCTACACAGGGAGCATTTTTCAGCGCCTGGCGGCGAGCAACCAGCCGTACGTCGAGCTGTCCTGTTGCTAAGGGTAGAATCAGTGACTTACTTATACATACGCTACGCGTCTCCGAGCCCGCAGTCGAGGGTGAAATTTTTTAATACGCTGTAATGGATATTTCACCCTCGACTGCGGGGGCTCGACCCCAATTCGTTACGTTCGGCCCAGGATTCGTACCTTTTTCCGGAAAAAGACATAAAAATCGGGTGAGGCATTGCGAAGGGCAGCCCTCGCCACGGTGTACCAGGCCGCATCTCCTTTACGAGCGTCGGGCGACTCCCGCCCGAGAGGAATACGATTTACTTTAATTATAGTACATGTGTGTTTTGTAATTAAGTGTTTCTATCGTCTCCTGAATTCAATAACTTGGCATCCTGACATCTACGCTCCTACAATCCACCGGCAATACTCCTCGTGGAGAGACACAGGAAGAAAAGGGGTAGCCCGCTGTCGTCGCGTGGTCCTCTCGAGTATAAACACGAGCTTCGATATCAAAACAAAAGCATGCGTTGACGTATTCTGTGCGAGAGAAGGTGGGCATTGGGGAGGAGGTATTGCTGTGAAGAGGGCCTCTTCAAGAGAGCAGCCGTTTGTGAGGGATGCAAATCCGATTGGTTCTAATACAATCTGCTCCCTATGGTTGAAATTTAGTCTAGCAACTTTCACACCTCCTAACCTAACCAATCCAACTTGTATCCCTCCCAAAAGAACCGGCCATCCGAGCGTAGAAGCAAGTGCGAAATAAAAGTAACGGCGCACTTCTCGATACCGCAGATGTACCTACCTAAGTAGCATTTCTGACGGAAAAGAATTGTCCAACCTTTAGGCCTGCGTAGACCTTTGGCAGGTCGGTATCTATTACAACAGGCAAGGCCACCCGTGGCGCCTGTAAGACCGTCCCCAGTCCTTGCTATTCCAGAGGGTTTTCTTCCAGTGAAAATCGGTAAATTTGCAAGCGCAATATCTTAAAAACCAGTGGAAATCAAGTGTATACATTAAAGCTTATTGAATTTGTCTTGGAACGCACTATCAACTCAGGACTTCAAAAAAAATAGTTCCATTTGAAAAACCGAACTTGACCATCGTATCTTTTAAAATAATAATCGAAAACAAAATTCGTTCGGGCTAATAAGTTGGCCCCCTCGAACCATGCAATGCACTATTTTTTTAATATTTTTATCGACAATACTTTAAGAGATATCGCGCTGTCCAGTCTTAGGTGGGACACCCTGTATTCCTTATTATTCCGACCAATTGCGATTTTTTTCAAAACGACGAGACACGTTATCTACTTAATAAACTAATACTTCTAGCTTCGAAAAAACTCACGTCATTTGAACAAATTTTAAAAATGTTATTCAGTTTTAAAGAATGTCCGAATACTTTTGTCACCTACTGACTGAAAGAACCGTACAGCAGGCTTGCAGAAACAGCTGAATTGGGACTGACCTGGCCAGAGCAGGCCTCCTACACAGTTGTCAGTGCAATTAGGGAGACCACGTGGACACGGAACGGACACCGTACGGATACGGAACTGACACGGAACTGATATGTGTTCGCAGACCTTAATTCTATTGCAGGGTCATGTCATGAAGCTACTTTTTATAATCCTGGATCCGGTCTCTCTCATACTCAATGTGATTTTCAATTTGACTTTAATGATCCAGGGACGTGGCCTTCGGATACTCAGAGATGTTTCATTGTAACATAATTAATGAATGGTACAAAGGTCGAGCTTGATCTTAGCAACAGATGGATTAAGAGATGGAAGAAAATTAACTAAAGAGTGGTTTTATAAAAAGCTATCTAATAAACAAAAAGTATACCGATCATGGTTGTCATATAGTAAATCCAAAAATGCTTTATTTTGCATAACATGCAAACTTTTTTCCTATACGTTCTACTGAACAAAAAGTACAAAACCATTCTTTTTTTGTTAAGGATGAAGGTTTTACACAATGGAAAAAGTTAAATAATAAAATACCAGAACACGAGAATTCACTCAACCACAAAAAATGTTTTTGTTCGTGGAAAACATTAAAGTCTTCATTGAATAAAGGCGGAATTGATAAAGAGCTTAAGAGAAGTAACTGAAGAAGAAAATCACTGGAGAACATTTTTGTATGTAATTATTGATATAATAATATACTTAGTAAAGCATGGTAGCCCTTTCCGAGGATCCATCGAAAGCTCAGACGTTGGCGATCCCAGAAGTGGTAAATTTTTTAACACCATAAAACTTGTATCTCATCACCACCCTCCCCTACGAGATCACATACGTCGTCATAAGAAAGGCCAAGTTAATTACTTTTCGGCGAGCATTCAGAATGAGTTTTTGGAAATAATTGCAGGTAAAATAAGACAGCAAATATTTAACGATATACGGGAGCAAAATATTTTTCTACAAGGTGTTTCAAAAAAGCTGCGGTTCCTTGGAGGAGCTGACACGGCGGGGGGGGGGTGTGATTGCAAACAACTTTTTCCTTCACGAAAATGCTCTCCGAGGTTTCGTTAACGAGATATTAACAAAAAGCACCGACCAATCAGAGCGCGAGTCTGGCGGCCGAGTTCCCGCGCCAGCGTGGCTTCACGCCGCGCTGAAACTGCGAGCAAGCAACTCGGCATGCATCGCAGGAAATTGCGTTGGCTGTTATTGAATTACAGATTTTTATCACAATAACGAACTATGATCACTTTTCGTTCATTTTCTGTTACATTACCTTCTCGTGGCTACGTTATTAACACAAGGAATTTACGTATTCCTTATCCTCCCACTTTAAACAATTATTTTCGATTCTTCTAAAAAAAAAAAACTGTGTGTTCGTCTTTTTACGTTACACATAATTTTCATCCATTTATCCTTTATTCATTATTCATTTTAAATGACAAACAATCCATGACAAAATTTTCGATTTTATTTGTTACGTCTTTTTCATTAACCATTCTACGCAATTTCCTTCGATGCATGCCGAGTTGCTTGTTCACAGGCGCAGCGTGGCGCGCTGCCACGCTGGCGCGGGAACTCGGCCGCCAGACTCGCGCTCTGATTGGTCGGTGCTTTTTGTTAATATCTCGTTAACGAAACCTCGGAGAGCATTTTCGCATAGGAAAAAGTTGTGTGCAATCACCCCCCGAGTCACCCCCATTCAAGGAACCGCAGCATTTCTGGAACACCCTGTATAATATATGAACGCGCGGTTCATATGATACGAGCCTGAGGCGCTCCAAACTGTTTGTCAGCCGCGGGGGCCAAGACGCGCGGCGGGAGAAAGGAGGCGTTGCCTCCGAAAATCGGTCGCGAAGTTCAGTTAATTCCCAAGCCTGTTACAGATAATTGATAGAATTCTTAATGAACTAAGGAATAAGTTTGAGGCCTTACAAAATATTAATGGTATGTTTGGGTTTCTCCATGCATCACAGTTTCAGTCAATGACTAACGAGGAGCTCAAGGTACAGGCAACAAAACTAGCTAATATATATAAAGAAGATCTTAATAAAGACGAGTTAGTGATAGAAGCGGGCAGTTTTAAGTACCATGCTTTGGATTTAACTTCAAACATGAAAACAGCTACACTTGCAGGTATCCTTAGCCTGATATATAAGAATAGCCTACAAGACGTATATCCCAACATTACGACAGCGCTGCGAATCTTCTTGACAATTCCAGTTTCAGTTGCCTCCAATGAAAGAAGTTTTAGCAAATTAAAGATAGTAAAAAATTACCTCAGGAACTGGACTTTACAAAAACGCCTGACAAATTTAAGCATTATAACAATAGAGCACGGATTTGTTTCTAAGCATTCCTATGACCGTATAGTAAAGACTTTTGCAGCTAAAAAAGCCCGTAAAGTTAAGTTTAAATGGAGTTACGATAAATACATAATGATTTGTTTCTCTTTGCAGTTGGGGCCAGTTGAGCCTTTAAAGAGCCCGACCTCCATGGTGTTTACCAGAGCCGCGCAGAAGTAGCGCTTGAAGTCAATGATACAGCGGGTGTACAACGAATATGGAAAACTGTAAGAGTTAAATAGTAGTGTGCAGTGCAGGCTCGTACCCATAGGCTGAAAACGAATACTGGGGCCCCCAAGAATCCCAGTTATTCAAGCCTATCATATGGATATGAGCCTGCACCGCACACTACTATAGTTTTCCCTATCCGTTGCACGCCCATGTTATCGTTGGCTTTGGAGCGCCCCGTCCGCGCGGCTCTGGTAAACATCATGGAGGTCGGGCTCCTTAATGACCCAACTGGACCCAAGTTTAACGTTTGTAAAACTACAGATCATGTAACTAATTATAAAGTTACCCATTATGTAACTTTGATTGTTATATATCGTATCTAATGGTATAATATCCATATTGTTTAATGATGTTATTATTTTATTTTTCGCTATTAAAATATTCTATAGTAAAGAGTATATGCTACTGATTCAATCCCGCATCTCATGTACGGTGTATCTCTTACTATTAGTATGTTGGCCTAAGCACAGCACTGCCGTTGTTTCGTGGAAACAAGACATAATTTTGGAAAAGCTTTTGAAAAAGGAGTAAAGGAGATACAAATTTTATGAAACAGTAATTAAAATTGGTCTATTTATAATTTATTAATTTGTTATCTGTAGAATAAATATGTCTACAATGCATCTTTTGTATATGGCGCCCAGCGTGGGCTAATCGGCGTTCGCCACATCTGCTGGAAGCCAGCGGACTTCCTCGCATGCAAAAGCGCCACTTATACCGGCTTAGTCAGTCATGTACGGAATCCACCGCATTGAACACGTTGTTCGTATCGAGAGTGTTGTAATCAATTCCAATAAAAGAATCTCTCTTATATTCGCAGCCTAATTCACGTATCGCTTATTCAGTATTATTATTAACCACTCTCAGCTAACAATCACATTATCAAACAGCAAACAAATTAGGGTACCTGCAATATGTTTGAAACCAGCTAATAAACACGTTTATTGTGCCCTTTATATGTAAAGTGTGGACTCAACCTCCTAGGGTGGGCAATACAAGGTGGTAAAATGTTGAGGGGCGGGGGGGGGGGGGGGCAAACAGAATCCTTGCTCCGGGGCGCTTACAACCTAGTTTCGTTTCTGGGCACTGCACGGTGTGGAGTTGCGTCAGAAACGGCATTGCAGGATTATGCATGAAGGTGGCGCGTAGGCGCTTCCGTACATAGTTGCTACATTTTCTGTTCCCTCTGTCTCTGCCGCGCTGTTGCCACAGCTCTTTCTATCGAGAAGTCCTGAAGGAATACGACACGAGAGCTGTGTCTATCGTCAGAGCCTCGCTGAACGTAAAGGAGGATAGCAATAATGAAAGATAAGGAGGTTGAGTAGTGAAGTTAGGAAACATGTCAATGAAACAATACTAATTTGCGTATCAATAGTTTTTATTTATACGTAAAAAGATGTAATATTTTGTATAATCAATGTGCAATTTCAAAGCATACAATTTGAATAAGGTACATCACTGAAGTGTAACACGCCGAACGTAATGAAATTTATGAATGCTATAGTTCTTCTAAAAATAAATAACGCTTTCTTTTTTATCTAACTATACATCAAATTATCTTTTATATCAAAAAGAATTGTCTGTTGTTTAAATACAAATTTAATAACGAAATAATTTTTTTAAAACATCTATTTGGACAAAAAGGCTATTTCAATTTAATACTTTGTGACGTCCCACTATATTTCGCGTGGTATTATTTCAAGTCTCCCTCATAAATCACTCCACAACTCCACCGAAATCCCCCAAACTTCAACTCTTACCCCTTTTCCTCAATCACTGATCATTTAGACGATGTACCTTAGCGGTCCCCATCTCTAGATGGTCAACTACGATATCCCTGTCCCCTCTTCGCCCTACGAGGCATGATCTCCTCCCTCATATCTAATTTTAAACAAGTCCCTCGTCCCAAAAAAACCTTCTTAATTCAAGACCACGTCTCACCCCTTCTCTACGACCCTCCAAATCAAAGCCGCTCTCATCCCTCTCCAGTCAAAACACTCCAAAATTCACCCAATGGGTTGAGTACCCACTTTTCAGAAGCCCAAATAAAAACCCCGGAAGTCCTATTCTATCACCAAACACGTTCTAATTATAGACGCATATTTCATAAAAACCCCGGAAGTCCTATTGCGACGCATATTTCGTAAATAGGTCAAGGTGCATACCGCGCATACCATTCATACCTGACAATCCTGTAAATTGTATAAATACGAGGGCCCGAGAGACCGGAGCACTCTTCTACGGAAACCACTCCCGCAAAGTACCAAGTCTTATTGACTACTGTGCTATACTTTACTAAACTTAAATTCAGTGTTCTACGGATTATCGATCTACGGAAACTACTGTAAGCGATTATTACTTACCATTGTTAAACTGAATATCATCCTCATTTTTATTATTTTGTAATGCTTGCGCTTTTCGTAAAACATATTGACATTTATAATTATCTATTGCTAGTACTCATTGCTTTACACTATTATCATATGCTTATTGCATTATATTTTTATCATAGCTAATTGCTTATTGCCTTCATTATAATTCTTCATTTTTTATAACCATGTGTTTGATGTTCATACATACATTTTATTATCGATAACCATTTATATATATGTTACGTCCTAATGCTTATCGTCCAACGCATTATTATAAACCCTTAACGACTATCGCATTAACAGTGCATGGCATATTTTCGTGCTTCAAATTTAATAAACAGTTTTACTTTAAATCACGTTTCGAATTATTGTGTCAATCCTTCCGTTACGAAGACTCCAAACCAACACTGGCTACCGCAACAGCTGATCTCGATTCGAGATTCGCGAACGAGAGAGTTCTTATCTTATATTTACCAAGCGTACTTTCGCGTAGGTCTTGCATGACCATACGTCTAGACATATTTCGCGGAAATATTATGTGTGGCTTTTTACACTAATGCACCGGTAAATCCAATTACCAAGCCAAAACAAAACAGAAGTGCTCTAACGGGTGTATCCACCGGCGCGATTACTGTTTAAACCATCCCTGGTCGTTCAGTGCTACGAATCTGGCATTCGCGCCTGAATCCCTACTAACTGCAGTGCCACGAATCTGGCATTCGCGCCTGAATTTCCTCTAACCCTCAGTGCCACGAATCTGGCATTCGCGCCTGAATTTCCTCCAACCCTCAGTGCCACGAATCTGGCATTCGCGCCTGAATCCCCTTCTTCACTTGTACCACGAAGCTCGCCTTCGTACCAAAACCTTCCCATATAACCCCACTATGCCATCGTCCTAAAGACCTCCACCCGGGACGTGACAACTTTTGTATATGCCTTTCTTCGGAATTGTTATTTCACCGTTGTAAAATATTATCAATATTCACTACAGATCAGTACTAACAATACGCATATTTTGGAATGTCTGATTAAACGATTTTATTCAGCTAAGATGCTTTGTTTGTTTGTATGTTTGATTCAAATCAGGAGACTCAATTCTAATCCACTTCCAACCGTCCAATTGTCTTGAAACATTGCAGGGATGCGTAGTTTGGATGACAATACAAAATTATGAAAAACACTCCGAGGAGGTGAAAAAATTATCCAGTCACCATTAAATAATAACCCACAACCACAAATCCAATCGACTTGAAATCAACCACTCGCGTTCTTTACGAACTTAGTACTTTAATATTCAAGCAAACTATTAAACTGTATACAGCAATAATATTATATTAGATATTTGTAAAAAAGACTGAGCAGTGAAATGTAAATCTATAAACACTAAAAACTAGGAAGTAAAAAAATAATAGTAAACGATTTTATCAAAAATACACTAAATACTAAAAAGAATTATTTTCTTATACAACAATTTCGATGGTGTATTTTCACTTTAAATAAAATCGTGGAGCAGGATATCTCGGAATAAATTCATTTCGACACTTGATGCTGTAATAAATTGATACATATTCTGTTATGAAATATTCTGCTCCACGTTTTTGTTTAAAGTTAAAAAAACACCATCGAACTTGTAGTACAAGAATAGAATTATTTTTTAGTTGTTAGTGCCTTTTTGATCAAATCGTTTAACATAACATTTTTTATATAAATTTTTTGTCTCTAATCAAGTTACAGTCAGCACAATAAATCAATCCAACTTTAATGGAGAATTAAAATAAGACATTCAAGCTTTCGCCCCCTTGAAATGGACGATTACTGATAAACAAAGTGTCGTATATTTTTCGAAGAATTATATTATTTTATTATCTTCTCTCATTCTGTGTAATTCCTCTTCTCCATTGACGGTGTTCCTAAAATTTTGCCAGGTTGCTCGTAATGAAATGTGACGTATGAAGTGTGCATCTGTAACACAATATTCATGGAAATACTTAATTGTTGTTTTATAAGCATACAAAATTTTACTGCAGATTTATAAGGTGTCAAACACAACCTGAAATATGGTACTTATTATTCCATTTGCCCCGGCATTACGGTCCCATACACCACGTTTGCAGTAATTTTGTAAAAAGTCCGCCTATAAGAAATGATCGCAGACATTTCGGTAAGTTTGGTATAAAAGTAAAAATTTGTTTCAATAATTCGTCGGGGGGGGGGGGGGTCAATAATTCGTAAGGGTGAATTAAATTTATTATTTCCTTTTTCACTTTCTTAGGAAAGTGACGGCGGCGTCGATCGACTCCCGTAATCGTATGATCCGCCAGTAAAAGTACCATTGCTGGCACCTGTGACCACTGACAGAGTCAATGGTAAGTACCGTGGTTTACAGAGCGGTGCGACGCCGGACTGATACAATAGTTTCACTATTTTGCGAGGAAAATCTCTTTCGCTTTTCCAAGCTTTTCGCTTTTTCTTTCGCTTTTTCTGCTACCATAAATTGAGGATCCTGAATAGGCATGCACCTATTGTGACGACCATTCATTAATTCCGGTAGCATGCATTCTTCATAAAATTGAACCAGTTTTGGCTCCATTTCTCTTTCACAAAACGCATCATATCTCTCTACTTTTATAGATTTCAGTCCCTTTGGGCCCAAAAAATAAAATATACAGTAGTTTCTGTCAATAATATGCAACTGACCTTGTACTTGATAAAAATAGTGATGCGTTTTGTTAATTGAAATGCCTGTTTTACGCGTGAACATGCGCCGGACAGCGGGTACTTTTTCAATAGCTTTTTCCGGCGAATAAGTTCTCCGCTGATTTGGGGCATTTAATTTCCACAATACCCTCTTGACCGATGATTCCATCCGGTGAAGCTCCTAAGAAGGAGATGCAGCTGTCGATGAAAATTCCATATTCTGCAATATCTGTATATTGCTTCTTCAATTCTTCGCGAGCAATTTTCTCGCATTCTTTCCCGTATTCAAACGCTGATGCACTAATTAACTTTCGACACATTAATGATTTCACTGTATTTGCACAAAGCGTGCCAGGTCGGCGACGACACACTTGTCCAAAATTGGAAGCTGTCAACAATTTGGACCTGTACTGCAACCATCTGCGGTTCCTTGCTTGTCCGATGGTTTCGGCTTCAATAGCATGTCTTTTCTCTTGCCACTCACTGAGCATTTGTATATGCGTTTCCCACTCCAGTTCATACATTTCGGATGGCACGTCTGGCTTCTGTGCACTTTGTCCATAATCAGAATCTTTCTGCGAGGGCAATTACTTGCGTACATATCGCGCAGCTTTCGTTTCTTTTTGTTTTGCAACACTCTTTTCCTTTTCTTTCTTCTTCTTTTCTTCCATTTGGCGCACAACATCGGGCGTTATCTGCGTCATTACCGCATTCAATTGCGAGTGTACTCGGTTAGTGTTGTACTCCACGACAGCAGCAGCACATCTTCCTGTATACGATCCTCTCTCGGCGAAATTTATTCTTTTTCCGCCAATGTACTTGGCAATTATCGCATTCAAACTTTTCACAGCGTTATTATTGGTGTTATAAGTAAGCTCTCCACATAAGCTAACAGTAGACGAAGTATTTCTTTTACGTCCTGGTCCACTCCAATTTTCATGAATTCTGGAACGATGTTTCGTTCATTCTCTTTATTCTTTCCATCGCAGAAATATTCTCTTATTTCTTTACTATTTCTGTTCACTAAATACGTGGCTCGGAACACGCTTGATACGTTTTGATTGAATTGCGGCTTTTACGATGTCCGTGCGTATCCGGCGAATGCTACTTTGCACAGCTTGCCTCAATGGTCCAGATGTGGTCTTCTTTACAATCGCTTTCATTTTTGTGCAAAAGTTTCGCAACAAATGATTCGTGCATTCAATCTTTTTTACACGAATCTGTCTCTTATATGGGTCAGCATCAATAATCTTCTAATACACGCTACTGTCCCATCAGCAATCAGAGTAGAATAAACGAGCCCACGTTTTTCTACGATAGTGTTGAATTCTACTACTATAGCATCGCTTTCCATAGCAGTAGATGCTCGAGATGTGGTCCAGTTTTTGAAGCATGTGTGCTTTCGGGGTTCTTTCTTGTTTTTCGCAGCAATCCGACAAATTCTGCAAACTTTATTTCGAACGTCGTAAAATAAAACTTTTTTCGTGTGATAGTCAACTATCACGCCGACTCCAGACGCAGAATCGTAACATCCACTGATTTCTTCATCCAGCTTCCTTCTGCCATTACGGGGATGTGAGGAGTCGCTGATGCGGGAAGAACGTCGCCTCTTTCAATCGCCAAACGTTTTTCTTCTTCAGCCGCTACTAACATCTCTTCTTCTGCAGCGACAATTACAGACTTGACGAATTCATCTTTATTCTTCACAAAGTCTCTCTTCGATATGCACCGTATGTTCACTCCCGCAAAAGTGTGATCCAACTGGACATAACTGCGTCCACATAAAATTGTTGCATTAACGGCGCCCTGATTGCTATCTACTTCTTCGGCTTCGTCCGATTGACTGCGGATTTCAGCTTTGTAATGGCATAAAATGCACATTACGCTGAAGATGCTCTTGAAGCCACACTGTTTCGCACCAGTTATTCGTAGGTGTTCAATGCAACAGTCTTCCCTATGTTTTGCATGCTTACCTATTTTCTGCAATTGAGCAAGCACATTTTGGAAAATCATTATATCGTTGCTACTTAGGAGACGCGATTGTTCTTGTGGCTCGCTCTTCCCAACTTTTTCTACAACGAAGTTTTCTTCTTCGTTGCTTTCTACATCCGTGCTTTCTGGTATTTCGGTTCTCAGTTCATCCAGCGCCTCTTGAGTTTCTCCCGAACTAGTCGTATCAGTGTCTTCATCGGATGGCGAGTGCATTATCTCTTGGGACGTATGATTTTGTCCATCGGATGTTGATGGTTCCTCTACCATCCGTTCCTCGGCCACTTCTTCTGAATGTTGTCCTACGACAGTGTCGTGTGCCGTTTTTGCCCTTTCCTGTGTCTTCTGAATGGTCAAAGGCCTTCTCTTTTTGCAACATACTTTTTGTTTCGAAAATCTCCTTGCGGCGGACGTAATTTTCGCAAACGAAACGGAGAATTATTGTCAATATCTTCTTGCACATCTTGCATATTCACATTTAAACTGTCACTTATTTTACACTAAACCAAGAAATACAGGCTCATCCGTTAAAACTTCAACCTACGCGCACGCGAACAGACGAAAATGGCAACACCGCCTCACGGACGCATTCCACTACAACCATGCATCGGCCCGGCGTTCGGAGGGTCGCCAGCGACCGCTGGACAGCGGTGATGCCTGAGCTTTGAAAATTTTAGGATGATCTCTTTCAAATTAACGTCACAAGGAGCTGTTTGAAATTTCCCGACCGGGGTTGAAGAATTTGGGGCCTTTTTCGTATAACTTTTGAACTATAAAAGATATCGGGATGCAATTTGCGCCGAAAAATGAGGAAAAATTATTCCCTCTTAATGATGGATAATTCAAAATATTTTATGTTTACTTAATTTTTCTTTTATCAATTTTTTAACCATAATTGTTGTGAAAAGCTTTTGCAAACTGTTTATTTAATACTGTATTTAATGTTCTTTTTAAAATTCATGATGTTGATAAATAATACGCTAGTTGTTTCTGTGTCATTACTTTAATAAATTGAGAAATTAAATTTTTATTCAATTATGTGTTAGTTCTGCAGACCTCAGAATCTATTTTTCTGGTTTTCTTTTTTATAATTATATGCGGTGCATGCATAGATCGGACGTAAGGAGTAACTAATGGGACGTGTCTTTGATTGTAGCGGTGTTTGAATCTTTTTTCTAGAATTTTTGTGTTTGAATGTTTAACCTTTTAGCTCCTCAACGCCACGCCTATACCGGCTTTCGTTAATGTCATTTTTTGGAACGATGCGTCATTATTGTAGCTTTTACACGCAGGTGGCGAAAAATCGCTCCGTACAAGGGTACAGCGCCGCGGTCAACCCTGTCGTAGCTAAAATTTTTGAAATTAAGACGGGTACGAGACCAGTGGACATTGTTTTCAAACCTCATTACAATAATCCGGGGTGCGAGTGGTAAACTGATCATAAAAGCGGAGCACGCGGCTCGTTTACTAAAATTTTCGAAGCTCGGGCATCACTGCTACCCAGCGGTCGCTGGTAACCCTTCGAACGCTGAGCCGGTGCATGGTTGTAATGGAATGCGTCTGTGAGGCGGTGTTGCCATTTTCGTCTGTTGGCGCGCGCGTAAGTTGCAATTTTAACGGATGACCCTGTACAATAAAACACAATTCAAAATCCTTCCGCCCATTACAAGAAAAAGTAAATGCGAACCGTAAATGTGAAACGTGAATCCGACTCTTTGGCTACAGTATTCAAAGGCGATGGCGCCAATAAGCCGCGCCTCGCTGAGTTTCATGGATTTCGATGCTCGCGACGAGATTCACTACGGCGTATTAAAAAATTCTTTATTCTTCATAGAATCGATATGACAGTGATACCAACGAATTCCTGACATTTTCCCGATTAAAATTATGTCATGTAAATCAGACTATTTTTAACGAAGTTAGCTTGCGGTCATTTTTATCGGGACGACATAAGGAATCGGTTGACGCCATTTTCGCAAAGATCTGATGAGAAATGCAGAACGTGAAATTCGTCACTTCTACGAAACTCAGCGAGGCGCGGCTTATTCGCGGCATTGTCTTTATGACTCTAGCGAGAGAATCACGCTGTACAATTTTACTATTTGCCATAAAATAATACATTCATCATTTCATTTCCAGATGAAAAATTCCCTCACAACGGTGTCATGGCGTCGGCCAGCCACCAAGGGGAAAAAAAGAGAGAGGAGAGAAACAGAAAGGAGGAGGAGAAGAAGAAACAGGCGGAGGAGAAGAAGAAGGTAGCGGAGAAGAAAAAGAAGGAAGCGGAGAACATAAAACTATGAAAAGATATGGCGAAAGTAAGTTGTGTTGAATGTGTGTGTGTTCTTCTGAAATTTGTTTGGTATGTACGGCTACGGCAAAGCTCAGCAAAAACGAAACGACATTGTATGGTCGAACGTGAAATGTAGTCCTACAGCATATTAAAATTTTTTTAATTCTTCATCGAATCGATGTGGCAGTCCATCAATGGATTCCTTACGTTCTTCCGAATGAAAATCATGCTAAATTTCGCAATGATTCGAAGGGAAATGCACAACTTGAGATACGTTATTTTTTAGTGCGCGACATTATATGGTCTTGAAAGTCGGAGTCCACGAAACTGAGCAAGGCGCGGCTTATTGGCTGAATCACCTTGTATGTCTTACTTCATACCAAACAACTTTGTACGAAACGTTGCAATTGTCTGAATGTTATTCCGTTTGGGTCGGAATATTTTTGTGATTCACTATATGCATGGGTAAAACTAGAAAATGTAATTTTTATAGTACTGTTTCAGATGAAAAAGGAGCTAAATCGATTAAAGTACCGGCGTGGGGCCAATCATAGAGGCCTGGGAGGATGGCGCCGTGGTGGCAACGATGGAAGGCGCGGGGGAGGCGGTGGCGGAAGCAATTCAATAACAATAAATTACTAACAAATAATAAAAAAAAATTCTGACCAATGTCATGAGGTTTATTTCTATGCGGTCAACAGTGATCCATTTCCTTATCTGAAACTTATTTCATTAATATCTCATCACGCCTGCAATATTATCTAAATATAAAGGCATTTTTCTTATATAAACCGCATATAAACTTTCGAATAAGACCAAATTCAATCAAATTGGTCCACGTACGACAGAAATGTAATTTCATGTCATGTTTCATACCGACGCGCGTTACGAAAAGTAGCACGTTTGCCTTCGTTCTCACGAAAACTATCACGTTTCGGTTTTCGCTGCGAAAACTAGCACATTTGAGCGGTTTGTCACGTGATTAAAATTTTCATATGTGTCGTCTTTTGGAGATTAGATGGATTTATTATTTATTAAACAATATTTTCAACAGTTGAATTCTTTTAAACTGACCACGCGCTGAAACGTGATATTTTCTGCAGTTTGCAGTATAATCCAAAACGTGCTATTCTGCGTGGCCAAACCGGATAATATATTAGTTTTCGCCACAAATTCCCAATTGTGCTATATTTCGTGCCGAAACAGTATAACGTGCTAGTTTTCGCCGCAACAGTACGAAATATGCTATTCTTCATGGCGGAAGTCCAAACGTGCTAATATTCGTCAGAAATGATGGAACGTGCTTCCTTTCGTGGCAAACAGAAACGTGCTACTTTTCGTAAGAAAATTGAAACGTGCTACTTTTCGTAACGCACGTCGATACGAAAATGGTAAGATTTTTCTTCTGATTCTGATTCTCCAACAATATTTCATTAGTTTGTGGTTTTTAAATAATTCTTATTCATCGACACCTTGACCTCGTCTCACCACGCCAAGTATTTGATTTCCAGGCCCGGGCATCTTTTTTTTTGTCTTTTATTGTGCAAGGGCGGATCCAGAGGGAGGCGATGGGGCGATTGCCCCCCCCCCCCCCAAGAGTAATAAAATAGAAAAATATTATGGCATTGTGTATTATTCTGTATAAATAATTAATGTGAATTTAATTATTTAGGCTATAGTATCAGATAGAGATATTAAAATATAAGTTACGAGCAAATTTTAAATCTTGTAAAAGAGGGTTCAAAAATGTACTTAGGGTAAATCCGGAAGACGCGGTCGGGCCGGAGAGTTGGTAGAGTCGCTATATTTCAGACTCTCTACGTAAAAATGCGTTAAAGTGCAGACCAATTCTCTAGAAGCCAAACCAGTTGAATAAATAGCGTCATTTCGCTTCTTTCTGTGTTTTTCTGGATTTATAGGCTTCAGAAGGTAAATTGAGATTACATTTAACCTCTTTTGTCAAACAGCGGTGACAGAATCGTATTTAAAATATACTTCCAAATTTATTTTCGTTTCATGTTCGGGATAATGAGGTAGTAGGGATATTGAGGAACGATGCAACCAAAGTATTTGGACATATTAACTCTTCCCCTCAAAGCTAACGAGAAGACCTACTCTCGCTGCAGAAAGGAGAGATAGTCAAGTTATGAGTTATTATTATTTTTTTTATTTTTTGTTATTGTTTTATTATTATTTTTGTTTATTTAATTTATTTATTCACTTTTGTATTCATTTGCCTTGCTAATCACCAGTCGGTAGTTCACTTTTTCCTTGATGTGTTCTTTACTTGTTTGGCGTAAACAAATTAAATGTCAATGAACCTGTAGTTGTGTAACGAGTTACGTCGGTGGGACGACGATCTTGCCCCCCACCATGCGCCCGACCGAGGAATCAAGTACCGCGCTCTGCCAACGGTCTTACCCCCCACCACTCGTCCGCGATTTCCGAGAACAGGCGCGAGGGGGTCGCGAACCGAATGACTCTCTCGCTGCCGAAAATGCGTGGCCGGGGGCATAGGCCTATTTGGCAGAGACTGCCTAGAACGTTAAGTACCGACCGTACGCCTCCCCCAGCAACCTCCAGTACGATTCCACATTCTTGTGCCGACATTAGTTCTTGTGCAATATCAAGCGCTCGTGTAAGCACAAAGGCTGAGTCACTGCGTCTTTTTGAATACTCCCCCTCCACGGTTCCCAGAATGACAGCGTGAGCCACCCTCTAGACGCAGGCCGTCATCCGCTATCGATCTCCCGAACAGATTCACCTCCATTCTCGAGGGCGTCCCTACAGTTTCCGATTCACCCGCGGGTTGTGCCCACTGGGTGACCGGAATACAGACTCCCCGACTAGGATCTACTGGCACGGTTGGCCCGCCCGGACACCGAACGGTCAACTCGTCTATCCCCTCCCTCTCCGCCGAATCGTTACCGACGATCGAGATACGCGCCGCGACATGCGCTGTCGTCCGGAACACACCGGGACTCGCCGCGATAGTTTAAGGTCTAGGTTAAGCCGCTTACACACTGTGTGCCAGCCTAGACCTGGCCGGGATACTCTGTACATAGCGTTCGTACCGAATAAATTGTCGTACTCTACCTTACCTCTGCGTTCAATCATTCGATCGGCAGCCCTGGATCACCGTCCTGAGCTAGCGATACGGTACCTCCACCGTCCCACCGGTAACTCCGCGTTTCACGGTTACAGTTGTATTCACACGTAAATAATTTTGCTTTATCCTTTGTTAATTTTCTATGAATAATTATGTGAGTGGTTTCTGCCAACAACGAAAATGATTTCTCCCGGCACCGCGGGAGAGGTGGTCAGATGTCATGACTTCAGTTTACAAACCGATTTACAGTAAATATTGTCTTAAAGCAAATATTGACCAGTTTTTCTGAATTAGCATAAAATTCTGAACATAAAGGTTCGTTCTGATAAAATAAGTAATTGCTATTAGTTTTAATAGCCATTTTATATTAGATCGACCGCGTCTCCCGGATTTACCCTTAGTACTTTTACATATTTCGCCCCTTCAAGAAAGACTCCCGAATCCGTCTCTGTTATTGTGTTACACAGTGTCACCTCTGCTCTTCAGCCGCTTCGTAGTGATTCATTTAAGCCTCCCTGACGATAAAATAGTAATAGGGGAAATGTGGCAACAGCGCGTTACGACTCTCGATACGTATCTGCAATAATGTCTTTCCTACATTTATTGGTTAGCTTGGATTTGAACAAATGTTGGTGCTACGTGGCTCGAGTATTCCATCAACGCCTCTGACGGAGAAGCCTGGAAGCGTCATTGTGTCATTTGGGCTGTCCTGAGTACACGAATCTTAATTCATTATTATTTCTATGTATGGTGGTTACTAGTGTTCAAACGCACCAGACCACCCTGCACAGATTTCTACTGGAGGCAACTGTACCCGCAAAAACATCCTTCTGGCCAATTCCAGGATGAAAGGTATAATATACGGTATGTTAACTACACGCGTATACGTACATTCTTAACGGGTTAGGTCATGCTTGGGAATTAAGTGAACGCGGCGGCCGATTTTCAGAGGCAACGCCTCCTTTCTCCCGCCGCACGTTTTGGCCCCCGCGGCCGCCAAGCAGCTTGGAGCGCCTCAGACCCGTACCATATGAACCAAGGGTGGCGCGTTGACAAAACAAAAACGCATCGACAATTGTGCTCCCAGGGACGATGTGGAAAGCTATTGATACAATGTCGCACTGATACGCCACGCGCGGCTCACGTGGTACGGGCCTGAGGCGCTCCAAGCACCTAGGTCGCCGCGGAGGCCAAGACGCGCGGCGGGAGAAAAGAGGCGTTGCCTTCGAAAATAGGCCGCTGCGTTCACTTAATTCCCATGCCTGTGTTAAAGAAATACCAAAAGAAATATCTGCATTAAACGAGTATGAAAGAATGTTTATACAAAGAGCAAAAGCATTTCGAGTTGTCCAACGAATGGAAACTGTCTCGAAAGCCAAAAGAAATATACCTCATCAACATATGATCCAGAGAGTAAAAGAAACAACATTTTATTTGCCATTGCCAATGGAGGAAACGTTCAAAAAGATTTGTAAACCAACAGATCCAATCAATATCAATCAAGAATTTTACATATTGGTGCGTAGTTTACCAACAAAAGCGAAAAAGGTTTGAGAACATCTTGTGAATGTAAAAAAGTGTATAATGCTTTGGTACGTTTGAAAAAGATCAATCGCTTATATGAACGTATCATTTTGCCTCCAAATCCAAATGAATTATTACAAAATGATTGGCCGGAAGTTGAATATAAAATAGACGACTCCGACGCACAAAAAGAAAAGAAAACAGCTGAAAACAGTGATAAGCAAATAAAAACCTGCACTTCTAACTCAAGCTGATAAAGACGATGGTATTTACGAACGATACACAATTTATCCATTATACGAGCAAAGGATTAATGAAGAAGCGACAACATTATATCAGCAAAAAAAGGTAGAGGACGCGCTAATTGATACTTATTGTAAGACCGTTGATCTCCAATGTTTCCCACATTTGTATCCTTATGGAATGCATGGAGAACATGAGCATAGAGAAGTCTATTTGACAGAATATGAATATATTAAAGCAAGGCTTAAATCAAAACATTCTCAGTTTCGACTGGACATGCAATACCTATTTTGCTTATTGAATAAAACAAACATTAGACGATTGAAAGCTGGCATTTATCAAAAGTTGAACATAATGAATCCAAAAGAAAAATGTACAGCAAGTACATATTAGAATCTAATACAAAAGGACCTTCTAGAGCGTAACTTAACGACTATATTCTCTCGAATTCCAAATACAGAACCGTTCTGGCATATACCTAGAAGTAATTTGAGATGCATGCTGGAATATTATAGACCAGCTACCTGGTTCCTCACTCTCAGTCCATCTGAATGGTTATGACCAGATTTAATTGAATACGTTAAAGAAGTTAATACGCCACTTATGGATAAAATGTCGACTAATGAGATTCTAACAAAAGATCCAGTATCCGTGTCAAGATTTCGCGATAACGAAGGGTCTAGCCGGGTAAGCATAGGGAAAACGGCCCCAACACCAATTTCAGTAATTATGTGTTCCAAATAATGCTCCTTGCCTAAAAAACCACTGAGAGCAATTTCAGATCTTTACCCCCTCTGGTTAGGGTGATATGGGGTTAACAATCCTAAACTTTACTATTTTTTTCTCAACAACTATTTAAGATATTTAAATGTTCCAAAAGGCACGTAGTAGGTACTTTTTAGCTCTAGCACATATATTTTTTTCGAAATTGCAGATCAGTTGTTAAGGGTGGAAATAAAGGAATTAATTTTTGTCAGGAAAAATTCCAAAGAAATCAAATGCCTCTAACTTGTGTTAAAAATACCAATGTTATGCGTTAAAGCAGGCATGGGAATTAAGGGAACGCAGCGGCCGATTTTCGAAGGCAACATCTACTTTCTCCTGCCGCCCGACTTGGCCCCCGCGGCGGCCTAGGTGCTTGGAGCGCCTCAGGCCGGTACCTCGTGAACCACGCGTGGCGCTTTGACAAAACAAAAACGCATGGACAATCGTGCTCTCTGGGACGATGTGGAAACCTATTGATACAATGTCGCACCAATGCGCCACGCGCGGTTCATATGGTACGGGCCAGAGGCGCTCCACGAACCTAGGTCGCCGCGGGGGCCAAGACGCGCGGCGGGAGAAAAGAGGCGTTGCCTTTGAATATTGGCCGCCGCTTTCACTTAATTCTCAAGCCTCGGTTAGGTCACTTTGGATGGAGCAAAATTGCAGTCATTTTCGGAATTTTTTTTTAGAAAGATAATGAAATACACAGAAAAAACCAATATGAAGCCTATTATTGTACAACACTTGCCGGAAAAAATCGTATTTTTTCCCTACAAAATGGCGACGGTAGAGCAATGATACGCAAGATCTTGAGGAGCGAAATTTTCCACTGTGTTCAATCTCACAGCTAGAGTTTGTCGGTTTTTAAAAACCGGGTTTACAAACCGGTTTTTGTATAAATTTGTAAAATTCGGAAACCGTTTTCTAAATTTAAAACACCGGCTTTATATATTAAAATTAATATGTAAAAATGAATTAATTATTTAATTAAAAACGTTAACATTTTTACTTGAAATCGCCTCGGACACAAGCATACAGGGTCATCCGTTAAAACTGCAACCTACGCGCGCGCCAACAGACGAAAATGGCAACACCGCCTCACGGACACATTCCACTACAACCATGCACCGGCCCAGCGTTCGGAGGGTTAACAGCGACCGCTGGGTAGCAGTGATGCCCGAGAGCTTCGAAAATTTTAGGATGGTCTCTTTCAAATTAACGCCGCAAGGAGCTGTGCAGAATTTCCCGGCCCAGGTAACCGAGCCGCACGCTCCGCTTTTATGATCGGTTTACCACTCGCACCCCGGATTACTGTAATGAGGTTTGAAAACAATGTCAACTGATCTCGTAGCCGTCTTAATTTCAAAAATTTTAGCTACGACAGGATTGACCGCGGCGCTATACCCTTGTACGTAGAGATTTTTCGCCACCTGCGTGTAAAAGCCACAATAATCACGCATCGTTCCAAAAAATGACATTAACGAAAGCCGGTATATGCGTGGCGTTGAGTAGCTAAAAGGTTAAACATTCAAACACAAAAATTCTAGAAAAAAGATTCAAACACCGCTACAATCAAAGACACGTCTCATTAGTTACTCCTTACGTCCGATCTATGCATGCACTGCATATAAGGATAAAATTATAAAAGAGAAAATCAGAACAATAGATTCTGAGGTCTGCAGAACTAACACATAATTGAATAAAAATTTAATTTCTGAATTTATGAAAATAATGACACAGAAACAACTAGCGTATTGTTTATCAACATCGTGATTTTTAAAAAGAGCATTAAATACGGTATTAAATAAACGGTTTGCAAAAGCTTTTCACAACAATTATGGTTAAAAAATTGATAAAAGAAAAATTAAGTAAACGTAAAATATTTTGAATTATCCATCATTAAGAGGGAATAATTTTTCCTCATTTTTCGGCGCAAATTGCATTCTGATATCTTTTATAATTCAAAAGTTATACGAAAAAAGCCCCAAATTTTTAAACCCCGGTCGGGAAATTTCAAATAGCTCCTTGTGACGTTAATTTGAAAGAGACCATCCTAAAATTTTCAAAGCTCGGGCATCACCGCTGCCCAGTGGTCGCTGACAACCCTCCGAACGCCGGGCCGATGCATGGTTGTAGTGGAATGCGTCCGTGAGGCGGTGTTGCCATTTTCGTCTGTTCGCGCGCGCGTAGGTTGCAATTTTAACGGATGACCATGTATTGTAGTAGGTAACAGTTTTCTGTAAAACTAATTTTCATGAGTTCATATTTTCGGAAGCAAAATACTAAATGAAATAAAGATTTATAATTTATATTTTGTACGGATTTTCATTATTTTAATTTTTTTATTTACTTGGTTGTGTATAGACAGAGAATATTTTATTTTGTTATATTTTTGTAATTCCATAAATATTGAAAAAAAAATGAAAATTTTTTAAATAAGTACAAATATTTATTTTCCATTTTAATAATATGTTTTGTGAGAATTTGAAAACAGTTTCTTTTTTTCAGAAGTCGGTTAGTGTATAAACCCTACTCATAGCTATACCGTTTGACTTAGAACATAAAACAAAAAGTTTTATTTTCTACATGCTTAGAACTAGAGAAGTACATGTGGGTTTTGCGATATCTTGAACATATTCTTTGCAATCAACACTTTTATAAAAAAAAATGCACATTTTTTCCGCAAATTCGCCATTTCGAGACAAATGAATGTTTATGGATTCCTGCTTTAGTTTTAGGCATGTAGAAAATAAAACTTTTTAGTTTTTTGTTCTAAGTCACACGGTATAGCCGTAAGATTGAACACCGTGGAAAACGTCGCTCTTCAAGATCTCCCGTATCACAGCTCTATCGCCGCCATTTTGTAAAAAAAAATACGATTCTTCCGGCGAGAGTTGTACAATAAAAGGCTTCATATTGAATTTTTTGTTTATTTCATTATCTTCCTAAAAAAATGCCGAAAATGACTGCAATTTTGCCACGACCAAGGTGGCCTAACCCCTTAACTTAGCTTGTGTGAGAGTACGCACACAACCTCAACGCCCAGTGAGACTGCACATAATGGGCTGAACCATTGTTTAAACGCGAAAAGGTAGGAAAAAGGGTCTTCGTATATTACTTTTGGGTATTTATTATGGTTGCATAGGCCTTAAAGTACTGGAAATCACAAAATATTTTAAGAAATGACAATCGGGTAACACGTGGGAACCAGATATATTACCGTATGCCCTCGACTTCGGCTACGCGTACTCATCAAACGTTTTCAGTCTTTAGTGGTGTACAGTCGTGAAATTCAAGCATTTTCCATTGTTTTTATTTTTCTCTGATGGCTTGTGTTCTTCCAAGTATGTAACACGTTTTTGTATTAATTTTTTACACATTACATAGACAAATTTGTTGAAGTTCTTCTCATACTTTCTGTCAGCAGATATCATAGCTTTATCGAAGTGTAGAAAAAATTGCTCGTGTTTGCATGTATTGCGCTTTTCGTATATAATAACACATAGATTTAAGAAATTATTGGAATAAAAAGAATTTGCATATCTGAGCATTTTCTTGAGTTACGAAAATTTTTATTTCACGAAAAAGAAGAGATTCCTATAGATATGCTCGATTTATTAGACTTACCAAACAGTTATACAACAATGGATTATCAATAAAAGATAATTCTTGTAGTTATAGATAGAAATTAAAATAAAATTAAAGTTAAAATTCCTTTTTGTAAATAAACAAAATTACAACTTTATATTTTTTTTGTCCTCCTAATATCGTGTATATATCTATCATTCCTCCTCGAAGTTTCACTTGAGAAAAGTATTCTTCGCCATAACTCTTCAACTATGCAAAATAAAAGAAAAAATGTTTCGATAATTATAAATGAAAGGGGGGCCGCAACTCCAATTTTGTTGAATTTCAGATGTGACAGGGGAGGAATCTAGGTAATATGTACTTTGTCCGAAGCGTGGGATGATCGTGGTTCAAGAGTTGTGGCAAAAAGAAGATGTTACTGTGGAGATCAGGAACCCCCACCACCACGTTAAGAAAGGACACGGGAATGACTAAGATCGGGGAGTCGGCGGTAGCCGAGGTGGCTAAGGCGGCTGGCCAGCGCGCAACGAACGTGAAGATCGCGGGTTCGAGTCCCGCGTCCGAGGCTCCCCTTTTTCCGTGATCCTACATTTGAGGGCTCGTCCGGGATGGGGGGAGCACCAATCGCCACACGAAGCCGTTTAAGGTCTTTGTCTGAGACGTAAAATAATAGACACCATGGTCGTAAAAGGTGTGTCAGCGACGCGAAAAATAAATGACATACACACGAAGGAAGTTCTGCGACAATGACATTCGAGGACGAATGTCGTCGCAGGGGGGCCGAGTGTGGAGATCAGGAACCCCCACCACCACGTTAAGAAAGGACACGGGAATGACTAAGATCGGGGAGTCGGCGGTAGCCGAGGTGGCTAAGGCGGCTGGCCAGCGCGCAACGAACGTGAAGATCGCGGATTCGAGTCCCGCGTCCGAGGCTCCCCCTTTTCCGTGATCCTACATTACTAGTTACATTACATTTACTCCAATATACGTAAGTGGTTTCTGTTGTTGACCTCGCCGCGCGTACTGATTCAATGTTTACATTGTTTATTAAAAAGTGAAACAAGGTATCAGTTTAGATTTGGAGGCAGATTGATGGGAGGGGCATCGGGGGAGCCCGTGGATACGTCAACACTATGCATATACACGTACATAGTTGCGGGCCTCCAATCTAGTGACATATACTGAAGCATTCTGGAATATTGGTATCATAGTGAGCTTTTAGCGACCGACGAGACGACTTTCGTAGGGGTCGTCGGCGTACGCGCGGCGGACCGCGTCGCCGGGCAATCGGTTGTCGATACTGGTTGGCTGCGGCCTCACTTAGCTTGGCTTGGCACTGGCATCGTTTCATTTCCCATCGTTTCCCATCTTGGTGCTGATTGGTTCGACGTCGCGGCGTCATCACGCGCTTGCGGTTTTCCCCACCAGCCCACCACTACAAACCGGTTGCCAAGCGGACGCATTTCCCTACAACCAGTGATGCCAGAATCGTGGGACGTGCGACAAATGCTTACCCCCACTATGACCTACCGTCGTCTCCAACTATGGCCTACCGTCGTCCCCCACTTTCTTCCCATCACCGTGTACCAAGCATATTTTTACTCCTGTCCGTGTGAGCTGCCTGTTGGGCTGCCGAGCACACGAACACGGGTAGGGATATGCTTGTGTAAAGTGCGATGGGAAGAAAGTGGAGGATGATGGTAGGCCATAGTGGGAGACGACGGTAGGTCATAGTGGGGGTAAGCATTAGTCCCACGTCCCACGATTCTGGCATCACTGCCTACAACGCTGGTCAGGCGTGCGAGGCGGTCGCGGTGAGGAAAGCCGGCCTGGCGACAGGCACTCTTGCCCAGGGTTCACAGCGATTGATCGCTCTTACCCCGAGATCACGAACGGACAGGTCGCGAGATTTTTTTATATACGCAGGCGAAATCCAATTGTGCACGGCTAGAAGCGGAAGTTGTAGAAAACATATAATTGAATATATATATTCCCCAAAAGCTCATGTGTATATTTACTAAATCTATTATGGATATATCTTATAAAACGCACATATGTATATACGGAGACATTAATCCTTTATAACTCTTAAACCAATATTACTCAGCATACTCCCCCCCCCCCTTTCAACATATCTGAAATTCAACAAAATTAGAGTTGCGATCCTCTTTTGTACTTATTTACTAATGTTTTGTAAGTTGTGCACTTACTGCGAAAAATATATCCACCAATTAATATATCACATATATTAAAATTTATACTCGTTTGAATACGTAATAAAATTGAAAAATTACAATATATACATAATAAGTAGACTGCGGACGTTTATGCACTAAAAATATATCAAAATATGCAAATAAAATGTATGAAATATGACAATATAATATATCAGCATCTACAGAAATATACCAAAATATAGAAAGAATAAGTGGGATATGCATTAAGTATATTGGCAATATGCTGTAATAATGGAACGTTTGTTATTTAGGCAGTATGATTATAATTTAAACTGCAATAAACTATACGCATTTTTTCTGTATTAGCCGTAGTTAATTGATGACTGTTTGGGAATGTGGTAGTTCCGTTCGCCGCCACACTCACTCTCACCATATATCCCGGGGAGTGGAAAGCGCGGCGGATCTACAATCGATGAGCCAATCAGCGCGCCGCTTCGATCGGTTACTGGAACGTTCGAGACGACGCAAAATCGGAAACGAGCATCCATCTTGAAATCGCTCTTGTTCGCATAGTGTGTAGATAACGACGTGTCCCGCGAAGAGAACTCAAAACGCTCATTTCTCAGACTCACGCTCAGTTTCGATTGTAGATCGCCGCGGGTGATGCGCACGTGGTGGTGCAACGTGCAGTGATTCTATCATCTTCGTGGGTTCATATAATCGCGAGACGCTAGACTCACTCTCACTGTATTTGTTCATTTTAAATAAATCGACGCTACTCATTTTAAGTGCTGTAATGTGTGCATCTTTTTACCGTCGAACATAACCTCTCCGACATTCAACGCGCTCAACCGCTTTTTCAATTTCAAACAATGACATTTATCTGTTAAAATAAATTTAGAAGCGGAAAGCGATTGTTCGGAGTCACATGGTGAGATTGAGGAATTTTCAAATTTACTGGCATTGTTTAACTTCCGCTGGATTCTCAGCAAGTTCACCTCATAAAATTTAGTCGACTCGCGAAATGGTTTTGAAACTGGCTTTCCTCTTCAAAACTGGATTTCATTTTGACAATTTTTTTCTTCGACATTTCCAGCTGTAGTCATAACAATCAGCTGAGACGATCGTATACAAGTCGTCGAAGCGAACACGAACGAAACGATCACGGCACGGGCCGTTGACCGGCGCTCCATACATACAAGGTGAATCGCTACAGGTGGTAACCCTTTAGGAGGTGATTATATAGGCTAAGATAAGATGAATATATACAATATAATTTTTTAATACCGCGCTTTCTTTTCGTGAAAATTGACTTTGACTTTTACCAGAGTATGTATAAAGAACTGTGATACACCGGCGTATAACTTTTGGTGCCTAAGGGACACGCGGAGGTAAGCGAAACGGCCTGCGGACAGTGCGACGTATTCCCCTTACCCTCCACGCGATCCTCAGCCCGTATTCAATTCCATGTCCGCACCGTGTTCACCGATGGCACTGATGAGTATTCACAGATATCCACACTTCACAGTAGGTTTGTTCTGGTTCATTACAATCATTAAAAAGAATTAGAATTATATCACGTTTGATGTCATTTTCACCAGAAGAACACCAGCAATCCATTGGTGGTACTTCTGTGAAAATGTAATAAAATATAGAAATTAGCATTTTTATTGTTGCATAGCCTATTGCTGCCTTTGTCTTTATGAGTCTACGGTCTAGGACCTCCGAAGCGCGTGGTTCGAGAGCTTTGACCCGAAAACCCTTCACAGTCATAAATAAAGGTCACCTTCAAGCGATTTTAACACACCGTCAGTGTAAAAGCCAAGACATCGTTTTCAACCAATTTTTAGTTTTACCGTATGGATACGGGATCTGCACAAACATCCCTGATGCGGATAAGAGTGAACTGCTCTATTCCAAAACAAGCAAACGATAATCTTTTACGACGACACTGACGGCATGCAACTGACACGGAACTGATATGTTTGCCCAGACCCTATAACTATACAGTAAATCCTCGTTATAGCCCTGTTTTTACCATGCGTAGTAAGCCCGGTGACTATCCCCCCCATTTCTTGGAATCCTTCGGTCGAGAGTGAGAGAACCCGAGAACGAGCGAGAGGGAACGAAAGAGTCGACGGCAACTTCGTGTCAACTATTTATTTCCCTCTCACTCGCTCTTGGGTTTTCTCATTCGCGGCATTGGCCGCACGGAACAGTGTCCGCAACGCGTCGTACGCCCACCGCTAGCCTCGTTCGTGGGATTCAATAAGAGTGTTTACTGTACTTCGGAGCACGCGTATTTAGCTGAAATTCAAAGTCAATTTTCTCGGAAACGAGGCGCGACATTAAAAAATGGTATTCTATATTTTCATTTTATTTTGCCCTGTAGGATCACCCCCCAAAAGGTTTACTACCAGTAGCGAAACACAATGTATAGACAGAACTTGGAATTCGACGAGCTTAACAGTTATTTTTAACGAGAAGTCAGCTGCACGGTTATGTGTTTTGGTAGGAGAGGACGTTCGCTGTATCAACGGTAAGTGAGTTCTGTTGCAATTATAAAAGCAAATTATAGTGACCTCATACCCAGTGACACGTATGAGAACGACAGAGAAGTGAATAAAAAAGGAACGCTAAAATACTCCTTAGATTTTGTTCGACGTCATTTAATAATTGCGTAAAATCGGTTAATAAATAGCACTTTAATCATCTCTAATTTCTTCATATTAATTGGTAGAGGTTCGAAATAGGTGTTTATAAATACTACATTTTCTTTCACGTCGAATGTCTTTTTAGCATACAGTAATGTCCGGTTTGCTGACGCAGATTTCACCCGCTTAGTTGACGTGGAGACATCCCCACCTGTTCCTGGAATTGATCGATCGGAGCTCGCCAAGGACCCGCGGTATCTACACTCATGATCGACGATGACAGAAACGCTAATGATCCACCGAAATAAGAAACATCAAAGTTTTATATTTCTCACTGTATAATGATGAGCTTGCTTTAATCGAATTACTGAAGGCCTTGCGATGAAAAAAATACCAAACGCGATCATGTTTGAATAATTTTGAGTTAGACATACACCACAGTTGATCCCAATTAAGCTCATAATTTTTCTTCGACTAGGCACATACAAAATCATTTCCCCAACCATTTCTTATTTACATACGACCTGGGGACCTTCGCGACCCAGAACACCCAGACTCGACGCCCGAGCACAACTGAGTCACAAAAGACAAGCTCTAGCCATTAAAAAGGAAATTGTGACGTCCCACTGTTTTTCGCGCGATACTAATTAAAGTCTCCCCCATAAATCACTGCACAACTCCACCAAAATCTCAAAACCGCAAGTCTTACCCCTCTTCCCCAACCATCGGGCCATCTAGAAGTTGTACCGTAGCGGTCCCCATCTCGAGATGGTCAACTCGAAACCCCATTCGACCTACGAGGCATGATCTCCTCCCCCATATCTAAATCTAAACAAGCCTCTCGTCCCAAAAACCTTCTAAACTCGAGACCACGTCTCATCCCCTCTCTATGACCCCCCAAATCAAAGCCACGCTCACCCCTTTCCAATCAAAACATCAAAAATCCTTCCAATGGGTTGAGTACCTCTTCTCGGAAGCCCCAAATAAGAACCCCGAATATTCTATTGCGACGCATATTTCGCGAATGAGTCATCAGTACATCCAAATTATGTATCGCATAGTTTGCACATGAGTCATGGTGCATACCGCGCACACCCCTCACACCTGACATTCCGGCGAATCACATAAATACAAGGGCCCTAGAGGCCGGAGCTCTCTTCTACGGAAATACTCCCGCGAAGTACCATGCGCATATATTATCATTAAATTTATACAACCTTTCAGTATTATATAGAATTAAAATCAGTGACCAACGAATTATCAATCTACGGCAACTACTGTAAGCGATTATTACTAATTATTGTACAACGGCATATCATCTCCGTTTATACCATTTTGTATTGCTAACGCTTATCGATTTATATTATTTTTGCTAACGCTCATTGATTTATATTATTATTTTTGCTAACGCTTATTGATTTATATTATTATTTTGGCTAACGCTTATTGCTTTTCATACTATTATTTGTTGCATATACTCATGTATTTCACGTTCATACATGCATATTGCTATTGCTAACAATTTATTTAAATGTTATGTGCTAATGCTTAATGTCCAACGCATTGTTATATTAACAACCGCTATCGCATTAACGGTGCATGGCATATCCTCGCGCCTTGAAATAAATAAACGCGCTTATTCTAAATAACGTTTCAAATTATTGTATCGATCCTTCGGTTACGAAGATTCCGAATCTTAACAGGCTACTGCAACAGCTGATCTCGGTTCGTGAGCGCCGGGAGTTCTTATAGTGTTTACAAAGCTTACTTTCGCATAGGTCTTACACGACCATACGGATAGACGTATTTCGTGGAAATATTATGTGTGGTTTTTTGTAAAGATGTAGCGGTAAATCCAAATACCAAGCCTAAATATAACCCACGAGTGCTCTAACGGGTGACACCCAGGTGCTCAAGTATTGTTTAAATCATCCCTGGTCGTTCAGTGCTACGAAGCTGGCCTTCGCGCCTGAATCCTTCTAAAGGTAGGATTTCCTAGACACGATTCGCCGCGGCAGCGGATCGCGGCGGCCGAATCCTAAGCACCGCTCTTATGGAGAAGCGTGTATCTGTTTTCCTAGGCGCGTTTTCCAACCGCTGTGTCAGTGCGTCTGTCTCGGCAGCTACCGATATGTATATGTACATATGTATATGTACATATGTATATGTACATACTGTATTGTACAGGGTGATTCTGAAGCGACGCCTGTCAAAGAAATGCCGGCTGGCACCACGTGACAAGGTCAACCTCCCGTGATGCCGCACCGAATTTTATGGCTTTCGACCCTCGAAAGGTTTGGAATACCAGTAAAAGTGGAAAAATCCAAGTTCCACATTTCTCATCAGATCTCTACGAAAACGGTACCAATCGATTCTCTATGTTTCGCCGATGAAACTAACACCAAGAACGACGTAATTCGGAAATATAATGAAGGAAATTAGATGAAAAATTCATTTATATAATTTCTCGGTAGCTTCGTTAAAAATGGTCCGATTTACATGAAATTTGGTATAATTTTCATCGGCAAAACGTAAGGAATCCATCGGTGTAACATCCATTACGATATGGTAAACAATAAACAATCTGGTTTTTCTAAAACAGGTATACCGACCGTTAGAATAGGACCCTTTCAAGTGCTCGAACCCAACTGGGTCCCTTAACACCGCCGCGATCCACCGCCGCGGCGAATCGTGTCTAGGAAATCCTACCTTAACTCTCAATGCTACGAAGCTGGCCTTCGCGCCTGAATTCCTCCTTTCCCTCAATGCTACGAAGCTGGCCTTCGCGCCTGAATTCCTAACCTCACATTGTCATTGTCCTAAAGACCTCCATTCGGGACGTGACAGAAGAATGTCAAGTCCCCGTTCTTCATCGGATCTTGACGGAACTAACAGCAATCGATTCCTTATGTTTTCCAAATGGAAATGGTGCCGAATCCGACATAATTTGGGCTGTAATTAACGAAATTAAATTGAAAAAAATAAATTGCACAATTTAAAGCTATTTTCGTTAAAAATAATCCGATTTATATGGAATTTGGTGTCTTTTAATCGGGAGACTGCTAGGAATCCATTAGTGCCACTTTCGTGTAAATACGATGAGAAATATGGAACTTCACTTTGTGTAAAATTGATGACACATTTGAAGTTCGTCGCTGACCGGCTTCGACGCGTCGCATCGCGGCGCGCCGTGTAAGTACCAAGTCAATCGGGCGATATGTCATAAATTTTACACAAACTCAAGTTTTTTACTTTTTAACGTCGATACGACGGTTGCACGCATGGATTCCTGGCATTCTCCCGATTAAAGGACACAAAATTCCATATATATCGGACTATTTTTAATCTTTCGATACCCACGTCCATTTGGGTCACACGAGCACTCGCGTCGTGCACTGAGTGCACGGCGTCGAATTGTTAAGAAACGTAATCAAATTAGGGCAATAATCTATATCTAAAAAGTAAATACATTAACAAATTTATGTTTTTGTAAATGGATAAAACAAATTAGCTGGTGGGGTCTCAGGACAGTATCTTTTGGGTAAAACCATATCCATGCACTCCGGGCACACGCGCGAGTACCGGAAGGTTAACGAAGATAGCATTAAATTATGTAAATTATTTTTTTCAAATAAGTTCGTTAATTATAGCCCAAATTATGTCGGATTTGACATCATTTTCATTGGGAAAACACCAGGAATCGATTGGTGTTACTTTCGTGATAATTCGATGAGAAATGCAGAACTTAAAATTCTTCCCTTTTTAACGGCTAGTTCTATCTTTGTCTTTCAGGTTCCCCTATTTTCAAGCGCCGAAACCCATAAAACTCAGTGAAACGTGAAATCGGAGCTGTGAAGTTCGCCTACCACCCAATACGAGATACTCTTCGGAGTCTGAAAGTTTCAACTTAACCACGATCAACAGTAAGTAACTCTGTCTCACTAACTCTCAATGTACCTGACTCGTCCTCGACGCAGCCAGAGGCGAGCGAGCCGAAAAGAGATAAGATCGGGTAATTCCGGGAACACTTACTTCCTTCAATAGTAAACGCGACTATGTCCGAGCGCTGGCGCCAGTTACGCGGGCATTACTGTAGTTGACATTGAATAGTTTCTCCTTCAATCACAAAATTGATACCTCTTATTTCATTAATTGAGTCTTGTACTAATATACGTCGATTCCTTTCTACTTTGTACATCTCATTTACTATTTAACGCACTAACTTAAGAATGGATATTAAATGTAGTTTATTTCATTATTATCTTGATGATGCGAACAACTTCACTATATCTGATAAAACGGAGCTTTATTTGTCGTTATGTCTTGAATAATTACTTGGTAATGTGTACAATGTTTATGTACATTATCATTCTTAGAAAATTTACCAGTTAAGGAGTTGATCGAGAGTTTAGTAAGTGAGTTAAGTAATACTGGATTTTACAAAGTAATGTGGAATATGCAATGTAGTGTTTCATATGTTCTTAAAAAAAAATATGCAATAAATGGATAATAAGTAGTAGGTACGGTATATCGTTAAAACCCTCTGATGACAGAAACAAATTTCTACCCAATCTGACTTTATTATCAATTTTCTATAAAAATATGCAATTGCATGAACATCCGCAGTTTAATAATAAATGCTTTCCTACCTTTGTAGATGCGATATCTTTTATTGTCTTTTTCCGAGTTTCACTAAAAAGTGGCTTTTGTGATGGTGCATTGTTGTATTTATTCATTAATTGATTATAGAATGCAGAAGCTTCCTGCGATACATATCCGTAATCATCCTCATCTGGCTGAGAAGGTCCTAGAATGAATAAAAAAAATTATTTATTAATTATACACTGGAATAATATACAGAGTGTTTACTTTAAATGGAAATGGTGAAATATGTGAAAAAATGGTTTTATATGAAAGGGGATATTGTGTGGTATAAATGGTTTCTCTGCAGGTCGAAAAATAGGAGAAATTTCAAGGTAAATTCAATTTGTTTAAATGGGATGTTATATTCTTTTATTCATAATACGATAGCGTTTAGCTCAATAAACGTCGTTCGTCTCAACGAGCTCACGAGTCAACGATGTGCAACGGTAACAAGAGATGTTCAGCAACTCGAAAATGCAAAAAATTTGAAAATTTGAAAAAAATGTATTTGAAATGATGTTAATAATGTACCCACTTTTTGCTTCGACAATGAAAAGGTCCTGTCTTTTGTTTATTTTTTTTTTGTAGCGTGGAGAAATCTTCAAGACATCTCGGCGCATCGGGGGGGGGGGGGGGGGGAATCTTCGCACGCAGTGCTCCCCCAAATGAAACGGCCCTACTGGGTGAAAAGTGTGATTGATACAACACATACTTTGTTTTAGAATATTTTATTTCTATATATGAATAAGATATAATGTACGTATAATGGAAATGAACAACGTGTATTCTTTGTGTCATAATGCCACAAAGACTCTATTCGCGCATGTGCCGAACTATCTCTCCCTATATCCCAAACCGGATGTATGTCCATTCTACCAACAAAAACAGCCCCCTCAAAGAAATTAGAGTTTTCATATTATCGTTAATATCTGCGAAACCGTAAAAGATATCGAAACGAATTTTTATGGTTTTGGATATTCTGCAATATGACGATCAAGAATTTTTGAAGTGTCAATTTTGAAAAAATAATTTGTATCCAAAAATTCCTCAGCACCATATTATAGAATATCAGAAACCATACAATTTTGAATTAAGTAACTTTGTTTTGACTTCTTTTATGATGTCTCAGAATATTCACGATAATATGGAAACTCGCAATTTCTATTCCCGTTTCATCATTGTCGAAACAAAAAATGGTTACGTTATTAGCATCATTTGAAGTACATTTCTGCAAAATTTTAAATTTCTTGATTCGTTCCCCGTAAGTCATATCAAAATCGACAACCAGGCATTGGGGATATCTCTTTAGAAGTCGATCAAAACGCGATGATTCATAATAAAATTTTCGTTGAAAAGTTATTGCAATCAAATTGGGAATTAATATTATTTTGTCGCATTCTTGTGTAGTGTTTACATATTGAATATGCAAAACACAGTAATTGTCTGAAAAAGAATATAAGCACTGTCTAGTATTTTAAATTTGTCTTACAATTTTAAAAATTTCCAATGGACTTTGTTAATATCATATTTATCTATCCTTAACTTTTTTTTAAAACCATAAATTACTATTAAATATTAAATCAGTAATGTCTTTTGGAATATATGTAGATATTTATTGTCTGATTGTCTAAAGAAGGCTCCTTAGCGGGCCCATCGGCTGTACGAGTGGCTCGGGAACGATTCAATGCCCGCTACGTACTTCGTGCGACGTTGTTACGTTGTATAGCATATCGGAAGTCTCTTCCTATCTCCAACCGCAACAAGTCACTCCACGCCAAAGCGATCACATTTTTAGAGACTTCAATCAGAATGCAACATTATGTGAATCACGTGAAATTATGGAATGGTTTGAATCATTGTTTAACGGGTTTTGAACTTGCTTATAAAATATAGGACTTTAAAACGTGTAATTTCTGCCTATGTTCGTGAAAAGATGTACAGTATTGTCTCCGCATGTGCTCGCTGGTCGGGACGGCGTTGAGCTCCTATCGTGAACAGATCCCTAATTCCGAGTGTTCGTTTCTCGCTTCTTTCTGGCCGAAGGGGGGAGCGAGATGGAACGCTTTGCGTGCGCGACGGGTGCGAGCACTCAGATGGAATCGTGACTGCTCGACGCATGCGCGCGACGGTCAGATAGCCAGGCACGGCACGAGTCTTTTTTGCGCCCTAGGCGAACTTTTCAAATGACGCCCTTTATTATAATACATTTATTTGAGATTATTGATAACCTTACTCCGAATTTTTATTCGTAGTTTAATTCACTTATAGTACAACTTGTAATATTTAATTTTAAAATTTATTTTCAACAATACCAGTAATGAAAATATCATTTTGCACCTCTTGTCGACTTTTCGCCCTAGGCAGTCGCCTAATTTTGCAGGGTAAAGTCATAAATAATCTCAAATAAATGTATTTAATGTATTATAATAAAGGGCGCAATTTGACAAGTTCGCCTAGGGCGCAAAAAAGATTTGAGCCGGACCTGCGTCAAGATTTTGCGAAGCGGTTCCCGTGCTCACCGTAAGTGCTTGCGACCATCGCGCACGCTCGTCGTGCATGCAAAGGGGCAAAACATCAACGCGTCGTTTGTCTCGTACCGTCCTCGCTCGCTTTCAGTGGCTATCGCTCGCTCTCGTTCCATCTCGCTCTTGCCTTCGCCGGACAAGAGTGAGACAGAAGTGGTGGGGATAGCGACAAGCACGTATCGTGTGCACCAAACCGAGCACATACGGAGACAATACCGTACCTATGAATTTTTATCTCTAAAGCTATCAACAGCATTGGGTTAATTTACTTTTATTTTAATTGAGAATTGATCTTCCGGAATAAAGTCTTGAAATTATACAACTATTTTTGCACGCTAGAGACTTGCAGGCAAATGTTTTTCATAAATTTCGACACGAAATCATTCTTTTAAGTTGTCTGTCAGTTATTGCGGGCAGCTGATTATATAATTCGTACCTCATATTATTTCAGTAAAGTCTACAAACAATGTCGACAGAACAAGATATTTTTATCTGTAACGGAGCGCACCTCCGTTTTCAACAGCTTACTGCTGCGTTAATTTTAATGGTATCATTCTAGATTAATAATTTTAAGCCATGTTTAAAACAACGAGTTGGAGTCGAAATTTACGATAGCAAACGATATGGAAAACCCTCGCTGCTTCAAAATAAGAATGTCGTATCCATAAAATACCGAAACTGGTATTACATACGAGGTGAACATCAGTGGCTAATTCGTGACGCAATCTTAATATTAAGAGAATATAAAGTAGAAAGTTTATATGTTTGTGTATTTGTCTGTCACCTAAAAACTTTCGAACGGTAAACTCTTGGACCACAAAATGTGCATCCTCTCATTATGCCTGGCCAATCCCAGCGAATGTGACTATTTTCACCAAAAAAGGACAAAAATTTTTTTAGAAAGTCAGAATTTAAATTCCAGGCGAAACCGAGTATGTGGTAAAGCTAATATAGCCATAAACAGACGTATCCGCGAAGTACTCGCGAGGCAACCCTGTTAATCCCCGAGACAATTTTACAACCACCTTTGCCGTGTTCGCTTTAGGTAACCTGAAAGGGGCCCTTCTCTACCGTGACGGTTAATTAAAGAAAGGAAGAAGACTGAAACCTCTTCTAATATTTCAGGTTGAACAAAATCCCTGACATCAAGTACAAATGTGATCGGTTTGGCGTGGAATGAGTCTGAATAGAATAAGAATCTATGGGAAACGATGGGAAACGAAACGGCACCAAGCCAAGCAAAGTAGCCAAGCCAAGCAAAGTAGCCAAGCCAAGTGAGGCCGTAGCCAAGCAGCGTCGACAACTGATTCCCCGACGATACTGGTTGGCCGTGGTCTCACTTGGCTTGGCTAGTTGACTTGGCTTGGCGCTGGCGTCGGTTCGTTTCCCATCTTGGTGTTGATTAGTTCGACGTCGCGGCGTCATCACGTGCATGCATGGACGTGCGTAACTTCCCCCACCACTAAATAGTTTGCCAGACGTGACAGGTTTCCCCACCACGCTGCCCGCCCGTACCCGTCGCATATTGAATTTTCCATTAATTTCATTATCTTCTTAAAAAAAAATTGCTGCAAATGACTGCAACTTTGCATCGTCCAACGTGGCATAACCCCTTAAAGCGTCTGAGGCAATTGCCTATAGCGCAAACCATGAGGGGGCACAAAAGTGCAGCTGCTCTTATTGAACGGTGCAGCAGATATATCTAATAGTAGCACGTTGTTTAACGTAATGAATAAATTATTACACATTATAATATGGGTGCACAGTACAACAAATTTTGACTTTTTTTCGGACTTGTAACATTCAATAGCCGTTTCTTATAGGTTTTCGTGCCCTGAAACCGAATCCGCAAACCGTTTGTCGCCATCACCCTTAGTTTTTGAGAAAATCGATTTTGAAAAAAACTGCAAATTTTCAACTTTGCACATCTTTTGTGTCGAAACGGTAATAGTTATTTGATTGTTCGTTGCGTCAAATTATTCTATGAACCCTTCCGAATTCAACAATATAAGTTATTATTGCATTATGAACATTTAAATATGCTTAAACAACGTTCAAAGGGAAAATGACACCCGCAATGCACCAATTTTTGCAGATATGTTTCAATTTATTTCCAAAACTGAGGGTCTGAGAGAAGATCTGACCATTCCACGCAATGCAGCAGACAGTTTCCCTTCGGAAAGCGTCAACAGAAGTGGTAAATCTCGTTTTGTTTTCAATACAGAAGCGAAATAGTTTGGCAAAACGCGCGGAGCCGACAGTGGTAGTCACGCGCGTTAAGCGATAGTGTTACGCTGAGCGGCAGTGGATCGCGCGCCGCCGTTGACTACCACTGTCGGCTCCGCGCATTTTGCCAAACTATTTCGCTTCTGTATTGAAAACAAAATGAGATTTACCACTTCTGTTGACGCTTTCCGAAGGAAAACTGTCTGCTGCATCGCGTGGAACGGTCAGATCTTCTCCCAGACCCTTAGTTTTGGAAATAAATTGAAAAATATCTGCAAAAATTGGTGCATTTCGGGTGTCATTTTCCTTTTGATCGTTGTTTAAACATATTTAAATGTTCATAATGCAATAATAACTTATATTGTTGTATTCGGAAGGGTTCATAGAATAATTTGACGCAACGAACAATCAAATAACTATTACCGTTTCGACACAAAAGATGTGCAAAGTTGAAAATTTGCAGTTTTTTCAAAATCGATTTTCTCAAAAATTAAGGGTGATGGCGACAAACGGTTTGCAGATTCGTTTTCAGGGCACGAAAACCTATCAGAAACGGCCATTGAATGTTACAAGTCCAGATGGCTGTTGTACTGTGGGTGGTATTATAATATAACTATTTGTGGTGTACATGTGTGTAATAGAGAAAGAGAGAATGATGGATGATGAGTTGTCGTGTTTATGCCGAGCTATGGAAAAATAAATCGCCATCGCAACGAGCGAAAAAGGAACGCCAGTTGTGTTTATGACGTTGAAGACGACAGTTTTCTTGCCGTATCCTGTATTGTAATAATTATGTTACTTTTAATAACCATTTGTTTTATCACATGTGCAGGGTGAGACACGTTAAACAGAACACCTAAATATCTCCGTTATTTGTAGAGACGAAAAAAGTTTATTTACAAGAAATATATGCAATCGAGGAGGCTATAACATAGTAGTAATAATTTCCTTTTATGCGGAGGATCTTCAGAGATTTCAAGATCATCTATATTTTTTTTAAATGAAATGACATATTTTTTTACGCACATCGATTCTTCGAAACATTCTACGAAAAAAAAATACGCATGGTTTTTCTAAAGACGCACAAAAAGAAAATTTTCTCTCACATACAGGTTGATTCTCTTGCGACGCTCCTGAAAGAGATGCCGCGTGACAACCCGTGGCGGAAAGAACGCCCCGCGATGCCTCACCGAGTGTTATGGCTTTCAACCGTTGAAGGGGCTTGTAATACCCATTAAGAAGTGAGAAGTCTCAAGCTCCGCGTTTCTCATCAGATCATTGCAAAAATATTTCTCCGACGAAAATAATACCAAGAAAGACGCAATTCAGATCATAATGAAGGAAATAACATGAAAAATTGATTTCCATAATTTCAAGCTAACTTCGTTGAAAATAGTCCGAGTTACATGATATTTGGTATGATTTTCATCGGAAAACATAGGGAATCCATTGGTGTCAGTTACATATCGATACGATAAAGAATAAAGCATTTACTTTTTCTGAATCAGGTGTGAATCATCGGCCGAGCGCAGCGAATCGAGGTTGCCAACCCGCAGTCGAGGGTGATATATTCATTAGAGCTTCTTGGCACTCAAAACTAGCCACTTCCTGGTAGAAATGAAAAGTTGCACAGTGTCAATAACATTCATTTTTCGAAGTTTGTTGAATATCTAGCTCTTTTTGACCATATAATGAACGAATATTTCCGCAGAATGTTTTCGCGACACCCGGTTACCGATAATTAATTCCCGTCCCAGCAATAGACTGCGTGCGGTCCTCGCTACTCGGACAGCGCTAGCCGCGTGACTTAAGAGGGTAGTGTAAATTGACCGGTGACTGAACAGTGACCAGTGAATGAACAAATTGATTTTTTTTCGTGTATAACATGAGTACTATTTCAATGAAAACACTGATCTTAAATTTAGAATGAAGGGAAATTTATTGATATAACGGCGACACCAATATTTTTTGACTCTATGAACGTCTTAAGCGCATATTCATTTTTTTGTTTTGTGGTTTCGGGTGCTGCCACTCACGGCGAGAAACTTAGTATGAAAACACGTGCGAGGACAGTTAACCATTATATTGTGTAAAGTGTCAAATAATTGATTCCCAAGGTATATAATAGTTTTTTCAACTGTTGATATTATTGTTAATGTAATGTGGCTTGGCGTGCGAAGTTCGGTGATTGATTAGGCGGCGCGAGCTGTGACCTGAACTACTGTTATGCATGGGCATCAATGTTCATGCTTAGGCTTCGTTAGTAACACGTTAGTAACAAACGATACTTCGTATGCGATAGACGCTATTCCGGTCTGTTTATAATTCGTTCAATATTAAAGCGCTTTACACAAATATAATTCCTATTCATTTTTCACCATCGTTTATACGTTGCATCAATAATTATCAATCTTCAATTTCAGTGAAACATATTGAATAAATATCGTTAAATATTTACAGACTTATTCAGACAACCAAATATTCATTTTATTTTACATGACATAAAAAAAAGGAAAATTGTTCCTTATAAACGCTTTAAATCTACGCAGGAGAACATGCAAAATGCATTAGAAGCAGTGAGGATTGGAATGATACTGTGTAAAACAGTTAAAAATTATAGCGTACCAAAATCAAATCTAAGTGCAAAATTGACTGGTAAAAATCCAGAAAGAGGAAAGATGGGCCCCTCTTCAGTCTTGGCAGAAGAGGAAGAAAACCGATCAAAGCACTGGATTTTGAACAAGGCAAAACTAGGAGTTCCAATGTATCCCGAGGAAGTCAAAGTTACTGTGCAACATGTACTTAAGGAAGCAACGACAACCTCAAATTGTCAGGAGAAATACCGAAATTATTTCAAAATGTCAGGGCTGCACTGACTGAAAAAGGTATAAGAGAGTGGTTCGGCGAAGTCAAGGATTTTTGGCAACAAATCAATAGCTCTTGATGTTCTTACAAAGCCTAAAAGCATTTTTAATAGTGACAAAAAAGGCGGAAAAATTTGTCCAAAAACTGGTAAAATGTTAAGACCCAAAGACGAAAAGAGTTTCTACGAAATAGCTAGTGAAGAAGAAAAAGAATCGATAACTGTGTTGTGCACATTTTCTGCAAATGGTAATTACGTACCACCCATGTTAATTTACCCATTGAAAGAATTCCAAGAGAAATTTGGAAATTCCAAACTTTGTTTCAAGCACATGGCCCAATGGTCGGCTCTGAAAGTGGGTGGATGGTCTGCAAAACATTTTTTTTTAATACATGGCCAATGTGTTTTATTCGATGTGTTTGGAGAATGAGGTGGGGTTTCGAGTCACTTTTTTCCTGGATAGACACAAATCCCATTTAAGTTTGGATGTGTCTAACTTTTGTAGGCAACACAATATAATTTTTTATTGTTTACCACCCAACGCAACTCACATTATACAACCATGCGATGTATCTATTTTCAAGCAGTTAAAAGAAAAGTGGAAGAAAGTTAGTTCTAGAGCACAAACAAAAAACACAGAAAGCCATTACAAAAGCAACTTTTGCTCCCCTGTTCCAAACGGTTTTCAATCAGTTTTATAAAAAGGAAACAATACAGATAGGTTTTATGCTATTGATTATAACAAATGCATCAGTACAAGACGAAATATGATTTTCAACACATCATCAGATGATTTGTTGCCGTCTCAAGAGGATTACAGTATACACTCGCGTGCACACACGTGCTATCATTATGTTCTCAGGGATAAATTCAGAATTCTTCAAATAAGGCGAATAGTATACAAACATTATCTCCTAGTAATATAATATATAATCGCAAACTGTAACTTTGCTATCTTTCCCTGACTTTATCAACAAAAGTCGTGAAACAGGGGACGGCGAAATGATAGCACACTTGAGCTTTCATCAAGATTTCTTACTGTCTGTCTGTATTTCGATATTTCTGTATTTTGACTTCTGTCCGCGGCGTCGGGAATACGCACGACACTAAGGAGGGGGCCATGACAGGATTGCGGATAGTCGTACATAGCGTCTAATGCTTGCTTGACGACGGAGATGCCGACCTGTCATCGTCGGCTCTATGTTTCCTTGACGCGATTTCCTTGACGACGAAGGCACACTGCGTGAAACGGAGATTGGGCGGCAAAGCACTACGCTAGATGGCGTTGGTGTAGAGAGTCTGTGGGGAGCGGTACCCCCCTCCACAGGGACTGTCCTGGGAGTGGGGAACCGGCCGCGCGCGCTGGCAAGCGTTGCCATGCGGCAGATCATTGCCATCCGAAACGTCTAAGGTTAAGGAGTTCTCCGACGTTATCTTTGATTGGCGTTAAGTGTTTCGATAGCGATCTTTGTATCGCGCAATAAGACTGATTGTACTTGATAGTTATTATTCAACACTACAGCATATCTACCTGGCTGTTGGTGTTTATATTAAAACCTAGATTAGCCGAAGAGGCACAATCTTTTATTCGACCTTTACACAATCTACAGGGTGCCCGCGGGAATACTGATCAGACAGATATCTAAAGGACTGAAGATAAAAAATTTTTTTAAATGGAATTGCATGGTTCGAGGGGGCCAATTTATTAGCGCAGACGAATTTCTTTATGGATTATTATTTTAAAAGATACGATGGTCAAGTTCGGCTTTTTTAAATGGAACTATTTTTTTTTTTTTTAATAGATCACTTGATAGTGCGTTCCAAGACAAATTCAATAAACTTTAATGTATATACTTTACTTCCACGGGTTTTTGAGATATTGCGCTTGTAAATTTACTGATTTTCCCTGAAAGAAAACCCTCTGGAATAGCAAGCACCGGGGGCGGTCTTGCTGGCGCCGCGGGTGCCATTGCCTGTTGAAACAGATACCCACCTGCCAAAGGTCTACGCCAGGAATGGCAGGCCCAAAGGCTGGACAATTCTTTTCCGTCAGAAGTGCTACTTAGGTAGGAACATCTGCGCACCGTTAATGTTTCAAAACGTCATAAAATTTACTTAGAGTTTGTGGGCAAGGAGAAGTAGAAAAATATGACTCAATTTTCAACTTGAATAGTCTTTCATTTCGCATTTGCTTCTACGCTCGGATGGCCGGTTATTTTGGGAGGGATGCAGGTTGGATTGGTTAAAGTTAGGAGGTGCGAAAGTTGCTAAACCAAATTTCAACCATAGGGAGCAGATTGTATTAGGACCAATTGGATTTGCATCCCTCGCAAACGGCTGCTCTCTTGAAGAGACCCTCTTCACAGCAATACCTCCCCCCAATGCCCACCTTCTCTCGCACATGTAGCTCGTGTTTATACTCGAGAGATAAGGGATCTATGCGAATTTTTAGGGAAGACCTCGCGTCGACAGCGGGCTACCTCTTTTCTTCCTGTGTCTGTCCAGGAGGCGTATTGACGGTAGATTGTAGGAGCATAGATGTCTAGATGCCAGTTATTGAATTCAGTAGACGATAGAAATACTTTATTAAAAAACACTTATGTACTATAATTAAAGTAAATCGTATTCCTCGCGGGAAGGAGTATTGATAATGGTCGAAATTGTGCCTTACTTCGCGCAGACCGATTACATGGAGGGTAGTCGGATCACACACTGCACAAATGATACAGAGTGATTCTGGAGCTACGCCCGTCGAAGGATGCGACCTGGTACCCCGTGGTGAAGACAACCCCCGCAGAGTGCCTCACCCAATTTTATGGCTTTTTCCGGAAAAATGAATGAATCCTGGGCCGAACGTAGTGAATTGAAGTCGACCCCCAGCAGTCGAGGGTGAAGTATCCATTACAGCGTATTAAGAAATTCTTTTCTTCGTTGTATTGAAAGCGAAGTGACGCCAATAGATTCCTTATGTTTTTCTGATGAAAATCATACTAAATATCATGCAAATCGGACTATACTAGAATTCAGTTTTATTGGCCGGTGAGTTTCGTGAGGGATATTCTCCCACCACACCGCTTGCCTGTCTCGGTGCACCTTTGCTCTACGTTCTCGCTCTCTCCTGGGCTACGCCTACTGATCGCGCGGTGGGAATTGGTGTCCGTGAGGTACGTACACACGCAGCGAACCATCCCCACCTCTTTGAGCACATTGACGTAGGAGATCAGCGGGCTCCAGCTACCGCTTATGGAGGGGGAAACCCCTACAGGAGCGGTGGTATGTATGTGTGACTGACGCATGCAGGCACAGTTCATGCACACATAACCATCGCTCTCTCCTGTAGGTGTTCCCTCTCCATCAATGGTAGCTGGAGTCGACGATTCCTGGTTATTAAGGAGCCCGGCGACTATCCCCACAATTTCTTGAAATTCTTTGATCGAAAGTGGGAGAAGCCGGGAACGAACGCGAGAGGACAAACGAATCACACGTAGTTGCTGTCGGCTACGAAAGAGAGAAAGCATCATAATTTGTCTCGCTTCGTCGTTCACGTGCATCGTACGCTCCAGAGTTGCGCAAAAGCTTATCTAAATAAAAATTTCAAATAACCAACAAAAGATAAATAATTTTTATTCGTTATTCGAGGCTCGAATAATCGAAGTTATCTTTTTTCGAAGAGCAACGAATAAAGATAATTTTTTTATTGGATGAAAATTTATTCGACGAATGTAGATAACTTTTTTATTCGAAGGTTTTATTTGAATAAATGCGTCGAATAAATTTTTCATCCGTAGCATTTATGTTTTCGAAGCCTGCGACTAACGCCATGAATAACTTTCGTCAGCGTCGAGCGTGTTTATTCGAGCCTCCTAAGGTCGAGCTCGGCCGAGTGGCGTGCGCCGAACACAAAGTACGGGCGCGAGTTTCGACGCTGATGAAAGTTATTCGTGGCAAATACAAATAGCTTGTATCTAAAGAGTCCGATTTGCATGATATTTGGTATGATTTTCATCAGAAAAATATAAGGAATTTATTGGCCGCACTTCCCTTTCAATACGACGAAGAAAAGAATTTCTTAATACGCCGTAATGGATATTTCACCCTCGACTGCTTGGGGCCGCGTGTGACTCCATTCCTAGAGGCTCCCTGATTTCGCATCAGGTTCGTCCTCGCCCGTCAATAATCCTAGCGGCTCCCTGATTTCGCATCAGGATTGTCCGCGCCCCTAACTAACAAACTCATAAACCGTATTCCTTGGGAAATACCCTTCTCGCCGGCCTCTCGCGTTGACGCAGCCCCGGCACGTAACAGGTTTTTGGATATGTTTTAGAGGACCGAAAAATAAGAAATACGTGTCTTTTTGTTTTGGCCTGCTTGAATGTTTAGGGGGTGAAGCCACCCCTCTAATGTTCATACGGGGTACAAAATTGTGTTGAGTAAAACTTCATATAGATTTCATTTGCGTCATAATTTACTGTATGGACGATGTTCTTGTCGTCAGTCACCATTATTGGAGGGTAAACTACCCGTAATCGTTTCAATACGTATTTAAGAGACTTGAAAAGTGTCAAAAATGTCATAAAAAACTTAAAAAACCATAAACACAAATTATTTTATGGTGACACATCAGTGGTTTTATGCCCTCTCATTGCTACCGACAACGCCCTGTGAACAACCCCTAGTTAGTCAGCTACATCGGGCTTACAGAATTCAAGCAGACTATTTTGTGAAAATTGACTACAAAATGATGGAGGTAATTTCAATCTTGCTTAATGAGAAAATAGCCCCCAAGTGCACAGTTACATTATTGTAAACAATGAAGACATTTACTTATTGCATTAATTCTTTTTAACTTAAATTTTTAATCTGAATTTCTTACAAGATATATACAGTTTACGAAACGATCACTTAAAGTATTTGTATATATACTATCGGAGATCTTACGGTTCATATTTGTTACAAAAGTGGTATTCATGAAAAAAATGCTTTAAACAATATGCTTTTTACACCAGGAGCATCTAACTATCGGTGTTTCATCGCAGAGTGCACATTTCATTTCCGTATTCTGTTCAAAAGCAAAGTATAGAGGATTCACAAAATCTCCTAATTTTTGTTCTATGTATCCACTTTTATACCACGGATACTGGAATAGATTTATATATCTGGGTGAAGACAATTGGTTATGTACAAGCGATTGTAATTTAATTACATTATTTCTTAAATGAAAATTAACGTCATAGTTATGCAAAAGTACATCGTCGGAGAAACGCCTAACATAATTCTTCCACACCCTAAATCCATAAACATCTAGAGGTTGGATTTGTCCAGTGGTACCTTTTGGTATCATCATAATTATAATTTCTTTGCCCACTGGTGTCGCATCACGTACATCTTGTTCACAGTGCCCACTCCAAAAGTCTACCAACAACACACTTGTTTGTTTGGTTTTAGGAAAAAAGACTTCTTCCAACCAGGTTTTGAAATGAGCTGCAATATTAAATTAAAATTCGTCGTAACTACACATATATGTATAGTTAATTTTCAATTATCAATAAGAATTATCTTTAATTAAGATAATTTCAAAATATACATTACCAGATGTGAGTTTTCCAGATTTTGATGCCGTCACGTACACGTTCGTTGGCTTAAATAATGTTTTTTGAACTATTGGTCCAAATTCTCCATTTGCTTCTTGCAAGACCATAAAGAGGGGTGACAACAATCTTCCATCCGCAGTTATTGTTGGTTGTATTGTATAACTATGTGTCGTTGAAAATACAGATTGTACAACACATTCTACTTTTTTTTGTGCCTTGCACTGCTAAGGTTCGTCCAGAATGTATTGCTAATTGAAATCCACTCTGGTCTGAATTATATATATTGTCAGGTCCGATTGTGGCACTCAAAGGCTTTACTTCCTTAACAAAGTCTGTAGCTCTGACTTTTAATACTTCATCGTCTTCTATTGTTCGTGTAACAAATTTGGTTATTTTCCGTGAAACAATGCGATGAGCTTTTTTAAAATTATTTACCCATTTTCTAGAAGTTTTAAAAACCATGTTATCATTACCCTGCTTCTTATATGCCTTCAAAGCCCATCGTCGAATATCTCTGTCATGTAAAATATAACCGGCATCAATAGCTTCCCTCAAATTTTGTATTAAATACTCGGAAATTTGTGCTAATCTTTCTCGTTTGGTTCCTCCTACTTCAATTTGATGAGCCCATCGCCGTAATTGCCGTTCAGAAGAAACATATTTAAAATTATGTTGAACTGCATTAAGCTTACGCTTTTTTCCTCCGCCATTCCAAAATGCAACTGCTCTCCGCTTATAGTCAACATCAATATCTTTATCACATTGAGAACAAACTCCTGTATATGTTTCTTCAGACCAATTTTCATCATTATCATCTTCATCCACAGCTTCAACTTCACACTCTTTAAACTGATCCAGAAAGTCCAATGAAAACTCTTCCGAAACTTCGACTACATTAAATTCAAATATGCTATCAAGCAACATCTTTTGTATAGATTCTTTTAATTGTACTTCCTCCCTTGTTATAGGAGTTTCCATCAAGTACATACTTTGAAATGTTACTAATAATAATTTGATCACGTTCAGCGGATTAATAATCATTTTTAATCGCGAGAACTGTAGTTGCAAATTCTGTGAACACGTGAAGCACTCGGATGTGACTGAAGAACAAACCAGTTTTCGAGAAACAACGTACCGCAATCTTGCAGAAAATATCGCGTAACTCGATATAAGTGCTATTTTTAGCGTCATAACAATAGCGTGGGGAAAAAGATTCAAGTCAAATGCAGCTGACCGTACATGTTCCGTATGAAAGAAAACCGCTGCCAATTCATTGGCACTTGGCTTCCTCAATTTTTTTTATTTTTCCAATATTTTCATTTTAGCTTATTGAACTCCCATTGAGGGTATTTGTAATTATAAAGGCAATTTAGAGCTCCATCTTTATAAAGTACTATTTACCTGAATTTCCTTTATATTCGTTCAAAGCTTACGCTCCTTTTAAATATCTTATATAAGCCCGACGTAGCTGACTAACTAGGGGTTGTTCACAGGGGGTTGTCGGTAGCAATGGGAGGGCATAAAACCACTGATGTGTCACCATAAAATAATTTGTGTTTATGGTTTTTTTTAGTTTTTTTATGACATTTTTGACACTTTTCAAGTTTCTTAAATACGTATTGAAACGATTGCGGGTAGTTTACCCTCCAATAAAGGTGACTGACGACAAGAACATCGTCCATACAGTAAATTATGACGCAAATGAAATCTATATGAAGTTTTACTCAACACAATTTTGTACCCCGTATGAACATAAGAGGGGTGGCTTCACCCCCTAAACATTCAAGCAGGCCAAAATAAAAAGACACGTATTTCTTATTTTTCGGTCCTCTAAAACATATCCAAAAACCAAAGTAATCGGAGATGAACACCTGAAAATCTTATAACTTTGGGGGGTGGTTGCACCCCCTAAATATGAAAACGGGCCGCTATAAAAAAACACGTATATCTTATTTTTCGATCCTCTAAAACATATCCAAAATTCAAAGCAATCGGAGGCGGACACCTGGGAACCTATTCTTGTAAGTAATGCTCTCTCTTTCCCGTCCTCGAGTACGTGGTTTGTAAAACTTCGATCATTTGTGACATTGCCCGACATCATCCGATAAAAATAAAGTATTATGCATTGGCGTTTGGCAACGGTTCATGGCGTGCGCGTGCGCGTGTGACGCTCGGTATATGTACCATTCAGGAAAGACTAATGTTGGAGAGCTGGCGTTGGGGAAGTTGGTTAAGCGGCTGACTCGTAACGCGGAGGTCTTGGGTTCGAGTCCCATCGCCTTGAGATTCTGTTTTTTCATATCCACGAATTTGTTCGACGCCGTTTGGATATCTACAGCTCAAAGATGAAGTCCTGGTACGACAGTTGCGTCCATGCAGTGGAGTTCCAGCCCGGAGAACAAGTGTGGTTGTTCCAACCACGAAGAGTGAAAGGAAAGTGTCCGAAACTGCAAGCGGATTGGGAAGACTCCTACAGGATAACGGATAGGATCAACGACGTGGTGTACAGGATCCAGCGTTCACCCCGGAAGAAGTGCAAGGTGGTCCATGTACGTCGCCTTGCGAAATACGAGGGACAGTTCCAGTGAAGAAATAACCATGAACGAAACGCCAGGACTCCGAAGATGCAAGACCGAAGATTAGTTTAAGCTAATTCGGTGGACTGGGCTGCGGAGGCTACCTTCGTAGCCCGGCCCCCGTTCTTGAGTTTGTTTCAGGGAACACGATACCCCACGACGAGGGACAAGGTGTCGGGGGACTGCCACCGCGGCCTGGATACGCGTTCCCGAATTCCCCGAATGTGCCACAACAGCGTGGCGGTCCACAGCGGGGCGCGGACATACGTGAAACCGCCCCGCTAGCCCCCCTGGAAGAGATTCTGTGACCCACTGGGGCTCGTTCCCGGTATGGAGGATACCACGGGATCCCCAGGTAGCGAAATGCAAGGGGTGGACAGCAGACGGGAAATGGCATCTCCAACCACCAGTCGGACAAGCGGTGCAACTGCTTGGATCGGCTGGAGGGGATGTCGCGGAGACGGGAGCGTTAACAGGACGCACAGGACGGTCCCCTGGAACAGCACCAGAGGCCACGAAGAGGAATGGGGCCATCAGGAAGTCAAGGATTGGAGAACTGGAGACGACAAGAAGAAGAGGAACGGGCCGATAGCATGCTCATGACTTGTGACCCCCTGCTTTCGGTCCCCGTCTCGTCTTTCCGTCTTCCCGATTCTGTCCGGCTCCACCAGATTCTCGTGGAGAAAGAGAGAAAGTAATGTCCGTCCATTGTTTACCAGGGAACCCGGAACGAGAAATCATCGGAGCAGCCGAGGGTTTCACGTGTCCGGAACCACCAGAGGATGAGAACTTCGAGCAGGGCCGAAGGAGGATACAACACCGCAACCTGCCGCAACCGTCGGGGGACGCTCGAGGGAACGAGGAATGCAGCGAATTAACGAGGGATGTTCCGGAAGCACGTTGGAGATCAGGATGACGAAAGGCGGAGTCGTCGCGGGATTCTTGACTTGAACCTCGACGGCTGAAAAGTCGAAGAGTCCCGACCGTCAGAAGAACTGGATCTCTCCGGCTGTCTCTGCCCAAGAAGAAGATGCGCCATCGAAGAAGAAGAAAGCCGTGCAAGAAAGAAATACACAAGTACGAAGACGCAAGTGGAGGGCAGAGACATGGAGATACGGATCAACGTACCCACACCTTGCCCAGGGTTTTTGGGTGGTTTTCCCCTCGGGTGTGAAGGCGAATGTCGAGGTGACGGTCTGAAGAGGCCACCCAGCGTTCTCCACTCTTCTGGACCAGGGTACAACTGCAGACGACGAAGAAGCTGCAGCGGTCGGGACGACCGCTCCTCGAGAGGGGGGAGCAGTGTTGCGGGCACCCAAAGTATAGAATCCATGGCCCCCTGATGCCCGCGACGAAGACAAGAGGACAGTGAGAAGAAGGCGATCGGAACGATCGCCTGTCAAGCTGTCATTCGAGAGTCAGCCGCCATTACAAGCAGACGTATCGATATTCACATTCCCCTGCCTAAGAGATTATATTCCGTTACCTTTGTTCTGTTACCAGTCCTGTTAATGTTCTGTTATTCTTGTTATACATTAAAGTCATATTATGTCGAACGCAAAACGTAACATCCTCTTCATTTTTCCTCGGATCCAATCGGAGTATCCCTGCTCAATGTCCTCTTCTTCCTCTACTTCTGGGGGCAATCCTCTCCATAACTGCAGGGGTAGGCGAAGTTCCTGGCCATACAGGATCATCGCTGGCGTTAATTGAGTAGCCTCATGTCGTGCTGATCTATAAGCGAGGGGAATCCATTCGTCCCAATCCCGCTGGTGCTCTGAAACAAACATTGCAAGATATTGGAGTAATGTCCTATTCAAGCGTTCTACCAGCCCATCGGATTGAGGATGCAGGGTAGTTGTTCGCGTTTTCCTGATTCCCAGCAGCTTCAGCAATTCTTTGAACACAGAGGATTCGAAGTTCCTTCCTTGGTCCGTGTGTATCTCCAACGGTACACCATGACGACATACTAAGTTGTGCAGAAGAGCTCTTGCCACTGTGACAGCTCGATGGTCTAGCATCGCGATTACTTCCGGCCACCGGGTAAAGTAGTCCGCCACGACCAACATAAACCTATTCCCGGCCTGAGACCTCGGGAGCGGACCCACAACGTGCAGGGCAAGCCTCCCGAACGGAGCTTCCACGTTGTATACTTTCAGATTCCCTGCTCCTCTCTGACGTGGTCCCTTCTTCGCCGCACAGGTGTCACACCGCCGGCACCACTCTTGAACGTCCTGTCGACACGTAGACCAGAAGAACTGTTAGCGGATCTTCGCCAAGGTCTTGTTCACTCCCAACTGTCCAGCTGCTGGCGCATCATGGAACTCCTTTAGTAGTCCTGCAACCCTTTCGCGCGGCACCACCAAAAGCCACGAGGTCGTTGTACCATCGTGGGACTCCCATTTCCTCAAAAGCAAACCTTCGTGAACTTCCAGCGAGTCCCAGATTGACCAGTAATATTTCAGCTGTGGGGAGAAACTAGCAACATCTTGCCAGCCGGGCTTCTCTCCTTCCCCCTTCTGTTTAAGGATGAAACTGATCTCTACATCCTTCTCCTGATTTCGTTTCCAGTCGCTCTTCCTTTCGTCGCAAAATATCCTGTGAATCTTCTTCGTGGTATGCACTTCCTCTTCTGCTTCTTTCTTCTCCAGTCGATTGCAGTTCTTACAATTTTCTTCGATGCAAGGTCTTCGTGAAAGTCCATCAGCGTTTCCATGGGCTTTTCCTTCTCGATGGCAAATCTCAAAGTCATATTCTTGTAGTCGTTCGATCCAACGGGCGACCTGTCCTTCAGGGCGCTTGAAGGTCAAGAACCAGCGAAACGCTGCATGGTCCGTCCTTATGAGGAATCTTCGTCCATAGAGGTAGTGATGGAAATGTTCGATGGATTTCACTACTGCCAGTAGCTCTCTCCGGGTGACGCAGTAGTTCCATTCCGCTTTTCCTAGGCTCTTGGAGAAGTAGGCTACGACCTTTTCCTGTCCTTCATATTCCTGTGAGAGGACGCCGCCAATAGCGAAATTAGAGGCGTCCGTGTCCAGAATGAAATCCTTGTCTACCACTGGGTAAGCTGATACCGGGGCTCCGGTTAGTTTCCTCTTCAGTTCCTGGAAAACTCCTTGGCATTCTTCGGTCCATTGATAGTTCTGTTTGGTCTCGGTGAGGCGATGCAGACGCTTGGCGATCCTGGAGAAATCCTTTACAAATTTCCGGTGGTATGTGCACAATCCTAGGAAGCTTCTTAATTCCGTGACGTTCTTCGGCTGTGGCCATTCCGAAATGGCTTTAATTTTCTCCGGATCCGTCTTAACTCCACTCTCCGTTACAATATGGCCCAGATATTTTACTTCTCGGCAGAAGAAGGAGCATTTCTTGGGGCTCATCAATAGTCCAGCTTGACGTAGCCGTAAAAACACTGTCCGAAGGCGTTGGAGCTCCTGCTCAAAGTCATTCCCGTAGATGATGATGTCGTCCAAGTAAACCAAGCAGATTTTCCAGGTCAGGTCTTGAAGTACGTCCTCCATCAGTCGTTCGAATGTTGCAGGGACGTTGCAGAGTCCAAAGGGCATCACTTTGAACTGCCACAGTCCTGTCCCCACTGAAAACGCAGTTTTCTCTCGGTCCTTTTCGTCCATAGAGATCTGCCAGTATCCACTCTGCAAATCCAGGGTTGAGAACCACGAAGATCGAGCGAGGGCGTCCAGGGTATCCTCTATACGGGGTAGAGGATACGAGTCCTTCTTGGTAACCTCATTCAGGCGACGGAAATCCACGCAGAACCGTATGCTACCATCCTTCTTTTTCACGAGGACAATCAGAGAAGACCACGGACTTCGGGATTCTTCGATCACGCCCTGCGCCAACATTTTCCTGAGCAGTTCTTCCACTTCTGCTCGACGGTGTAGAGGCAGCCTCCGCGGCGCTTGTTTTATGGGCGGGCAATCTCCGGTGTTAACGGTGTGTTTATCCCGGTCGCAATTCCCGATCTGAGTCGACTCCGTGGCGAAAACGTCCTGAAATTCGCGAAGTAATTCAGCAAATAGCTTTTTCTGTCTTTCTGTCAAACCTGATGAGCAGCGTGTATACAGCTCTTCCAAATGGTGTGGGATGACCGTTTCCCTGTCTTCTTCTTGTTTTCTCTTCTCGACGGTCGGCTCACCAAGGCGTATCTCCGGTTTGCCGGGAAGACACAGCACATTCCGGGATAGGTCAATGTTGCAACGGTGCTTCTTCAGGAAGACCGCTCCCAAGATGCACTTTTCCACCATGTCGACGACGTAGTATTCTTCCACGCTCGAAAGTCCTCCAACGCTGACTTCCAGACTCTTCTTGCCGAACACTTTCATTTTCTCTCCAGTAGTGGAGCGAATGTCGAGTTTTATTCGGGCAATGTCCTTCGACGCACACAGCTCTTTAGCCAGAAGGTTGATAGGAGAACCTGTATCAAGGATAATTTTACAAGGTTTTCCACTGATTTTTCCACATACGCAAATCTCGTCTTCCGGATTCCATTGACGCCCAGTCGCCTCCTGCATCGCCACACTCTTGACGACCGGGGGACTGTTCTTTACGGTCCGGCGTCTCCCCCTTACGCCTTCCTCTTCCCGTTTCCCTCGTGCGGCTTCTTGGTAGGAGCTGCTCCTGTCTGACCATTCTTGGCCTTGAAACAGTCCTTGTGCAAGTGGCCCATCTTTCCGCAAAGCCAGCACTTCAGTATCCTTGGCGGGTCGTCCGATCGGTCCTCGGGTTTCTCGAATCTCCGCTGTTTCGCCGGGTACCTTTCAAAAGTGCTGTTGGACGATTTAGCCTTTCGCTTTTCCGTGTACCGTCCTCGCGATTCAGCCGCGGGGCTGCGAGACATTGCCTCAACAGCCTCGATTTCGAGAGCTCTGGTCACGGCGGCTCTTAAAGACGTAAAACCGCCGATTCGCAGTTCCCGCTGCATGACAGAGCTCGAGAATGCTGTTACAAACTGAGACGCGGCGAGTTTGTCGCGGGTTTCTGCCGGGCAATCAGCGAAAGCGGACTGCGCCAAACGTTCAATTTTGGTGGCCAGCGAGGAGATGCTCTCATCTCTCCGCTGCCTATGGCTCTGGAAGAGTACGTAGTTCAAATTCGACAGATTTTTCGCCCCGTAGCGGAATTCGAGCGCGGAAACCAAATCTGCGAAACTCTCGCATTGAGCAGCGGAGAGCGTCGTGAGGACGCTCCTCGCTGACCCCCCGAGGGAACCGATCAAGGCTGTAGCCTTTTTTTCGTCATTCCATCCATTAGCGCGCGCGATGGTCTCGAACTGCACTTTGTACTCTTCCCACGACGTTTTTCCGTCGAAAATTGTCGGTTTCACAGTGTACCCCAAGCGGAGTACGTGCGGTTCCGAAAAAGGGGCAGCGGCGGGCGCACCGACGGGGTTAGGGTTAACCGGCGGTGAAACACTATTTACAACACTATTTACAACGGGCGCCATCTCCCCACCCCGAAGACTCGCGCCGCTGCCAACCGAATTGCGGCCATTTTGTAATGAAGCGGATACGACCTGGATGCGTTCTTCCAGGTTTGATATGCGCGCCTCGAAAGCCGCCGGTGTCCGCCGGTCCTCGGCGTCCTTCTCCCTCCTTCGGGCCTTGTCGTCCCTCCAATGTTCCTGCATCTGTCCCACGATGCTTAGCTGGAGGTTGGAGAACAACTCCTGTAGGGTGGCGTCGCCCGTCGATTCAGGGGAAGGTTTCGCGGAGGCCGCGGAAGCGCGAGTGGGCATCCCACTTCGAGTGGGCATCCCACCTCTGACACCAATGTTACGTTTTGCGTTCGACATAATATGACTTTAATGTATAACAAGAATAACAGAACATTAACAGGACTGGTAACAGAACAAAGGTAACGGAATACAATCTCTTAGGCAGGGGAATGTGAATATCGATACGTCTGCTTGTAATGGCGGCTGACTCTCGAATGACAGCTTCACAGGCGATCGGTCCGATCGCTTTCTTCTCACTGTCCTCTTGTCTTCGTCGCGGGCACCAGGGGGCCATGGATTCTATACATAGGGTGCCCGCAACAATATAAACATCTTAAATTAATATTACCCTCCTTACCGACAGTCGATACCACGCCCAAGAGAGTAGCACTTTACCTGCGGTTCCGAATCGACGCACTTCGGTATCGGTTCGATATCAATTTTGTATCGATTGATGATTCGATATCTGCTCTCGCGCTATATCCCCCACCATTCCGCCATCTCTATGAGGTCATCCGCCGTCGCCGTACGCCACGTTGGATTTCCACCGACCTTGAAACTCAAATTTGGATTTCAAGGTCGGGGGAGGAGTGGGGGAAATCCTTATCATGACCTTGAAACTCAAATTTCGGTTGGGACCGGCCTAGCTATACTACTAGCGTCCCAAGACAAACTCAGTAACCTATAATGTATACACTTTATTCCCACTCGTTTTCGAGATATTGCGCTTGCAAATTTACTGATTTTCACTGGAAGAAAACCCGTTTATTCATTTGAGACCAGGATCCTTGAAAATGTTCAAATAAGGAAATATTAGGTCCAATAGATTTAGACAATGTTTCCTAAAAAACGCGCCGTAAAACTATTTCGTAAATATGGAGTCGGCAAGGTAAATATAAAAGATCCCTCTCGATTTGTGTCATCAAAATTACGCATGCGCTTTGTTATCGTCCCATATTTGACGCTACAGTATCGCACGAAAGTGCTTCTACTTTATTAATGAGTTCCCATTTAGCAAGTAAAATATGTAGACCGCATTAGCTTGTTCTTTTCCAGTGCCTAAAGAAATTGCTGGAATTCCAAGCAACTGTTCATTTCCGAATGAACTCAGATTGGATGAGCATGGATGAGAATTTGAAAATTATTATTATAGGTAATCGATCTACTCGTACTTTACCCATTAATGATGGTAACATCTCTGGGCAGCTGTGACTGCATTTTCAAGGCTAAAGGTCTTTCAACGTCTATTAAGTGTCGAACTTTGTATGTTATATTTCAGTGCTGTTACGGGTCAATTAGTCCTAGGGTAAAATAGTCTGAATTCGTACAAATGAAACTTGGGTTTTAATGCACGTATCACAAAACCATACTAAATAAGTAAAGAATTATGTCATAGTCCTGAAAATATAAAATATTTCATTGAAATGATCAGAAACACGCCACTCTTTACGTTTAGCGCACAGTTACTTCTATTTTAAAACTTCGCATGCGACGCAAAATATATCCAGGAATAACGTGTTAAAATTTTAGGAAGATAGGTTCAATAGGTCTTGAGTTTTGCGCGAACATAAAAATGGTCTCTCTCTCCTTATATAACAGTATAGACAGATAGACAGACAGATAGATAGATAGATAGATAGATAGATAGATAGATAGATAGATAGATAGATAGATAGATAGATAGTTAGATAGTTAAATAGATAGATAGATGGACGGACAGACGGACAGACGGACAGATAGGCAGACAGATAGACAGATAGATAGATAGATATAGTTATAGATATACAGATATACAAATATACAGATATACAGATATAAAGATATACAGATATACAGATATATAGCTACAGATATAGATATATAGATATACATATATTTATAGATATAGATATACATATACAGGGTCATCCGTTAAAACTGCAACCTACGCGCGCGCCAACAGACGAAAATGGCAACACCGTCTCACGGACGCATTCCACTACAACCATGCACCGGCCCAGCTTTCAGAGGGTTACCAGCGACCGCTGGGTGGCAGTGAAGCCCGAGCTTCAAAAATTTTAGGATGGTCTCTTTCAAATTAACGCCGCAAAGAGCTGTGCGGAATTTGCCGGCCCAGGTAAGCGAGCCGCGCGCTCCGCTTTTATGATCGGTTTACCACTCGCACCCCGGATTACTGTAATGAGGTTTGAAAACAATGTCAACTGATCTCGTAGCCGTCTTAATTTCAAAAATTTTAGCTACGACAGGATTGACCGCGGCGCTATACCCTTGTACGTAGAGATTTTTCGCCACCTGCGTGTAAAAGCCACAATAATCACGCATCGTTCCAAAAAATGACATTAACGAAAGCCGGTATATGCGTGGCGTTGAGTAGCTAAAAGGTTAAACATTAAAACACAAAAATTCTAGAAAAAAGATTCAAACACCGCTACAATCAAAGACACGTCTCATTAGTTACTCCTTACGTCCGATCTATGCATGCACTGCATATAAGGATAAAATTATAAAAAAGAAAACCAGAAAAATAGATTCTGAGGTCTGCAGAACTAACACATAATTGAATAAAAATTTAATTTCTCAATTTATGAAAGTAATGATACAGAAACAACTAGCGTATTATTTATCAACATCATGAATTTTAAAAAGAACGTTAAATACAGTATTAAATAAACAGTTTGCAAAAGCTTTTCACAACAATTATGGTTAAAAAATTGATAAAAGAAAAATTAACTAAACGTAAAATATTTTGAATTATCCATTATTAAGAGGGAATAATTTTTCCTCATTTTTCGGCGCGAATTGCATTCCGATATCTTTTATAGTTCAAAAGTTATACGAAAACGGCCCCAAATTCTTCAACCCCGGTCGGCAAGTTTCAAACAGCTCCTTGTGACGTAAATTTGAAAGAGATCATCCTAAAATTTTCAAAGCTCGGGCATCACCGCTGTCCAGCGGTCGCTGGCAACCCTCCGAACGCCGGGCCGATGCATGGTTGTAGTGGAATGCGTCCGTGAGGCGGTGTTGCCATTTTCGTCTGTTCGCGCGCGCGTAGGTTGCAGTTTTAACGGATAACCCTGTAGATATAGATATAGATATACATATAGATATAGGTATAGATATAAATACAGTATTGTCTCCCTATGGGCTCGGTTTGGTGAACACGATGAGGGCTTTTCGCTATCCCCACCACTTCTGTCACACTCTTGTTCGGCGAAGGCGAGAGCGAGATGGAACGAGAACGAGCGAAATACACTAGAAGCGAACGAGGGCGGTACGAGACAAACGACGCGTTGATGTTTTATCTCGCTCCATCTTGCGGACACCTGACACTCCGTCCTTTCCGTGCGCGACGGGCGTGCGCGATGGTCGCGATCGCTTACGGTGAGCATGGGAACCGCTTCGCAAAATCTTGACGCAAGTCCGGCTCAAGTCTTTTTTGCGCCCTAGGCGAACTTGTCAAATTGCGCCCTAGGCGAACTTGTCAAATTGCGCCCTGTATTATAATACATTTATTTGAGATTATTTATGACTTTACTCTGCAAAATTAGGCAACTACTAGCGCGTAAGGTTGACAAGAGGCGCAAAATGGCCTTTTCATTGCTGGCATTGTTGAAAATAAATTTTTAAATGAAATACAACAAATGTACTACAACGATTTTAAACTACGAGTAAAATTAAGAGTAAGGACATGAAGAAGCTCAATTAAATGTATTATAATAAATGGCAGAATTTGGCAAGCTCGTCTAGGGCGTAAAAAAACTCGTGCCGTGCCTGGCTATCTGATCGTCGCGCACATGCGTCGAGCAGTCATGATTCCATCTGAGCGCTCGCGCCCGTCGCGCACGCCCGCCGCGCACGCAAAGTGTTCCATCTTGCTCCCCCCTTTGGCCAGAAAGAAGCAAGAAACGAACACTCGGAATTAGGGCTCTGCTCACGATACGGGCTCAACGCCGGTCCCGACCAGCGAGTCCTCAGGGAGACAATACTGTATAGATAGAGATATAGATATAGATATAGATCGATAACACCTCTGTGATCATCTATTCCATTTGATCAACTATCCCACCTTTACCTTATGGACTGACCCAATGATGATAACTTTAAACACTAATAATTCGAAGAGAGAACAAGAGAGGAAATGATTCCTGGGTGATTATTTAGAGAAGGGTGTGCTGAAAGTATTACATATGGTCCGAAAGTGGCCGAAAGTGGTCCGAAAGCACTTTTTGTCGTTTGGAAGGTATTCCTCGTCAAATTTGAAAAATGTGGCTGTTTTTTGTTATTGCATATAAAATTATTTTTTTAATGGATTATTTATATTAGTTACTAACAAAAGAAGATATTTATCGCAAAAACCTGATCTTTAACTTAAACAAACCGATTTGTTGCTACTTTCATTTATTAATCAAATTTTTCTTATAACTTGGAAACAAAAAGTTTCTCAAACATTTTACTTGAACCACTGTAGAGGCCGTTAAATAAAGTACCAAATAAACAGTATTAAATTTTTATTATAACCAATAAGTTGAAAAAATTGAAAAATAAATAAATAAATGTAAAAAATATTAAATTATACATCATTAGAAAAGAATAATTTTTTCCTATTTTTTGGCGCAAATTTCGTTCCGAAATCTTAAAAAAAGACCCAAAAGGCGACAAATCTTAAATTCGGCCCACTGTGCGTTATTGAGTTAGCGTGGAATGTCCCTTCCCCAATAGAGACGATGATTGCAATTTTTGCCACCCAAGACACAACCAGCACACGTGCCACTTGTCACCGGTGTTTTAGGTAAATTTAAATTATCTTATTTTACTTCCTAATTTCTATTTCAATATTAATTGCATATATCTATAATTACTTTTGTTATTATTATTAGCCGCTATTAGTTATAAATATATATAAAATTAATTTGCATCATTTAGGTTATGAAGAATCTTTAATACGTATCATGTTATAAAACGCTGCCTTTTCTTCTTTATCCTAGGTTTAGCCTAGTATGTCAGGACAAATTATATTCTAATAAATAATTACATTACCATCTTTTGATACAAAATCTTAATTACCAATAAATATTTACAATAAAAAACTAATTAATTATAAAACATTATGTAAGTAGGGTAAAGGGCCCCATATATCAGGCGGCCCCCTATTACCGGACAAAATATTAATTTTCATGATTTATAAAATCCAGGCTATATAAATTCAAATGTAGTATTCTTATAATAACATTTGACATTATAGTTTTCTAAATAAATTAAGGCTTTTATAATTAATGCAGGTTAAATATGTAACAAATGTATAGACATTCTCATTCTTGCAATTATCGGTATTTGACCATTTTCATTATCAAAATGATTAAGCATCACTTACATTTAAGAGACGATATAATAATAATTCAATTGATGTAATGTACAAAAATAAATATGCAGTGATAGTACTAGGTTTAGGGGGGCGGAGGCACGTGACGTGCGTGAGAGAATAACGTGTGTAGGCAGACGGGCAAAAGAAATAGACGAAAAGTGTGGCAAAAGTGCGCAGAAAATGACGAGGTCGGGTGGAAAACAAGGGGATTAGACAAGGTTCTGATGGACAGTATAATCGACAGTTAATAAAGGGTAAGATAAAAGGTAAAGAAGAGAAGATTTGAATCGAGTGCACGAAGTATAAGATACGTGGCAAGAGTAACTGACATCTACGGGAGTGGAAGAAGCAAGAAGACAAAGCGGAGACAGCAGTACGTAAAGAAGAGCAGAGACTCTAATGAGCCGAGCAGGCGAAGGCGGCGAAGTGCAAAAGGAAACGAGAAAAGGGAGAAGACCATCGTTGGCAGAACAGCTGGGAAGAAGAAGAGCGGACAGCGAAGGCTCCATACTGGACTCATTCAAGAGGAAACGGGAGGGCGAGGAGGAGCAGGAAAGGTTAAGTGCCGAAAAGGAAATAGAGGAAGAATTCTTAAATGCGAGGAAAGTAGGGAGGTCCCCTCCGATGAAGAAAACTGAAGTAGTTATAGGAACTGCAGAAATGCCAGACAGCCAGAAGACAGAGCAGGAAAAAGAAATGAATGCAAAATTAGACAAATTGATGGAAGCTGTGCTAGCAGTTAAGAAAGACATGGAAGCGCCAAATATTTGACTTCCAGACCGCGGACATCTAGGCAAATGTCTAGATGTTACATTTTATCTCCAAATTATTAAAATGTCGGCGATATGAGTAATGGAATGTATGAACACAGCATTTTAGCTGTGTATATGTAGTTGTGTCATCTTAAGCGCAGGTGGAAAGCACCTTTATGTACTTGCAGCTCATTTTGATTTCGCATCTTTTTTTACAATGTATATTTTCTTCTATTTTTTTTGTGATTTACTCTTATCCGTCCTCGATTTTACCATGTACTTGGCGTACATTTTTACTTTTTTTAAGTTTTTTATGGGGATCTCATTTCTTTTTACAAAGTATGTATGTATTATATATGTATAGTACTTTGTGTACAGTACATGGTGCGCGAAGCAGCTTATGGCGCTGAAAGCAGCCTTTAGCGCTGAACGTATTTAACATTGAACTATATTCACAACCACAATTATTAACACCTTTCGAAGAAAAATATATATGCATTTTTAGCATTTCGTGGCTAAGCTTGTTTTTCTACTCGTAAATCATCCACGGATTCCCACGTTGTGCCCTTACTCCTTACCATACTCGTGTAATGACCAGGGAGTCGAGACCGAAGCAGAAACCGAAATTCAGACCGGTCACATATCGGTCAAATAACCAGTAACCGTAACGAAAGTGGAGAGATTTCCGACCGTAGTAGCGAGAGGTTGCAAAAGGGAACCGAAGCTCCTGACCAATTGCACTTCGGTCGGGAATCGGGGACCGTAGTTCTGAGACGAACGGGGACCGGTCGGTAGATCGGTCTATAAACCGATTAATATATAATAATTTATTTACAAAAATTAAAATTCTTTATTGAAACAAGAAACACCAATTAAATTCATGCATTATCAAATGTGTCCATGTATCAAAATTTACCTTGTGTTTGAGACTACATTTTGGTTGCAATTCAATGGTACAACGATACATATTTGTAAAAACGTGGCATCTCAAAATTGGACAACTTACCTTATTTGACACTCGTCAGGTTATAACCTGACTGTAAGCTGTCAAAATTTGGAGCAGATTGCATAGTGAAGATAGCCATTGACGAACGAAACATGTATTAGTTCGTTTTGGCTGAAGGTGTGCGTGTAACGCGTATGGAGTAGATTGCATAGTAAAGACAGCGATTGATAAACGAAACATGTATTAGTTCGTTTTGGCTGAAGGTGTGCGTGTAACGTGTATATATACGTATTATGTTTGACGAAAAATTTCCTGAAGAATCAGAAGAAAAATCTTATCGTTTTCGACAGATCCATGAGACGATATCTCTGTCATGCGTGGACCGATTTTATTGAAATTGGTCTTATTCGAAAGCTTATATGCAGTTTACATAAGAAAAATGCCTTTACATTTAGAAAATATTGCAGGCGTGATGAGATATTAATGAAATAATTTTCAGGTTAGGTTGGATTAGCCGGGCGACGAGTAAATGATAGCGGTAGCGACAGTCGACATATACAGGGTGTCGAAACATGTACTTGGCTTCGAGATGCTACCGCGTCTCTAGATGAATGGAATAAAGAAGAAAAAAACCAAAATCTATTCCATTTACGGAACAAAATATCCTGGCCAATAGTACATCTAACGAACAACAAAATGTTAGTCTAGAACAACATTGCAACATCAATGTCATTGTATTGAGTGCAATGACCAATCACTTAATGTTTCAAAACTGGATACGATGACTGTAAGTGGGTGCTACAATTAATTTTGTGTATTAAATTTCCCCTTATAATATGACTGTCTTTGCTTTTCAAGAATACACAATTCCTGCCAAAGAGGTAGCACATTTGCTCATTAAATCTGATAATAATAATGGAAACTGTGATAATTAAATGGTCTGCAATATTGAGTACAATGACCAGTCACTTTATGTTTCAAAACTGGGTACGACGCCTGTAAGTAGGTGTTACAATTAATTTTCTGTATTAAATTTCTCTTTATAATATGATTATTTCTTTGCTTTTCAAGAATACACAATTACCTGCCAAAGAGGTAGCACAGTTGCTCATTAAATCTGATAATAATAATAATCTGATATTTATAGCCAACGGATATAGTACTGACAATGCCAATGAAAGTATTAGTATGAATAATATACCAAAAGAATGTGGAGCTACAAGTCCCTGTACTAGTCGCAATATAGGAAGTAAGAATTTTATTACTAATATTAATGACAGTACTATATTCCAATTTAATTTGGTGTGCAAAGACTGTGATGAAACTGATTTGATCTCACCTAACTTGAATAAGGAGCACCAAGTAATTAATAAGTATCAAAACAGTGATACGCATAAGTCTGATAACTACAAGTCCTTAAGTTTATATAATAATTTAGATAATGTTTTCCAAGAAAATCTTTTTGGCCCCAACAGATTGAAAAAAAACGGAAAATGAAACAAAATCTTCCATCTGTTATTTCGTCTACAAAATGGTAATTAAAAAAAAAAATAACGAAAATCAAAAATTAAAAGCTGAAGAAGAGAAAGAACTAAAACGGAAAATTAGAGAAGGAAAACAATTATTAAAAAAGGAATTGCAAAAAGTTCGTGGAGAAAAAAACGAAAGGCTCAAGAAGAAAAGGAATTGTAAAAGGGACCACCTACAGGAGTGGAGATAATGTGTGCGTGAGACGCCACGATAGGAGACGTATCGACGCACAGTGGTGCGAGTATACTACATGCTAGCTGGATAAAATTATTTTTTCGCGGGTTTGGATTTATGTGGTGTTCAATTTCTTAGAAAACAAACCGGATTCGTATCACCGTTTATTATTTCACTAAAAATATCAATAAAATAAAAATATGACTAATTCAATAAAGGAAAAAGAATCAAACGACAGTATTGTACGTTAACTATTCTATTCCTGTAATTTTTTAGTTTTAAAGTTTAAAACCTGGTTTTTTAAATCAGCTTTCTCCGCATCACTATTAAAACAGTGTTTTACTATATATTCCACGGCGTTCCACGCAACAAGGGTTAAATATACGGAAAGTAGAGACTTTCTAGTTTTTTTTTTAATGAAATGATCGATCTGCAAAAATTTGCAAAACTATATATTGTGAATTGTTTTCGAGTGCGACACTCGGCAGGAAAGACAGCACAGTTGTTATATTTCAAACTCTATACGTAAATGCCCCCAAAAAAGATCAGCTCACAAACCCCAGAAATAATTGAGTTGTTAACAAATAATTCCACTGAAACTGCTCTGTAAAGAGAAGTTGCCAGCACCATTCCGCTTGATGAAGATATCATCACATTCTACTGAATGTTCTTCGGATAATTCAAGTAGTGAATAATATTAGCGTGTATTGTAATTAAAAAGAAATTAGTAGTTATAAGGCACACATATAGTTAAACTATAATACTGACGTTTTGGTCTCTCTTCCTTTATTGAATTAGTTATATTTTTATTCTATTAATATTTTTAGTGACATAATAAACTGTGATATGAATCCAGTGTATTTTCTAACAATTTGAACCCCACATAAACGCAATACAGCGAAAAAATAATTTTGTCCAGCTAGCATACACGAACCACTGTGCAACGCCACGGCCAACCAACGTCGCCGGGAAATATGTTGTCAACGCTGATTGGCCGTGGGCGTCACTCGCTTGGCGCTGGCGTCGGTTCGTCTCCAATCGTGGGGCCTCACGCACATACTAGCACCACTCATGTGGGTATTCCCCTCACAAATAAGTTTCTCCAAGAACATGTTGCTTAGCATCCCTGATTATATCTCTACATAGTATAAAATAAAGTTCCTGGTAAGTGTCTGTATGTTTGTTCGCGCTAATCTCGAGAACCACTCGACGGATTGTGATGCGGTTTTCACCGTTTTATATAGCATTTCTCGAGGAAGGTTTAGATATGTGAAATATTAACCGATGACAAAAGGATGCAGAGCAGTGGCAATTTTAGTGAAGCATTCTCTATGGGGTGGTTGGGCCGCATCGCAGTCCGTCCAATGTTTCTTAAGATTAGTCCAACAGACAGACAAATGCCTCCCGGGGACTTGATGTTATACCATGCAGAGATACATACATATAACAAGCCCGGGCAACGCCGGGTACTTTAAGCTAGTTAAGTATAAACGAACTGTGGCTTAAATTTTTTGCAACTCTAAATGCCCACAGTTATTCTGAATTAATAAAAATAATTAAGTATAAATAAACTGCAACTTAAATTTTTTGGAACTCCAAATGTCCATGCTTATTCTGAATTAATAAAAATAACACAATATTTCTTTAGCATATCCACTCACAATGCTAATGTCGAAATAATTCGTTGAAATGAGTTATTGTAGTTGAATATAAATACCTTTATTGTAAAAGGGAAAACGAATCGTTCTTTAGACAATAAAAAATAAACTCAGTATTGACCGATTAATTAGAATACTCACGGCCCAGAAAATGCATGTAACTGAAACACCCTTTACAACTAACTAGTATGGACACCGAGAGCGGAAAACGAAAATGTAAAAGCGCGCAAGTGAAGAAATAACAGAAACATAATTTGCACCGTCCGTCGGGAAAGCAGACGTGTTTATGTAAAGCAATTCTCAACAGAATATTTTTTTTAATTGCATCGCAATGGACAAAAGAATGAAATTCCTTAGGATTATGTACAGTTTCATCATTAATGAAAATAAAATACAATTTCAAAGATTATACTTGCAGGGCCTTCTACAAATTCCTCATCACCCAGAATGATATTTTAATGGCTGTTCGGAATTCGCTGTATGGCAAGGCCGCGCGTGGCCTTTGTAAGAAGCGTAGAGGTTATCCGCTTACCGTCTTTGTTTACTTCTTCCGGCAACACCGGGTTGCCGTGAGCGGTTGCGAGCGAGATTCTGAATTGCGTAAGATGTCCCCATTGGTCGTCGAAATCATGCGAGAAGTTCGGCTGCCAATTAGGGCTAGGACTATTTGTCGAATTTTTTGGTATTCGAATATTCGAATACTTCAGTTGCTCAATTATTTGGCGAATACAATTCGAATATCCAAGTATTCGAATACTGTTCAAATATTTAAGTATTCGAATACTATTCGAATATTTAATCAGTATTCGAATACTGATGTATTCGATTAGTATGGTGTGAATTATAAATCAAATTCTTTAGGTTCATTTATCAGGGTGAAATCTTGTAAGCTACCCACTTACCACCATACTGTTCGAATACGTCAGTATTCGAGTAGATCAGTATTCGAATAGTATTCGAATAATAACATTCAAATACTAAAATATTCGAAGTTTATTCGTAGCATTCGAATACTTGTAAAATATTCGAATATTAAAGTATTCGAATAGTCCCAGCCCTACTGCCAATGGGGATCCATAACGTGTCAATAGGAACGCGATCGCATCGAACGGGTGCGGATCGCTCACCGGAGAACTGTGTATAACGAGCCGAAGAAGGTCTGTTTTAACGTCTCTCCCGGAGATGAAGAGTGAGCAGAATAGGAGTGTGGAGAATAAAAGTATTGTTCCCTCAACAGAGGTTAAGCAACACGTGTGTTCTTCCACCCACCCGCATGCAGACGAACGCGAACCGGTTATAAAAAAAATAATATATGTCGCGTTGAGATTATCGAAGGCACGCGACAATGGCTATTGGAAAGATTGACAAGTACAAGATGACTGAATGATATTAGTAGGTTGATCTCGTACTGATTTTACCAAAGATTTGCATAACTACGTTAATTATATACCTAAAATAATTTGTAAGATTACTTTCGTGTTGACTTTTGATAAAAGTAATTTATATTTTTGTACATTTAGCATAATCGATGGTTTAAATATTTTTATTTTATTTTAATTGTAAGTTAATTTTGCGTATTTTATATGTTATTTTAGTTATAAGTTAAGTGTACAAAGCAGTTATAAAAAATTCATACTTTGTACAACTATATTTTGTCTTTATTTTTTTTATTACGGTTACAGTCTATATTTTACAGAAATTTTTATCTTGGGATATCCTAGCTAATATAAGAAATAGTTAAAAGTGTCCGGGTTTCAAGTGGAAATGTCCGGGGTTTTAATGCTCTCTGTCATAGATAAATGACTTTACGGACCTCAGCCCTAATTGCAACCCTGTCGGCAAAATCAGCGCGCGACCACCCACGTTACGTGAAATAGGTATGTTTAAGGGGGGAGACCACTGTAATGTTCTGAAAAGTAAGGGTGTTTTCGGGAATTTTTTTCAACCAAACAATGCACGTAAATCAATGTATTGCTTAGTATAGTTAGTATGAACACATTGAAGAGTAAAAACAATTTTCCCCATGAAATTCATAAATTCGTTTCCCGTATACTTTTCGTCAAAATCGTTCATGTGGCTTTGACAGTGCCCTAGCCTTATGGTTAATCCGAATTCAAAAATACAAAAATATTTAGAAACTGGAAACCTACGTCTATTATTTGACGATAAAAAAGTCAATATAGCAAAAGATAACAAAATGGCGGGCCACTGAAAAGAAAAAATATTTGGGATAAAGATATTGATAAAAAAAATAGGAGGCAGTTAATAATAATAATAACAATGACACTGACAATGACAATGATAATGATAATAATAATAATAATAATAATAATAAAACTCATCGCCACGTAATAGAGGCGGCGTTTTCGCACAATAAATGCCACTGCTCATGTCAATTGCATGTATACTTTTCTCTGTGTACTGTCAACGTGGTTGATAAATGTCATTCTGAGGAAAACGCGTTCGAAGTTCGGCTCGGTTCAGTCGCCCGCTTGACACTGCTTCACGGAAAATACTATATCTCCGCCAATTTTACGAATTTCTTCATAAAATTGGAAGAGAGCATTCTTGAAACGTATGTCGTTCAGAAAATGTGGAAAGAAAATCGATGTGACATCCCACTATTTTTCGCTCGGTATTATTTAAAGTCTCCCTCATAAATCACTCCACAACTCCACCGAAATCCCCCAAACTTCAACTCTTACTCCTTTCCCCAACCATCGAGCCATCTGGACGATGTACCTTAGCGGTCCCCATCTCGAGATGGTCAACTACGACATCCCCTTCCCCTCTTCGCCCTACGAGGCATGATCTTCTCCTTTATATTTAAATTTAAACAAGTCCCTCGTCTCAAAAACCCTCTTAATTCGAGACCACATCTCACCCCCTCTCTACGACCCTCCAAATCAAAGCCACTCTCATCCCTCTCCAGTCAAAACATCCAGAATCCACCCAATGGGTTGAGTGACCCCCTTTTCAGAAGCCCAAATAAAAACCCCGGAAGTCCTATTGCGACGCATATTTCGTACAAGAGTCATCAACACGTTCTAATTATAGATGCATATTTCGTACATGAGTCAGGGTGCATACCGCGCATACCCCTCATACCTGACATTCCTGCAAATCATATAAATACAAGGGCCCGCGACACCGGAGCTCTCTTCCATGGAAACCACTCCCGCGAAGTGATACGTCTTATTGACTACTTTACTAATATTCAATTCAGTGTCCCACGGATTATAAATCTACGGAAACTACTGTAAGCGATTATTACTTACTTTTGCTAACGACATATCATCTTCATTTATATTATTTAGTATTGCTAACGTTTATTGATTTTGCTTGTTATTATTGCTAATTGCATATTGCATATATTATAATTCTCTATTGCTAATATATAAATGGTTGTCAATAGTAAAATAAATGTGTGTGTGTGTGTGTGTGTGTGTGTGTGTGTGTGTGTGTGCGCGCGCGCGTGTGTGTGTGTGTGTGTGTGTGTGTGTGTGTTCGTTTCAACAAGACGGTGCATCGTCTCATACTTCGTATATGACACAACGGCGATTCTCGAAGAATTCTTCGATAATAAATTTATGTCCCGTGGTTTGTGGCCACCACGTTCTCTGGATTTAACGCCCCCAGATTTTTTTCTGTGGGGCATGTTAAAAAATAAAGTGTACGTAAACAACCCCCGTACAATAGAAGATTTGAAGTGGAACATCGAGAATGGCATCCCAGAAATCACCGTAAATACATTGAACAATGTTTTCAAAAGTGTGCAGAAGCGAGGAGATGCCTGTTTAGAGCAACACGGCGGGCATTTCCAACATGTGCTCTGCATTTTAAACAATCGGCCCGTATCAGAGCCACCGAAGGTTAACGAGGATAATTCCGATCTCAACTGACTCAGCCTATAAAAATATTTCTCAAGCCGAGAGAATTAAGCTCCCACTGAAATAAAACTATTCTTTTTTTACAAGAATATTTACAGGTAATGATCGATCATTGCACCGAAAATCAAGAAACGAAATTTAAACTTCGATTATATACAGTGTGTACAACAAAAGCATGGGCGCGATATCTTCGTGTAAATAATTATTTTTTGCAAAAGTTTTTATATAAATCGATAGTACATCTAAAAAGCTAATACGCACTTAATTAGTAGTGTGTCCAATCTCTACCATTTGCGATTAATGGTTGACAGCGTCTGGGCATATTTTCGTCCAACTTTTCCGGCGTATGAAACAGGAAGAGAGCTCCATTAGGGCTTTTAATGTTAAAATACCCTTTCCTCGGAGTTTGTACTTCATAATAAACCAAACATTTGCTATTGGATTAGCATCAAGGGATGGATTATGGTCAATGCAACAAGTTGATACCATACTCGTTTTCCATTCCGTGCAAAGGCGGCTTCGGTGTTTCGGATCATTATCATCTTAAAGTGCCCACTGCCTCGCAGCTCCATTAATCCAACGTTTCACTGATATTAGGAAACCCCTTTTATAAATAATCTGATAATTTTTTGAGCATTTAAATTATTCGTAAAGACGCAATAATGTCTCGAAACCCCGAACGCTAAAAAAACCCGAACATGGACTTTCATTGGATGTTTAATACTCCTTTGGATAACTGGATTTCCACGGGCAGACCAGGCTCGTTTGCTAGGACTCCAAGCCCAAAAAAATGCCTCGTCGCTGAAAACAACATTGTCTCACGTTTTCGTATGCCCACGCCTGTCGTTTTTCGACATGCTTTGTTGAAAGCAACGGCTTTGAGGTTGTACTCCGCGATGCAACATTATTTTCCTTCAAGCGACGTTTAATTGGACACACTACTAGTTAAATGCGTATTAGCTTTTTAGATGTCCTATCGATTTATAAAAAAAATTTTACCAAAAATAATTATTTACACAGAGATATTGTGTCCAGGCTTCTTGTTGTACACGCTGTACCTATCATCAGTCGATGATTATAGCCTGGGAATTCAGAGCAATCTACGACAATAATCAATTGGCACGTGGAAGTGGACCTCGAGTCAAAGGGCCGTGGTAAAATCGTTTAAACTTTTAATTAACTGAGTCGAATATCATTCTGCATTCCGCTGATACAGTAATTCAATTGAACTTTTTTGCTCTTGAATTATATTCTTCGTAAAAAGCAGTCAGTATATTATTCGATCAGTATATTGATACAACATTATAATGTAGTTACAATGTCAGAATATAACTAAAGTTATATACTATTCATTTTCACACATATCTGTGCAGCTTTCATATAAATAACAATCAGCAACGGTTTCGTCGTTCAACAAGCATTCTAACATTCTCAATCAGTTTCTGAAGGAAAATCTACGATTCCATCCGCGCGCACCGTCAGAGAGGTTTACCACGACGGAACAGTGGTAAAACAGCTGTCGTTTTCTTTCCCGTCGGTTACGTCAAATGTAAAGATATCTTGGGAGACAGCCAAAAGCGCCTTATTCCCTCTATTGGCATCTACACGAACCTATACTTTTAACAACAGTCCATAGATGGCGGATGTATCGACATATGATTGTAGAGTAGTAAGTATGCGTGTGACGCTTTTGCTTAGAGCATATACTACTGGAGGTCTCATTGCCTTATATTTCCTGTCCTCGAAACTGTCGCCAACATCACGCAAGAGAGAAAGACATGTGCGAACTGGTGCGAGAGAGAGAGAACTATACATTCTTAATCGACCGTAATGCGCATACGCCGATATCGTGCGAGAGAAAAAGACATGTGCGAACTGGTGCGAGCAAGAGAAGTATAGATTCTCAATACTTCTCTCATTCGCACGATGTCTTTCTCTCTCGCACGACATCTGCGTATGCGCATTACGGTCGATTAGGATTCTATACTTCTCTCGCTCGCACCAGTTCGCACATGTCTTTCTCTCTCGCGTGATGTTGGCGACAGTTTCGAGCTCTCAATGAGAACTCCATTTCTATACAGGGTGTCCCAAAAATGCTGCGGTTCCTTGAAGGGGGTGATTCGGGGGGTGATTGCAAACAACTTTTTCCTTTGCGAAAATGCTCTCCGAGGTTTCGTTAACGAGATATTAACAAAAAGCACCGACCAATCAGAGCGCGAGTCTGACGGCTGAGTTCCCGCGCTAGCGTGGCTACGCGTTGCGCTGTGACTACGAACAAGCAACTCGGCATGCATCGAAGAAAATTGCGTAGAATGGCAAATGAAAAAGACGTAACAAATAAAATCGAACGTGTTGTCATGGATTGTTTCTCATTTAAAGTGGATAATGAATGAAGGATAAATGGATGAAAATCACGTCTAACGTAGAAAGACGAATACACAGTTATTTTTTAGAAGATTCGAAAATAATAATTATTTGAAGTGGTAGGATATGGAATACGTAAATTTCCTTGTGTTAATAACGTAGCCACGAAAAGTTAATGTAACAGGAAATTAACGAAAAGTGATAGTAGTTCGTTATTGTGATAAAAATCCGTAATTCAATAACGGCCAGCACTGTTGCTGATAACGAATAAGTCTGTTTAAAAAGCCCGAATAAATATTTTCGTACAGGAATTTTGAGAATTATCGCCGGAAATAAGCCATAGCTTGCGTTAAATTTAAAAATGAATGATCACCAATAAAGTAACTAAAACTCACCCTTGTCGGAAATTCACCTGCAGCTTGAAAACCTGTGCCACTGGGTCACTGAACCGATCCTGGTCATCTGGACGCACCTGACATTGCGACCCTTAACTTTGGGTAGTGTCGTATACCTGGGACCAGCTGTGCACTGGGCTCGTCCATCGATGACCAAGATCGGTTCAGTGACCCAGTGACATTATTATTTTCGAATCTTCTAAAAAAAAACTGTGTATTCGTGTTTCTACGTTAGACGTGATTTTCATCCATTTATCCTTCATTCATTATTCACTTTAAATGACAAACAATCCATGACAATATGTTCGATTTTATTTGTTACGTCTTTTTCATTTGCCATTCTACGCAATTTTCTTCGATGCATGCCGAGTTGCTTGTTCGTAGTCGCAGCGCGACGCGTTGCCACGATAGCGAAGGAACTCAGCCGTCAGACTCGCGCTCTGATTGGTCGGTGCTTTTTGTTAATATCTCGTTAACGAAACCTCGGAGAGCATTTTCGCAAAGGAAAAAGTTGTTTGCAATCACCCTCCGAATCACCCCCTTCAAGGAACCGCAGCATTTTTTAGACACCCTGTATGCTCTAAGCGCTGTTGGCGTTGGCATTTGTACTCGCCCGAGCCAGTCTTAAATAGATAACCCCGTAGTAGCATTTTCAAGGCCGCACTCACATCGTTCTGCGTCCATTTTCCTTCTTTTCTATTTAATTTCGGACATTTTTCTGTAGAAAAACAAAAAGGAAAACCTAAGGACTTTGATTATAGGAAAAAATTTTAAAAAAAAAGGCCGGTACTGTAAGACTACAGGGTGGCCTGTACTGCACGACAAGCAAGTAAAAAATGTTTTAAGTTTGATGCGTAATATACAAAGCAAATTGCAAAAACCGGGGCATTTATGTATACCTAATAGTCTAAAAATAATGTACGTACTATGACAAAATTATTTAATTACCTGAAAAATAAGAAATCAGTTATGAAAAATAACTTTCATCGTATGGAAAACCAGCGTAAACGTTAAACGTCTTAAAACTCTGGTAATACTGAAGAAAAAAGAACGTCACCGGAATACGTTGCTCAGGACTATAGTATTTCTTTATTTCTGCATCGATAGTGCAGTTAACTAACAGTAGAAGCGAGATCTAGCTTTGGTTGGTACTGTACGCTGCCCAGTATTGTAGAACTCTCCCTTACGTACTACGGATTCTTTAATACCTGTAGAAACATAATACAAAATTGGCCAATTTCTATCACAGAAATTATGGAAGCTTTTCAGGTAAATATATACTACATTTTTGAATTGTTTATACTTCTTCATCCCATACAGTGTGTATAACGGGGAATAACTTTAAGGGGTGATTCTAGACACGAATAAGACGAAAATGAAAAATAGCGATGATATTGTGGTTGAGACTTTGATTGTTACTTATGTAGGAGCTGGGAAAAAGGGAACCCGAACCCAAGCCGTCTGCGTGCCAGCCAGCCGCCTAACCGATTCCCCTGGATCCCTTAATTCCGAACTCCTACTTAATGGACGCCACCTATGGTGCCTTAGCACCTTAGGCCATTTCCCAAACGTCGATGCCTACACTTATAAGCGCTTAAGGGGGTACTCTAGTGTAACTGTCCCTTTTCAATGCCATCTTCGGGAATCTATTTAACAGAACCTATAAGGTTATACTATTGTAGTCATTTTGGATGACCCCTGGCAATAAGTTTTCGACCAAACGCAGTGGTACGAAGTCAACGAGAAACACCACAATTTTTATACGTATAACAATGAGGTATAAATTTAAAACTCGTGGTAATGTTAAATTGATCTAATATGATGTAAATACACCAAAAATAATTAAATCATTCGTTTATTATCTACTAAAAAACAATGAACAAACAAAATGTTGCTTGGAAAAAAGAATTTAGCCAACGGAAGCTCTGGAAAGAAGTATTCGACCATATGAATTTGCAATAAAATGGACAATAATTTACTTAAAATTCACATTGCCTAATATTTAGTTCAATTTCCACGTGCACGTGTAACCGCTTTTATGCGTTTTATGCGTAGAACAGTTCACACATCAACGCCTGTCGGAAAAGAAGTTCTTACAAAAAGTTTGCGCCACCGACTATATCTATGTATATGTGCGATAAAAAAGTAAAAAAATTTGAGTATTACTTCCAACATAGCTTAATATACAGGAAAAACGGCAAGTTGTATAAACTTATAGTTTTTATTAAATAAATTCCCGAAGGTGGCGTTGAAAAACAGGGAGTTACGCTAAAGCAGGGCTGCACAACGAGCCGTTTTTAGTGCCTAGCTGCAAGCAACCAGCCGTGCGTCGAGCTGTCCCGTTGTTAACAAGGGGACCTTCAGGACTGTCCAACTTCGAAATTGTTTATACTTAGTGTACGTGAAGGTCTTCACTCGGACTTCAATTTCCCAAAGCAGTAAGACGCACTTTTCAGCCAAATTCGAGAAAATCGACTTTGAAAAATGTGGAGTGCCCTTACATACATTTGATAGAAAACAATGTCCAACGAATAGCGTGGGCCAGTGCTCAGCGCTCCCGACTACTAACCCATGAGGTCGTCAGCTCGCATCTCACTGTGTTGGCATTATTTTTTTTTTATTCATTTGAATACCTACACCTTTCACATGCAAAGTTGATGAAATTCATGCTAATTAACAGATATGTAAACATATGTTATATGTATGGGTGTAAGTAGACAATCATTAAGGGGACGAGGCAATCAAATTGCTCGAAAATCAAGTATTTCTTGCGAATTAATTACAAGAGGTGAACGCAAGCACAAACTTTTCCTTTTACACAATTGTTACGTATGTGGAATTTTCCCATACGTCGCTCTCAACCGTTTTTCGAGCTCGCGTCTGTGAAGGGAAAACGCCCTAAAATCCTTTCGTTTATCAAACGCCACTAATGGGGGTCATGATCTCGACCATCTGGATCACGACCATGGGAACGGGAGTGACACGACGACGACCCCGAAGGATTCCCTTACATGGAGATTCCTAACGAATTCCCACTCGTTGGTTAAAAGCTATAGAGTCACGCGTAGAGTCACGTCGTGTCACGCTCGTACACAGTTGGTTAAATCTAGTAAGATCGGGCTAAAGTCTCCGTCAGAATCATAGTTAACCTCATAGAATCCGCGAGTCCGGTTTATATTCTATTTGGCACTTTGAAATAGCCACTCGTACGCCCCGCATCGCCAGTGCGTCAACACCGTGCAACTATTGGTAATTTATACACATTATTTAATTAACTAATCGCAACACTTACATTTGTACAATAACCGATGATTGAATATACGAATGGTGTTCACGTGTAAATCGAGTAGATTCGTTAAATCCATATTTTACCCAGCGATCCTTATAATATTAGTAGCACTCACCCACTGATACAACTTTACCGCTCGAGTTGTATCAACTTTAATTAAGAGTTACGAGGCATTACTAACATTTCCCGCGACTCCCTGATTTCGTATCAGGTTCGTTCGCAAACCCTTTACCAAAACAAGCCATCGTCCAACCCAGTGGCTCCCCGATTTCGCATCGGGTTCGTCCACGAAACCTCACCCCTCCTACAGCTCCCTGATTTCGCATCAGGTTCGTCTGTAAATCTACCAACTTCCGAACAGCTCCCTGGTTTCGCACCAGGTTCGTCTGTGAATAATCCAACCTCCTAGCAGCTCCCTGGTTTCGCACCAGGTTCGTCTGTGAACTTCATCCTAGTGACTCCCCGATTTCGCATCGGGTTCGTGCACGACGTTTCACCCTCCTGCGGCTCCCTGATTTCGCATCAGGTTCGTCCGCGTGTAACTCCATTCCTAGCGGCTCCCTGATTTCGCATCAGGTTCGTCCGCGCCCCCAACTAACAAACTCATAAACCGTATTCCTTGGGAAATATCCTTCTCGCCGGCCTCTCGCGTTGCCGCAGCCCCGGCTCATAACACAATGTTTACGACTATCACGTAGAGTAAAAAATATTTTTTTGTCTACATATTTATTTTACAAATAGCGCCACACGAGGTTGTTTACACAGTGTTTTAAAAAAATGTCTTGGATTTTGCCCTGATATTGAACTTAAAAATAAAGATACAATGGTTTCCTTGGAATATGATTCTCCTAGAAACTGTAATTTTGGAGCGGACCTCCGAAAAAAGAATTGAACCAAAATAAAATTATTAAACTGTTTTTCTGTTCCTCAAAAACTAGAGCTTTTACACTTAATCCTGAGCTTCGCTCCAAAAAGGAATATATTCTAAACATGCTGTAAAGATTTCAAGTCGATCCGAACCATGGCTTTTTCGCAATCAGGCAAAACCACAGAAAACACGTATACACATCAGACGACGTCATATACATGTATATATTAAACAAAAAAATTTTTTACAGTTTAGAGTATTAATAAACAGTACCCAAAAGTACTAGTCAAATTTGTATTCATCTCTATGCAATTAATTCGCAAAGAAATACTTAGTCTCCGAGCGGTTTAAGTGCCTCCTTAGTCCCGTTAAGAGTTATCAGTTTCAATTGACTGAGTCCGTGTAAATCTGATTTTTATGCATGTTCAGTGCGAGTAAACTTGTATTCATTTTTAAATTTTTTCACACGTTTTAGTGCAACAGATCTGATATTTTGGGGGGGGGGGGGGGGTGTAATTCTGTGTTTTATGAGATTCCTGTGAATGTGTCTCGATAACACAATTGACTACAGTGGATATGATGAAAACAATGGATTTTATCGTGGAGGCAGGTCTGGTGTAATTCAACGATACCGTTCAATTTTGGATAAAGTGATAACGAAAGAGAGATAATTTTCGTTGCAGCTTCTCTGAGGTCGAGTGGCCCCCTGCAACAGTGGCTTTGAATACTACTGCTCGACCCTAAGCATTGCCTGCTTTTGGGCATATTTTTAAACGCTTCTAACTAACAAACGAAGCCTCAACCGCAATATAGTTATTCTTGATTTTCGTCTTATTCTGGTGTCTAGAATCACCTCTAAAATGTATTCCCAAGTGTAGGCGAACACACTGCGTATTTGTATACAGTATTGTCTCCCTGACGGCTCGCTGGTCGGGACCGGCGTTGAGCCCGTAGTTGAGGCCTGTGCAGGTCGGCCGGACGCCCGTACTGCCCCCACACGCTCCGTCCGGCCAGCCTGTCAGGCCGGACGGTGCATCCACGCGCTCCGACCGGCCTGACGGTATTTTAAATTTTTAAAATTTTATTTCCTGCGCTTCATCTTGATAAAACAGTAATGGCTGGAAAAAATTTGTGTCCTTAAATCAAACACTAGAAACTTAAAGTGTTAAAATGCTTTTTTAAAATATTGTTTGCGACTATTTTTCGCGGAGACAGACATTTCAAAATGATCAAATTTTCCGGCAAATTATAGTGTTCCTTTAATTTTGTCCACCAGTGCATTTCCATTTTCAGTTTACTTTATAATTATTCACATTATTAACAACCATTATTCACATTCCAGTAGACACGCGTTTCCTAAAATATTCGAAACATTTTCATTGCCCGAAACGTCCAAGCTTCAACCTACTCGATACATTCGGCCCGCTCGATTTTTTCGGACCGCTCGGTTTTTACGGATACTCGACTCGGCTCTGCTCGGCTCGGCTCGGTTCGGCTCGGTTCGCTTCTTCCGGGCACTGGAACAGCTCTACAGTGTTGACAGTTTTGTCAGCCGAACGTGACATCGACGGACGACGTTGTAGCTATAGTAGGCTTATTATTAGCTACAAAAAAGTGTTGCAAACGGAAAATAGAACGAAGTTTGTGGTGCAAAGAATGGAATTGCATTTTGCGCCTAAAGATTGGCACAATTATTTAAGGATGAACGAAGAAACATATTCAAGGCACCTTTCTTTAGTCACTCACAACACAAATATGAGAGACACCATCTCAGCGCACGAGAAATTAACTGCCACATTGAGATTTCTTGCAACTGGAAGAAGTTACGAAGATCTTAAATTTACTACAATAATATCACCTCAGGCTTTTTCGTATATTATACCTGAAACATGTGATGCTCTCTATAAAGTTTTACGTAAGGATTATTTTAAGGTAAGGAAAATGACCATCTTTTACTTTAGTCGCATTTATTGCGTTACGTAATTGGGTAATTATTTACAAAAGAGTAGTCTTCACCGATTTCGATGACCTTGGAATATGTTGTCTGGTGCATGATTCTGAACAACTTTTTCCTATACATGTTGCCGTCGCTCGACTTTAGGTTTGGAGATATTTACAAAAAACTGTGATCGGTAGTTGCTTTGGGTTAGATGGTTTGGCCAACTTTTCGGACATTTACACATTTCTTTATGTTAAATCCCCATCACACACAGCGAAAGCGGTTAAAGGCACAATTTCTGAACTTGGCTGGGAACTCTTGCCCCACCCGCCGTACTCACCAGACTTGGCCCCTTCCGATTACCACCTGTTTTCATCGATGGCTCACGCACTTTCCCAAGAACACTTCAAAAATTACGATGATGTAAAAAATGGCTCGATGACTGGTTCGCCTCTAAATGTGGACGATTTTTTTTTGGGAGGGCATCCATAAATTGAAGGACACATGGGAAAAATGTGTAGCTAACAATGGTGCATACTTTGAATAAAGCATTTTTTCCTTTTTTCACAACTTTAAATTGTTTTCTTTAAAAAAAAATTAAGAATTATTAACCGGTACACCTGGTATTAGGATTATTATTAGGATTATTATTAGGATTATTATTAGGATTATTATTAGGATTATTATTAGGATCATCATTATTATTATTATCATTATTAGGATTATTATTATTGTTATTTAAATTTAATAAAAACGACCCTCCCGAGTTTTCCGGAATGAAAAGTTGCGGTGATGGTGAATGATAAAGGTAAGATGGTTCGTAATACTGTTGCATTGGACTGGGACTGGGATTAGGAATAGTTGGGCGAGGAGTTGTGTTATATGTATATGTTTGTTGCTGATAGTGGTGAGGCATTTGTGGGAGAGTAGGAGTATGAATGTTTCTATTAATTACTTGTTCAGAAATTAATGTATGCGCTATATCCAATTTCCCCATTTCGGCCACAAAGAGCGTATCATTTATAATTCGTTCGGCTAGCAGCCTCTGCTCTTTGGGCAAGTCTCTTAATTTAATCGCAACGGTTTTGGCGTAAATGTCGAAACGATCGTCTTGCGTTGCTGGACGTTTAAAATGGTTCTGTACGGATAATAATACATCATGAGTTAATGCTGCTTCGTCCGATCGTGAACTCCTTTTGGATGTTTTTGGCCGGTTATTGTCAAGTCTGGATGCAGAGGGCATTGGAGGTGGCTGTGCTGACTGTGATGAAATTTCATCCGTCCCAAAGTTCGACGATTCCCCGACATCCGCGATAATACCATCCGGAATGTGTGAAACAGTGTGTGGTCCTTCCACGGTATTTTGCACTGCGTGTTCCTGAAACAATAATATTTTTTGTTTTTAGTTTCCGCGAACAACAGAAGAATGGAGGAATGTAGCGAAAGTTTTTGAAGAAAGGTGGAACTTTCCACAATGTCTTGAAGCGATTGACGGAAAACATATTGAAATTATTCCTCCAAATGGAAGTGGGACGGAATTTTATAACTACAAAGGTCGACACAGTATAGTTCTATTAGCAATAGTGGATGCAAATTATCAAACGGCAGATGGTACAAACGGCAGAGATTCTGATAGAGGTGTTCTTCAAAGCACCAAATTCTTTGAGAAACTTCAGGACATGCTTTTAAGGATCTCAACTGAAGAGAATATAAGAAACACTTCTAGGAGTTTGCCCTACGTTTGTGTAGCTGATGATGCCTTTCCGTTGAGAGTGGATATGATAAAACCGTTTAGACAAGCAGATCTAATTTGCCAAAAGAGAAAAATTTATAATTACCGCGTATCGCGAGCGAGACGTATTGTTGAAAATGCGTTTGGCATCATGGCATCACGATTTAGAATTTTTCACACACAAGTTATTATAGGACCAGAAAACATTGATTCTGTTGTAATGGCAAGTTGTGTATGACACAACTTTTTAATGAAATCGGTGCCGAATTCTTACTCGCCTCCAGATTGTTTTGATCGAGAAAATACAGAAGTTGGGACTACTGTGTCGGGGTTTCATACAAGCAATTCTAATATGGAAAGTTTGAATCAAGGAAACACAGGAAATACGGCTAATGATGCTAAAAAAAGTTAGAGGAGATTTTATAAATTATTTTGTAAATGAAGGTGCAGTTCCATGGCAAAATAACTTCATTAATTAAATTTAACGCATTTACTGTAATCATTTGCTGTTTCATTCCACGCAAAATTGGACAATTTTCGGAGTAACATTTCAGATGTTGGTGAAACTGGAATATATTGTAGTCTTTACTGATATATCATCGTAGCTCGAAAGACTTTCTAAAAATTGAAAAATTGTGGATCTTACATCTCTTTGAAATATAGAGGCGACTTTTTTCCAATAAATTATAACTACTGAACTAAGAAACTGATAGAAATGAGCTTTTGGGAGGTTACAGTGGAGACATAAGACTACTTAATAAAAATGGACACCTTTTCAAAACTAAGGACACTTTAAAATTGGGCAAATGAAAATTAATTCAATGTGACGCTGCATCGAAACACAGCGGCTCGCCTGGCTCAACCGTGCAGTACAAACAGTGGCCAGATGGATATACCTGCCATTTTTATACACAGTTGTTGCAAATGGTATTTATTTGGAAAAAAATGACAACAAAAAACTTGTACTGTTTTTTAAACCCAACATAACACGTAATGTCAATTTTTTGTGTTCGGATTATTTTGCCCGAAACGACGGTGAGCTTCATTTCTTTTTAAATAGAATGCTATATATTTTTTCACACAAAATGAAAGCGACTGTCAAGCCAAATTGAACCATGTGGCATACATACTATGACCTTCAAGGACACAAAAGATGTTCAATGAGAGAAATAGTCCATATTTATAAAAAAAAGTCTATATATGAAACAGCTGTAAGATCCACAATCTTTAATATTTTCAAAAATCATTTGCGATACGTTTATACAAGGTCTGTGAAGTTAGCACCCCCAAATGTGATTATTTAAAAAAACTCGATGGCATTCGTTTGTCCATCGTTTGCCCACCCTTGTCCAACAAAAATTTTCGTTTGTCCACCCTTCAAAAAAAAGTTATGGACAAAAAAAAAATTTTCACCAGCACCCCCATGAAAACTTTTTAATGATTTGTCAGTGGGGAATGATTGTCCAGCGTTTGTCCATCCAAAATATTCGTTTGTCCACCCTTCAGAATCAAATTATTAATAAAAATTGCGAAAAGAAGGGCACGGCCGAAACGATCACGTTTAAGTTCGATTTTTTTCGAATAAATTATCAAAATCGTTCGTCCAACGATGGTTTTCGTTAGTTTAGATGTAGAAGACGTTTGTCCACCCAAAGATTTCGTTTGTCCACCCTGCAGAAGCGAATTATTAATAAAAATAGCCAAGATGTACGATACGGTTGTACCATCCAAGTTAAAGTTCGATTTTTTTCGAATAAATTATGAAAATCGGTGGTTCGGCGATATATTTCGTTAGCTTAGATGTAGAAGACGTTTGTCCACCCAAAGATTTCGTTTGTCCACCCTGCAGAATCGAATTATTAATAATAATAGCCAAGATGTACGATACGGCTAAACCGACCAAGTTAAAGTTCGATTTTTTTCGAATAAATTATCAAAATCGTTCGTCCAACGATGGTTTTCGTTAGCTTAGATGTAGAAGACGTTTGTCCACCCAAAGATTTCGTTTGTCCACCCTACAGAATCGAATTATTAATCAAAATAGCCAAGATGTACGATACGGTTGAACCGACCAAGTTAAAATTCGATATTTTTCGACTAAATTATCAAAATCGTTCGTCCAACGATGGTTTTCGTTAGTTTAGATGTAGAAGACGTTTGTGCACCCAAAGATTTCGTTTGTCCACCCTGCAGAATCGAATTATTAATAAAAATAGCCAAGATATACGATACGGTTGTACCGACCAAGTTAAAGTTCGATTTTTTTTCGAATAAATTATCAAAATCGTTCGTCCAACGATGGTTTTCGTTAGTTTAGATGTAGAAGACGTTTGTCCACCCAAAGATTTCGTTTGTCCACCCTGCAGAATCGAATTATTAATAAAAATAGCCAAGATGTACGATACGGCTGAACCGACCAAGTTAAAGTTCGATTTTTTTCGAATAAATTATCAAATTCGGTGGTTCGGCGATATATTTCGTTAGCTTAGATGTAGAAGACGTTTGTCCACCCAAAGATTTCGTTTGTCCACCCTGCAGAATCGAATTATTAATAAAAATAGCCAAGATGTACGATACGGCTGAACCAACCAAGTTAAAGTTCGATTTTTTTCGAATAAAGTATCAAATTCGGTGGTTCGGCGATATATTTCGTTAGCTTAGATGTAGAAGACGTTTGTCCACCCAAAGATTTCGTTTGGCCACCCTGCAGAATTGAATTATTAATAAAAATAGCCAAGATGTACGATACGGCTAAGCCGACCAAGTTAAAGTTCGATTTTTTTCGAATAAATTATCAAAATCGTTCGTCCAACGATGGTTTTCGTTAGCTTAGATGTAGAAGACGTTTGTCCACCCAAAGATTTCGTTTGTCCACCCTGCAGAATCGAATTATTAATAAAAATAGCCAAGATGTACGATACGGTTGTACCGACCAAGTTAAAGTTCGATTTTTTTCGAATAAATTATGAAAATCGTTATTTCGATGATACATTTCGTTAGCGTAGATGTAGAAGACGTTTGTCCATCCAGTGATTTCGTTTGTACACCCTCGAGAATCGAATTAAAGGGTGAATTAAATTTATTATTTCCTTCGTCACTTTCTTTTAAAAGTTTCGCCGGCGTCGATCGACTCGCGTGATCGTATGACCCGCGAGTACAAGTGCCATGGATGACACTTGTGACCACTGACAGAGTCAGTGGTACCGCACCTTACAGAGCGGTGCAACGCCGGACCGATTCAATAGTTTTACTATTGTTAAGGTACCATTATCATATATTCTGTTGAATTAAACTTTTAACAGAATTTTTATATTTTTATAAATATTATTGTTGACGAATTTATTTTTACCCTTTGTGGATTTGTAATTGTCCGCAACTTTTGACTAACATCATTGTGTAATGTCCATATTCCTGCTGTATTACGGCAGTAAGCTGTAAAATGTTGTGGGCTATGACATACGATGCCACTTAAAATGTATATCGCATCTTGAATTTGAAATTTTTCTGGGATGCTGTTTAAAACTATTCCATTCGGATATTTCATTTTATTTTGTTGCAAAAAGATTTCGGGGTCTATAACCACATACGATTTTGCTTCTCTCTTTAATTGCACTGCTGATTGACATGTTTTACACGTGACTGTTTGTGTACTGAAGAATTGCGCAACAAAATTAAGAAAATTTTGTTTAAAATCTTCAGTTGTGTTTGTACTAATAAAATCTACTACAAAAAATTTTCTCAAATGTACTTTACATTTGCCGCAGATTCTATTTTCTTCGACACTGCAAACGTCTGTTACAAGTTTTGAAAATAGCCAATTGGGACTTGTAGTACAATCTACAATATTATTGCGAATTTCAAATATTGTACATAAAATAGCTCCTCGTTCTTCGTACACAGAGTTGTTAATATTCTCCATAGCGTATTTTTTGACAAACATCAGAAATATATTTTCTGAGTTTTCATCGATCCAGTTTTTAAATGTACTATAATTGCAATACGCACTGGTTAATATTTCAACCAATGAGTCGAATGCACACGTATTTTTAATATATATTTTTTTGCCATTAAGAGTAATCAAATTACAGTTATTTCCATTTATTAATATTTCATTTCTTCTTTTCCTTAATGACCTGTCATATGTGAGGTGAATGTGTGGGCATGGAGTTAAATATTTCCCTCTAGGAGTATTATTTTTGTTTTCGATTAAGGGCTTCTGCATTATATTTAATTTATTACTTTTTTGTACATCCGCGTTTGTATTTAAATTATCTTTATTTTCATCGTCGTCTATATAATTCCTATTATTAGCTGAAACTTGTAAATCTTTTAATTTATTTGATTTGGCTGCAACATTTAATCCTTTCCAATTTTCTTGTTCCCTTAAATAATCATAAGTATGCGCAGCGTTCTGCGCATTTTCGCCAAAACCACGCGAATCAATTTTTCTTTCTTTTTCTTGTCTAACCTCAGTTTGCAGCAGTGCAATTTTTTCGTTCGTGCGTTTAATTGCAGCACGTTCTAATTTCGAGAGATTTTCGATAGATTTTATGTGGTGAATGATAAATTTATCCACGCGCATTGGTTTATAATTTGCACCCAAATCTGAATGCTTCAGATCTTTAAAATATGCTTCACATCTAGAGGATGTCGCTACATTCGATGACAGAGGGAAATATCCCCTCATCACCTGTGTCCAGAGAGGAAAATGTTTAGCTAATTTAACTAGATATGTGACTAATTCTGGACAATAAAATGCGTTGTACCGATCTGTCTCTACACTGTCTTTTGCAATTTGCTCAGCCGCATCTCTGATACTATTTATAAATGCAACTATATTTTCATTTTCATTTAACGTTTCTAAATCATCGTATTCTTTGTCATTCTCGTCGCTCGTAAAGGTGAATGACTTTATTCTTTCGAATAAATACGATCGCTTCTGCTCACAAATTACATCATTTCCATCGCAATCTTTGCCATTGTACTCACTGTAAGCGACAATAAATATTGAGCTAAGCAGTGTATTAAAATCTTCCATATTATCACACGATGACATTAGCCCCGCGCATCGCACAAAGAAGTCTTTAATTTTAGGATGCTTTCTATGAAATACATCCTTGCTACAAATAATTTTTATCAAATGGGCAATATCAATTCTGATAAAACAGTGAAGTGGATGTTGCAAAATTTCGCCACTAATCCAACGATAGCAATCGGAAATGTAATTTTTTAAACAACGTTCATTGAATGCTAAGCTGGTTGCATTCAAAAGCGCCAGTGAATAATCGCAATCAACTTCTGGAGGCACTGGTGCCCCGTGTCTTATGATCTCCCTCAACCAGTACGTAATTAAATTTGTATCGTGCTTTTCTGAAAGCATTTGAAATACTGGTTGTATACCATTTGCACCTTTTATAATAATTTGGTATAAGAATATATGTTTCTTCTCACCATTTAGTTTTTCAATTGTTTTTACTAATTTTCCAGTCGCGTCTATTTCTATTTTCCTGCATGTTTTAATTAATGTTTTGTACAATTCCATTTGCATAGGAGACCAGTAAAAACAATAGAAAAGATCTTTTGAAATCTGCTTAATGTACCCCGAGTATTGCCCCTTATATTTCAACTCACATAACGAATTAATAGGATCAAGATTTTTGTTGATTCCTAATTCCCGTGCAATAGCTTCTTCTCTGATTTTCCTTAAAGTACATTGTCGCGCAACATAAGGTGGTTCAGGATCGCCATAAGTTAAATCTGATACTTCAGCATTTCTGAATTGTCTGGGTTTAATATTTAAAAGTTGTTTCCCAATTGCTACCCTATTTGTTCCTTTTACCGCCCTTTTCTTTTCATGCGGTATTCCCGAAGCATCGACTGTGTGCACTCTTAACACAATACCAGTGCCAGGAGCCGGTTCAGGTAAGCAATGAACTTTAAATTCGGCACCGCATTCATTACAAGTGCCGTATATTTTTAAATATGTTTCCGCTTCCGGAGAATCGAAAATTTTGCCATATTTAAACGTATAAGCGCACGGAAGTTTCGTTTTTAAAAAACAAGCTTTGCAAATAATATCAGTCCAACCGGGACTAAGTATTTTATAAGATTTTCCACGAGCGCCCTTCTCTTTATAAACTTTGGATACAGGAGCAATAGATTTCCATTGCTCCTCAGACAATGTAATATCAAAATATAATGGCGGCAGTTTATTATTTATTTTATTCGCATGAATGTTAGACTCGAAATCTTGACTAGTATTACTTACGTTAGAAACATCAATGCTATCCATCATTTCTTCCTCTTCTTCTTCTTCTTCTCCTCCTTCTTCCACTGGAATTTGGAAATGTTTCTTCAAATCTGTCAGCAAATTCCATCGATTGTTCTGTAAGAAAATCCGATGGACACACATTTGAATGGCGCCCCGGAACCGCGGCATGCCGCCCGGAAGCCCAAATACACCGCCTGGGACTGTTTGCGCGGGAGAACACGGGAACAACCCAGGCCCAAGGGAAGCGTCGCGGCCAGGACGCTATGCCTTGGCCGCCAGGACGCGGCCACTCTTGTACGGTCTTCAGGACACACTGGTCGCCATTCGGAAGCCTTCCGCGGTCTTTTGTACGACTCGCTACTACATTTGTGAAATACAGTCTAGTGTGATATCGATAATATACACTGCGCGTATTTGTTACCGATCCTGAGAAAAACATTTCTTACAAATCAGAAGTGGGATATAGCCACGTGCTGTGACGCGTTCGCGGAGTTTTCTCTGAAACGGCTGTGAACATTTGCCTCGTAGTGACGCGATAGAGACGCCATTGTGCTACGAGGAGTGTATATAGTTAAATAGATAGCATTTAGTGGAGTGTGTATATAGTAGCTTGTAGTGTCGTGTACAGTTTAGTGACGTAAGAAAACTGACGACATGGGCCGCAATTCCCGTTGGAGCAAAGACGCCGCCGTCGAGAAGTCGAAGGGAACACGACATGACGCCGCTTCCGATACCACCATCGAGGAAAGCGTAAGAGAGCAAAACGCGCGACTTAGCCGGTTGGAACAGTTGATCGAAAAGAACTCGAACCGCAGATCGCGTTCACGCTCGCGTTCTCCATTGCGTTTACGCTCGCGTTCTCCCTCGCGTCCACGCTCGCGGTCATTGTTGCGCTCGCCGTCACGATCGCGTTCGGCTTCACGCGCCTATACTCCACTCTTGCCCACACCGAACCCAGTTACGGATCGGTTGGACCGATTGGAGCGGCTGGCGGAAAGGATGAGCCGACGACGCTCTCGTTCAAAGTCGCGAACGTCGCCCCACGCTAGGGCAGGAGACGAATTGATGATTCCAGTCTACGATCCGGACGAGGATGACCCGACGATCGAACGGTGGACCAGACAAGTGGCGATACGGTTATGCGCTTAATCGTAACGCGGTTGAAGGGTCACGCCCGAAGATGGTACGACGCGCGACAGGATGTTACCGCTACCTGGCGTGAAACTCGGGACGCCCTAAAAAAACAATTCCACGTCGCGGTGTCGTTCAACGAACGTTTAGAAACAGTCTGTGCGTACAAAGCGAGGCCGGGACAAAATCTAGGAGATTATTGTTTCCGAAAGTTGGAAAAATTGCGGAAGCTAGAGTATCCAATTACGGACGAACATCAAATCGACGTGGTGATTGGTGGCATACCGGACACAAATAAAGCTCGCGCCATACGGTCGGCTAAAATAAAGGACGTCGACGAACTATATCTGTTCATGCGACGCCTAGGCGACATGCCGACACAAAATGGACGACGAAGGACAACGCCGGAGCCCTCGCGACGGAAGCAACCATCTTCGTCAACGGCATCGACCAGTCGAAGGCAGGAAAAGGGGCTGGAGGCGCGGCAAAAAGGGATCACCGAGAAGGACAACTCGCAGGTCAAATGTTTCAACTGCGGAACGGCGGGACACTACGCGCGGGACTGTATGAAACCGCGAGTACAGAAGGAGAAGGAGAAGGAGAAAGAGAGATCGATGCTGAATCACTAAAGAACAGCAGCGGGCGGCCGCGCGAGCAAATTCGCGAGTGGCGATATACACTGTGAGCAATGCAACGTGGCACCAGGGGTGCCCAACAGCAGCAGGCGACGTACGAGACAACAACATCGAATATCACTCGACGCCATCACACAGCAGCAACGAGAACGACCGGAAGAGCACTGGGTGCCCTTGCTCGTGGGAAAATGGTCGAGGATGAGTACTGGGTACTCTAGATCAGGTTGATCTCTGGGTACTGGGTACTCTGAATCAGGTTGATCTCTGGGTAATACTGGGTATTACGCCGGATCAACGGGAGAAGATTGATCGAGACAGACACAATATGGTGTTATGTTGAGACAGTCGGTGGTGGCCGATGTTGACTAACGCTGGGCGTTAGGTCAACGCAACTGAGACAGCAAACAACATGCAGACGAGGCGCAAAAAAGCGCTTCTCCTTCAACGAGCACAGCAGCGTTTCTCCGTCAACGGACGACGTCTTGTAGCAGCGGACACAGTGGCAACGTGCCATCAGCAAGCGCAAGGGCGCCCAATCTACGGACAACAAACGGGCACAACGGTGCCTCCACTACAGAATACAGTAGCGCTGACCAGCACCTAATCAACCACGGAGGAGCTACCGGTGAGCGTGTAAACGCTCCTCCCTCAACAAGACACCAGCACATGCCGCACAAAAACAGCGTGCGGCACAGAAAACAGACAACTATGGTTTCGATGTTAACAGATAAAATAATCTGTTCGAAACTAGCTTGTCGATCACGTTACACAGGATAAGTACCTTTCCCAAACATGTAACCTACTCGTTAGTAGCTGAGCTACCAAACAACTAACACTGTTCGCATTGCAGATTACACGTCTGTGGACAGACTTATTGTCAGGATTGGCCGAATGTAAGAAAATCCGATGCACACACATTTGAATGGCGCCCCGGAACCGCGGCATGCCGCCCGGAAGCCCAAATATACCGCCTGGGACTGTTTGCGCGGGAGAACACGGGAAAAACCCAGGCCCAAGAGAAGCGTCGCGGCCAGGACGCGGCCACTCTTGTACGGTCTTCAGGACATACTGGTCGCCATTCGGAAGCCCTCCGCGGTCTTTTGTACGACTCGCTACTACATTTGTGAAATACAGTCTAGTGTGATATCGATAATATACACTGCGCGTATTTGTTACCGATCCTGAGAAAAACATTTCTTACAGTTCCTCACGTAAAAGTTTAAGGTGTTTGGTGACAACTTATCCGAAATTTTTGCACACACTTCTTCCCACACTTTATCCGAGCGACACTTCAATTTGTGCCTCTCATCGAACACTTCACATTTTTCACACTTCTGCAACGCGTCTAGTATAACACCTGAGTGTATCAGCGCTTTCCTAGGCATTTTTCACAAATGACCACAATGAAATCGCAAAACGGTAAGTAATATAACTCTCACAGATACTTCACAAACCGTAAACGAACGCACGATCTCATCAAAGAATTCGAGAGTATCGCAGGCATTTGTTTCGATTTCAGCCGTGGCACGTGGTGCCGTCCGCGCTACAAAGTAACTACGCGTCTATACAAATTTCTGGTAAGCAGGGCCGGCGCATAAGGGCGCTAGCCGATGGGTGTGCTAAAATACTATATTGGACGCTTAATAATAAAGAAATTCATTTTTCACAGAAACAAAATGTAAATGTAATTCTTTTTCTTGTACTCCGTAAACACAAAACATATTAAATAGGAAATAGGTGCAGAAATTTGAGGCCCCCAAATTGGGGGCGCCAAAAATTTTCTTGCATAAGGGTGCCAAACATCCTCGCGCCTGCCCTGCTGGTTAGGGATTGCAAATTTACCGATTTTTTCAATTAGCGGTAATTCGGTAAAATTTTCAATCAAAACCGGTTACCGGTAATATACCGGTCATTTTTTAAGGTATTGAAAATATAAGAGTAAACATTACAAAAAAAAAATGTTTTGAACTCTAATCAAGCATTATAATAAATACATGCAAATAAAACTGTTCTGAACATAAAATATAAAATGATATAACACAGAATAGATATATTTGTATAACTATTGACAATACTTATTAATATGGATCTTCATCACGAAAACAATGAAAAGAATCTTAACTTACATAAATAATTAAATATTTTTTATTTAACAATTCTTTTTAACAAATAATCACACAAAAAAAAACATAATTTGTCCAAACTTTGGTCTCCTGATAAAGCGCTCTCAGTTTCTACACTTGTTGGTCGGGTAGTCATTAAGAAATCATATGCCATTTGTAGATATTTTCTCTTTACTTTTTCTACTTGAAAATACGTCCATTTTTTTTATGGCTTGATTCAGATTTTTAGTTTTCTTTTGAATCAGAGTTGGTTCTTCATGAGATACTTCGGATTTCGTCTCTATTAATAATTGAAGTTTTTTTCACTGATAACAACGTAGTAGATATCGACGGAATTAATGAACGCATATATGCGCTATATTGTTATACATAATTGATCAAATTACCGGTAAAAATTTGGCGAATTACCGGTAAAAATTTGAGGGTATTTCTCGCGATTTACCGGTAAATCGGTAAATTTATTTACCGGTATTGCAATTCCTACTGCTGGTAAGTTACCAAATACACTAAACTTTTACGTTGGAACTAATCGGTGGAGTTTGCCGACAAATTTGAAAATATATAAATCTTGCGAGGCACCACCAGTCAACGCAAGTGCTAAAACTGCTAAGTAGCGCATTATACGTGGCTGCAGAGTGTTGATGACACGCGGGATTTACATAGGTATATCGCCATATCTTCTACAATTATTTATTAATCAGTGTGAAAATTTGTGAAAATATCCCTTGTGTATTAAGGAAAAACTTTGTCGCTGCAAGTTATAAGGAACTCGAACGACAGTTGCAGTTTTATTTTTACTCCTAGAGAGGTATTTTTCACTTTACAAATGCTTTCTCAAGCATTATTTGCGATTTTCTTAATTTACGAGCGTAAACTTTTGACAGTGAAGATACCCTGAATGCAACTTTTTTGTAACGCCAAATTTTTTCCAAACTAAAAATATTATTTAGCAGTGCTGATAAACAAATGTGACTTCAATAACGTCAAAAAAGATAAGTATGTGAACGATAATTTTGAATATTATTCATTATAAACATTGTTATGCAATTCTCTGAAAAAAGAGTTAAACATGACAACACTGTATGATTTGATTCACGACTCGTAGGTTGACAGCCTTTCACAGTACCAAAACAGTGTGAGGTTAGTTGAGTTCGATCGTTTAGAATGCCAAAATCAAAGAGTTATCGGTGGAAAGGTAAAATAGTTACACAAGATATCTATGAAAAAAGACCCGCCCAACAGAAAGCTGGACTATAGCGAAAAAAAGTTTCAACTGAACTGGGGGAAAGTGATCCCATAACCAAGGAAAATGTGGAACAAGAAAGAAATGTCATCGATGGACGGACACATTGTCGAATTGTACATTCTGGGACAGCAGTCATGGTGTAATTCTTGTGCTGAAGCTCTTTCTTTACAATCCATAGAAAGTGAGATACAACGAGGCTTGGCTTCTTAATTTTTAGTGCGGTGTCACAAGTACCTCACCATGAATGAATTTTGCACAGGCACATAAGAATCTACCATCGACAAGCACAGAGCTCACTTCGACATCAATTTGAAAGCAGCATTAGGTAATACTTTATGACAGATTATTACGCTTCTATTGTTATTAATCGTATCATTACTATTTATTATTTGTATATATTGAATTATTCGCTTTGCAGGTATCGTACACTCTGATTTAGGATGGACACATTTCAAAAAATGATTAGCATGCATGAACGACCCATGTCCAGATTTTAAAACATTCAAAAAGTATGTGCAAAAAGTTGGATATGCTGCGAAGGAAGTAGCAAAGGAAAGTTGCGTAGAGAGCATCGAAAAGCCATTATAAACGACCATTCGACTGTCCCATTTCTTTATACACAATAGTGTATTTTACGCTAATATTTATATATTCTTTTTTTGAATTGTAATTGTAAATATAAGTCATTACATTTTTGAATTGTAATTATAAATATGAAAAATACAGTAATTTGTGTTAAATGTGCCAAATATTTGCTTCTATTTGCGTATTTTTACCTGCTATTTCATATTCATAATCCCGCTATGTTTCTCATTTTCCCTTTCTATATATCTCTCCATGAGTGTAATGGTGACAAAAAGTTAGCTAGAAGGTTAGATATACGTGTAGGGACACCTGTAAGTTTGCTTCGCTTGGTCAGCTGATTGCGACGTTGCCGCGGTTTCATAAGCCATCGAGATACATATCGTGCCGACAGCACAATTTTCTCAAGTTATAATTTATTTCTTTAGAACGGTGTAGTGAAAACAATTGAAACTCGGCAGATATTTTCATCTATCCATATACTGCATGTACAAAAAAATTGAAAACATTGATAGCATTTCTTCAACATTTTTTCAGATGTTTTATCCGTCAAGATCGTCTCTTTCCATAAGAGTACGTGTAAAATCAGTGAAAATTGAAATCGTTATAACTCAGCAACCGTTTAGTTAAATTTTTTACAGCACATCAGGAAGACTACAAAGAACAATCTAGCAGATTTTCATCAACTTGGTAGCATTTTGAAAATTGGTCCGATACATCCTTAAAGAAATATTAACTTTGGACGATGAAACATTTTTTGTTTATAATTTTTAGCTCGAATAGTAATGATTGGATAAACAAACTGTAAATAAGAAAAATGCGACGGTCGTGCGATATGACAATACTGCCGAAAAAAATTGCGACACGTGTGAATACTATGAATATTTCTATATACATATATGTACCGGTGCGACATCGCAACGACGCCGCACCGCTCGTGTGCATTGGCCTTAAAGGCGGGATCTCCTAGCTGCCGGTGGGAGAAGTATGCATCTGTTTATCTCTAGCACTAGTGGGATCGCTGCAACAGGTCGCAGCGACCGGCAGCGTCTGCGACTGGTCGATGCCGTTGACGAAGATGGTTGCTTCCGTCGCGAGGGCTCCGGCGTTGTCCTTCGTCGTCCATTTTGTGTCGGCATGTCGCCTAGGCGTCGCATGAACAGATATAGTTCGTCGACGTCCTTTATTTTAGCCGACCGTATGGCGCGAGCTTTATTTGTGTCCGGTATGCCACCAATCACCACGTCGATTTGATGTTCGTCCGTAATTGGATACTCTAGCTTCCGCAATTTTTCCAACTTTCGGAAACAATAATCTCCTAGATTTTGTCCCGGCCTCGCTTTGTACGCACAGACTGTTTCTAAACGTTCGTTGAACGACACCGCGACGTGGAATTGTTTTTTTAGGGCGTCCCGAGTTTCACGCCAGGTAGCGGTAACATCCTGTCGCGCGTCGTACCATCTTCGGGCGTGACCCTTCAACCGCGTTACGATTAAGCGCATAACCGTATCGCCACTTGTCTGGTCCACCGTTCGATCGTCGGGTCATCCTCGTCCGGATCGTAGACTGGAATCATCAATTCGTCTCCTGCCCTAGCGTGGGGCGACGTTCGCGACTTTGAACGAGAGCGTCGTCGGCTCATCCTTTCCGCCAGCCGCTCCAATCGGTCCAACCGATCCGTAACTGGGTTCGGTGTGGGCAAGAGTGGAGTATAGGCGCGTGAAGCCGAACGCGATCGTGACGGCGAGCGCAACAATGACCGCGAGCGTGGACGCGAGGGAGAACGCGAGCGTAAACGCAATGGAGAACGCGAGCGTGAACGCGATCTGCGGTTCGAGTTCTTTTCGATCAACTGTTCCAACCGGCTAAGTCGCGCGTTTTGCTCTCTTACGCTTTCCTCGATGGTGGTATCGGAAGCGGCGTCATGTCGTGTTCCCTTCGACTTCTCGACGGCGGCGTCTTTGCTCCAACGGGAATTGCGGCCCATGTCGTCAGTTTTCTTACGTCACTAAACTGTACACGACACTACAAGCTACTATATACACACTCCACTAAATGCTATCTATTTAACTATATACACTCCTCGTAGCACAATGGCGTCTCTATCGCGTCACTACGAGGCAAATGTTCACAGCCGTTTCAGAGAAAACTCCGCGAACGCGTCACAGCACGTGGCTATATCCCACTTCTGATTTGTAAGAAATGTTTTTCTCAGGATCGGTAACAAATACGCGCAGTGTATATTATCGATATCACACTAGACTGTATTTCACAAATGTAGTAGCGAGTCGTACAAAAGACCGCGGAAGGCTTCCGAATGGCGACCAGTGTGTCCTGAAGACCGTACAAGAGTGGCCGCGTCCTGGCGGCCAAGGCATAGCGTCCTGGCCGCGACGCTTCCCTTGGGCCTGGGTTGTTCCCGTGTTCTCCCGCGCAAACAGTCCCAGGCGGTGTATTTGGGCTTCCGGGCGGCATGCCGCGGTTCCGGGGCGCCATTCAAATGTGTGTCCATCGGATTTTCTTACAGAACAATCGATGGAATTTGCTGACAGATTTGAAGAAACATTTCCAAATTCCAGTGGAAGAAGGAGGAGAAGAAGAAGAAGAAGAGGAAGAAATGATGGATAGCATTGATGTTTCTAACGTAAGTAATACTAGTCAAGATTTCGAGTCTAACATTCATGCGAATAAAATAAATAATAAACTGCCGCCATTATATTTTGATATTACATTGTCTGAGGAGCAATGGAAATCTATTGCTCCTGTATCCAAAGTTTATAAAGAGAAGGGCGCTCGTGGAAAATCTTATAAAATACTTAGTCCCGGTTGGACTGATATTATTTGCAAAGCTTGTTTTTTAAAAACGAAACTTCCGTGCGCTTATACGTTTAAATATGGCAAAATTTTCGATTCTCCGGAAGCGGAAACATATTTAAAAATATACGGCACTTGTAATGAATGCGGTGCCGAATTTAAAGTTCATTGCTTACCTGAACCGGCTCCTGGCACTGGTATTGTGTTAAGAGTGCACACAGTCGATGCTTCGGGAATACCGCATGAAAAGAAAAGGGCGGTAAAAGGAACAAATAGGGTAGCAATTGGGAAACAACTTTTAAATATTAAACCCAGACAATTCAGAAATGCTGAAGTATCAGATTTAACTTATGGCGATCCTGAACCACCTTATGTTGCGCGACAATGTACTTTAAGGAAAATCAGAGAAGAAGCTATTGCACGGGAATTAGGAATCAACAAAAATCTTGATCCTATTAATTCGTTATGTGAGTTGAAATATAAGGGGCAATACTCGGGGTACATTAAGCAGATTTCAAAAGATCTTTTCTATTGTTTTTACTGGTCTCCTATGCAAATGGAATTGTACAAAACATTAATTAAAACATGCAGGAAAATAGAAATAGACGCGACTGGAAAATTAGTAAAAACAATTGAAAAACTAAATGGTGAGAAGAAACATATATTCTTATACCAAATTATTATAAAAGGTGCAAATGGTATACAACCAGTATTTCAAATGCTTTCAGAAAAGCACGATACAAATTTAATTACGTACTGGTTGAGGGAGATCATAAGACACGGGGCACCAGTGCCTCCAGAAGTTGATTGCGATTATTCACTGGCGCTTTTGAATGCAACCAGCTTAGCATTCAATGAACGTTGTTTAAAAAATTACATTTCCGATTGCTATCGTTGGATTAGTGGCGAAATTTTGCAACATCCACTTCACTGTTTTATCAGAATTGATATTGCCCATTTGATAAAAATTATTTGTAGCAAGGATGTATTTCATAGAAAGCATCCTAAAATTAAAGACTTCTTTGTGCGATGCGCGGGGCTAATGTCATCGTGTGATAATATGGAAGATTTTAATACACTGCTTAGCTCAATATTTATTGTCGCTTACAGTGAGTACAATGGCAAAGATTGCGATGGAAATGATGTAATTTGTGAGCAGAAGCGATCGTATTTATTCGAAAGAATAAAGTCATTCACCTTTACGAGCGACGAGAATGACAAAGAATACGATGATTTAGAAACGTTAAATGAAAATGAAAATATAGTTGCATTTATAAATAGTATCAGAGATGCGGCTGAGCAAATTGCAAAAGACAGTGTAGAGACAGATCGGTACAACGCATTTTATTGTCCAGAATTAGTCACATATCTAGTTAAATTAGCTAAACATTTTCCTCTCTGGACACAGGTGATGAGGGGATATTTCCCTCTGTCATCGAATGTAGCGACATCCTCTAGATGTGAAGCATATTTTAAAGATCTGAAGCATTCAGATTTGGGTGCAAATTATAAACCAATGCGCGTGGATAAATTTATCATTCACCACATAAAATCTATCGAAAATCTCTCGAAATTAGAACGTGCTGCAATTAAACGCACGAACGAAAAAATTGCACTGCTGCAAACTGAGGTTAGACAAGAAAAAGAAAGAAAAATTGATTCGCGTGGTTTTGGCGAAAATGCGCAGAACGCTGCGCATACTTATGATTATTTAAGGGAACAAGAAAATTGGAAAGGATTAAATGTTGCAGCCAAATCAAATAAATTAAAAGATTTACAAGTTTCAGCTAATAATAGGAATTATATAGACGACGATGAAAATAAAGATAATTTAAATACAAACGCGGATGTACAAAAAAGTAATAAATTAAATATAATGCAGAAGCCCTTAATCGAAAACAAAAATAATACTCCTAGAGGGAAATATTTAACTCCATGCCCACACATTCACCTCACATATGACAGGTCATTAAGGAAAAGAAGAAATGAAATATTAATAAATGGAAATAACTGTAATTTGATTACTCTTAATGGCAAAAAAATATATATTAAAAATACGTGTGCATTCGACTCATTGGTTGAAATATTAACCAGTGCGTATTGCAATTATAGTACATTTAAAAACTGGATCGATGAAAACTCAGAAAATATATTTCTGATGTTTGTCAAAAAATACGCTATGGAGAATATTAACAACTCTGTGTACGAAGAACGAGGAGCTATTTTATGTACAATATTTGAAATTCGCAATAATATTGTAGATTGTACTACAAGTCCCAATTGGCTATTTTCAAAACTTGTAACAGACGTTTGCAGTGTCGAAGAAAATAGAATCTGCGGCAAATGTAAAGTACATTTGAGAAAATTTTTTGTAGTAGATTTTATTAGTACAAACACAACTGAAGATTTTAAACAAAATTTTCTTAATTTTGTTGCGCAATTCTTCAGTACACAAACAGTCACGTGTAAAACATGTCAATCAGCAGTGCAATTAAAGAGAGAAGCAAAATCGTATGTGGTTATAGACCCCGAAATCTTTTTGCAACAAAATAAAATGAAATATCCGAATGGAATAGTTTTAAACAGCATCCCAGAAAAATTTCAAATTCAAGATGCGATATACATTTTAAGTGGCATCGTATGTCATAGCCCACAACATTTTACAGCTTACTGCCGTAATACAGCAGGAATATGGACATTACACAATGATGTTAGTCAAAAGTTGCGGACAATTACAAATCCACAAAGGGTAAAAATAAATTCGTCAACAATAATATTTATAAAAATATAAAAATTCTGTTAAAAGTTTAATTCAACAGAATATATGATAATGGTACCTTAACAATAGTAAAACTATTGAATCGGTCCGGCGTTGCACCGCTCTGTAAGGTGCGGTACCACTGACTCTGTCAGTGGTCACAAGTGTCATCCATGGCACTTGTACTCGCGGGTCATACGATCACGCGAGTCGATCGACGCCGGCGAAACTTTTAAAAGAAAGTGACGAAGGAAATAATAAATTTAATTCACCCTTTAATTCGATTCTCGAGGGTGTACAAACGAAATCACTGGATGGACAAACGTCTTCTACATCTACGCTAACGAAATGTATCATCGAAATAACGATTTTCATAATTTATTCGAAAAAAATCGAACTTTAACTTGGTCGGTACAACCGTATCGTACATCTTGGCTATTTTTATTAATAATTCGATTCTGCAGGGTGGACAAACGAAATCTTTGGGTGGACAAACGTCTTCTACATCTAAGCTAACGAAAACCATCGTTGGACGAACGATTTTGATAATTTATTCGAAAAAAATCGAACTTTAACTTGGTCGGCTTAGCCGTATCGTACATCTTGGCTATTTTTATTAATAATTCAATTCTGCAGGGTGGCCAAACGAAATCTTTGGGTGGACAAACGTCTTCTACATCTAAGCTAACGAAATATATCGCCGAACCACCGAATTTGATACTTTATTCGAAAAAAATCGAACTTTAACTTGGTTGGTTCAGCCGTATCGTACATCTTGGCTATTTTTATTAATAATTTGATTCTGAAGGGTGGACAAACGAAAATTTTGGGTGGACAAACGTGGACAAACGCTGCACAATTATTCCCCACTGACAAATCATTAAAAAGTTTTCATGCGGGTGCTGGTGAAAAATTTTCTTTTGTCCATAACTTTTTTTTGAAGGGTGGACAAACGAAAATTTTTGGTGGACAAACGTGGTCATATCACGGACAATCGTTACCCACTTTTGAAAAATTGAAAAATTTTCATTTAGGGTGCTGATGACAAATTTTCTTAATTTGGTCATAACTTTTTTTTGAAGGGTGGACAAACGAAAATTTTGTGTGGACAAACGTGGACAAACGCTGGACAATCATTCCCCACTGACAAATCATTAAAAAGTTTTCATGGGGTGCTGGTGAAAAATTTTTTTTTGTCCATAACTTTTTTTGAAGGGTGGACAAACGAAAATTTTTGTTGGACAAACGTCTTCTACATCTGAACTAACGAAAACGATGGACAAACGAATGCCATCGAGTTTTTTTAAGAAATCACATTTGGGGGTGCTAACTTCACAGACCTGTTTATATATCAATAAATGTTACAACATATCCAAGTTTCACCAACATCCGAAAAGTGTTCGACTTCACGTGGAATACTGTCTCTAAAATTTATACTTGTGTACTTTGTATAAAATGTATACGATGCGCACTTTCTTGAAATATAATTTGCGTAAAAAGAATTTTTTTATTTTACTTACCTCGATCCCGGTTTCGTCGTCATCGCTTTGAATATTCGACCGAGAGTTTCTAGGAGTTTAGGTCGATGAAGTACCATAGTGTCGGTTTATACATCTCGTTTGCACCCGATCCTGTCCTCATAGAGGCCTTTATTTTTTTTTACTCCTTCCGATAGTTACTCCGCATACCATTAATTCTAGTCACTACACTTTTCTTGGTGCTGGAAGGCTCGATTTCTTTTAATTTGCTCACCAATTTTAAGTAGGCTGCACTTTTAAGGTCACGGTCACGATACTCTGTAGTATTAATCTTCCAGAGGCAAGGTTCACTTCTTTATATTTCGATAAACTCTTCAATGCATTTTTTCTGCATAGCAGAAGCTGACGCCGTCATTTTCTTCCGTAATGTCACTACAGTCGTTGAATGTAACGATACAATTGGTACAGTCACGGTTGATAGTTGTTGCGGAACTGACGCTCCACAGTCTTCCGACTTTCCGGGAAGACACCCGCGATCGGAAATTTGCGGTGATTGGTTAATGCAACGAACGAATGCTGATCAATTAGGTAATTTACCGAACACCAATCGTGCCCCTTATTTCTTGCGCTCTTGGCGTGGTTTCCGGAAACGGAGGTGCGAGTTTGGCAGGAGCTCCGGTCCGAAGCGCGTGACGTGGCCGGTTGCAGGCCGATAGGCCTGCATTGTGGGCCCATCAGAAACTTCAAGTTTATGACACCCGCAATAGCTATTCAGGCCATAAACGAAAGACTCGAAAGGAAAACAGTGAACGGAAAGCGGCTTCCTCAACAATAGCTTCGCTGGCGCGCGTCATAAACCAAACCGAACATCAGTATTCCAAACGTTTTCTATGTATAAACCGTACGACGCTACAACGGTATTAGTAAAGATCACATTTTGTACAGGCTTAATTTTGAAAATCGTTTTAATTAAGTTTAGGTTGTAGTGTTTATTATATTTAGAGTAGTGAGACGAATAAGTCAACAAACCCCGGCTGTGGGGTTAGTTGACAAATATGATGGGGTTAGTTGACTTAACATTTGCTTTTCACTTTTAACCCTTTGCGTGCGAAAGGCGTGCAAATACGTTGTCACAGTTCCATCAATATAGTATACGAATTGCGTACATATATATACTAGAGCTGTTCAAGTACCGGGAAAAAGCAAGCCGAGCCTAGCTCGGCTCGAATAACCGAGCCAAACCAGGTACCCAAACGAACCAAGCGGATTGGATAGAACCAAGTACTTGAATTTTTTTCAAGCGGCCCGAAAGAAATCGGGTGGCTTGGAAAGAAGCGAGCGGGACGAATGAACTTCGAGCAGATCGAAAACTATTTGTCCGATTTATTTGAAACATGGTACACACATTCTTCATGGTATTATCTAAAATGTAGCATATCGCTTTATTTTATGCAATAACCCATTCGTATATAATAAATGTTTTAAGTTTGCCTTGTTAGGTACAAAATTAATAGTGGTATTCACCTTGCTCTCATTTGTACAATAATTTTTCTCTTCTCAAATACGTATGCTACATTGTACATACTTTATTAATGAACACTAGAATCGTGGTCTTTCTCATGTTACGTAAACCTGGGTCCGTAAAAATGTTAGCCCGTTAAAAGAAACGCGTTTTGGGTATTAGGAGAAAGGAAGTGGCAGAAATATTACGAGACAAAGGCGTGATTAGTATTGAACGTAAACAACTGACGCCGAGGGTGAACGAACGATCTGCGTGAAAAAGGAGCAAGTACTTGCGGAAAAATTCATTTCATTGAATTAGTCTCATTTCATGTGGTCGCAATTACGACGAAAATACACGTCTCGTTTGTTTGAAATTATTTTTCCGACGGAAGGTCGTGTTTAATTACTTCGGTGAAAAAAATACAAGACACGTACAAATCAGCAGAGGTCCTTAAGAAATAAACGTGGCAAGTCATCATACTTTGCTACGGTCGGTACGAAACGATTTACTATTTTATTGGTAGTAGCATATATTCGCATAGGTCCTACGACGTAGGGGCAAAAGGCCTGTACCAGCAGCTAAATCCGCGCGGATAAGGTGACGCGTAAAGGAACAAGACAATTAGTATACGGATTTGAGAAGAACAAAAATTATTGTACAAATGAGAGCAAGATGAATACCACTATTAATTTTTTACCTAACAAAGCAAATTTAAAACATTTATTATATACGAATGGGTTATCGCATGAAATAAAATGATATGCTACATTTTAGATAATATCATGAAGAATATATGTACCAAGTTTCAAATAAATCGGACAAATAGTTTTCGATCTGCTCGAAGTTCAGGCCGCCCGGTTTCTTTCGGGCCACTTGGAAAAATTAAATCCGCTTGGTTCTATCCAATCCGCCCGGTTTCTTTCGGGTCGCTTGGAAAAATTAAATCCGTTTGGTAATATCCAATTCGCCCGGTTCTTTCGGACCGCTTGAAGCACCGTTGGAAACGTGCGGAAATAGTAGGCGCGAAAAGACAGCGTACCAATATGGTAACTTCCGCGCGCGGAAAAACCAGACCTCAGCGAGTTTGACTCCCAGATACGAAACTCGGCTATGTCCCAACTCACCCAGGTCTTCGGGGAAAACCCGAAAGGATGCCGACAAGCGAAACTTCCTTTAGGGTAAATCCGGGAGCCGCGGTCAGGCCGGAGAGTTGGTCGAGTCGCTATATTTCATACTCTATACGTAGAAACGTGTTAAAGTGCAGACCAATTACTTCTCTAGAAGCCAAACAATTGAATGAATAGCGTCACTTCGGTTCCTTCTATGCTTTTCTAGATTTACAGGCTATAAAAGGTAAACTGAGGTTACATTTAACCTGTTTTATCAAACAACGGTGTACAGAATCGTATTTAAAATATACTTCTAAGTTTATTTTCGTTTAATGTATGGGAATAATAAGATGGTAGAGATATTCAGGGACAATACAACCAAAGTATTTATCCATATTAACTCTTCCTCTCAAAACTAACGAGAAGACCATCTCTCGCTGCTGAAAGGAGAGATGGTCGTGTTATGATTTTTTATTATTTTTATTTATATTTTTATTTTTTATCATTATTTTATTATTATTATTGTTTATTTATTTGATTTATTCACTTTTGTATTCATTTGCCTTGTTAATCGCCGGTAGGTAGTTCGTTTTATCTTTGATGTGTTCTGTACTTGTTTAGCGTAAACAAATTAAATATCAATGAATCTGTAGTTGTATTCACTCATAAATAGTTTTGCTTTCTTATTTATTATTTTTCCATGAATAATTATGTGAGTGGTCTCTGCCAACGACGAAAATCATTTCTCCCGGCACCTCGGGGGAGGTGGTGAGATGTCGTGACTTCAGTTTACAACCCGATTTACAGTAAATATTGTCTTAAAGCAAATATCGACCAGTTTTTCTGAATCAGCATAAAATTCTGAACATATTAGGTTTGTTATTTTAATAAGTAATATCTGTATTAGTTTTAATAGACAATTTATATTAGGTCGACCGCGTCTCCCGGATTTACCCTACCTGCGAACGAAGGCATGATAGCGATCAAGCCGCTACACGTTATTGTAGTATGTTGGAATTTAGTGATGGGACTGACTGATACCATATTGATACATATCGCCTACCGTTCTACAAATTCAGATCTGGCTTTAGTAGTATAGCTATGACAGTTCTAACGCAAATTTGAGTTTGAAGGCCATTTCCCCCACCCCTCCACCTTGAAACTGAAATTTGAGTTTCAAAAGTCGGCGGCGGCGTATGACGTTATCGAGATGACGGAGTGGTGGGGGGTATATCGCGAAAGCAGAAGATATCGAATCAATCGATACCGAATCAATATCGAACCAATACCGAACCGCATCGAGGAGGAACCGCGGGTGAATTGTTGCTATTCTGGAGCGTGGTACCAACCACAGTCGCTAAGGAAGGAAATATTAATTTAAGATATTAATAATAATCGAAAAACTGAATCCCGGGCGACGGGGCTCGAACCCAAGACCTCCGCGCGGTACGAGTCAGCCGCCTATCCAACTCTCCCAACGCCCACTCCCTATTAGTCTTTAATGAATGGTACATATACCGAGCGTCACATGTCATGAGCAGTTGCCAAACGCCAAAGCATAATAATTATCGGATGATGTCGGGCAATGTCGGGAAAGATCGGCGTTTTTACACACCGCGTCTTCGGAGGAGGGAAAAGAGAGAGCAATACTTAGTTATTTTAAAGCTAAATTCGAGGGGAGGGAAAGAGACAGTACTACTTGGTGGTACAAAGCTAACAATTTTTTCAAAATGTTTTCCAACTTCGCAGCGTATCGCGCGATCTCATAGAATCGTGGAATTATGCAGCGTCAGCAGAAATTTTTTTCCATACCAACAGACATTTTTTCCCAACGCAGAGAAATAATAATTTTAATCCCCTCCCACACCGATCTGTTGAGCCAATATGTAGCAAACAGACAGACACTCTAAAGCTAAAAATTTTTCAATATGTTTTTTGAATCTTAACATCACAGCGTATCGCGCGATCACGTGTAATTTGAATCCCCCGTGATGGGACCGCCGTGCAAGATGACATTTGGTGGCGCGAAGAACGTACGAATCATAGAAAGAATTATGTGGTTTCAGCAGAAATTGGTGAGGAGAGGAGGAAGACGGGTAAATAAATAGATTGTAATATATGTAAAATGAATATATATTGTTACATTAATTAAAAAATAGAAATATAAAAAAGAAAAATATAAAAATAGAATATAAATAGTGTCTCGGCAGAACCCTCTCTCTCTTTCTCTCTCTCTCTCGCTCCCCCTCTCTCCCCCTCTCCCTCCAACCCGCCCTTCCTACCTCCCCCCTTCCTCCCCCTCTCTATCTCTCTCTCCCTCTTTCTCCCCCTCGCCCACCTCTCCGTCCATCAGTCTCTCTTTCTTTCTCATTCTCTTTTTCTCTTTTTCTCTTTTTTACATCAATCGCAAGCCAATTTGAACATTCTCGAACAGCTGATGGACTTCCTATTTACTTTTCGCGACATCATACATACATACATACTCTTCCACACAACACCTCGCATACACTCATATACACTCACGCTCTCGTGACCACCCCGAGTGCTCAGTTACACAGAACAGTAGTATCTCGTCATTATTCGCCGAAACTGTTACGTATCTATTGTATCGCCTCAATTCTCTATCTCTAAATAAACCGCTCTATTCTCAACATTTTTGAGTTCTCTCTGTACAAATAGAATATAAAAATATAAAAATACAATATGAAAAGAAAAAATATAAAAATATAAAATAAAGAAGAAAAAATATAAAATACAATATAAAAAGAAAAGATAATAAAATATTAAATAAAAAAGAAAAAATATAAAATACAATATAAAAGAAAAAATATAATAATAATAATAATTTAATGTATTGCCCACTTTCGTGTTACAATTTAACGATCATATACTTTTTCCATTTCAGTCCCGTGATTGTGTCAGTGTAAGTCCTACCCTTCTAATGTTTCCTGCTGTGTCTTAACAATTTTTTTCTATTTTACAAGTGTTTCGTAATCTATTCTATGTTACATAATCTTCTTTTATCACTTTCCTGTTCTTCCCATCTTTTCCTTCTCCCTATTATCTCCTGTAGAGTAGCCAAGTTTTTCCCTTCTCCTCTAATTACCTCAGCCCAATTCCTACCACTCTCTCCACTTACTTCACATGCTTCAATCGCGTGTTTCACTGTTTCTTCCTCTTTCTTACATACTCTTTCTTCTTTCATTAGCCAATATTTGCATGCCCTTGTATCACTACCCTATATGAATCTTCCTATCCTTTCTAATTCTCCCCTCCTTTTTTCATTTTTCCCCCAGAAGCATTTCGGGCTATCTCCTGGTTTCCTTGCCACCTCTCTTAATTCTCTTAAGAACGTTGACTCTTTTACTTTCATCTCTCTTTCTTGTTCTTGAATGCCTTTTACTTATCTGCTCTATTTTTGATCCACACTTCTTCCCCATTTAATATTCTCCTTTTCCATCCTTCATTTGACCATCCTCTCCCTTCCAAAAATTTGATTCTCATTCTTTCCCTTTTCATTACTTCATTTCCTCTCATTAGTCTTCTCACACATTTATATCTTATCGATCCTTCTTCCGAGTTTATTAGTCTCACTTCAAACTTCATTGCCCTTACTCCCATTTTAATTGCTATGCCACCTCTTCCTGTTTCTTTTAACAGCCAGTATGTTGGTGTTGATCTCTCCAATTTCATTATCCACCGTATGTATTTCGCCTGCAATTTTTCTAATATCCTCACACCTTCCCCCTTCCCCATATCTCTGCTCTATACGCCACGGTACTTCTGACTAGCGCATCAAACAGTTTCATTCTTCTTTCAAAGTCATCTCTGAATAATCTTTCACCAATCCCTGCATACTTTTTCTAGTATCATATTCGCTTTCCTAACTACCTTCTTAATATGGTGTTTATCCTCGTTGTTCTCTCCCTCTCACTGTATAACCTAAATATTCTAGTTCTCTTACTCTTTCTTCTTCATTCCAACGGAGTCTTTCCTCTTTTCTTCTTCCTCCTGCTTTCCTGCATATCATTATCTTAGACTTTTACACATTTAACTCCAAGCCTTTCTTCTTTATGTATCTCTTGAATCTCTTTATCATATTCTTCAATCCCTGTGCATTATTTGCCATTAACACAACATCATCCGCATATGAAATTGTCCAAATTTTCCTTCTACCTATTACGACTCCTCCTTCCTGTTCTTTGCTCATTTCTTTTTCCAGGTCTGCAAATGCGACATTGAAAAGTGTCGAGCTTAACGGGCACCCTTGTCTAACACCCTTTCCTGTTAAAAAAACTTTTCTATCTGTTCCTTCGTTACTCCTAAAGTGCATATAGTTCTGTTGTACATTTCCTGTATCCTTATTCTTAGTTGTTCGCCTACTCCTTCTTCTTAAAGTCTTTTCCAAATTCCATTTGTTCTTCTAATCTCCTCCTTAGAATGTCCGCGTATATCTTACAATCCGTGTCCATCTAAGTTATGCCCCTATAGTTCTTAACCATTTTCCATTCTTCTTTTTTTTTTGAACACAGGACTTACTATTCCTCCTTTCCATTCTTCCGGAAAGTCCCCTTTGATCCATGTTCTGTTTATCGCCTTTGTTTGATTACCTATATTTATAAAGATGATTGCGACCTCGATGTTGAATTAAGATATAATGTAAATGCAGTAGTTTAAATTTTACGTCTGTTCGACTTTTAATATCTTACATGATTTGAGTTCAGATCGATGTGAGCCACGTCGGTTTGTATCTATATTTATCTAATAAATTTTTTTATGAAAGGACTTAATTTATAAATTTTTTGTTTTTGCTATATTCAGTAAAAATTGGAATTTTATATTTATTAGGAATAGGTGTTTACTCTGTGATAATTGTTGGTTGGGCTTCAAATTCTAATTATTCAATATTAGGAACGATTGGGTCAATTTCACAGTCAGTTTCTTATGAAGTAAGTTTATTTTTAACAATATATTCTGTAATTTTATTAATTGAAAATTAATCATTATTGGATTTATATAAATTTCAATATTATATTAAATTTATTTTAATTTTAATTCCAATACTACGACAGAAAAATCGCGGATAGGTCTTTTAAAATCGGAGACCAAGTGCTACTGCACGATGAGACGCTAAGACGTGGGCGGTCAAAAACTAACACCTGCGTGGATAGGCTCTTACACGATTCAAAACACGCACGATAATAATAATTACAGTATAAAGGGCGACGAACAATCCGCGTTCACACAAACACATTATAGAATAGGGCATTAATAGGGGAATGGTCGCAGTTTTGAAGGAAAGTAACGCTACACTAACAATTATAAAAGGATAAGACTAATAAAAGTAATTTATTGAAAAAAGATGGTAAATAAGCGCACAACTAGGCGTCGTCGTCCCAGCCACGTAGGATACGGTCGGCCTTCAATAGCGACCACAGTCGAGGCCGTGGAGCAGACTCAACGAATATGTCTCCATGACGTTCTACACAAAAAAAAAACCAATTGCAAGACTATTACCACACGCACGGAAATAGAAACAATAACCAGACCTACAACCCCCGGTGCAAGAAGATACTCACCAAATAGGACCCTCAGACTCCATGAGTCTTCGTCATCCTCCCAGAATTCTACATGCTGGAAGAACCGACGCCAATGCGCCCGATCCTCCCTAATTGCCTCCATATAGGCAATGCTGATACAACCCGGCGGGGCGGGGCACTGGAAACGGTAGAGGAATTATTCGGATAAATAGAACAATAAATTTACACAATATGATGCACAAACAAACCCCACTGGCACGTACAACTAAACCAAACATGATTTCCCGCGGCACGTTCAAAATAACTGACAACATATTGGTTCTGCAGATCACAAAGAAATAAGAAGTGCTCAAGAAAATCGAGTCCCATATGCCCTCACTTCTCACTTCTACTCAAGTCCAGACAAAGAAAATGAACTGTCCTACGTTAGCAAAAAAAAAATTTATCTCGCGCACGCACAAGGAAAGACTTCGCGACTAACAAAAAAGAAAGAACGAATCACCGATTACACCTCGACATTATAATTTTACAGGATTTTCGTCCTATAAAACGATGATACTACCCGCAGGAGGAACAACCCCCGACACAGATTTCACTATAAAATAATTCCAACACCACCCCGGCATTTGCTTCGAAAACCTACGCGATCTACAGATTTATTGAGATACCTGGAAGTTAGTATTACACGTAGACATATCTTACATCTACCAACGCGAAGCGAACCTCCAAACTGCACAATATGATATATTTGCGCAATGTAAAAAACCTTCTACCGACAACTTACAAAAATTATATAAAACATTTGCCACGAAAATCCAAGACGAGGTAAACCGCGTCGCCAAACTCCTTACCCACGTCCAGCAAACTAAAAGCTCGGCACGAAAATAGCGTCTTGGATAAATAGATGGATTAGGTTACATAGGAAAATCACTCTTCGGGCTAATGGATTCCGAAGATAGAAAAAAATCAATGATTGAATAGACCTTTTAAAAAGACAGGATAACAGATTAAAAAATGCAATCAAGGGACAACTGCAAATTGTAAGAGCCAACACCCGAACTTCTCAACGAGACTATACACGACATATGAGACAGCGAAAACGCACTCTTAAACGCGACTTGGCAAATTCAATACTTACTCCGACAGACAATTGACATTACTAAATTTCGAGAGACAGTAGACGAACACCTCATACTAATAAACAGCGTCGCGGAAACACTATTGCATGACACGCAAGACTTGTTAGAATTCATTATGGATATAAAGAAAGGAGTCCTAAACCCACGGTTAATAACACCAGCACAAATCATAACGTACCTCACTTCCGCACTCGCACATATTCCGAAAGGACTAGACTTCCCAATCGGAATAAAATTAAAAAACATGCACGCCCTGTACGAAATCCTTACGTTCACCGCATTTTCGGATACCAAATTAATTACTGTAGTACTAGATATTCCATTGTTAAACGCGAAAAAAATTCAAATTGAGCAAGGTGCACCTGGTACCCACGAAGATAAACGAATCGTTCTACGCGTATAGAACCCCACGACTCATACGTGGTACTTGACACCTCGGTGCAAGATTATATATACATCTAAGCAAACAGGGCCTAGCAAAATGTAAGACAATAAACGATCTGTACCTCTGCACCTCGAATCACCCAATGTTCAATGCGATACCATACGGACCGTGCGAAGTACAGTTGTACACAAAATTAACAAAAACCTCAAATAATTGTAAAATGCGAATTATGACAATGAATCACGTTCCAGATAGAATTACAACAACCAGCCACATGGATTTATATCGCGCCGAAACCGATACAACCAGCAGTAACTTGCGACGACAAGAGCACAAATATGTATAGCATTAAGGATTCTGGTATAATAACAATAAGAAACAAATATACAATCCCTACAGCCAAATTCACAATAGAAACTAGAAAACAATACGAAATAGAAAAAACATGGTACTACTTACTTGGCTACAATTTTGACATTAGATGAAATTACACATCCACAGACAACTGTAAATTCGTACGGAAACACAAATTTCAAGTTTAAAAGGATAATCAAACACCCGGAAGAATTAAATAAAGTTAGCAAACAAATTAGAAGACTTACAAAAACGATTTAGAAAAACCCGCAATTACACCAACCGAGTATCACTATAGCTTCTTTTCACTATCCACAATAACGGGATTTATCACATGAGGACCTATACCTAAAGTTGCAAAGTAGGATGCCTTTGGTCTTCACCTTCTTCTTCACTGACCATCCCCTTCCTCCTGGCACTCATCTTCTTCGAATTCTTCACAGATCATCCTCTCCTTCTTTGGACTCATCATTTGACTAGACCATGTCACTTTAATGTGTACCAAACATCTATCGTACCACTCTGATCGTGCATCGAACGTCTGCCGTACCACTCTGATCGTGTATCGAACGTCTGTCGTACCTCTCTGAACGTGTGTCGAACGTGTATCGAACGTCTGTCGTATCACTCTGAACGTGCATCGAACGTCTGTCGTACCACTCTGAACGTGTATCGAACGTGTGTCGTACCACTCTGGACGTGTGTCGAACGTGTATCGAACATCTGTCGTACCACTCTGAACGTGTGTCGAACGTGTGTGGTACCACTTTGATCGTGCATCGCAAAGCTTATTTACCATCTTTTTTCAATAAATTACTTTTATTAGTCTTATCCTTTTATAATTGTTAGTGTAGCGTTACTTTCCTTCAAAACTGCGACCATTCCCCTATTAATGCCCTATTCTATAATGTGTTTGTGTGAACGCGGATTGTTCGTCGCCCTTTATACTGTAATTATTATTATCGTGCGTGTTTTGAATCGTGTAAGAGCCTATCCACGCAGGTGTTAGTTTTTGACCGCCCACGTCTTAGCGTCTCATCGTGCAGTAGCACTTGGTCTCCGATTTTAAAAGACCTATCCGCGATTTTTCTGTCGTAGTATTGGAATTAAAATTAAAATAAATTTAATATAATATTGAAATTTATATAAATCCAATAATGATTAATTTTCAATTAATAAAATTACAGAATATATTGTTAAAAATAAACTTACTTCATAAGAAACTGACTGTGAAATTGACCCAATCGTTCCTAATATTGAATAATTAGAATTTGAAGCCCAACCAACAATTATCACAGAGTAAACACCTATTCCTAATAAATATAAAATTCCAATTTTTACTGAATATAGCAAAAACAAAAAATTTATAAATTAAGTCCTTTCATAAAAAAATTTATTAGATAAATATAGATACAAACCGACGTGGCTCACATCGATCTGAACTCAAATCATGTAAGATATTAAAAGTCGAACAGACGTAAAATTTAAACTACTGCATTTACATTATATCTTAATTCAACATCGAGGTCGCAATCATCTTTATAAATATAGGTAATCAAACAAAGGCGATAAACAGAACATGGATCAAAGGGGACTTTCCGGAAGAATGGAAAGGAGGAATAGTAAGTCCTGTGTTCAAAAAAAAAAGAAGAATGGAAAATGGTTAAGAACTATAGGGGCATAACTTAGATGGACACGGATTGTAAGATATACGCGGACATTCTAAGGAGGAGATTAGAAGAACAAATGGAATTTGGAAAAGACTTTAAGAAGAAGGAGTAGGCGAACAACTAAGAATAAGGATACAGGAAATGTACAACAGAACTATATGCACTTTAGGAGTAACGAAGGAACAGATAGAAAAGTTTTTTTAACAGGAAAGGGTGTTAGACAAGGGTGCCCGTTAAGCTCGACACATTTCAATGTCGCATTTGCAGACCTGGAAAAAGAAATGAGCAAAGAACAGGAAGGAGGAGTCGTAATAGGTAGAAGGAAAATTTGGACAATTTCATATGCGGATGATGTTGTGTTAATGGCAAATAATGCACAGGGACTGAAGAATATGATAAAGAGATTCAAGAGATACATAAAGAAGAAAGGCTTGGAGTTAAATGTGTAAAAGTCTAAGATAATGATATGCAGGAAAGCAGGAGGAAGAAGAAAAGAGGAAAGACTCCGTTGGAATGAAGAAGAAAGAGTAAGAGAACTAGAATATTTAGGTTATACAGTGAGAGGGAGAGAACAACGAGGATAAACACCATATTAAGAAGGTAGTTAGGAAAGCGAATATGATACTAGAAAAAGTATGCAGGGATTGGTGAAAGATTATTCAGAGATGACTTTGAAAGAAGAATGAAACTGTTTGATGCGCTAGTCAGAAGTACCGTGGCGTATAGAGCAGAGATATGGGGAAGGGGGAAGGTGTGAGGATATTAGAAAAATTGCAGGCGAAATACATACGGTGGATAATGAAATTGGAGAGATCAACACCAACATACTGGCTGTTAAAAGAAACAGGAAGAGGTGGCATAGCAATTAAAATGGGAGTAAGGGCAATGAAGTTTGAAGTGAGGCTAATAAACTCGGAAGAAGGATCGATAAGATATAAATGTGTGAGAAGACTAATGAGAGGAAATGAAGTAATGAAAAGGGAAAGAATGAGAATCAAATTTTTGGAAGGGAGAGGATGGTCAAATGAAGGATGGAAAAGGAGAATATTAAATGGGGAAGAAGTGTGGATCAAAAATAGAGCAGATAAGTAAAAGGCATTCAAGAACAAGAAAGAGAGATGAAAGTAAAAGAGTCAACGTTCTTAAGAGAATTAAGAGAGGTGGCAAGGAAACCAGGAGATAGCCCGAAATGCTTCTGGGGGAAAAATGAAAAAAGGAGGGGAGAATTAGAAAGGATAGGAAGATTCATATAGGGTAGTGATACAAGGGCATGCAAATATTGGCTAATGAAAGAAGAAAGAGTATGTAAGAAAGAGGAAGAAACAGTGAAACACGCGATTGAAGCATGTGAAGTAAGTGGAGAGAGTGGTAGGAATTGGGCTGAGGTAATTAGAGGAGAAGGGAAAAACTTGGCTACTCTACAGGAGATAATAGGGAGAAGGAAAAGATGGGAAGAACAGGAAAGTGATAAAAGAAGATTATGTAACATAGAATAGATTACGAAACACTTGTAAAATAGAAAAAAAATTGTTAAGACACAGTAGGAAACATTAGAAGGGTAGGACTTACACTGACACAATCACGGGACTGAAATGGAAAAAGTATATGATCGTTAAATTGTAACACGAAAGTGGGCAATACATTAAATTATTATTATTATTATATTTTTTTTTATATTGTATTTTATATTTTTTCTTTTTTATTTAATATTTTATTATCTTTTCTTTTTATATTGTATTTTATATTTTTTCTTCTTTATTTTATATTTTTATATTTTTTCTTTTTATATTGTATTTTTATATTTTTATATTCTATTTGTACAGAGAGAACTCAAAAATGTTGAGAATAGAGCGGTTTATTTAGAGATAGAGAATTGAGGCGATACAATAGATACGTAACAGTTTCGGCGAATAATGACGAGATACTACTGTTCTGTGTAACTGAGCACTCGGGGTGGTCACTAGAGCGTGAGTGTATATGAGTGTATGCGAGGTGTTGTGTGGAAGAGTATGTATGTATGTATGATGTCGCGAAAAGTAAATAGGAAGTCCATCAGCTGTTCGAGAATGTTCAAATTGTCTTGCGATTGATGTAAAAAAGAGAAAAAGAGAATGAGAAAGAAAGAGAGACTGATGGGGGGGGAGAGGGGGAGAAAGTGGGAGAGAGGGAGAGAGAGGGATAGAGAGAGAGAGGGAGAGAGAGATAGAGGGGGGAGGAAGGGGGAGGGAGGAAGGGCGGGTGGGAGGGAGAGGGGGGGGAGGGAGGAAGGGCGGGTGGGAGGGGGAGGGGGAGAGGGGGAGAGGGGGAGAGGGAGAGAGAGAGAGAGGGTTCTGCCGAGACACTATTTATATTCTATTTTTATATTTTTCTTTTTTATATTTCTATTTTTTAATTAATGTAACAATATATAATCATTTTACATATATTACAATCTATTTATTTACCCGTCTTCCTCCATCTCTCCTCACCAATTTCTGCTGAAACCACATAATTCTTTCTATGATTCGTACGTTCTTCGCGCCACCAAATGTCATCTTGCACGGCGGTCCCATCACGGGGGATTCAAATTACACGTGATCGCGCGATACGCTACGATGTTAAGATTCAAAAAACATATTGAAAAATTTTTAGCTTTAGAGTGTCTGTCTGTTTGCTACATATTGGCTCAACAGATCGGTGTGGGAGGGGATTAAAATTATTATTTCTCTGCGTTGGGAAAAAATGTCTGTTGGTATGGAAAAAAATTTCTGCTGACGCTGCATAATTCCACGATTCTATGAGATCGCGCGATACGCTGCGAAGTTGGAAAACATTTTGAAAAAATTGTTAGCTTTGTACCACCAAGTAGTACTGTCTCTTTCCCTCCCCTCGAATTTAGCTTTAAAATAACTAAGTATTGCTCTCTCTTTTCCCTCCTCCGAAGACGCGGTGTGTAAAAACGCCGATCTTTCCCGACATTGCCCGACATCATCCGATAATTATTATGCTTTGACTTATATTGCTCATGGCATGTGACGCTCGGTATATGTACCATTCATTAAAGACTAATGTCAGAGAGTGGGCGTTGGGGGAGTTGGTGAGGCGGCTGACTCGTAACGCGGAGGTCTTGGGTTCGAGCCCCGTCGCGCGGGATTCAGTTTTTCGATTATTCTTAATATCTTAAATTAATATTTCCTTCCTTACCGACTGTGGTTGATACCACACTCCAGAGTAGCAGCAATTCACCCGCGGTTCCTCCTCGATGCGGTTCGGTATCGGTTCGATATTGATTCGGTTTCGATTGATACGATATCTTCTGCTCTCGCGCTATACCCCCCACCACTCCGTCATCTCGATGACGTCATCCGCCGCCGCCACCCGGTCGCGCGCCGCCCGCCTGCCGCCTGCGGGAATTTTCCGCCGACTTATGAAACTCAAATTTGAGTTTCAAGGTCGGGGGAGGGGTGGGGGAAATGGCCTTCAAACTCAAATTTGCGTTAGAACTGTCATAGCTATACTACTTGCTTTGACACACATCAAACTCGAAGGAATCGATATTTCTTATTTTGAGAAGTTGAATTCGTTTACAATCGGGCATAACTTATTTCCGAATGATTCTTCGGGAAACATTTGCTTACCTGATGTGGAAATAGGGGGCAATCGACAACGTGCCGTTTTTTTTTTGGGGGGGGGGGCTTCGACTTTCCTCGCTTCGGGTTACGCTGTATAGTGATCTGTCGACATTTAGTAACCATCCGTACGCGCGTATACCGTTGTCCACCACTGACTCACAGGGCAATTCCGTCATAAATCATCGCGGCTATTTTTTGGGACCAGCTGGCTGTGCTTTTCCTACACGTCGTCAGGACGGTGAGGGTACCTGTTCCATCGACGAATTCACAGACGGGAGACCCTCCTCTTCCTCAAAAGTGCAACCAATTAGAATTGTCAGCTCCCAAAATGATGGAGATCCCGCCTATTCCGAGTTTACCTTCTGGACTAGCTTGTGGCTAGCGATCACTCTCTTGCTTAATATTAATTATGGCGGGTGATAAAGTCTCGGGCAGCACGCGTACCATCACATTAATGGATTCTTAAGGTGAAATCAGACGGCACGTGCATCGGCGAACCGAGACGGCTCGCCCAGGATCGTCTAGGCTCGCGAAAAAACATAAGGAATCAATCGGCATCACTTCCATATCGATGCGATAAAGAATAAATAATTATTTTCTTCAGAAACAGGTATGAATCCTCCCCGTAGTCGGGGGTGAATACGTGAAATATTCATTTCAGCGTAGTAAGAAATTCATCATTCTTTATCGCATCAATATGAAAATGACACCAATGGATTCCTTATGTATTTCTGATGAAAATCATACCAAATTTCATGTAAATCGGACTACTTTTACATAAGGAATACAAATTGCTTGTGTAAAAGTAGTTTGATTTGCATGAAATTTGTTGTGATTTTAATCGGGAGAACGCCAGGAATCCAGTAGTGCCACTTTCATATCGATACGATAAAGAATGATGAATTTCTTACTACGCTGAAATGGAGAATAGGGAGTCTCAAGTGGCGTACGGTTCAGATCTGGCTGCGGCCTCAGGCCGACCGAATCATTTTTCGAATTTGCTCTGGCCGGCCTGCACAGTCCGGATTGCGCAGGAAAAATAAACTTTGTCCTACCGAAATCTACTGAATGTATACTACGGGGTGATTCTCCAGCGACGCCTGTCAAAAAGATGCCGCCTGGTACCCCGTGGCGAGGACAGGATCCTCTATTGCTTCACCGAATTTGATGGCTCTCGATGTTCGAAAGTGTTGGAATACCATTAAAAAGTCAGAAATGTCCAGGATTTCCGCATTTCTCATCAGATCTTTGCGAAAACGACGCGTATCGATTCCTTATGTTTCGCCGATGAAACTAACACCAATAACGACATAATTCGGACCATAATGAAGGAAATTCCATGAAAAATCTAATTATATAATTTCAAGCCGAATTTGTTAAAAATAGTCAGATTTACATGAAATTTTGCATGATTTTCATCGGAAAAACATAAGGAATCAATCGGTATCACTTCCATATCGATACAATAAAGAATAAAGAATTTCTTAATACGCTGAAATGAATAAATCCGTTGAATAAATGAATAATAAATTAATACTAATGTTTAACTAAACTGTAAATTTCGTTACAATTTCTAATAGTACTATTTGGTTTTTCCTTATAATCGGAAACTGAAACTTTTCCCAACAAGCGGTTTAAATATTTTAAAGAGCATTAAATAAACTACTAAATAAACAGTTTTCAAATTTTTTTATAACAATTAAGTTGAAAAAATTGAAAAAAAAACATTAAATGGGCGTACAATATATTCAATTATAGGGGGAAGGTTGCCTATGTGGGACCACTTTCTTATTTTTCTCTCCTACACGGACATAACACATTGAAGAAAGCAAACAGAAACGGGAAAAAGATATACATTTTATGTAGACTTTATCATGTATTTAGTGTGTTGATAAAATATGTGATTAAAATAATATCTCAAAAAAACTAAACTAATGACTTCGGCCCATTCCAGACAACCGGTTTCCTACTTTGGACCGCTCCTAAAAATCAATGAATTTAAATATACCATCTAAAAAACACTTATCAGGGCATTGAAAAAAAATAGAAACAAGAAGCAACAAGCACCTTACGGTGCACGTAGTGCAGTAGTACGTTGTTTTGATGGTTTTTTTATATTTGTCTCCGCATAACTCCCCAGAATATGGGCCGATTTTGATGATCCTTTTTTTATTCGAAAGAGAGCGATGCCCCGGTGGTCCCATCCTACACTGCATCAACATTGGCGCAATATTTTGCCAGTTCTGGTTAACCCTCTAGGTGCGGGGATATTTTAAACTAAACGTAGAATTTTATTGAACGTTAAAATAATCTATTTTATACTTCGGATTTGGAAACTACTCGGTTAGAATGCTGAGAATGTGAAAATCATTGATTTATGATATGGGACGTAGGAGTCCCACCCGGACTTACGGGTAATTTTTTGAACATTGATCGGAAATATAGAAAACAACATAAATATGTACTTAAATGATTTTTTTTTATGTGGAAAATCATGTTTGAGCAGTAAGTAGTAATGAAAAATAATGTTACAATTTTTAATATTTATTCTGTTTTTTAATAGTAATCGTAAAAACAACTATTGCTTTTGTTACAACACAGTTATACATTACACATTTCGCAAAATGAAAACGGTTTATTTAGAATGCAAAGTGTGCATCTTTGTCTACATTCGCTAAATAATGGAAAATGATGTAATGAATCAAATCTTGTCTTCTATAGATATCTGCTTGCGAGTTTTGGAAATTTTGGTAGTCCTATTCGAAAAGATGCCACTTTCGGCGTCCACGTAGTTTTTTGCCACAATAAAATAAACTTTGAATAATTTATTTTCTGAAATCTTTTAATTTTAAAATTTGTGTCGATATTTATGGAGAACAAAGTGATGGTTTGCTTTATTTTGCTTTTTAGATAACAACCACGCATTCATTATACATAACTCACGTAAATAGAAAAAAATAGGCAGATACCACCATCTACTCTTGAAACATGATCTATACAGGCTCACAAGAGCATTGTTCTTATCGACGCCCCGACATCTTGTTGCTGTAGTAACGATAAATAACATAAACACTAATAAAAATATGTAATTACACACGATGTAACAAATAATATAGAATAGTACGAATATTTAAAGAAATATGAATGACATATAAGTACTTAACAATTTTCATAAATATTTACTCCTAAGTCCCGGTGGGACATACACGTCCCATAACTTTAACCCGAAAGCCCCTATATATAATGTAAATTGAGTGAAGTGCCCATGCAGTAATTTGTCAATTAGGACTCACTTTTACTATATATATGCTTATTTTACTATAAAAAGTTCTTTTACTTACTTTAATTTATAAAAATAGTCGACAAATTGCAACAGGCACAGATCACGATCCATAGCGTCGACTAGATTCACTTGTTTATAATAGTAAAAAGTTTAATTTCGGGTTCTGATGCTACAAACAGTTTCATCCCTGCCTACTAAAGGTCACTACACCTATCAAATCTCGATCATATTGATAGAACGTAAATAAAAATGTGTTAGTCTGAATGGGACTCTGGAGTCCCACTCGTCCCTAGAGGGTTAATAATAAAGACTATTGTCACCTAATTATTATTATTTTATGTACGTACGCACATATCTCCTCAGCATGTTTTGTCAATATATATAAAACTAAAAAGTTAAAAATGAAAAAATTAAAACCGACTTCAGAAAAATAAAATTGCACTTTTTAGGAAAAAATAATTTTTTCCCTCATTTAATCTACGGTACTCTCATATTTTTAAGTCGGTTCCTCGTCATTTACACTATGTAAATCTGGCGCCGACTTAAGGGGAAACACCACTGTGACGGCCGAAAAAATGAGCCCATTTTTAAGATTTTTTTAAGGAATAACTTACAGTTTTATTATAAAATTGTTATTACCTATCTGTAGTACAATGTCTTAAGAGACTATAAAAAAAAAGTAATAGAAAAACATGCATAGATTTCCATATACAGTTAATCTCCTACACCCCTCACAAGAAAACATAGGTCGCTTATCGAAACGATATCTTTGGAACGGCAACTCTGAAATCAAATTTTTTTTTAATATAATCGTATGAGTGTAGTTTCCGTTCTACGTACCGATTTTTAAAAAAAATTATTTTTGTAAAAATGGTGCGCTTGGAAAGAAAAAGTTTCGAAAATCCGCAAAAAAATGGATAGTTTTTCGAGCGTATTTAAAAAAATATGTTTTCGATCAAAAAATCGGTATGTACAACTGAAGATAACTCTTGTTTTAAAGATCCTGTCAAAATTTCAAGTCGATCGGATAAAAATTGACAGAGCTATTGATTCGATCAGTTAGAAAAATGTCGTTTCGAGAAAATCGCGTTTAAAGTTTGACTATTTATGCAGTAGAAATGGGATTTGTGAACTAACCATAGCGCATCTATTCCTGGGCCATATGAGGGACCTGCTTCAGTATCAGCATCTTCCGCCATCATTATTCTCGACTTCTTTCTTGCAATTTTTCCCTCACGTGTCGCCTCGTGTGCTTCAAGTTCGGCAGCGGCATTACGGCGTGTATCTTCGTTCTCCGCATATTGCTCGGCTATCGGTCCAATTTTTAGTTGAAGCTCCTCCATAACTTTCAATATTCCTTTATAGCCTTCATTAAAAATAATTACGGCTAAATAAGCAGCAATTTGCACAATGGTTGGACCACTTGAAGTGGTCTTCGGAGCGATTCTCCACACGAGATTATTAAAACTTTCGTTACTATTTTATGTGAATCCACCTAAACATTTTTCTAGAAGCTGCTTGTCACTTAAGGCTGTATAAATTGGCGTGATAGCATTAATTACCTCAAGTGAAAGAGGAGTTTTATGTTTGTAAGTGTCTAATGCCCCTGCAGCTTTTGCCTTTTGCCAAAGGCACCAAGAGTTTACTCCTTCCGGGCAGAAATGATGCTGCGGAGATTCGTCGCTCGAACTCTTGTGGTATAACGTGGCCCATATCTCTTTATACATATTTTCTACACTATTTACATTTCTACGAATTGCCAAACCGTAATAATTCGACAGTTCATCCATTAATTTGCCGGTGAGTTTACCTTTACCGCCAAGTCCTTTATTATCTTTCTTACATTGACGTGGCCGAGCGCCCATTCGTTTTTGAATGTGATTTATACATTCTTTTTTTGTGACTTCGTGTGTCATTGTTTTGACTATTGCTTTATACGTCCTGGTATCACCGTCACCAATATAGTTAATATATTGAACATCGTGAAAGTCTTCAGACCTTTCACACATTTCTTGTATCCCATTGACTTCCATCTTTCCCGCCGAGCCTTCGTGATTTGCCACACAGGTAGGATTGTGAGTTTTTAGCCAGTCCTGGTATTCCCCAGTCTCTTTACGGGTTTCCCATACACTGCAGGCTTTACAGTAGGAAGATTTGACTATTATATCAACAACTCTATTTGTATAATAGCCGATAAGAGACGACACGCCATACAATGAATTGAAGCCTCTTTTCTTCCAGCTCCCATCTCCAGAAATTGTCAATCCTGCACATTCTCCTGTTTCTTTTGCCGTTGCAAGTTTTTCCTCTTGGCCGCTTTTTATTAGTGATGCATCACACACAAATCTTGCAGCACAACATATGTTTGACACAACGCGGTCATAAAAACTTTGAAAAATCGGTCGAGGCAAGTCCATCAAACCGCAAAACTTTTCGGCTCCATTGAGCCCGATTCCTACTATGCGCATAGCAAATATGAATCGTCTATTCACCTCGTATGCATTTGAAATAAGAGGACACGAATCAATATATTTTTCTCCGCACATTTTGCAAATAATAACCAACTTGAATCCAAGGCCTCTTTTGCTCGTTTCCCCAAAGGTAATTTTGCTTCCACATTCTTTGCAACACAAATACTCACATAAAGGAAGAAAAATGCTTAAAAAGTTTATAAATCTGTATCCAATCGTACTATCTGTTACTATATTTATTCTCTCACTTTGAAGTTTTTTGGCAGAACTGCTCGCATTTGCTGTGCCTCGTTCAATCTCAAAGCGATTCAACGGGCGCTTCCTACATTTTCTTCCATCTCGAGCAGGCTTTTTCTCCGAAACCCTTGTGCTTTTTCAGTCCATCACAGTGAGGTGGGAGACGTGAGGTTGATAATAAACACGACGTCAAAGTAAACTCAACAAAAACAATATTTATTGAAAAGATGTAACACGCAACCTTCTGCGAGAGAATCTTGCGCGGGAAAAATCACACTTCCGTTCGTGACGTTCACTGTCACTCGAATGCCGGTCAACGGTTGCATTTCTTTGATTCTCGAACGAACAGCGTACCGTGCGTAAAAACGGGAAAACCCCAAAATTTACAACCTTTAACAATGTGGGGGAACGGTGGGTAAGAAAAATGTCGGTGCGCTATTTGCCGCCTACATGGCGCGCTCGGAACGACATCGTGACGCGTCTCACAAAATGCACTGTATCTTCGTCAATTCTTCGAATATCAACTTGAAATTTTCAGAGAGTATTTTTGAAGAGTTAAGCATTCAGAAAGTGAAGAAAAAAAATCGAAATTTTTTCAACTTTCACAGTGGTGTTCCCCCTTAAAAAACATGCGAGTCGTAGATTAAATAAGGGAAAAAATTATTTTTTACATTTTAGTGCAATTTTATTTTTTTGAAGTCGGTTTTAATTGTTTTTTAAATTTTTTTAGTATGATTTTAACTATTCGCTACCATAACATAGATTGTATCCTAAAATGGACCGGTCCAATTCAAGCAACTAGTGATAGTCCAATATTAGGCAACTTGTCGGTTACATCAAAAACATATGTTTTCATTGTTATACTTATACGAATATGGGAAAGTAAGGACATGAAGTTGTAGCTAAGACAGCACACTTTACACTAGTATCATTTAAAATTATAGTAAGACAAACTAATGAATAACCGTATCGCTGTTCTCGCAAGTTCCATCTCCACTTCCTAAATCAATGTAGCCAAAAAAACCGCTGCAAATATATTTGTTTCACCAGATATACAAATGGTCTAATCTAGGCGCCGGTCCAATATAGGCACTCTCCCCAAATTATTAGAAAGGAATAATTTTTCATTTTACATTTTTTGGCGCTGTTCCGATATCTTTTATAGTTACAAAATTATACAACATGAATGTCACTAACTATCCCCCTCTCTGCGCAGGCCAACCTGACAGGCCGACCGGACCGTGTGTGGCTGCCTTAATACGGGTCCCATATCGTGAACAGAGCCCTAATTCCACTGATATATAACACTGGATGCGTCATCGCCTCCTACAGCGTCTGAAGCCACAAAGCGGGCAGCCATCGTTGAGAATGAACTACATGCGCCGCCTGAATAGCGTCTCAAGAACTACGTAGCTTTTCGAAGACGTCCTTCTTAGCGTCCTTTGAAAGGACTCCTTTCCTCATTCTTGTTCGAGACGTTGTGCTTTACGACGTAGACTTTACATCTACGAAGTATATAAGAAAATAACATCCAATGAATTCCAGAAACGTAGTTCTTGAGACGCTATTCAGGCGGCGCATGTAGTTCATTCTCAAAAACGGCTGCCCGCTTTGTGGCTTCAGACGCTGTAGGAGGCAATGTCGCATCCAGTGTTATATATCAGTGCCTAATTCCGAGTGTTCGTATCTCGCTTCTTTCTGGCCAAAGGGGGGAACGAGATGGAACGCTTTGCGTGCGCGACGGGCGTGAGCACTCAGATGGAATCATAGACATATATAGACGGAGCATGTGCTGAGGGGGGTTGCAAGGTTCGCGGTAAGGGGACTGTCATACAGGCAAATCGGGTAGCAGTGGTTATGCATGCCGAATGCTCCCGAAGCTAACCGACGTGCCTGTATGACAAGCTGTATCTGAACCTCTGCCTTTTCCCCTCCAAGCTTACCTTCCCCCCATCTTCTGCTCCGTCTATATATGTCTATGGATGGAATCATGACTGCTCGACGCATGCGCGCAACGGTCATATACCCAGGCACGGCACGAGTCCTTTTTGCGCCCTAAGCGAGCTTGCCAAATTCCGTCATTTATTATAATATATTTAATTGAGCTTCTTTATGTTGTAGTATAATTTATAGTACTTCATTTAGAAATTTATTTTCAACAATGCCAACAATGAAAAGGCCATTTTGCGTCTCTTGTCAACCTTACGCCCTAGCAGTTGCCTAATTTTGCAGAGTAAAATCATAAATAATCTCAAATAAATGTATAATAAAGGGCACAATTTGACAAGTTCGCCTAGGGCGCAAAAAAGACTTGAGTCGGGCCTGCGTTAAGATTTTGTGAAGCGGTTCCGTGCTCACGGTAAGGCGTGCGAAAGACGGAGCGAGACAAAACATCAACGCGTCGTCTGTCTCGTACCGCCCTCGCTCGCTTCTGATATCTTTCGCTCCCTCTCGTTCCATCTCACTCTCGCCTTCGCCGAACAAGAGTGAAACAGAAGTGGTGAGAATAGAGAAAATTCCGTATCGTGTACACCAAACCGGGCCCATAGGGAGACAATACTGTAGTTATTAATATTTGAAAATAATTAAGAATTCAGTACATTTATTTACGATTATAAGATTTCATTAATCATTTTGCTATACTTCAAGATGAGGCCCAATGCTTTTACTGGTGTCATTGTATTTGATAAATGTTTGTGATCACAATGCAAAATAAATTGGTTCCGCATTCGTCCGGATTGCAGCTTTGTAGCTAATTTAGGATGAAATGACAACCACGTTTCACTATACGGTGTTTGTACCCCAAACGCGAAAAACTCATTGGGGAAAAGTATCGCCGAATCGAAAAATTGTAGAATCGATATTTATGTGAACACTTGGGCTATTACCATTCGTTAATTTCTGACGCGGCTATGCGCCTTCGAAACCATCAACCTCGAAATCATCATAAATTAAGAATATTATTTGTGGTTTCGTTGTTCTTCTATAAATTAGATGATACGGTATTGTCTCCCTGAGGGCTCGCTGGTCGGGACCGGCGTTGAGCCCGTACCGTGAGCAGAGCCCTAATTCCGAGTGTTCGTTTCTCTCTTCCTTCTGGCCGAAGGGGGGAGCAAGGTAAAACGCTTTGCGTGCGCGACCGTGTCTCGCTTTCGTTCCATTTCGCTCTCACCTTCGCCTGACAAGAGTGAGATAGAAATGGTGGGGATAGCGAAAAGCCCACATCGTGTGCACCAAACCGAGCCCATCCGGAGGCAATACTGTATGTGGTCGAATTATAGGGAAAAGTCCCTATAAATCGACAGAAAAAAAGAAAGAAAATTTATATAAATCGCTTCTAAAACATTTCAAAAATATATTCTCAAAGTTATGGGCCGAAATTCAACTCCGTATCGATACTATAGCATAAGGAGTCAGCGCGCCTCCGAGCGCTGACCAAACCTAAAGACGAGATCTTCTAGCTGCGACAGGTCGCAGCCAGGGTCCCATTAGTGCAATGAAGTATGCATCTTTTCCTCCGTTGCACTAGTGCAGCCTTGCCCGGTAGTCTGCAAAAACCTCCTCAAGTTTTGGGACCCGGGTAACAACCAAGCGCTGAACTGTCACCTTGCTAAACGTTGCGTGGGTTTTAGAAGAACTGCAAAAGTGTGTGTGCGCGAGGCCCAGCTATATAGACTAGAGATCCCGGTGTAGAACATGTATTGAAGATACACGTGTAGTAAAAATATCCGTGTTCTAATCTGTGTACTTCTTAATACACGGGTACACGAGTATTGAAATACACGTGTACACGTGTATCCTAATATCCGTGCACTCGTGTACTGAAATTCACAGGTGCACATGTATCGAAATATATGATTTCACGTGTATTAAGATATGCATATTTAATTTTTTAACTAAATATCCGAATGTTTAGATTTTACGCAAATAGTTTGGGATAGGTAGATATAGACATAATTTATTAGGTTGCAGATGAAAATAAAAAACATCATGAACTTAGATAATAAAGTTTAATCTATAAATCGTTTGTTTTGGTGTAAGAATACTGAGGTGTTAACATTTTCGCGCAGTTAGCGGACTATCCCTTTTTTCCCTGTGTTTCATCGCGAAACATATTGGTACTTCTTCAGAGTAATTTGGTTTTCGATTCCATTGCCAGGGAAACATTCTACAATCTATGATAGGGACATCTTCTTTTGATCATCGCGCGGACCACAAGATTAATTTTCATCACGGTCAGTGCTCAGAACATCATTATAATTTATTTATACTCTAGCGGAGGTTTATTGCCTGCCGAACATTGAGATTAGCTAGTAGAGGAGGAGAATGCCCCACCTTGTTCCCAAAAGTTAATCAAGCTGATCAGCTGGTGTGTCTCGCCAGGGTTGCGGTTCATACCAGTTTTGTCCCGCGAGTTGGCGGTTAACAACGGTATGCGCGTCCGGAGACATCGTACGCACTACCCACCGACAGAGCAATATACAGATTAACTCAGAATTAACAATATCCCCACGATTTTCATTGGCCTTTAAAAATTTGACAAACAGATATTGTTGAAACGTTCTTGGAAAGATAATAAATTATCGATCGTAAAGAACGAATGAATTTTCGCCTATCTCTGAGCCCGCTTTTGTCCCAACGCACGCGAGAAAGATGCCACCAATATAGTAATTAAAAAGTATTATCCCCCATCAATACGCCTCGTGGAGAGATACAAAAAGAAAAGGGATAATCCGCTGGCTGCGCGATATTGACTGTAAGCGGCCCCTAGACGGTCAATATATTGTGCAATATTCAATATTAATGCACATAAATATTGAGCATTACATTGAACAATAACATTGACCATGTCGCGATGCTATTGTTAGTCTTGCAATTTTGTCTTAATTTTATGTTAAGCGTGTTCTCGGTTGGCGCTAAGTTTGAGCGTGCCTTATGTGGCTTTGTCATATCTGGCGCTCCGGGTGGTCCCGTGCGGAGTCGGCCGGCTACGGTCGAGCTGGTGGGGCGGCGAGCGCCGGACGAGGAAGGCGAGCGCGTTCCCTGAAGGATGGCGAATAGCCATTTTTCGTTCTAAGAAGGTCGCCAAGCACGTGGCAGAGTTTTTTTGTCTTATAATAAATTATATTTTGAACGAGAAAACATCACATCAATCAACTCGCACAAATTTAGTTAAGCGTGCGATAGCGTATTTACTACGCGACAGACCGTCTAGAGGCTGCTTAAAAACAAAACACTCTCTTGCACGCAAGAATGTTGACAATGGGGAAGATGACGCAAAGTTTGGTGCAGAAGGCGCCACTAGCGAATGTACTGCGGTTTTACATGAGTGCGCATGTGTGAATGGTTTACGCGCAAATTTTTCATTTGTGGAATGTATGAAGTTGATAGTTACATATTAATGTTTCATAACACACCCATGACAAGTGGCACGTGTGCTGGTGGCGTTACGGGTGGGAAAAGCAGCTCATACATAAGTCTTAAATGTATTCCAATGTAGCGGAGCACGATTTATTGCCTCCCGAACATAATGAAATTAGCTTGCAGCAATTAGAGATTAAGCCTAAAAATCTTCCTCTAATCCTGCAAGTTATTTGCAAGATGTTTTCAATTACTTTATAGCGCGTAGGAAAACGTCGACAGTCATAAACCTGCAATAAACCGCGGCCAGCTAACGATCCCGTTTAGGCCATCATGCAGATGGTTAGATTGGGGACTCACGCCGGAGAAATACCGGAAGTCCCGTTGGATTTTTCAAGGCATATTTTTCCGACCTCTCCGCCTACGATTTGTGAAGAAGGAGCTTTTTTGTGACCAATTATATTGAAGACTGTCGCACAAAACTCCACCTTCAACAGATACGCCATGCTGGAAAATAATATATAAGAACCGCGTTCTGTAACAGCGAGTTAGAGAGTCCTTGAACCACCTAGTGTTACAACAGTAATATAGTGCTATATACTACTATTGATTCAATTCTAATACATATTCCTATTTATAATTAACTGGACTAACCATAATTAATTTTCCGATAATTTTAAATACGCTTTTGAAATGTCAAAACGCAAAAGTTGGGTAGGGAGATTTGCAAGCCGCGATGGCGATAAAGCCACCTGTAATCTGTGCGACGAAGAAGCCAACAATGAATTTTCGTGTGCGGGTGGGACAACTGGATCCATTGGTAGGCATTTGACGTTCATTCACGATTTGAAGCCTGCCAGTAATAATATTGAAGCAGAAAGTACCTCACCGAATGTCAACGGTAAGTATCAACATTAACCATCATAGTGCAGTATGTCCGGTTTGTTCATATACACGCTATTATTGTTGTAACTATTGAAAAGACGAAAGAATGTTCAATATGAAAGTTGCTTGATTTGATGGGGGAAACTTAATAGACTATTCGTATTTGCGTTTAAGCTATTATTTACACAGATTTTAATATCAAAGTAATTTTTTTAATCGAATTATATATATTTATTATCGCCACTTTATTATGCATTTCAAAGCGCGTTCAGCGATGTGAATGGAATGTAGGGGAAATGTGTCTAAAACGACCCCCTTAAGGCGAAATTCGTATAAAAAGATGCGCATTATTTAAATAAAAGTAAAGTACTTTTCGTAAGTAAGTTTATCTACCTTATTATTGGCTTAGATAAAATTTGACTACCTGATCAATTACATTTTTTATTCGCATTTTTGTGAAAATAACCCCTATGATCATTTTATATCTACTGATAATGAACATGACGAACATTAAAAAGCAATAATTTATTTAAATAAAAGCAGAAATTGAACTGAGTCACAAAAGATGATTTAAAAAAATCAAATCTTAGATAATTTTTGGTACATAATCACTTAGTAGAAATACTTAAAATCAACTTAAATTATGAAAATAAATTTTGTTACTGTATTCACGGGGTTGTGGACTATTTCAACTTTAAAAAAATGGATTTTTTACTGATTCTAAAAGTCTTATCCTTCATGAACATTGCAAACTGGCATAGGGCTGGTTTACACGAAACCCCGACTCGCTCCCGCTCCATCGCGCCGTGCTCCAGGCAAGAAAGAAAGCGAGAAATACTGTAAATATTACTAAACGCCTAAACTACGTTAAAAGGCTATAACATTTTGTATGAAAACAGTATATGACCACAAATATGACCACAAATATGACCACAAATCCTACTAATCCTACTATCCTATCCTACTAATATAATAAATGCGAAAGTGTATTTGGATGTTTGATGTTTGGATGTTTGATGTGTGGGAATATCTGGGTTTGGATCCTTGCGGCATCGAGTCGGGCACCGAGGCAGAGACGCCTCGGTCCCTCCGCGATATGCGTCGCCGTCTAGATGACGGCATTTGTTTTGGGAAAAGACGCCCGATCCTTAGAGCGCGTGACTCGCGGTGGCGTGATCGAGAGTCAGTCTGGCGACGAAGCGTGGTCGAGCAACGTCTTCAAAATACAAGGACTTAAACAGATACTGTGGGTTTTGCATTCGGCTTTGCCGTTTCCCAACTCCTATCTCCCACAGTATTCATCAGAAGTGGGATTGAATTTTCGCGACCGGCTCGTCTCGATTGCTGTTCGTGTTCCGAAGTTGCTATAATTCATAGTGGACGGACGTCGTCGTGACTCGTGGATAGTGGCGTTAGAAGTTGTTCCGCCCTGTGTTAACAATTGTTAATTGGTGATCTCATTTCGAGGAGCTGTGTGCATACCGAAACCGAGAACAAGTCGTCCAAGACAGTTGTTATTTTGTGATCTCGTTTCGAAGAGCTGTGTGCATACCGAAACCGAGAACAATTTGTCCAAACCACCTCGCGGAGCTTTGTGCATACCGAGACATTGAGTGGTAATTGTGGGACTTAGTGCATTTGAAGATAGCTGTGCGCATTTGTGTTGTCGCGTGTGCTCGTCTGCCTGTGGCCAAGTGCCGGACATTGACTTTGGTTTAGCGTTCCTATACCTCTTTGTGTAACCTCGTCACAATGGATAAACTTTCGAAGTGCACCGTGGCCCAGTTGAAGGAGTTTCTAAAAAAATTGGACCTCCAGACGACCGGCACGAAGGCCGAGCTGCTCACACGACTGGAGGCCACGGACGTTAATTCGTGGTTTGTACACCACGAAGAGGGTGCTACGGGACTAGACACGCATCAAGATGGTACATCTGACCCGACGTGGGAGAGTGGTGTGGATACGCGTTTCGAACATGGCGAGCATCGCCCGGAAGAAAGGACCAGGCATGTGGAAACGCGTGAAACCATTCCTGAACACGTCCGAAGAGAGCTCGATCTCCTCCGACGAGAGAGAGACGTATTGCAGAGGGAGCTGACTCAAACAAGGGGTGAGCAAAATAATCCGGCGCCCCAGCGGCCGACCCCTCGAATTCGGGAAATCAGTGAAATGCTGCCGGCCTTTACCGGTGAAGCTGACACTTTTGAAAACTGGAAAGAGCAGTTACTGTTCCTTCGTACTACGTTTGAGTTAGACGAAAACTCAGTGAAAATATTGGTGAGCATGAAGCTGAAGGACACGGCTTATGCCTGGTTCCACTCTGGGCCGGCATACATGCGGATGACCGTAGACGATCTTTTAACGAAGATGAACCGCATGTTCAATCAGCGACCAAACGAAATGGTACTGCGGAAAAAATTTGAGGCGAGAGTGTGGAAACCTAGCGAGACCTTCGCACAGTATCTACATGACAAGGTGATACTGGGGAATCGAGTTCCAGTCCCGGAAGCTGAGCTGGTCCACTACGCGATCGACGGAGTTCCGGATTCGCGTCTACGTGACCAGGCGCGAATGCATAGGTTCAGGACGCAGGAGGACTTGTTGGAAGCGTTCGAGATGATGACGTTGGACGAGGATACGAAGGAGCCTACACGTCGGAAGGATGACAAGGTGGACCTTCCGAGGCGTTCGAAGGGGGAAGCGACGGCGCCACGGCGGGGCCCGCCGCGGTGCTTCAATTGTGGCGAAACGGGCCACGTATCGACGGCGTGCCAGCGGCCGCAGGTTCGCGACAGGGGGACGTGCTACCGGTGTGGCAGCAAGGACCATAGAGTTGCGACTTGTCCAAAGGAGCAAGCAAAGGAGCAACCGCCGACCCCCGCAGCGACTACGAACGTCGTCCAGTCCATCGCTGGTGGTGAGCCGTACACAACGACCCTGAGTTACGCCGTTAAGGACAGCAGTGGTAACCCTTGCACTTTTAACGTGGTCGCAATGATCGATTCGGGCTCTCCCATTAGTTTGATTAAGGATGATTTTGTTCCGTATCACGTGCGCCAACCTGTCCCGTCGAGTATGACTCCGTATCATGGCATAAATGGATCGAGGTTAAATGTATTAAGCTTGTTCGAGAATGATTGTAGCGTTAATGAAATACCGTTGAGTCTGAGGTTTCATGTTGTGCCGACTGAGACAATGGTGTTTGCCGCGATATTAGGTAGAGACTTTATGTCTTATCCCGGTATTAACGTTTCGTTAAGCGGGAAAGTCACCATTTCGCAAGGGAAGGGTGGTGAGAAGGAACAGGTCGGTGGTGTCAATGAAATCTTACACATTGCTTGCGATATCGTTGGCGAAAGAGTGTCCCAGGATTTGAATATAGACCCGCAAATTGACCACGATGTAAGTGAAGATCTTAAAAATATTTTTGAAACCACTTATATTAACCACGCGGTTGCTGATCTACACCCGAGCGAAATTGAAATGATAATTGTTTTGAAACACAACCAACCCATTAGCTTCCGTCCGCGACGACTGTCTTATTCTGATAAGGAGAGGTTGAGTGTCATTTTGGACAAACTGTTGAAGGATGGTATCATCCGGCCTAGTAATTCCCCGTACGCTAGCCCCATTGTTCTCGTACTGAAGAAGAACGGAGAAGTGCGGTTATGCATAGATTACCGAAAGGTTAATGAGATTACAATTAGAGACAACTTCCCGACACCCCTGATCGATGACCATTTGGATCGGTTGCGCGATAAGTGTTACTTTAGTTGCCTCGACTTGACAAATGGATTTTATCACGTGAAAATGGCCGAATCGTCCATAAAGTTTACATCTTTTGTTACCCCTCTTGGACAGTTCGAGTATCTGCGTATGCCATTCGGATTGACTAACGCGCCGCGGTTTTCCAGCGATTTGTAAATAATATATTCGCCGAACTAATCCAGGAGGATAAAATTCTGTTATACCTGGATGACATCCTGGTGGCCACACGGGATATTCGCGAACATCTCGAAATTTTGCGGAAAGTATTTAGTCTTGCGGCACGGAATAAGTTGTCGTTTCGCTTGGACAAATGTTCGTTTTTGTATAAAGAAATTACTTACTTGGGCTATGTAGTCAGCCAAGAAGGCATCCGGCCCAGTCGGGAAAACACCGACGCTGTTTTGAATTACCCAATTCCTCGTAACGCGAGGGATGTGCATCGCTTTGTCGGATTGGCAAGTTACTTCCGGAAATTCGTTAAGGACTTCTCCCGTATTGCGAAACCGTTGTATGACCTTATCAGGAAAAATATTGAATTTCGGTTTGGAAGTGACGAACTAAGTGCTTTCGAGGCATTGAAACATTGTCTCGCGTCGCGGCCGATTTTGGCCTTGTACTCACCCAGATTGGAGACTGAATTACATTGTGACGCGAGTTCGAGTGGCTTTGGAGCCATCTTGTTGCAGAAACAGCCAGATAAAGTCCTTAAACCCGTGTTTTTTTTCAGCAAACGAACTAGTGCCGCCGAGGCAAGGTATCACAGTTTCGAATTGGAATGTCTGGCAGCTGTTTATGCGATACAAAGGTTTCACGTATATCTGGCCGGAATTCCATTTAAAATCCTTACCGATTGCGATAGCTTTAGGCTCACGCTGAATAAACAAAATGTCAATCCGCGGATATCACGGTGGGCACTTTTCTTGCAGTCCTACGATTACCAAATTGAGCATCGCCCCGGTACAAAAATGTCGCATGTTGATGCACTCAGTCGGTGTTATATGATACTGGTGTTAGAGGGTAATCCGTTCGAGCGAGCCCTGTGTTTGAAACAGGATAAGGATGAGGTCATTCGAAAGATACGCGGAGAGTTGGAGACTCGGGAGGATAAACATTTTGAGTTGCGCGACGGTTTGGTCTATCGGAAATGGAGAGATAAATTACTCTTTTATGTTCCCGAATGTTTAGAGTCCAACGTTATTCGAACGTGTCATGACGATCTTGGCCACGTTGGCTCTCGTAAGGCTGTCGACAACATAATGCAGGTTTATTGGTTCCCGAGATTGCATGAGAAGGTGAAAAAATATATCGCCAACTGTCTCAAGTGTATTGAGTTTTCACCGGTTAGCGGTAGACGCGAAGGATATTTACACTGCTTACCGAAGGGGGATTTACCGTTCCAGACACTTCACGTCGATCATCTGGGTCCACTCGAGAAGGCTGGCCGGGGATACAAACATATCTTGGCTATTGTCGACAGCTTTACAAAGTTCGTGCGATTGTACCCTTGTAAATCTACAACCACGGAAGAGACTTTGAAACATCTGACCGACTATTTCCGAGCGTATAGCAGACCCAAACGCTTGGTGAGCGACCGAGGGACTTGTTTTACGTCCATTAAATTTACCTCATATCTTGAAGAACTGTCTGTTATGCATGTGCTGATTGCGGTCGGCACACCGCGTGCGAATGGGCAGGTTGAGCGATATAATCGGATTATTTTACCGATGCTATCGAAATTAGCGGAGGAGCCAAATAAGTGGGACCGCGTTCTGGGCTCAATCGAATACGCGGTCAACAACACAGTTTGTCGTTCGATAGGCGACACGCCCTGTAAACTGTTGTTCGGAATTAACCAACTGGGAGAGTCGAGCGATCGAATCCGCGACGTGTTGCAGAGTTTGTTAGAAAGCGATCGCGACCTCTGCGCAGCCAGAGAACAGGCGTCGGAAGCGATTGTTAAAGTCCAGGAGGAAAACATGCGTAATTTTAATAGTAAGCGGAAAATAGCACAAGTGTATAAAGAGGGGGACTACGTGATGATCCGCAACATTGATACCACGGCTGGAGTAAATAAGAAACTTATTCCGAAGTTCAAAGGGCCGTATGTGGTCAAGAAGGTGTTAGATTTTGACAGGTATGTGGTTGCCGATGTTGAAGGGTTTCAGCTGACACAAATCCCCTACACTGGCACGATAAGCGTGGACCACATGCGGCCTTGGGACGAAAGGTCCTAAGTACGTTTGTATATAGGGTATTGTGTAAGAGTTGATGTAAAATTTATAACTAATTGTAACAAGAATTTGTGTGTGTTTTATCTGTGTGTGTCGTGTGTAATCTTGTTATAGTTCTTAGTATTTAAGTGCATGGTCGGGACGACCATATTGTCAGGATGGCCGAACTGTGGGAATATCTGGGTTTGGATCCTTGCGGCATCGAGTCGGGCACCGAGGCAGAGACGCCTCGGTCCCTCCGCGATATGCGTCGCCGTCTAGATGACGGCATTTGTTTTGGGAAAAGACGCCCGATCCTTAGAGCGCGTGACTCGCGGTGGCGTGATCGAGAGTCAGTCTGGCGACGAAGCGTGGTCGAGCAACGTCTTCAAAATACAAGGACTTAAACAGATACTGTGGGTTTTGCATTCGGCTTTGCCGTTTCCCAACTCCTATCTCCCACAGATGTTTAGATGTTTGATGTTTGGATGTTTGATGTTTGATGTTTAGATGTTTGATGTTTGGATGTTTGATGTTTGGATGTTTGATGTTTGGATGTTCGTAAGTTTGTTACTGAATCACGTCGCAACTGCGCAACGGATCTTTCTGAAATTTTGTATACACGTAGTCTAGAACCGGGAATAACATGTAGGATACATTTTATCCTGATTTTTTAACCGATCTGGACCAAATATTGCATAATTACTCTCTAAACCCTGTGGAACATATAGGCTATCATGAAATCTGGACATCCCTCCCCTTCGCCCTTATTTCACCAGCTTGACATTCTGTGGCAATCAAAGTATTACCCGGGCAACTTTAACCTAGTGCATAATAAAATAGTGATAATAAAAATATATAGTTCGATTTAAAAAAAAATACTTTGATATTGAAATCTCTGTAAATAATAGCTTAAACGCAAATCCGAACATTCTATTAAGTTTTTCCCATCAAATCAAGCAACTTTCATAGCAAACATTCTTTCGTTTTTTCAATAGTTGAAACAATTTAACGTGTATACGAACAAACCGGACATACTTTATACTTTGTAAAAGATAAAATGAATAGTAATAATAAATATTAATTCCTATAGAATGTGAAACGATGATAAATATGGAACAGAATATTGAAAATGTGGAACAAAATACAGTCCCGAACATTCACAGCCGCCAAACAAACGCCCAAGCTTTCTATTTTAGAATGTCCGACTACGAACAATCGCTTTTACGATTCTGCAAAAACAGAAAAACACACCAGGCTGTAGCAAAATTAATTGCGAAAAACCAATTGCCTATTTCATTTTGTTCGTCCGACGGCTTCCAGGAGTTTATGACCGTAGTGCAGCCCAATTACAAAGCATGTAAGGAAGAGGCAATGAAGAAAAGACTAATGGGTCTCAAAAGTACGGTCGTGGAAAAAATAAAAGAAAAATTAAAAGCTGTTGAAAGCGTAGGAAGTATACATATCTGTTTGTTGGCTATCGGTAGCGCAAGAATCGTATGTAACGTCCCACGGGGACTCGAATCAGTAATTACCCACCGTCGGTAAAATAGGATCGATCTAAGTTAACACATAACTAATCTGCGTTACCGCGTACAAGCAATGTACATACTTTTAGATATAAATTATAAACTAAGCGAATATTAAAGAAATAAATATTGTAGTAGTAATAAGAACAATTAGTTAGGAATATTGTTAAAAGCGCAAGATAAAATAATACATAATAAGCGAGCAATATGCGAAACAATAGAAAACGATTCACTGCGCATGCGCCAATCCACCAATTTTCCAGTATAAAAAGAGGCTTGCGCAACACCTAGCGCGCTCATTCGAATACGAACACGTTCCTGCGACCAACGAATGCTAGTTCCTGGAGGTAGCTGAAGTACCATCCAGCAGAATTTCAGCACGCTCCGGAAACGGTAGCGACTGGTTCTCAGAGTACAAAGGTACTGTTGCTCCTCTTTGGATCTTTCATTTGAAGGTTAAGAACTTTGTTTTCACGGAGGTTTCAAGCGTTGCTCCTATTAGTAGGTAGCAGCTTAGCCTCTTAGCGAAAGCAAGGTCTGAGGAACCCTAGAATATAACCCTGCCACGAGTATCGGGAACTGCTCCGGAAACGGTAGCGGCCGCTCTCACAGCAGAAGCTTAGAACACAGAACTCTGTCAAAAGTTACGGGAACTGCTCCGGAAACGGTAGCGGCCGTGCTTACTACAGAAGTATATTGTATATATTTTACTTTAATCAGCGCAGTTAATTAGCATAAATACAAAAAACACATAAAAATCATAAAACATAAAACCATATATAATCATAGTTATACTCATTATTAGAAATAAGTGTTGTCGAATAAAGTCATTGTTACGTTTTAAGTTGGATTTTACTCCTTTACTCTACAAACGAACCCCCACCTATCCTATTCTCGAAGGGATGCCGCTCTCCTTTCGAGAACCTGCTAACGTTTAGTCGTCCCCGGGCAACCGGACGTTACACGTACATAACAATAACTGTACACATTATTGATTCTAATTGGGCCACGGATAGTTTTGTATTAAGCACATACGAGATGGTAGAACGTCATACCGGTCAAAACCTCGCCGACGAACTAGAAGAAACTCTCGCAGAGTGGGATATTCGTGAGAAAGTAGTGGCCATTGTTACAGACAATGCCAAAAACATGCTGAATGCCATCTCATTTCTGTCAGGAGCATCGGACCATACAAATATCTCCAGCGTGGGATGTGCAGCACATACCCTGCAATTAGCTATAAATAAAGCATTAAAAGAAGAAAATGTACAACAGATTGATTATCCAGTATTGCAGTAAAATAGTTCGACACTTTAAACATTCTAGTGTTGCAACTCAGGAACTGAAGCGAACGCAAGAGTAACAAACGTCATCGCAAACAGAGCTGTTACTACTGCCACTGTAGCAGAATCTCTGGAAATTACTGAGAGACAATGGAGAACGATAGAATCTCTGTTGAATATTTTAAAACCACTGCAACTGATAACAACACATTTTTGTCGAGACAACCATTCTCCTATCTCAATGGTGAGACCACTAACAAAAAAAAGTCATCCAGAAGTATCTTAATTTAAGGGATGATGATAACATGGTTTTGTGTAAATTAAAGGAGACTTTGATTTCGGATATTACAAAACGTTTTAAACTCGACTGGAACTGTTGTGCCAAGGCGCCTGGGGTCGAGATTCTGGGTACGAATCTCGGGGTACTTCTGGGCGTTCTTCGCGATCGTTGTCCACGGGCTCCGGAAGTTCGGGTGATTATGCCGGGACGAGAGGATTCGGTTTAGAACCCGGAGGTAGGAGATCGTTGCAGGTTAAAGAGTTGGAACTCACCGTAAGGTTAACAAGTTTATTCTGTCCCGATCTGGGTGACTAGGACTCTGTGCCTACTTTGGCATGAGTCTCGTATAAAGTCGGGTAATGTTCCCGTAACAAAGCTTTATCAAGTCTGAGCTCGCATTGCTCGTACATCGTTCTTATACTATAATCGGGACGAAGCGGGGACCATCGGGGTCTCCGCCTTTGGCCTGCTTTTGAGTGTTTCGCCATGTGCTGACGGGTCTCGGTGCGTTTCCGAGATCCCTTACGCGGTTGTGCCGGATTTCGGCCGCTCGATTGTGCCAATCGGAATGTATGCGGTGTCGACACGCTTAGGTGTCGACTCGGGCACAACAGAACGAAGGTAATACTCTTTCATTAAGTCATATGTCCTGCTTCTTTGATCCGCGATATAAAAATCTGGAGCATGAAGTACAACGTTTGCTTCAAGAGTCACCTGTCCATACAGTTAGCACAAAAAAAGTCACGCGGGAAAAGTACTCTTCAGTTTTTATATGATGAAATTACCGACAATAATGATGTAAATATTTAATTTGGAACGTATATGGCCGAGCCACAATTACGCTTCGACTTAAGGGATATCCAGACGCTGATACATGTTGCAGTGAAACACTGATGATGCAGGTTTCATGACTCCTGCATCTTGCTCACGTGCCCAGCTGATGAGCAAGATGCCATTTCCATTTCCGCTTCTGATGCTAAAACACTGAAACCGATCTACAGACGTAGCAACATGTATCATGAAACCTGCATCATGATGCATGTATCAACGTTTCGCTGTAACATGCATCAGCGTCTGGAGGACACTTTAGATCAATTTGACTGGTGAAAGGCTAGAACAAATAAATACCCGGCGATTTCCAAAGTTGCCAAAAAATATTTAACTATTTCAACAATCTCGGCGATATCGGAAAGATGTTTTCGTGTGTTGAAAGTATTGTAAAAAAAAAAAAAGAAAAAACGTTTACTCGCAAAAAATGTTAACACCTTAGTATTCTTGCACCAAAACACACAAAAGAGCCAATTTTTTGCGAAAATCACACTTAATTGTTTGAAAAGCCGCCATTTTTAAAATATGCAATTTGTTTATAGCATTTTAGGTTCATACTCTTACAATTGTTAAATAAATTGAAAAATAAATTTATTGGTCTGCTTTACATAACTACCAGAGACGCTACAACCGGTGCCATTTTGCACCTTGAAAAAACCTATTTAAGACTGCTCTATTTATTTTCTATTTATCATAAATTTACTGTCATCACATTTTTTTACTTGTCATAATGTAAAATAAAGTTCCGAAAGGTATTCGGTAGTATAGATAGATAATTATATGTATTCAGCCATAAAGTCGATTTCAATGTTCAAATACCCGCCCTTTTGCGAAGTATTGAAAAAACCAAAATTGGCTACGACAAGGACCAGTTTTTTTCCTATTTTAAGGAAAAACAGGAAAAACAGTGCGAAAATCGTTACGCGGAGACAGTTATCATGCAGCTTCCTATCCGAATTTTTTAATGAAAACTTGACATTTTATAAACAAAACTATGACCTTCCTCATGTATAAAATATTTCTTTGATAAAAACATTTCTCCACCGAAATAAAATTTTTAAATCCATTCTACTTTTTCGCCTCGTTGGTTATGTTAGCACTTAAAAATAGAACCCTGGCTTTTACATAGAACTAATATTAGCTGCTACTAATTGCTTCTGGGGAACTTCAAGCGGTAGAAAGGTGGATATGGGTAAATGGCCCTTTTGGCTTCTCGAAACGAAAAACTTAAGAAACAAAAAATATCCTTATAACTTTCGTGAAAAAACGAAGGGAAAGTTGTAAAAAATAAGTGCACATATGAGAAATATTAAAGTGATCGAAGAATTTTCACAACTTTCTCGTCATTTTTTTAGGAAAGTGATAGGGTAAAGGACTCAATTACTGCCACCTACCCAATTACTGTCACCCCTAAGCTATTTTACGTAAAATAACGAATAAATCTTATTAAATGATGAATAAAAAAATTTAGCATACAATTCAAACTGTTATTTATAAGATACAAAAAATAGTACTTAATTTTTTCTTTGTTAATTTGGATAAAACGATAAAAAATTTTAAGCGGATATTAGGAGAATGGAAACGATAACTTTCTTACTAGCGAAAGAAAAACCAGGGCGTTAAAGAAAATGCTGTAATTGTAATATTTAAGCTATTAACATAACAAAATATAATATTTTAAATAATATAAGCATTATAGAAAGTAATAAAGATCCGAATTCAACGATTCATTAAGTCTTTTTACTTATTAATTGGGTGACAGTGATTGGTACAAGCGTTTCAAGCATTTTGGTATTACTGTCATAGCAGTAGTGGCTCGTGTACATGACACTATGTAACCTTAAAGTGACAGATAAACAGTATTAGGATAGCTGGCAGTAATTGAGGTGTCAGTAATTCAGTCAAATACATTTGAAGGGTGTTAATAATAGATCCCGTAATATATTTTTGAAATTGTTGAATTTATACATAAAAATCGAAGTTTTAAGATCCACCAAATTTTTTTCATCAAGTAAACATATTAAATAATAATAAATAACAAGAACATATACTTTTAGTCTATAAGTACAAAATTATAAGATAATGTCAGCGTCAACGCTTAATGTGTCAGTAATTGGGTCATTTACCCTAATGCAATTTTGTGTTCCTTAGGGATACTCTTGAAGGTCCAGAATGGATTTTTCGTTTCCAGAAATGGGGCAAAAATAGTCATTTTTCGACATCCTTCTTTTTGCGAAAACAACTTTTTTTGTAATTAGAATTTAAGGTATTGAAGTATTTTTACAAAGGAAAAAGAATTTAACTTTTTGTAACCTTTTGGGTGCCCGGTATGAAATGAAAAAATAAGAAATACATATGTGTGCTGATTTTTTTATTTTAGCAGATTTTCTTTAAATGGCTGCGTCTTTGTGAAAAACCATCGTTTTTCAATGAGGTTTAACTTATCTTAAATACAAATAATCATACTTCCCGATAGTACCTATACATAAATATTGAAAAAATATTGTTTGCACTCCATAGCACTTAACAAACATTAAGAAATTTTTACAGTTTGACACACTCCTGTTTAATTGCGGATTTTACTCCCTGTACACCCATTTCGATAGAAGTGGTTTGAAGGATCGAAAAGTAAAAAGTTCAAACTTGAAAATAGTTTTTGTTTCATCAAATTTGGATGAATTTTTGTAAAGTAAAGGGAGTTTGCAGATGGGTAAATGTTAAAATAGTTTTTTCCGGCTTTTCTGTGCAAATACCCCAATGTGCTGTGATACGTCTTGCTTCACCTTACTCTCTTGGTTCGTCAGGGTTGCAGACTTAGACTATTTTTAATTATACCAAATGAACAAAAATCACTGTCTACAAAAGACAAAGCCGATTCGAATAGCGTATAAACAAAGATAGTTCGAATGAAGGCATATTTGGATTTATTTTCATGAAAAACTAATGGACTAAGGGCAGCAACGATTCTTTGGACAGACCTGACTGACTTAAAATCGAGAAGGATCAATTTGTTGAACATACAGGGTGTCCCACCTAAGACTGGACAGCGCGATATCTCTTAAAGTATTGTCGATAAAAATATAAAAAAAATAGTGCATTGCATGGTTCGAGGGGGCCAACTTATTAGCCCGAACGAATTTTGTTTTCGATTATTATTTTAAAAGATACGATGGTCAAGTTCAGTTTTTCAAATGGAACTATTTTTTTTGAAGTCCTGAGTTGATAGTGCGTTCCAAGACAAATTCAATAAGCTTTAATGTATACACTTGATTTCCACTGGTTTTTAAGATATTGCGCTTGCAAATTTACTGATTTTCACTGGAAGAAAACCCTCTGGAATAGCAAGGACTGGGGACGGTCTTACAGGCGCCACGGGTGGCCTTGCCTGTTGTAATAGATACCTACCTGCCAAAGGTCTACGCAGGCCTAAAGGTTGGACAATTCTTTTCCGTCAGAAATGCTACTTAGGTAGGTACATCTGCGGTATCGAGAAGCGCGCCGTTACTTTTATTTCGCACTTGCTTCTACGCTCGGATGGCCGGTTCTTTTGGGAGGGATACAAGTTGGATTGGTTAGGTTAGGAGGTGTGAAAGATGCTAGACTAAATTTCAACCATAGGGAGCAGATTGTATTAGAACCAATCGGATTTGCATCCCTCACAAACGGCTGCTCTCTTGAAGAGGCCCTCTTCACAGCAATACCTCCTCCCCAATGCCCACCTTCTCTCGCACGGAATACGTCAACGCATGCTTTTGTTTTGATATCGAAGCTCGTGTTTATACTCGAGAGGACCACGCGACGACAGCGGGCTACCCCTTTTCTTCCTGTGTCTCTCCACGAGGAGTATTGCCGGTGGATTGTAGGAGCGTAGATGTCAGGATGCCAAGTTATTGAATTCAGGAGACGATAGAAACACTTAATTACAAAACACACATGTACTATAATTAAAGTAAATCGTATTCCTCTCGGGCGGGAGTCGCCCGACGCTCGTAAAGGAGATGCGGCCTGGTACATCGTGGCGAGGGCTGCCCTTCGCAGTGCCTCACCCGATTTTTATGTCTTTTTCCGGAAAAAGGTACGAATCCTGGGCCGAACGTAACGAATTGGGGTCGAGCCCCCGCAGTCGAGGGTGAAATATCCATTACAGCGTATTAAGAAATTCTTTTCTTCGTCGTGTCGAAAGAGAAGTGACGCCAATGGATTCCTTATGTTTTTCTGATGAAAATCATACCAAATATCACGCAAATCGGACTACTTTGACACAAGCTATTTATACTCCCTATGTAAAAGTTATCCGATTTACACGACATTTGGCATGATTTTCATCGGAAAACCACAAGGAATCCATCGGCAACACTTCCATATCCATACGATAAAGAATAAAGAATTTTTTTATTTCCTAAACAGATACAGGGTAATTCTGGTGGTACGCCCGTCACCCCGTGGCGAGGACAACACTTCGCAGCGCCCATCGAATTTTATGGCTTTCGACCCTCGAAGGGGTTCGAGTGCCTATTAAGAACTGAGCAATCTTCGACTCCCGCATTTCTCATCAGATCTTTGCAAAAACGAACCACATCGATTCCTTATATTTCGCCGATCAAACTGACACCAAGAACGACGTAATTAGGACCATAATGAAGGAACTTCCATGGAAAATCGATTTATATCATTTCAAGCTGACTTGACTTGGTCAAAAATAGTCCGATTTACATGAAATTTGGTATGATTTTAATCGACGGAACGCCAGGAATCCATTGGCATCACTTTCCCCTTCGATAGGATGAAGAAAGGAAGCAAACATTTGAAATCCTGAACATTTCTCACTTCTTAATGATATTCCAAACCCTTCGAGGGTCGAAAGCCATAAAATTCGATGGGCACTGCCGGGGTGTTGTCCTCGCCACGGGGTGACGGGCGTACCTCCAGAATTACCCTGTATCTGATCTGTTTAGGAAATAAAATAATTCTTTATTCTTTATCGTATGGATATGGAAGTGTCGCCGATGGATTCCTTGGGGTGTTCTGATGAAAATCATATCAAATGTCGTGTAAATCGGACAACTTTTACATTGGGAATACAAATAGCTTGTGTCAAAGTAGTCCAATTTGCATGATATTTGGTATGATTTTCATCAGAAAAACATAAGGAATCCATTGGCGTCACTTCTCTTTCGACACGACGAAGAAAAGAATTTCTTAATACGCTGTAATGGATATTTTACCCCCGACTGCGGGGGCTCGACCCCAATTCGTTACGTTCGGCCCAGGATTCGTACCTTTTTCCGGAAAAAGACATAAAAATCGGGTGAGGCACTGCGAAGGGCAGCCCTCGCCACGATGTACCAGGCCGCATCTCCTTTACGAGCGTCGGGCGACTCCCGCCCGAGAGGAATACGATTTACTTTAATTATAGTACATGTGTGTTTTGTAATTAAGTGTTTCTATCGTCTCCTGAATTCAATAACTTGGCATCCCGACATCTACGCTCCTACAATCCACCGGCAATACTCCTCGTGGAGAGACACAGAAAGAAAAGGGGTAGCCCGCTGTCGTCGCGTGGTCCTCTCGAGTATAAACACGAGCTTCGATATCAAAACAAAAGCATGCGTTGACGTATTCCGTGCGAGAGAAGGTGGGCATTGGGGAGGAGGTATTGCTGTGAAGAGGGCCTCTTCAAGAGAGCAGCCGTTTGTGAGGGATGCAAATCCGATTGGTTCTAATACAATCTGCTCCCTATGGTTGAAATTTAGTCTAGCAACTTTCACACCTCCTAACCTAACCAATCCAACTTGCATCCCTCCCAAAAGAACCGGCCATCCGAGCGTAGAAGCAAGTGCGAAATAAAAGTAACGGCGCGCTTCTCGATACCGCAGATGTACCTACCTAAGTAGCATTTCTGACGGAAAAGAATTGTCCAGCCATTGGGCCTGCGTAGACCTTTGGCAGGTAGGTATCTATTACAACAGGCAAGGCCACCCGTGGCGCCTGTAAGACCGTCCCCAGTCCTTGCTATTCCAGAGGGTTTTCTTCCAGTGAAAATCGGTAAATTTCACAAGCGCAATATCTTAAAAACCAGTGGAAATCAAGTGTTTACATTTAAGCTTATTGAATTTGTCTTGGAACTCACTGTCAACTCAGGACTTCAAAAAAAATAGTTCCATTTGAAAAACCGAACTTGACCATCGTATCTTTTAAAATAATAATCGAAAACAAAATTCGTTCGGGCTAATAAGTTGGCCCCCTCGAACCATGCAATGCACTATTTTTTTTATATTTTTATCGACAATACTTTAAGAGATATCGCGCTGTCCAGTCTTAGGTGGGACACCCTGTATACTTCACCAAACATTACACTAACATCAAGGGACATCACTTAAGGGGTAGTTGCGCCTTGTTAGGCCGAAACATAGGTAATTCTTTGTGAATTTTTTATACAAAAACGGCGCGACAAATTAATTTTAAGTTTGGCAGACTATTTTATTGTATCTTGAGATGAATTATTGTGTGGCAGTGAAAAAAAAATTATGACAGATACAGAGTGCTGACTGAGAGCGTTGAACAAAAATCTGGTGGTCCTAGCGTTGGCGGAAAGTACTGTAAGGGTTAACTGAAACAGAAAAAGGAAAAGAGATTCTTAATCTATATGAATGTGCCTATCTGTGGTAGTAGATTTATTGCCGTATCTGTTTACCGTTCCTTTTTTATTTAAAGAAGTTTTCCCGATTTGGGAGCAAAACCTTTTTCAGACTCAAATTCAGGACGCTTCATCTTCTTCAAAAGACTGTCATTTTCACATTTTTTCTTATTTTTCTTAATGCATCTACTACCACAGATAGCCACATTCATATAGATTAAGAATCTCTTTTCTTTTTTGTGTTTCAGATAACCCTTACAGTACTTTCCGTCAACGCCAGGACCACCCGATTTAACGCTCTCTCTATATCTGCCATGTTGTTTTTCACTGTTACACAAAAATTCAGAACAATAGTTCAAGATAGTGAGCATGATAACTGTAACATAACGCTTACTTAAAACTATATCCGACAAATAGTATTCGAGATAAAAATTCATAAGTACAACCCATTTTCACGAAAATAGACAAAACTCGCAAAATTCGAGGCCCTGTATTTTTTAAACAAATTCGAAATCGGCAAAATGATGTTGTGGCGGTCTCGAGTGACGTGGCCGCGTCTCCACCGGAAGGCCACTCGACGCTCGACGCTCTCTCGCGAGTGGTCACAGGCCACTTATACGCATATGGAAGGACGAGTCGGTAGAGCATCAAACTTGAGATAGGTCAGTAGTGTTTTTTCTCTCCTCCTATTTTGTGAATTTCTGGACTAAGGGCGGTATTCTCAGTCGTTGCTTATTCTTAAGATCGTCTTAAGCATGAGGCATCCTCTACTACTCTACGAGGTTAGTAGGGGATGCCGCCTACTTAAGACGATCTTAAGAATAAGCAACGACTGAGAATACCGCCCTTATACAGTTCATCAAATTGTGTGCAGTGGTTGTTTATTGATAGTGCGTGGGCCGCTTCAGTGGAGTTTATCTCGTCTTTCGTCCGGATGCGGATTGAATCCCCCCTACACTCAGTGGAGGATCCAGAGGGGGGTGCGCGGGGGGCTGCTGCCGTAACAGGGCGTCTTCACAGTCCGTAAAGTGTTTTGTTTTCTGTCGCTGAACGTTTCCTCTCTTAGCAGAGGCAACGTCAACCCAAGCAAGAATGTCATCGAAATAATGTCGCCACAATATTCCTCTCACATTTAATTATTTAATATTAAGTCTGTGGTTGTGTTGATCTATGATGGATCGTTTTCTAATCAAGAAGAGGAAAACAGAAAGTGACAATTCCTCACATCGCGTGATGAAATGCCTACTATTTCGTCTCCTATTATTATTGAAGCAGAATATAGTGCCCCATCCTCGACAATATCGCAGATCAGTGTTGCCACAAACCAGTGATGGGCAAAATTTTTAATTATATAAAAACTTCGAATAACGAGTAAAAGTTAAAAAAAATTATTCGTCATGTGTTGAATAAAGATAACCTGGGTTAACTTTATTCAATGAATAAAGTTAATTGTTTTATTCGTGGAGCGTTTCAACTTCAGCGCCTAATAAAGTTTTCAACCTTAACTTTCACTTTATTCGCCGCTGAATAATTTTCTGACGCACGTTCGAGCCGCCGAGAACCGGAGTATTGAGGCGGTGAGGGCTGGCGCGCGCGTTTCAGTTTCGCCCAATGACGATTATTCCAATTTCTATGATTTTTGTTTCATCCTTTTGGAAATAGTACTAATAGATTAGGTAGGGTTTTCCAATGATAATAATCTCAAACAAGATATATGTAATACAACTAGTTGTAAGAATCACTATTCAGGATAATATATTCCAATTTATATAGTGGTACAGATCGCGCATCGACTTTGTCGGTGTTCATTTAATTCGATTCGAAAAATATGCGAGTCGCACACGGATGAATATCACACAAAAGTAACGGGTTAGGGTAATACTCATCCGTGCGTGATCGCATATTTTTCGAATCGAATTAAAAGAACGCCGACGGTCAAATTCTCTCGCACGCACGGCCGACTCAGTGGCCGCTCGGAGGCAAAGTTATAATGCGTGATCTTTAAAACTAGTGCGATATATGTCGTACTATTTTCAAAAAGGTAGGATATAAATTATGAAGATTTAAATTTTCGGCATTGGTCGATTGTAATACGCGCGCCAGGCATCAACGCCTTGACTCTCCGGTCCTCGACGGTTCGAACGTGCCGGCCAGAAAATTATTCGACGTCGAATAAACCGTTGAATAAAGTTGAAGTTAAAAACTTTATTCGACGCTGAAGTTGAAACGCTCGACGAATAAAAAAATTAACTTTACTCGTCAAATAAAGTTAACTCAGATTATTCGAGCCTCGAATAACGAATAATCTTAAAGTAACTTGTATTCGCTCTCTGATTTAAATAATTATTTATTTAATTTATGCCCAACTCTGCCACAAACCCCACTTTTCAACTTCAATCTCGTGATGTTGGTGCCTACATTGGGAATATATTTAATATAAATGACCTCGTACAACGAGTATTCAACAGGCGCGGTCGCGTCTGGAAGCTAATTCCCCTTCCCCCTCTATCCATAGGCACACTGAGCGACCATGTTTCTATACACGAATGATAGCGAAATTGACAGGTCCCCGCAGCTATTTTGGCCTTATTATCTTATTTTATGACATAGTCCCGGTGTTTTAACATGATTAAGCGAATAATTTTTTTTTCGAACCCATTTGTCGTTTTACTTAATCTATCAAGCTGTCTAAAAGATAAAAGAATTATTCTGAATTAATAGTTATCAAAATGATACTTTTGGGATTAAGAGTTTTCGTGACGTCACGTTTTCATCCTCCACTTGACACCAGTAGGTGTCGCCATTCGAAAGCAGAATTTATAAATGTCACTTGGCTGTCACTCAATCATAACCTGCCAAATGTTAGTTGTTAACATTTTTCAAATGTCACGATGGTAAAGATCTCGCGCGATAGCGGCGGGACGTGATCGGTGGTACATTAACGAATCATTTCTCGATATAAATTGTGTATTTACGGAACTCGTGATGCGACTAGCTACCCGAACGCAGTCACTGATTTCAAGTCGTTTGGATTTGTGGTTATGGGTTATATTTATCGGTTATTGCTGATTGGGTACAATTTTCATCTCTTCGGCGGTAATTTGGTTTTTAAAATATCGTATTGTCATCCGAACTACGCACGCCTCCAAATTTTCAAGAGAATTGGATTGGTGGAATTGGTTTAAATTTGAGTTTTCAGATATGTAGCAGACGTACCAGAAGCAAACAGAGGAATCGAAGCTGAATAAATTCGTTTAAAAAATACGATTTATTTTCATTTTTGACGTTACAAAAAAAGAATATACACATTTTTAGCGTTTTTGGGCCATTTCGTTTGATTAATTTTGTCGTTGTCAATACATTTCTATGCTGATGTACAATTCATGTATCTTGCATGAATATGAACCGCTTTGAGGACGAAGACCGTTATGAAATAGGGCACTTAGTAATTTATAATAAATTATGAAAAAAGTGATGAAATCCCCCCCTCCATAAAAATGACTCATGTATGAAAGAAGCTAATTCCCTTTAATTCACGAAAAACGTTCTCACGCAAAGATTGTGAAATCAACTTTGCTAATTCCAATTGTATTCTCGTTCTCCGATCGAACACTGATTCCTCTATCACTTTTTATACTTGACATTCCTTCATTGGCCACAAATCAATTCAGTACTCAGATTTTCAGCTTCGGTTTTAAGGAATTAGCGGGCGAGAGGCCGCTAAACTTTTATAAGAGGGGCACCTTCTGTTAAAACTGACATCTTCTGTTAAAACTTTTCGCATCCAATTGGCGAAAATTCGCAACCAGTGCGCACCAGTGCGACCGTCCCAATACGCTGTAAGAGAGATGCGGAGAATATGAAACATTTTGTATTAAGTCGACTTCATAGTTTTTTTCTTATACAACGCCCGCTAATTCCTTAAAACCGAAGCTGAAAATCTGAGCACTGAATTGATTTGTGGCCAATGAAGTATAAAAAGTATAAAAAGTGACAGAAGAATCAGTGTTGCAGCGGAGAACGAGAATATAATTGGAATTAGCAAAGTTGATTTCACAATCTTTGCGTGAGAACTTTTTTCGTGAATTAAAGGGAATTAGCTTCTTTCATACATGAGTCATGTTTATGGGGGTATAAGTTTCCAACATCCACACATGGTAAACGTGGACGTGAAGTGCAAAGGCGCATAAACGTAAATCACTTAGAGAAATATACGTGGCTTGTGTTTTCCCAGATCAAAAATGGACTGTTTTGCAAGTATTGCGCTATTTTTTGCCATTAAACATTAGCTGGCAATCAACAAACAGTCCCTTTAAAGAAATTGGTAACGAGCCTTTACAAAAGTACGCAAAGCTTGCTGGCAAAGAGGGGGATTTAGAGAAGCATGCTACAACTAGCTACCACAAAAACGCTGAAATAGACTGTAAGTCGTTTATGACTGTTTTTAAAATCCTGAACGGCAGGTCATAAATCGCTTGAACGAAACTAGAAAAGCTCAGGTGTTGGAAAATAGGTCTCGACTTGTACCTATAATAAAAACAGTTTTACTACATGGTCGTCAAAATATTCCGTTGAGAGGCCACAGAGATGATGGCAACCTACTAGAATCAAGTGAAGACCTTGTAGAGAACGATGGAAATTTTAGAGCTTTGTTGCGTTTCTGAATTGAAAGTGGCGATGCTCAGTTGGGTGAACATTTGGCATCGGCCAGATCGAATGCTACTTATATTAGTAAAACTACAGCTAATGAACTAATTCGTTGCTGCGGGGAGGAAGTCTTAGAAGTAATTAAACAAAGAGTAGCTGCAGTAAAGTTTTACATTATTATATTTGACGAAACAACAGATGTCTCTCATACTTCGCAATTGAGTCTGTCGCTACGTTATGTGTATGATAATTCTGTAACAGAGAACTTTGTCGGCTTCCTTGAAACGCACAAAGCTAATTACTCCAACAAGGAAGCGAAATGTGAACCTATTATTACGGGAGTAATTTTGGGACAGACTGTTTTAAAATTCATGAAAGATGTGATTCTTAACATGGGCAACTGCGTAGGAATTGAATGTGACGGTTATAGTGACAACATTTCAGATATGCGAGGTGCAGTAACAGAGATACAAAATGAGGCAATACATAGCTGCCTTTGTATACGTAAAAACCACGCACTGGATCTCTCTATCTCAAAGTGCAGTAAGGTTCAGAGTGTAAGGAACGCTACTGGTTGTGTTCAAGAAGTTGTAGCCTTTTTTAACATGTCTGCAAAACGCAATTATGTCCTCAAAAATGTGTTAGGGCACAAACTGCGAAGTTACTGTGAAACCCGTTGGGTCGAAAGACATGAATCCATTTTGGTGTTCCAAGATGATTTGCCCAAGATTGTCAAAGCTCTTCAGATTGTATCCGGTTGGAATTATAATGCAACTGCATCCAAGGCAAACTGTTTGTTACATACAATTTTGAACTGCGAATTTATCATAACAATTTTCAGTTTGAGTGACATTATAAACGTTACTGTTATGCTCAGTAAGTATCTACAGGAAGAGGATATAGACATTTGTAGAGCTCAGGAGAAAATAACCCATGCAATTGAAGTATTAAAAGACAAGAGACAAAAATCTGAAGAGTTTTTCTGTATTGTTTTCAAAAATCCAAAAAAAGTCATGGAAGCATTTGATGTCACTATTCGCATTCCACGGTTGACTAAAAAGCAACCTAACCAGCCAAATTAACCCATCAGTTCTAATTACGAAAAAGAAAACATTATTTCTTATTTCTTTATTAACGCTGACCTTAAGGGCGGATTTACTGAGGAGTCACCCAATTGCTACGCTTTGAACTTTTTAGTACCCGTAAACCTAGAAGTAATCTCAAAATGACATGCGTTGAAATCACAGATTGAACCGATTTGTGACAAATACTCTACTTTGCTTTCTCAAAATAGAGATACGATAGCGACGAAACTTTTAAATGAAATATGTTCATTGAAGAAAAGTACGAATTACAAACATTTAAAAAAAGTCAACAAGGCAATGGAAACCTATTGCAGCTATGACGAAAAAGCCTATCCACTTTTGAAGTCTTTGCTGCAGGTTTTGCTCACTTTGCCAATATCCGCAGCGACTGCAGAGAGGAGCTTCTCAACTCTGAGAAGACTCAAAACGTGGATGAGGTCAAGGATGACCGAAGATAGGTTAACTGGATTGGCTTTATTGTATGTACATCATGATATTAATGTGAACACTGAAAATGTTATTAATACATATGCGAATTCAAAAAACAGGAGGCTTGAGTTTGTAGTGCAGGTAAGTAGATTAGAACTACACAATCCCATGATGAACTTAGCAATATGAGGAAAAATATGATAAATTGATAGTAAGAAACACTTCTTCATTTAACAGGATAATATTGGGAAGGTCCCTGGTTCATTACTTAGACGTACGCCCCCCCCTCATGAAAATTTTGGATTCGCCACTGCACCCCCCCCCCCCCTCACGAAAATCCTAAATCTGCCCCTGCCTACACTCGTGTTTCGGGCCGATATGTCGAGGCCGGCTGGGCAAGGCGAGAAGCGTCGCTTTTTGCTTACAGATGAAAAGAAAGAAAATGAAGGAGATAATTCGATTACAAGACGCAGGTCCCAAAAAACTCGGAAGACTCAACCAATCTCGCTAGATCGGATGCATAAGCACTTCTTAAAAGAATTCGGCGCTCCCTAAATATCTAAGGTTAGACCTAACCTCAATATTGCATGAAAAAGCAGTACTGTGACGCCACCAGAAGAAAGCCCGACAGGTTCGAGTACTTCTCAACTCAAAAGTTGCCAACAGATGAATGGGAGCTTTCTAAGAAGACCAATAAAGTTGCCGCGTCCCAAGAGAATGCTCATTCGGGCGATAGTGAAACAAACCGCTTTTCACCGCTTTCTAGAGAAAATGACATGGACATTGATAGGAAGGAAAAGGATACTTCCCGTCCTGATACATTGCTGAAAAGGAAGATTATGAAACCTCCACCCATAAATATTTTAAACTATACAGTGAATAAGATTATCACGATCATAACTTCATTGAGTATTCCCAAATCGGATTTCCTAATCAAGGAAACTGACATAGGGGCACATACGGTATATATAAATAGTATTGTACAATACACAATCATTTGCACCAAACTACCTGACCAAAAAATTCCTTAACACCTTAAACTCAAATCTATTTTGCTTAAGGGTATCAGAGGATCGTTCGAAGCAAACGAAATCAAACGAGAGATCTCGGATCTAAATATCCCTGGTGTGGAAATCATCAATCTCACAAATTTTATATTCGATAAATCACAACCAAACAAGCATCACTTTCTGCTACAACTTTCAAGTGTTCAGAGTAAAACTTCAGGATTATTTAAAATAAAGGCAATCACATACCAAAAAGTTAGATGAGAGCATCTGAAAAAGCCTGATCTATTCCAAAGCAAGAATTGCCAGCTTTGGAACATGCCAGCAATATTTATACCTCATATTTAGGTGCGTTAAGTGTGGTCAGACACAGACACACAGACACACACACACACACGTGTGCGCGCACGCACGCACGCACGCACGCACGCACACACACACACACACACACACACACACACACACACACACACACACACACACACCGGATGGTTGCAGCATCAAGACACAAGAGGACAGACCAGCGCTCAAATGCGTAAACTGCAATCAAATGGGACATCCGGTTTTTTATAAAGGATACCCTTTTTTAAAATATGCATTGGCCACGAAGGAATTCAAAGCCCCAAATACAGCACTAAACTACCAAAAATTAATAGGATTTCACATTCAGTCAGGGAGAACTTGTCTTACGCCCAAGCAGTAAACAACGTTAAGCCGCATTCACAACCCCACATAGCAGCATCCTCGATGCCGTCACTACCTAGAGGAGCCCCCTTCCTCCTACGTCATCGGGAATTTTTCCTCAACGAAATGACAACGTCAACACCGCATCTCCTTCCAGATGATTCTCCAGCCTGAAGGAAGAGATAGCAGCAATGGTCACGAGACAATTTCAGACCCTCGCCTCGCAAATCGCTGTGAACACAGCACAAATAGAGTTCATTCTTAATTCAATCTTTACTAAGGATAATGTCTAACACCGGTAATGTCATTAATCAAATTAGAGTTGCAGCTATTAATGTCAATTCCTTAGTAGCTAACTATCGTAGGTTGGAACTTTTCCAATTCCTCGATGATCACAACCATGATGTTATTTTTATTTCTGGAACGAAGTTGAACCAAACACTTATCAGAAACAACAGGCTGAACGCGACCCAAGGTGGGGATACTGCCATCTTAATCAAGAAAGATATTCATTATGAGGAGTGCTTCCTGCCGTCCATTACCCCGAACAAAATTCTAGAGCACTTCATCATTAAAATCCCAATTATTGGTAGCAACACCTTAATTTTAGTAAGTGCATACGCCAGAAACGATAATAAGCGCCTATTTATAGAAGAACTAGACAAGTTATTTATTAACCTTAAGCTGTTCTGTTGTAACACTTTTTACATTATAGCCGGAGATCTTAACACCAAAAGGAAGGTATGGGGCAATAGGGCCAATAACCCCAGAGGCCGATATCTTGGTCAATGGGAATCTTGTTGAACAAAGTTAACGTGTACATTCAAATTGATACAGTTATAATGACTTTACACAAAGTTACTAGATTATCGACTAAGCTAAGTTACTATGTTTCCGCTCTAGGTATATTATCTTCTTAGTTCTTTCCTTCTTCCCGCCTTTAACGTATAATTCAACCACGCTCTGTCCAACACGTGTACTAGCGATCACAGTGAATAACGATACACCGTTTCACTTAATCTCATTGAGTTTGTCTTACAGCGCATTATATCAATCCAGCACATTCTGTTAAATCTTTGATAGACATTGATTAAAAATTAAATCTAATCACTCCTGCAGTACCCACATTTAAACCGGCGCAAACTTATTTAGACATCTGCCTTGCCGACTCAAGGTTGAAACTGTTTAACGGGGTCGGGACAAGGCCCACACCCTACCATATGATAGCGACCACCTAGCGTTATCATTAACATTTGAGTTGTGCGATGGTGTTGTCCCTCTGGCCCAAGATGCGACAGGTACACACCGTCACGATTTCCGTAACGCCAAGTGGAGTGACTTATCGAGTGGGGTCGAGAGAGAATTTCGTGGGAATATCGCCAGCGATCGGAATCTGTCCATCGCGGAGATTAACAGTGGTCTGCGCCATATTAATGAAGTTATCTCTAGATCAATTGCTAGATTCGTTCCGTTATTTAAACCACACAATAATATTCTGAGATACATTAATCCAAAAATGCGTAAATTACAGCGGGATAAAAAAAACTATCGTCCCATAGACTTCATATTTTGAACCCCCAGGCCCACTGGACGATTACAAAAAATGCCATAACTACCTATAAGGCTCTTGTATCGGCACTAAAAGCCCAATTTAAAAGTGCAATCGATAAGTTTTGGAGCAATGTGATTAAGAACATAGACTTTCGAAATTCAGATACTTTTTTCCCCAAAATTACCTCCATTTTCCGACCGAAGCAGCGACTAGGGATTAATGAGCTGCAGGTGCGTTGTGACAACGGGCTATTGTTGACCAGTAGTGGCTGTGACTTGGGCGAAGCGGGGTCAGATGGCGACAGTTACATATTTATAAATCCCAGCGATAAACTTAACATTCATGGAAGCTACTATGAATCTATAAATTCCCCCAGATACCTCAACACTGACTCGCGTCTTAAGGAGTTGGTGGATAATTCGGTCGCCCCACTCAGACAAAGCTTCGCTGATTTCAGTGTTGGCATGGAGTCAGCGACAATTTTTTATGAAAATAACCCGGCTTTCTGCCCTAACAAAGAAGACAACTTTCTGCGCCCCTTCTGTAGCCCCCCTTCCGTGGCTCTAATTTTGTTAAAACTCCCCAACAAGACCTCAAGTGGATTGGATGGTATCCCTCCAATCTGCCTTAAACATCTCCAGGAAAATGTTATTATTGCCCTAACAATTATTTTCAATAATGCTATTAATCTTTGTTACATCCCTGCTGCTTGGAAATCGGCGAAGGTCTTCTCTATCCTCAAAAAGGGAAAAACCCAGGGGACCCAGCCAGCTATCGTCCCATTCGCCTCACGCCCTCTATTAGCAAGGTCTTCGAGGCTATAATTAATGATAAAATAGTGTCCGTTTGTACTGCATATGAAATTATTCCTGCTTATCAATTCGGTTTTAGACATCGGCATTCAACCACTCACGCGATCCACAAATTGGTTTTTTATTTGAATATGGCCGTGGACAAAAACCAACTTGTCGCAGCCGCCTTTCTCGATATTGAGAAGGCCTTTGATTCGATGAGACTTTGATGGGCTTATTCACAAGCTACATAAGAGGGGGTTTCCCCAGTGGTTGACCTATATTGTGTGGGACATGATTACGGGCAAGTCCTTCCGTAACTGGGATGGTTTGGGCCTTTCCACCGGCGAGTTTCTAATTCGTGAAGGATTGCAGCAGGGTACGGTTAATTCGCCGGTCCTGTTTAATATCTTTCTGAGTGATCTGCCGGGGTTGTTCGACTTTAATGAGATCGGTGGTGCCGGTTTCCTTGCGTATCCCGATGAAGCGGTGGTCTACGTATCGGGGAACAGAGCAGTCCCGGTTCAAAATGGGTTAGACTCGGCGGTGAATTGTCTCAACAGGTACTATTCGTCTTGGAATCTACGCCTAAATCCGCAGAAATGCGAGACTATACTGTTTAAGAAACCGGTAAACAATCTAACTTCAAAAACAAAGGTGGGTAGTGCTCAGTTTCAGATATCGGCCACAATTCCGGGTAGGGAAAATCCGGGAGACGCGGTCAGGCCGGAGAGTTGATCGAGTCGCTATATTTCATACTCTATACGTAGAAACGCGTTAAAGTGCAGACCAATTACTTCTCTAGAAGCCAAACAATTGAATGAATAGCGTCACTTCGGTTCCTTCTATGTTTTTCTAGATTTACAGGCTATAAAAGGTAAACTGAGGTTACATTTAACCTGTTTTGTCAAACAACGGTGTACAGAATCGTACTTAAAATATACTTCTAAGTTTATTTTCATTTAATGTTTGGGAATAATAAGATAGTAGAGATATTGAGGGACAATACAACCAAAGTATTTAGCCATATTAACTCTTCCTCTCAAAAGTAACGAGAAGACCATCTCTCGCTGCTGAAAGGAGAGATGGTCGTGTTATGATTTTTTATTATTTTTATTTATATTTTTATTTATCATTATTTTATTATTATTATTGTTTATTTATTTGATTTATTCACTTTTGTATTCATTTGCCTTGCTAATCCCCGGTAGGTAGTTCGTTTTATCTTTGATGTGTTCTGTACTTGTTTAGCGTAAACAAATTAAATATCAATGAATCTGTAGTTGTATTCACTCATAAATAGTTTTGCTTTCTTCTTTGTTATTTTTCCATGAATAATTATGTGAGTGGTCTCTGCCAACGACGAAAACCATTTCTCCCGCCACCTCGGGGGAGGTGGTCAGATGTCGTGACTTCATTTTTCAACCCGATTTACAGTAAATATTGTCTTAAAGCAAATATCGACCAGTTTTTCTGAATCAGCATAAAATTCTGAACATATTAGGTTTGTTCTGATAAAATAAGTAATATCTGTATTAGTTTTAATAGACATTTTATATTAGGTCGACCGCGTCACCCGGATTTACCCTACTGCTAAAAAGGAATTGATTCCGCATAAGAAGGTGGTGATGTACCTGGGGGTTCATTTAGACTATTCGCTGCGCAGGAATAAGCATCTAGATATTCAACTTGAGAAGGTCAATAACGCCTTTCTTGCTAATAGTAGGATGTTTTACAATAAGTATCTATCAAAAAAAACTAAGCTTATCCTTTGTATGTTGCTGGTCCGACCCATAATTACGTATACAGCCCTGGTTCTATGGAACTATAATCACACCTCTATGGAACGTGTCCAGGCCCTCGAAAGGAAATGTTTGAGAGCGTGCCCCCGCCTGTACCGCACTCCGGACTCAGATTGGCAACATTTTGTAAAGAATCAAACTCTATATGATGCAGCCAATATCATTAGAATAGATTCTTTTATAATTTCATTAACGAGGGACTATTTCAGCAGATTAACAGATATTAACAACTCGGTTATTCAATCGTTGGTTTTCCAAGATGTTCCGATTACCATCAAGCAGCTCACTACAGGCTATCTGACCCCGCAGGCTTTCCCTCTATGCGATTGTCTGGGTTTAATTCAAGATGCATTCAACATCCCGCTTATTTACCACTGGCGCCGGAATAAGGCGGACCAACGCATTGCGTTTTGGCCTGAAGATTTTTATAATAAAAGAGATAGGTTTAAGTTTTCATTGGCCATCCTCAAAACTGATAATCTTGACTTTCAGCGTTTAAATTTCGAGAAATTCTGGTAGCTCTCAGCTGATAGTATCCACATGGCTGAATTGGCCGATCACCGCTCGATTCTCCTAGAGAGGAGGAACTGATACAAAAAGACTGATTAGCTTATTTTATTACATATAAGGGTCGCAGACACCGGGTATCCCAGTACCTTCGTTGTATATAGTAGTTTCTTAAGGTATTCTAAAAGCTTAACATACTTTTTTATTTATAAATTTTGTAGGCGTAAGATTAGGTAAGGGTTTTTTACCTTCCTTTTAGCTAATTGTTTTTTCCCTTAACTTTAACTTTCACAAGGGATTGTGTGACAAAATCGTGCAATTGTTTTTAGAATTAATATGACCAAAAATGTAATACCAAAGAAATTCACTGATAATGGATAATTAAGAGTTTCCTACATGCGGAACAATTAGTATTTTTATTTACACAAAGATCGCATAGCAATTTTTTATAATGTTTTTTATGTTAATTTACATTTACATACTGTACATAACTATGTCAATAAACATCATTTTTAAAAAAAAAAAAGGGTCTGTCAGGACAGATACTGACTGATGGCGGCCGGTGGAGACAGGTCGCTGTGAGAACACTCCTGATATTTAGTGAAGTTTTTTCACTATTTTGTTCGCGAAAATGGGTCGGTAGGTGTGAGTTCAACACCTACAGTCCCGTTATCAGTGCGGAGTTTCATGAAATCCTTTTTCTGGCCCTGAATCGTCGCGGGTGCATCCCGCACGTTAATTCGGGGCCAGATGACTGAAATGTCGTCGCAAAGGGCGAAGCGTGACTTCTCGTCGTTGGATGAGAACAAAGAGAATAGTGCTGCTAATACATCTCTAAATCGTAAATACAAAAAATCGCAGAAAATGCAACCGATCCCGTTGGACAGGCTGCACAAAAGTTTTCTAAAAGAATTTTGGGCTCCCAAAAAAATGTCGTTAAGCCTAACCTCAACATGGCTCGAAAAAGCGGTTCCTTGACGCCCTCTAACGAGGTGCTTGAGTGCCCAGGGCCCTCGCGACTCGGCCCTTCTCAGGCAGAGGGCTGGATTTTCCCCAAAAAGACTAACAAGCCATCTAAGAAGCCTACTACGCAGCAGTCTAACGAGCAGGAGAAAAATCGATTCCAATCGCTTCGTGCGGAGAATCATATGGACCTCGAGTTAGAGGAACAGGATATTTCGAGGCCCGTTTTAGATGTGAATAAGAAAGTTGCAAAACTTCCTCCCATCAACACGTTAGAGTCATCATCAACACAAAGATTAATCAAAATCGCGGCTTCATTGAACGTTCCTAAAATTGATTTCCTAATCAAGGAAACAGATTTTGAGGCCCATTCCATCTATGTCAATGGCATAGAATAATATACGCTTATTTGTGACAAGCTTCTTGAGTCGAAAATTCAGTATTATACTTACACGCCGAAGCACCTCAAGCCTAAATCTGTAGTGCCCAAGGGCATTAGAGGCTCCTTCGAACCCGATGATATTAAACTGGAAATCTCTGAACTACAGCTTCCTGTTGTGGAAATAAACAGCTTAACCAAGTTCATCTATAACAAGGCACAACCGGCCAGATACCATTACTCAGTACAGCTCTTGAGCAAGAACAAAACCGCGGAGCTTTTCAAAATCAAAACGATAGTATACCAACGTGTTATATGGGAACATCTTAAAAAAGTGGGTTTATTCCAAGTGCAGGAATTGTCAACGACTGGGTCACGCCAGTAAAAACTGCCATCTGCCATTCAGGTGCATGAAATGTGCACAATCACATCCGCCGGGAGCCTGTATTATCAACTCACTGGACAATAAAGAGGCGCTCAAATGTACCAATTGTAATCAACCGGGACATCCGGCGTCATATAAGGGCTGTTCCTTTTTAAAATATGCAACACCAAAGAAACGAGAACTCAAAATGCTCAAATATCGTACAAGCCTGCAAAAAATAGGTAACGTCTCTTCAGCAGGGAATCTGTTTCTTTTACCCAAGCGGCAAGCAACGCTAGCCCTGGTCTTCTCTAGGCGAAGCCAAAGGTCTTCACACCCACACTGTCCATGGGGACCTCGTTCTCTCCATCTTCGGCGAAACCATCAACATCAAGATCACCCTGATGTCGTTGCACCTCCCCAATGGGCAAACAAGCTTATGGGGGATATCACTGCGGTCGTGACAGGCCAGTTCCAGACGCTAGCGGCTGAGATAGCAACTAATACCGCAAATATTGACTTTTTATTGAATGCGATCTATTCCAAAGATAATGTATAACTGTATCTGTAAGTACACCAATCAGAGTTGCTGTTATCAACGTCAACTCATTGGTAGCTACCTGCTATAGACTAGAGCTTCTCCAATTCCTCAGGGAACACGACCATGATTGTATTTTCTTTTCTGAAACCATGAGGAATCCCATACATAAACTGGTAGTTGCGGACTACAATCTGGTCCGAAATGACAAACCCAATCACAAAAAGGGATCCAATTTGAGGAGGTCTACTTGCCGACTAACTCCTCCAATGAGATCCTTGAATATTCTGTAGTAAAAATACCGATTAGTGGCAATAATTCGTTAGTTCTTATTAGTGCATATGCCAAAAATAACGGTCGTAGAGTGTTCATTGAGGAATTGGACAACCTTTTGTTTTTTAGACTTTATTAGACTTAAGCTGTTTAGCTGTAATGTTTTTTATATCCTGGCTGGAGATTTTAATGCCAGAAGGAAGGTATGGGGAGGCAGAGTCAATAACCAGGAGTCGTTACCTTGGTCAATGGGAATCGACGTATGATTGTGATTATAAACTTAATTTAATTGCGACAGCGGTCCCATCGTTTAAGCCGGCCCAGATATTCCTGAATATTTGTATTGCGGACGCGAGATTAAAACTACTGAATGGTATTGGTGGTAAGGCCCACACACTTCCCTATAACAGCAATCATCTGGCAATGTCTATGACGTTTGAGCTGCCGTGCAGAGGTCTTCCACTGGCCCGTGCCAACTCGGGTCCCCACCATTTTGATTTTCAGGCGGCCCGCTGAGGAGATTTCACGAGTGTAGCTGAGAGGAATTACCGGGGCAAAGTTCCTTGCGATCGCAAACTGTCAGTGGAGGAAATAGACCAGGGTTTGCTAAACATCAGCAACGTGATCACGCACGCAATCTCTAGGTACGTACCGATCTTCGAACCTTACAGCCATACTTCGAGATACCTTAACCGTAGGATCCGTAAGCTTCAGGGGATAAAAGGGTCATTGTTTCTCTCTTACACCATCTACACATATCTGACCCACAAGCCCGACTAGCTGTCACTAGAAATCTCAAAGTAGCCCACAAAGAGCAGAGATGGGCAAAAAATTATTTCAAATAAAAAATTGATTTCGCATAAAAGACAAAAATTTTATTCAAGACTCATCAAATAAAAATAAGCCAAAGTTACTTTTATTTGAAACGTCACAAATAATTTTTTTGTTTAACAGGAATTTATCCGACGGCCACAAATAATTTTTTTATTTGACAAGAATTCATTTTAACCATTAAATAATTTTATCATCTTTTCATTCATTTGTATTTGAAAATTATTTGAAGCCCAAATAACTCTCGGAGTAGAGAGCAAGAGAGAGGGGGAAGGGGGCGTGTGCTAGAGCGCGGTAAGCAGGAGAGCATGATGCGAGGAGGTAGTTTTTAGAGTGAGAGGGAACGGGAATTAGAAAGAGAGGAGGATATTAGGAACGGGCCGCTCGCTCCCTCCCGTTCCCTCTCGCTCTAACAACTACCTCCTCGGATCATGCTCTCCTGCTTACCGCTCTCTAGCACACGCTCCCCCTCTCTCTCGTTCTCTACTCCCAGAGTTATTTGAGCTTCAAATAATTTTCAAATACAAATGAATGAAAAGACGAAAACATTATTTGAAGGTTAAAATGAATTCCCGTCAAATAAAAAAATTATTTGTGGCCGTCGGATAAATTCACGTCGAACAAAAAAAAATTATTTGTGACGTTTCAAATAAAAGTAACTGTGGCTTATTTGATGACAAATAAAGATAAAGTCTCTTTTATTTGATACGTTATTTAAATAATTTTTTATTTAAATGATTCCCATCTCTGACAAAGAGGTGGTTGTGGCATTGAGAGCGGAATTCAAGTGTGCGACCGAGAAGTATTGGAGCAATGTTATTAAAAACATAAACTTCCGCAAATCGGAATCGATCTTCGCGAAAATTAACGCTATCTTCCGTCCGAAGCAAGGGGTGGGGGTCAAGGAACTGCATGTCCATCGGGATAATGGGCCGCTGCTGGTTAAGAACGGCTGTGACAGGGCTAACTCAATTAGAGTCGGGGACAACTTAGTCTTCATAGCCCCGCACAGTGGGCCAGATTGAAAATTTGCCGCCTTTTGGGTCTTTTTTTAAGATATCAGAATTATATTTACGCCAAAAAACAGGAAAAAATTATTCCTTTCGAATGATGTATAATTTAATATTTTTTACATTTATTTATTTATTTTTTACTTTTTTTAACTTATTGGTGATAAAAAAAATTTAATTCTGTTTATTTGGTACCTTATTTAATGACCTTTACAGTGGTTTAAGCAAAATGTTAGTAATGTGTAATATGTAAATGCTAGTAATATACACAATCCATTAAAAAATATTTTTATTTGCAGTAACGAAAATAGCGACATTTTTCAAATTTGATTAGGAATATCTTCCAAACGCCAAAAAGTTCCACTTTCGGACCAATTGCAATATTTTCAGCATACTCTCCTCTAATTAATCACGCAACGATCATTTCCCCCATCGCCCCACTGATCAAATTATTAATGTTTCAAGTTATCAACGTTCGGTTAGCCCGTACAGCTTCATGTACACCTACGATTCGCATCCATCCTTCCATCTCCTCCTTCGGAGATAAGAAACTCTTCGGAGATTTCATATTATACTTAAGGTAATTTTCTTTTCAACAAATAGATGTTGAAAATTCATAACTAATTATATGCCGTGTTCTACACATGCTTGCTCTCGGTATCAAGTACATTTTGAAAACCCGGGATTAATGTAATACTAATTAAAAACTCCTATTCTTTATTACAGGTCATTTTCTTTCCCCTGTAGAATAAATAATGAAAAATTTCGTCAATATACTCAAGACACAGCAAACCATCACGTACAATATTTATGCCTGATATTATATACCGGCCTTTGTGCATAAATTATTAAAACATGGGGAGAAATAGTACAATACGCATTGCTTCCAATTGGGCAGGTTTCTGAGGAAGCTCAGGAAACTCGACATAAAGATTTTAAGAGAATCAGATGTGGAAATACTCGAAAATATTCCCGATTAGCAACAAACGAAGACATACTATATAAATTACTTTTAACGTTCGATCCTTATATATCTAATATGGGAATGAAACCCTGTAAAAAAAATTAAGAATTTAGACCTCGAAGCTGAGGAATTAATATTGCAAACATTAACATAGCAACGCGACAATAGGGGCATATTGCAAATATATTAATAATAACACCTCTGTGATCATGAATCCCTTCTGCTGAACTATCCCACCATTCCCCTACAGATTCACCCAACGTTGATGACTTTAAACATTAATAATTTGAGCAGTGGGATGAGGGGGGAAATGATCGTCGCGTGATTATTTAGAGAGTACGCTGAAAATATTGTAATCGGTCCGAAAGTGGAACTTTTTGGTGTTTGGAAGTTATTTCTAATCAAATTTGAAAAATGTCGCTATTTTTGTTACTGCATATAAAAATGTGACGTCCCACTATTTTTCGCGCGGTATTATTCTCAGAACTCTGTCATAAATCTCAAAACCACTCCACCAAAGTCCCTCAAACTCAACTCTTACCCCCTTTTCCCCAATCGCTGATCACCTTGACGATGTACCTTAGCGGTCCCCATCTCAAGATGGTCGGTACGAAACCTCCTTCACTTATTCGCCCTACGAGGCACAAATTCCTCCCTCTTACTAAATCTAAACAAGTCCCTCGCCCTAAAAACCTCTTAAATCGAGACCATCTCACCCCTTCTCTAAGACCCTACAAATCAAGACCACGATTACCCCTTTCCTATTAAAACTCCCAAAATCCATTCGATGGGTTGAGCATATTATTTCACAGTCATAAAAACCCCGGAAGTATAATTACGACGAATATTTGGTGTACGTGACAGAAAATGCGTCTAATAATAGATGCACCTTTGTAAAAACCCCGGAAGTCCTACTGCGACTTATTCATTAAATAGGTCAAGGCCTGTACCGCGCTTATCCCCGCGACAAACATATAAATACGAGGGGACTGAGGCAAAAGTCCTCTTTCGACAGAAATCTTTCGACGAAGTCACATTACAAAGTTTATTTTTATTAAGTTCAGTGTTCATCATCATCGTAGATCCTCGTAAGCAATTACAATTACCATTTTTATATATATCTGCATATCACCATCATCCATATCATCTTGTCTTATTACTATTCTTTCTACTCATCATATTATTTGTATTATCAACGCTTATTGCATTTCATGATATTTTGTATTATTTCGCTTATTGCTTTATTATAATATTTTGTATTATTTCGCTTATTGCTTTATATCATTTCATTGGCTTATTTCCATGTGTTTCATGTTCATATTCTTATATTGACACATTTATATAAATGTTATGTGCAAATGCTTAATGTCTAACGCATTCTCATGTTAATATTGCTATAAACATAACCTGTGCATATATTCGGGTTTCAAGCTAATAAACCTCTTTGCTTAAATCACGCTTCGAACTATTGTGTATATTCTTCGGGTACAAAGACCCCAAAACCAAAACAAATTGCAGCAACAGCTGATCTCGGTTCGCGAACGCGAAAGTGCTTGCAGTGTTTACCAACGTTCTTTTGCACGGGCCGTGTACAGCCGTATGCCTAGACGGATATCGCGGAAACATTGCGTGTAACTTCTTATGTGAATGCAACGTTAAATCCAATTACCGGGCCAAACCAAAACAAGTGCTCTAACGGGTGTTCCCCGGATACCATTCGCCTTTAAACTTCCCTGGTCGATCAGTGTGCTGGATGCAAGATTCGCGCCTGACCTCCTTCCACCCTCAGTGTGAAAGATTAAAGATTCGCGCCTGACTCCTTTCTACCCACAGTGTGCTGGATTAAAGATTCGCGCCTGACTCCTTTCTACCCTCAGTGTGAAGGATTAAAGATTCGCGCCTGACTCCTTCTACCCTCAGTGTGCTGGATTAAAGATTCGCGCCTGACTCCTTCCACCCTCAGTGTGACGGATGCAAGATTCGCGCCTGACCTCCTTCTACCCTCAGTGTGACGGATTTAAGATTCGCGCCTAAAAGCTACCAACCCCAGTGTGTAGGATTTCACATTCTCGCCTGACTTTCTCCCCACATAGTCATCGTTCCCTAAAGACCTCCACCCGGGACGTGACAAAAATATATTTTATTGGATTGTTTATATTAGTTACTAATAAAAGAAGATATTTATCGCAAAAGCCAGGTTTCAAACCACAAACCGATTTCTTGCTATTTTCCTTTATTATTCGAATTTTCGTTATAACTTGGAAACGAAAAGTTTCCCCAACATTTTGCTTAAACCACTATAAAGGGCATTAAATAAGGTACCAAATAAACAGAATTAAATTTTTTTATCACAAATAAATTAAAAAAAAAATAAATAAATAAATAAATGTAACAAATATTAAATTATACATCATTAGAGAGGAATAATTTTTTCCTATTTTTTTGGCGTAAATTTCATTCTGATATCTTAAAAAAAAGGCCCCAAAAGACGGCAAATTTTAAATCCGGCCCACTGTGCCCCCAAACTCAATATATTAGGGACCCATTATGAAGCCACCAACTCTCCCCGTCTTCTCAATTCGGATTCGCAACTCAAAGAGCTGGTTGACGCTTCTGTTGCCACCCTTAGGAGGGAAGTCAACGATCTGAAGGTCCGTGGTGAGTGCATTATACAATATAGTGCGGGCTGCTCGGCTGCCTGCCCGTTGCTTGAATTTGGGGACCCGTTCCCCTTTTTGCAGTCCCCTCGGTGGAGCTCACTCTTAAGAAGCTTCCTAATAAAATTTCCAATGGGTTAGACGGCATTCCACCGATCTGTCTTAAACGCCTCCCCGCAAACATAATTCTGGACTTGACTATTCTTTTTAATAATGCCATCAACCTGAATGATTTTCCGACTGCCTGGAAATCGGCAAAAGTCTTACGCATTCTTAAACAGGGAAAGGTTCCGACTGATCCGTCTAGTTATCGACCCATCCGCCTTACTCCCAGCATCAGCAAGGTCTTCGAAGCGATCATAAATGATAAAATTGTTTCCTTCTGTGTCAAGAATAAAATAATCCCATCCCACCAATTTGGTTTCAGACACCGACACTCGACCACGCACGCTATTCATAAAATCTTGTCAGATCTTAATAAGACGGTGGGCAGAAGCTATTCGGTCGCTGCCGCCTTTCTTGATACTGAGAAGGTCTTTGACTCAGTATGGCTTGCTGGGCCGATATACAAGTTACTTAAGCGGAAGTTTCCCTCCTGGTTAATCTTTTTGATCTGGGATGCGGTCACGGGAAAATCCTTTCGTACTTGGGATGGAGTATGCCTATCCTCCACCGAGTTTTTGATCGGTGAGGGGCTGCAACAGAGGACAGTAAACTCCCCGATCTTATTTAAAATTTTTTTGGGTGATCTGCCGGGGCTGTGCGGTTTTAACGAGAGTGGGGGAGTTGCTTTCTTGACATATGCTGAAGACGTAGCGATCTACGTTTCCGGGAACAGGGTTGAAGCGGTACAAAACGAATTAGATTCGGCGGTCGATAAGATTAACCGTTATTATATGACCTGGAATTTGCGTTTAAATCCGCAGAAGTGCGAGACGGTGTTGTTCAAGAAACCGGTTAATAGTCTAACGTCTAAAACTAAAGCGGGCCGCACACTGTTTCAGATCTCGGCCACAATTCTTGACACGGCTAATAAGGTATTAATCCCACATAGGAAGGTGGTTAAATACCTAGGTGTTCAATCAGATTAGCTATTGCTGGGTAATAAACACTTTGATGTTCAGCTTCAGAAAGCTAATAAGGTCTTCCTGGCCAATAGTAGGTTATTTTATAATAAACTACCATAAAAAAAAGCAAAATTGATCCTTTACATGCTGCTAGTCCGGCCCATAATCGCATATGCGGCTCCTGTATTATGGAATTTCAATCACACTTCCATGGAACGAGCCAGGACCCTTGAGCAGAAATGCTTCAGAGCTTGTCTCCGCCTATACCGACAGGAAATAACACAGCAAGTGCTGTAAAAAAGATACTTAGAAAAATCTGTGTACACTATTCAAATGCGTGCCCCAAAATAGAAACTCTTTTATTTCTGTTACTATTGTATCGTTTCTAGAAAAGAACTCAAATGTTCAGTTTACCACTTTAAACTATTCAACCCCTGAATATTCATGTATTCAAGAAGTGGACAACATTCACTCAAACATTGAAAAAGTTTTAACATTAACTGAAGTGTGTTTACCTGTGTCTTTGTTAAGAGTGCTACTGGCAGCAAACAAAGAACACCCTTACCACATAGTACAGATGAACTCCGGCGATTTTTTTGATTTTCAATCATCAGCAAAGAATTTTGATTATGTAAAGGTTCCATACATACTAGAGTTTGCCAGTTACATATTCAAAATCTCATATATACAGTGTCAGATACAAGCTAAGTCATGGTTGTGACGAGTGGAATAAAGTTTGTATTTCAAGGCAACAAAACACTCGCAACATCTCCAGAACATTTCCAGATGCAAAGAAAACTAAATCTGAGCCTACCTTATGTAAAGAAAAAGTGAATTTTAAAAAGACAATTTTAAAATAAAGAACCCTTTGAAAATAAGAGGCAGTCATGTTTCAGTAACAGAAGGTTCTATGTGAATGTAATAAATTAATAAAAAATATTTTGTAAAATGTTGTGTTAAACTTTTTAACATAAAGTTGTCACAGTCTAATATAGAAATAAGGTACGCTTATTTTGCTTATGTTTACTTTCCTTTTTCTATTATCTGATAAGGGTAGAGAAAGTTTTAAACATTGAAAATGTTGCCCTGAAAAATGTCCTAAAAGTCAGATAGAACCCTCTGGTTTTCACGTCGCGAACTGCCTTCTCGATCTCGTATTACGACAAATCATAACGTGCCTGAGACTTTTAAGAAATACAATATTAAGTCGGTGTCAGATTTGTATCGATAGAGGCCAATGGCACTTGGTTATGTAAAAATGGGTTTCCTTCACGTTTCATAAGTTTGTTTCAAACTGTTAATAAAACATTTATGAATTTAAGTTTATACAACAATTGTGTCTCATTTTTAGTCAAAACATGCAGACGTTGTACGGAAACCTGTCAGACACTCTTACGTAATTATTTAGATGCTATAAAAAATTCAATCTCTAATATTTATAGTAATACAACTATATTTCAATACTAGAATAAGGCTTAAGAGGACCAAAGAGGTGCATCCATCATGGATTTGATGTATGAATGCATCGGAAGTGTTGTCCGAAAGTCCGCGAATATTTATATACCTTGAAAACAAACCCAGCTCGAACTTCACTTTATATTATACTTGGCCGCCTCTAAGCAATCCTTCATTCATGCGACATCTCTAACATATTTTCGTACAAGTATCGCCAATGGATTGGTGAGATTATCCTGTTGAAAATAGAACGAAACACGACCTTATTCGAACTATTTGTTATCATATACGAAATCGTATAATGCATATTTGGCCTACGAAACTCAGAAACGATTCGAATTACATATAGAAGTTTAAATTGTCATTAGTGTTGGGATGTGTCAATGCGCGGAGCAACCTGAACAGAACGTTCCACGTGGAAGCAATCGCTCCAAAGAGGTCACACTTGAAAAAGCATATCTCCAAATCTGGCGCCATTCAAAGTGTTAATAACAGAGAAACTACAGATATTGTTTTCTCTACAGAAATAAAAAATTCTATGTTTGTTTTTATTATTCCTGTTTGATTTCATTATTCCTGTTTGCATTTTCACACTAGAACATACAAAATTTAATCTTATATATTCCTAAATATTATGCTTTCAAATATTCATACATCCCTAGAATTCTAATATCTTAGTGATGTTCAAAGCTTTGACTTAAATTATCTGATATCAATACGTATTATAACAACACATACCAAGCAAACTAATAATTTGCATCAAACATAAATAATTGTAAAGATTAAAGTTAAAATACTGTTTTAAAATTTTGAAATACTCAAGGTATAAATAGAAAATCTACTCAATTAGTTTCAAGCAAAAATATATAAAAAGTTTTTAACACCATAATTAAAACATGCGACTTTATATTAATATTTAAATTGGGCAATGACTTAAACCATTACATTGATTGGCAAATAACTATCATTGTTAAGAAGTAATAACCTTCTCTGCTTTTGAAAAAGCATAATTCTTGAAAATGGAAGTGCATAAAGCTATCAGTATAGTCTTTCATACAAAGAAAACACTATAATTTTGTATAACTTTTAACTATCCACTTCAGTTTCAAATAATGTACATCTTTTGTTTGAAGGAACTATAAAAGTATTATTATTTATATCTTTAAATCACATTCTACAGGTTTTTTAAACGAAAATTGCAAGAAAAACTTTAAGAATAGTATCAATAACAATTTACTTTCCAATAATGATTGTAGTTTCACAGCGTTAAATTAATAATACTGCCATCAATTATAAAATATTGTGGTTAAAGTATATATCTTTTTAAATAATCCTAATCTAAATTGGTTAATGAATAAAGTAGTCTGATTAGATATGTATAATGTTTTGGCTTATACCATACATGGATAATGTATAAAGGTATACTGTCACATTTTACTTTATGCACTACACATTTGAGGCAATTTTCTCAATAATAATAATCTAGAGTTTGTCCTCTAGACTACTCTAGGATTAGATTTACTCTGACCTTAATCTCTCGGAATCCTCTGGCATGTAAATCCACAAAACCTCACTGCCCTGTTGGACCATGGAAAAGTAAGAAGGCATTGCGTTGATTGTACATATTCATACTCAATTACCTGTGGGCAAAAATACTGCCCATTATGGATAAAGATTGATACTTCTAAATACTCATTAATGTGAAGATCATTGATCACACACACTATTCCATTAATTCCTGTATTAGAAGAGGAACAGAAGTGAAAACATACTTTTTTAACGAATTATATCTCAAATTGCAGGTGTTGCCGAGCTGATTAAGAAATGCCATACTTTTGGACAAAATTGGCCACTCGTTTGTGGGATAATAGGATGAAAACACATTCCTTCTTGATATGATTATAGTCGACCCAAAGAGTAATAAACATTCAAGTAAGAGTACAATCATGGCACACATGCAATATTTGACGCTAAAACAAGAAGTCGTACAATCATTTCCTAGTGAATACATGTATTGTTCTGTATTACATAATAGTCAGTACCCATGCTTCCTATGGAATTTGGTGTCTGTTAATCGAGAAAACACAGGGAATCGATTGGTGTCATTTTCATGAAGATCCGATGAAAAACGCGGAACTTAACATTCTTCCCTTTTTAATGGATAATGCTATCCTTGTCTTTGCAGTCCTCTATTCTCGAGCGCCAAAAGTGAAATCGGAGGTGTGAAATTCGCCTACTTCCCCAAATAAAAATACTCCCTGAACCCTGCAATTATTAGCTTAACCAGAATCAACTGTAGTTATCAACAACAAAGATAAGTATGGGAATTGATTATTGGAATCAAATAAACTTGTTCTCAAAGGGAAGTGTTCAAACAATCTTTCAGGTTGCAGTCATGTGTTCTATGCGTGCAGACATAGTATCGCTCGAATAGATGTTATCTTAACTATAGTCACATCATTACTAGATTTCGTTGAAATCATATCGCTCAAAGACAAATGACCAGTCCGGCTCAAAAGAGGAATGTTTTTTAAAGAACTCATTGAGACTTACAATTTGGGATATGACTTCTTCAAAAATCACATTTCCATATCCAGTTCTCTTCTCATTAGAGATCAGAACATATACTTCCACCTCCATTCCACTTATAGTTTAAATTTATAAATGAGAAATAGATTACAACACTCCTAATAATTTATAGTAACAATTGTATTACAATTAAAATTCCAAGACTAAATTTTCAGAGATACAAAAGAATGTATTTATACGTTTAAATGTGATGATAGTACTAATTAATATTCATTCCAGTCATGAAAGTGTAAAATTAAAATATGAAAAGCCTGATTCTTCATTTATCTTCTGCATAAAGAACATATAAGTATACTGTAATTATGATCGAGCTTTATATTCGTAATATTATATAAGTTTAATACAAATAATTTTAGTGATAAAACATTACCTATGTATTTCCATGGTTAAATGTATTTGAAACCTAATATTTCATCCAAACTTTATAAAATATTTAAACAGACATAAATAGACGGAAATATTTACAAAATGATACACATTTTGGTAATACATTTTATATGTTAAGAAAATTATATGGTGTTTTATAAAGGCTGTTTTTATAATACTGATGTGATCTTTAAGAGTACTAAAATAATACTTTAATCAAATAATGGTATTCATACCTGCCATTGTAACAGCTGTATTGTCGTTGTCAATTGCATCTATTAATACAGACTTGTTTGCTGCTTTACATACTTTCAAATGTTTATTTATTCGACTTTGTGCTTTGTGATCACGCAACGCTAATAAATTCTGAAAATGAAAAACATTAATAATACAATATCAGCCACAGATTTAGGAAAAAATTATGTTTAATCAAAATCATACTTCTCTTTTCTTCTTTTCCTCTAAAGATTTTCGTCTTTCTTCATCTTCCTTCCGGGCTAAAAATTTTTTTATGTTGTCAGAAAGACTCTTAACCTGTTTAGGTGGTCTCTTGGGTGGAGCAAATTTTGTTTGGTAACAAGCACCCGACTATGTGACATAAAAAATAATTTCGTTAAAATAGTAGGTTCTCTCGGTATCGATAAAGTTAAAACTGAAGACAATATTCAAGGAAGGATCAAACCACCTGCTTAGTATTTTCGTTCTTTTGTGCGACATTTAATAAAGTACCAAAATCCATTTTGATAAAAATATGAAAACGAAACTGAACGAAATATCACGATATATTGCACAAACTCATATGTTGGGTTAGCATTTTATTACTGAGTGTCAATTATTTATGATCATATCCACAAATTTGTAAGCAACTCCGATATTATATATTTCCTCACTTTCTGTATATTACATTATTCGCGTCAATGTTTTTGACGTTTACTAAAGAAAAGTAGGCCTTCATGCAGCCTTGAAATGAACAAGTTAAGATGAACTAATACTTAGCGAAATACAGTAAACGCATAAAATCACATCACATTTCTCCGACAGATGGTGCACTAAACACACATTTGTTGCGGGATTTTGTGGGACTTCCTATGGGACGGCGGGTCCGTGCCCGTGGAGCGCTAACGCACTCTGCTCGCGAAGTAGAGCGGGAATTTTTAAAGAAAATACTAAGGTGAACTGTATGACTAAGTATATTATTACTATTTAAGAAACTGTTCGTTAGTCAGCTGACAAGATTGATCTGACTTCTTACAAATTAACTCCTCGCTCGTCACCTCCGAGCGCCCTACTCCTCCAATTTCGACGCGTTCTTCCTACTCCTTCCCTGGATCCTTTCGTCCAATCAAGATGGTGTTGTCCCTCAAGCTTCGTCAGTGGGTTGTCCTTCAGCCATCTCTCCGTCCTTGGCCCTTCCTTCGCGCTTCCCTCCACTCTCGGCTGGTGGTCGAGGTACGCTTTCCGATTATATACTTTACATACTTTTACATAGGCTGCGTACAGTACATACATTTCTGGCAGGTAGGTAAGCGCAACCCTCGGGGTCAAGACGACGTCGCCGACGCGAAGTTTATGACTTTATGACTTTCAGCTTTTCCCGAGCTGAGTTTTTACCCTAACAGGACATCGGCAATTATTGAAAGGGAAGACAGAATTTTAAGTGGTTTTACGAGACGAGCCGCTGCCCGCTCGACGAAATTTGGCACGCAGATGTGGAAGGGAAAGTTAAGCTATTTATTATCTTCACCTGGCCTAACTGTAGTTTTGAAATCTATTGAATGTAATCTCAGGCTCTCGTACGCCTTCGGAGTTCAAACATCTGCTGCTCGTTTCGAACCCGCATGCCTACTATAAATCTTTCTCTACAAAGAATTTTGAATTTCGCTCTCACATCAAACCTTGATATCCCTATGTCTTATGGCTAACTTCATATAATATACGGATTCACACCAGCGGATATCGCAACACCTCCCTCCATATACAAAAGGTGTTTCCAATGGAAACAACTTTTTAAAAGAAAACAATACATCGATATTAACTTAAGTATGCTAAATTGAATGAATAACTACGCCTCCTCTTCCCGCGCCAGCCCCGCGGTAAACGAGCTACTCGGTCCACCCATTGTCCCGCAGGAAGCGCGAGTTGAAGAATTATAGTTATATCACAAGAATTCACAGTACTAAGATATCATTATTCCATTACTAGGTAATATTAAATCAATTATAATACAATGCATAACTAATATCCAGAAGTAATCAAACGCCCTAACCAAACTTATTTAAGTATTCTTATTCAATATAATCTATATAAAAAGAAACTGCAATACAGCTAATACATATGATTAAACTATTTACAATGGATCTAATCTTATATACGCTAACTTTAGCTTATTTGCGTGTACTAACTTAGATCTCTGCGCCGTTATTGCTATTTCTATAGTTAGATCGTCGTGCATTCGAATAATCTTATAAGGACCAGTCCAGTTAGAGTCGAACTTAGAGGTCTTTGGTTCTCTAAGCAAATACACATCGTCGTTTACATTAAATTTATGAGGATTAGCATTCTTATCATAATATAATTTACTCTTTTCTTTTGCCTGTTCCAGATTGGCTGCCGCTGTAGCTTGAGTAGTAGTGATTATTGTGAAGAGTTGGTCTAAATATTGAACGAATGTCCGAGGCACTTCCTGCTTAGCGAACTCTGAAGGGATGGTGGCCTTTCTACCAAAGACCAGCTCATGTGGTGTAAAGCCAGTAGCTTCATGTACCGAAGTATTATAGGAAAATATTCCAAATCTAATCCAACCATCCCAGTCAGTCTTAACACAATAGTGTTTCAAATAATCAGTGAAGACACGATGAGCCCGCTCCAAGGACCCCAAAGACTGTGGGTGGAATGCGGTAGAAGTAATCCTCTGTATTTTGAAGATTTTACAGAAATTCTTCATTATGGCGCTAACAAAATTACTCCCTTGATCTGTGTGGATAACTCGAGGACAACCAAACCGACTGATGAATTGCTCAGCTAAAGCGACTGCGACAGATATGGAATCAATAGTAGGTAATGGAATAGCATCCGAATATTTTGTCAGATTATCCTGGAGTGTTAACAAGTACTTATTTCCCTTTTCTGTTATAGGCAATGGACCAACGATATCCATCTGTACCTTTTCGAAAGCCTTTTCAGGAGTATCAGTTATGCGCATTGGTTGTTTCGTCTTAGCCGAAAGCATCTTGTTTCGTTGACAACTTGAACAAGTGCGAATGAAGTTTGAAATTTCTTTTCCCATACCCAACCAATAAAAGTCTTCCCTAAGACGTTTGTAAAGCTTAAAAGCTCCTTGATGACCACCCACCACAGATTCATGGTACTCCTGAATAATGGTAGGTCTTCTTAAAGATGACGGAATTACAATTTCACCGGTACAAACGGTAATAACGTACTGAGAGCTTTTGAAAATTTCTTTTAGCAACTGCTCTATAGAAATCCATTCAATGGGTGCGAGATTGTTGTGGAATTTCGAAATACTGATAGTCTTTACATTCAAAGAATCCATAAGGTATTTAAGAGATAACATAGAAGACCTTAAATGTGCTATAGTTTGTTGTTCCGTAGGGACTGTCTTAGAAAATAGATGAAAGATTAGATATTTTTTACCAGGGAAAACCATTGCCTCACCGATGCTAATACGTTGTTGTTTAACTTGTTCCACAGAAAATCTGCCTTGGCTGAACAAATCCCTACTGACTTGTGATATAATCTGACAACTAAGAGTGAAGAAATGGATAAGATTATTCTTCTGCATATGAAGATGATCTTTAATATAAATGATAGAAGGTAGGAGTGAGAGATGGGATATTTGGAGTGGTAATAAAGTATTTGTCGCTAATATTTTGACTCTACCATTTTTAAGTGAATCATCTTTCTCTGAAGTCGTTCCTACGGAGGATCGTGTCAAAGCATCACCATGCTTAATCTCCAAAACACTAGGCTCGTCAGCCTGTACCACACCAACACTCCCAAAAACAGGCTCCTCAGCCAACGTCCCAACACGGACAGTGGACCCCAGGTTAGCAATCTGAGCGGAGTCTTTCATATAGACCTTCCCGTTAGCCAACAGACCAGCCAGAGCCTGGTTCCCACGAGGTACGGAAACTTTCCCGAGCGGTGTCTGAAGCGGGGTGCCTTTAATATCGGCCTTTCCGATAACCAACAGACTACCGAGTCGACGCAAATCCTCCGTACCCCTCAAATTCGATCCTCCAGCCATTACATAGTCTCTACAAGATTTACTACCAGACTGAGAAGAAGTTCCCACATTCCCAGAGAATATTCTCTTACAAGAATGGGGAGTTTCATCCTCATCAGCTGTGTAATATTCGTCACTGTCACTGTCAGTTAAATTAACGTCAATACAAACTTTATCAAGGATGACTTCAGGTTGATGTTCGCAATTCTTTCCGTACGTCAAAAAAACGCCGGCCACCAATTTTTCGGTGTCATTACTTACAAATTCGTCTAAATCAGTATCCTCATCCTTCTCAGAATATGCAATTGGTAAGTCGTTGGCGCCTACGACAACCCTTTGCAAACGCCTCGAAGGAGAGTGGTCAATGTTATTCGTCTTGGAAGCTTGGAATTGGGGGGAGAATTCTTTGTCGGAAATCGGAGGGTTACGGGACAACGCATCGGCATTAGAATTGATTTTCCCAGGTTTATAAACTATTTCATAATCATATTCATTTAATTTAATTCTCCACCTCATGAGTCTCGAGGTTGGATCTCTTACATTATGTAACCAAACCAACGGACGATGATCAGTGACAAGGGTAAATTGTTGACCATATAAATAAGGTCGGAAATGATCGACAGCAAATATAACAGCTAATAATTCTTTTTCTATTGTAGAATATCTGGTCTCAGCGTCATTCAAGGTCCTAGATGCGTAAGCAATGGGAAGATCTTTTCCGATAGAGCCTTGACTTAGCACTGATCCAACAGCATAATCAGAAGCGTCGGTAGTTACAATAAAGGGTTGTTTGAAATCTGGATACTGAAGTATGGGTTCTGAGCATATAGTATCTCTCAAATTTTCGAAAGCAAGTTGAGATCCTTTAGTCCAAACAAACGGAACAGCCGCCTTTAAAAGTTGAGTCAAAGGTTTAGCAAGTTTTGCCATATTGGGAATAAATCGCCTGTAGTATCCTACAAGACCTAGAAATTGCTTGATATTCTTTTTGCTTTTTGGAATCGGGAATTTTTGAACTACTCTGATCTTCGCGGGATCAGGTTTCACACCATTTATAGAAATAATATGACCCAGGTATGTAAGTTCTTGTCTAAGGAAGCGACACTTGTCAGGTTGCAAAGTTAAACCAGCGTTTTGTAATCTAGCTAAAAGGACTTTCAATTTCCGGGCATGTTCTTCCAGGGAATCAGCATAAATGACTATATCATCCATATATACAAAGAGTTCAACTCCCTGTAATCCAGACAAAACTAAATCCATACATCTCTGAAACGTTGCTGGAGCATTCTTGAGACCAAAAGGCATCCTATTGAACTCATAATGCCCATGAGGAGTTGAAAAAGCAGTTTTTGATTTCGATGCACAATCTACGGGTATCTGATGGAATCCAGAAGCTAAATCGAGGGTACTAAAATATTTAGCTGAACCGAGTTGATCTATTATGTCAATTATATTAGGAAGGGGATAAGCATCATTAACAGTTTTTTCATTTAATTTCCGATAGTCTATTACCACACGCCAACGAGGTACACCATCCGGACCAGATTTTTTCGGAACAATCCAAACAGGTGAATTATACGGCGATGAAGACGGCTGAATTATTCTATTTTCCAATAATGAATTTACCTGTTTTTTAATTTCCTCCTTATGAACTTGAGGAAAACGATATTGCTTTGTATTTATGGGTATCTCATCCGTAGTGATTATATTATGCCGAATTTCATTAATTGAACCTAATTCGTCCGAGGGAAGATAAAATTGATATGGAAATGCATTTATAATCTCTAAAATACTAGCTTGCTCGACATCATTAAGGCCATCTAAATCAAGGATCCTAAACAATTCAACTAATCTACGAGCATCGGCCCTTGTTTGACCCACACCGGGATCCCCTGTTCGAGCTGAGCGAGATGCAGGTAAAGCTTCTATAAACTCTTCTAGCTCGACCGGAGTTACGTTAATGGTAACAGGATTAGGCGTAGTATTAATCGCTAAAACCCTGGCGAATCCACTCTCCTGTGTGACCAAGACCTCGCCCATATACACACCCGGTTCCGTATCCAACTTCCTAATATAACCAGCCTTAATTTTCGTATTTTTTACTGGAATGCTGATAAAAGTCTTTGCACGTGGAGGTAGATTATATGAAAACGATGTTCGGAGTGGAAACTCCATATTACCAAACTGAAGGCTATTCGATATAGAATTTCGGAATATTAATTTTGCTTCTAATTTTTCTAGAAATGGCATCCCTAAAATTCCCATTTCTGTGATAGGGAAATTATCATCAATAATCTGGAACCCTGCATCAACACCGTGAATTTGCAATAAAATTTCTCCTTTAGTGGGAATATTTCCTGAATCTATACCGGTAAGATTATAAATAACACTTGTATCTATCTCTTTATCCGAAATCAAGAGTTTTTGTTTTATCAGATTAAGCTGAGAACCCGTATCGATAAGGAAATCAGCTGTCCCATCACGGAAATTACTATGCACCAAAGAAAACACAGGCAACCGACTCACTTCCTTAAAATTGATTCCAAAGCAGGCGTGCTGGACTGGGCGCGTGCTATCAGGGGATCGCTTCGTATCGCACTCTGAGAAGCCCCCTTGGAGTTTAAATTATCAACCTTCATTACTGAGGTATTATCGTTACGGATTTGAGAAACATTTTCGTTTTGTTTTTTGTAACAACGAGACTCAAGATGACCTGTTTTTCTGCAGTAGCTACATCTAATAGAATTGTGGGCTGACAATTTCGCAAATTTTTCTTTGATACTAGGGCAATTTTTACGAATATGGCCCGTTTCATTACACTCGAAGCATTTAATATTACGAATAGAATTTGAGAAAACTTTGGCGCTTGAAATAAGAGGTTGGGACGATGAATGTGATGCAGAATATTCATTTGTTGCAGGCTCCAATCTACTGGCAAGATTAATGGCAGCTTCTAACTTATTGACTCGTTCATTGCGAACAAGAACTCGTACGACTTCGCTATTGAGACCTTGTATAAAGGTCCTAACAGCAGCCCGTTCAAATGAACCCAGATTGCCAGCGAGCTCTTCGGCACTGGATTCCGCCCTAACGGCCTCTACACCACGCAAAAGTATCTCGGAAATACGTGCTCCGTAGGACCTAATGGTTTCGCTCCGTCTTTGACTCACCTCCTTCAACTCGTCCTGGATGCGACCAATATCGAAGGTTTGTTCAAAGACTGTTTTGAGCAAATTAATAAACTCATCTAGCGTATTCGGGGTTGTATGATTTTCTAATAATAATTTCGCATGACCATCCATTTTATATCTAATTGCTGTAAGAAGGTTTACGCGGGCTGTTGGCTTAACTTTGGAATATATATCCCGACATTGATTAATAAAAGATGTTAAAGAACCAGTCCCATCAAAACGGGGAATCAATTCCGTCGCGGACTTGAATGGCATATAGTCCAACTGACTGATGCTTGGCAAGCTAACAAGATTAGCCGCACTGGAACAAGGCAGTTCTTCGATTTGTAAAACAGGTACTGGAGTACTAGCGCGTAAAAGGCTCAGGCCATCCAAATGAGATGTATCAGGAGGAGGCTGTGCTCGAGGGATTTCTATCGATAAATCCTCAGTTTCAAAGTCTTGAATACTCTCCGAATTTATTTGTTGCCTCCAGCGTTTCCTCATAGCGTTCCGGCTACGCCACATGTTGATAAAATAAGCTAACTTACGATTAGAATAAACTATCGACCCTACCTTAAATCTAATCGCAAACACATAAATCAATAAATATACGCCTTACGCAAGTTGTCGATTGTTCTTTACGTGTCACACGTTGTTTCAGAGAAATTCACCCAATCTGCTTGCCCTGTTTGGCGTTGAATGAAGACGCTGCAGCTCCCCGTTGACACAGCCAGCAGTTCATCCACGCAGTTCCTCTCGCATTGTCCTTGGGATGCTCCAAAAAACTCGTCTCCGCTCAGTTGTTGAGAAATGATGTGTGCAAAATTCAACGGATAATTCCGATCGAATTGTACGTGTGGTTCCAGGGAGTTTTCACACGGCCACTGAAAACCACCCACCTCTGGCATTCGCCCTTCGCTCGCGGGGAAACCGTGAAAAACCCTTGAGAGAGAGGATGTACTTGTTCACACACTTTTTAGTTCAACACACCTTTTTAGAATTTATATCTATTTATAAAGAACGTTTATTTTAAATTCAGCGTCCAATCGCACTATTACTTAGTCTCTATTATCGCCAATGATACACTCGCGAGCCGGCAAAGTTAATTGGCTAAAAAGTCTTTCAATTACTTTACAAAATCCCACCGCTGTCACCAGTTTTGTTGCGGGATTTTGTGGGACTTCCTATGGGACGGCGGGTCCGTGCCCGTGGAGCGCTAACGCACTCTGCTCGCGAAGTAGAGCGGGAATTTTTAAAGAAAATACTAAGGTGAACTGTATGACTAAGTATATTATTACTATTTAAGAAACTGTTCGTTAGTCAGCTGACAAGATTGATCTGACTTCTTACAAATTAACTCCTCGCTCGTCACCTCCGAGCGCCCTACTCCTCCAATTTCGACGCGTTCTTCCTACTCCTTCCCTGGATCCTTTCGTCCAATCAAGATGGTGTTGTCCCTCAAGCTTCGTCAGTGGGTTGTCCTTCAGCCATCTCTCCGTCCTTGGCCCTTCCTTCGCGCTTCCCTCCACTCTCGGCTGGTGGTCGAGGTACGCTTTCCGATTATATACTTTACATACTTTTACATAGGCTGCGTACAGTACATACATTTCTGGCAGGTAGGTAAGCGCAACCCTCGGGGTCAAGACGACGTCGCCGACGCGAAGTTTATGACTTTATGACTTTCAGCTTTTCCCGAGCTGAGTTTTTACCCTAACAGGACATCGGCAATTATTGAAAGGGAAGACAGAATTTTAAGTGGTTTTACGAGACGAGCCGCTGCCCGCTCGACGAAATTTGGCACGCAGATGTGGAAGGGAAAGTTAAGCTATTTATTATCTTCACCTGGCCTAACTGTAGTTTTGAAATCTATTGAATGTAATCTCAGGCTCTCGTACGCCTTCGGAGTTCAAACATCTGCTGCTCGTTTCGAACCCGCATGCCTACTATAAATCTTTCTCTACAAAGAATTTTGAATTTCGCTCTCACATCAAACCTTGATATCCCTATGTCTTATGGCTAACTTCATATAATATACGGATTCACACCAGCGGATATCGCAACACATTTGTTGCGCGATTTACTGAAGAGTTCCAAATGAAACGAAGGTTCGTGCCCGTGGAGCGCTAACGCACTCTGCTCGCGAAAATAGTGCGGGAATTTTAAAAGATTCGACAAGGTAAAATTTAAATTATGCGTATATTGTTACAAAAAGAAAAAAAACAAGACTGTTTTCTAGTCTGCTGACAAGATTGATCTGTCTTCGTACAAACGAACTCCTCGCTTGTCACCTCCGAGCGCCCTACTCCTCCAATTTCGGCGCGTTCTTCCGACTCCTTTCCTGGATCCTTTCGTCCAATCAAGGTGGTTTTGTCCCTCAAGCTTCGTTAGGGGGTTGTCCTTCAGCCATCTCTCCGTCCTTGGCCCTTCCTTCGCGCTTCCCTCCACTCTCGGCTGGTGGTCGAGGCACGCTTTCCGTTTACATACTTTTACATAGGCTGCGTACAGTACATACATTTCTGACAGGTAGGTAAGCGCAACCCTCGGGGTCAAGACGACGTCGCCGGCGCAAAGTTTATGACTTTATGACTTTCAGCCTCTCCCGAGCCGAGTTTTTACCCTAACAGGACATCGGCAATTATAGAAAAAGGGAGGACAGAGTTTTAAGTGATTTTACGAGACGAGCAGCTGCCCGCTCGACGAAATTTGGCACGCAGATGTGGAAGGGAAAGTTAAGCTATTTATTATCCTCGCCTGGACTAACTGTAGTTTTTTTTTTTAAATTACTGAATGCAATCCAAGGCTCTCGTGCGCCTTCTGAGTTCAAACATCCGCTGCTCGTTTCGAACCCGCATGCCTACAATAAATCTTTCTCTACAAAGGATTTTGAATTTTGCTCTCACATCAAACCTTGATATCCCTATGTCTTATAGCTAACTTCATTGAATACACGGAGTCACATGTTGCGCGATTTTCTGAAGAGTTCCGAATGAACCGCAGGTTCGTGCCCGTGGAGCGCTAACGCACTCTGCTCGCGAAGTAGAGCGGGAATTTGAAATGATTGGACTAAGGTAAACTGTTGACTGAATGTATATTGTTACATTTAAAGAACTGTTTGCTAGTCTGCTGACAAGATTGATCTGACTTCTTAGAATTTAACTCCTCGTTTGTCACCTCCGAGCGCCCTACTCCTCCAATTTCGGCGCGTTCTTCCGACTCCTTCCCTGGATCCTTTCGTCCAATCAAGGTGGTGTTGTCCCTCAAGCTTCGTCAGTGGGTTGTCCTTCAGCCATCTCTCCGTCCTTGGCCCTTTCTTCGTGCTTCCCTCCACTCTCGGCTGGTGGTCGAGGCACGCTTTCCGATTACATACTTTACATACTTTTACATAGGCTGCGTACAGTACATACATTTCTGACAGCTAGGTAAGCGCAACCCTCGGGGTCAAGACGACGTCGCCGGCGCAAAGTTTATGGCTTTATGACTTTCAGCCTCTCCCGAGCTGAGTTTTTACCCTAACAGGACATCGGCAATTATTGAAAGGGAGGACAGAGTTTTAAGTGATTTTACGAGACGAGCAGCTGCCCGCTCGACGAAATTTGGCACGCAGATGTGGAAGGGAAAGTTAAGCTATTTATTATCCTCGCCTGGCCTAACTGTAGTTTTTTAAAAATTACTGAATGCAATCCAAGGCTCTCGTGCGCCTTCTGAGTTCAAACATCTGCTGCCCGTTTCGAACCCGCATGCCTACTATAAATCTTTCTCTACAAAGGATTTTGAATTTTGCTCTCACATCAAACCTTGATATCCCTATGTCTTATAGCTAACTTCATATAATATACGGATTCACACCAGCGGATATCGCAACACACACCTGTTGCGACTCCCGTCTAGCGGCGTGTGGAATAAACTTTAGAAGCGCGAAGTTCGAAACGGATCATACGAGTGTAATAGGTGTTACGTGTTGTAGCAGGGATTTCAGGATGCGGATGCGGATGCGGATGGGGATGGGTTCGCTGCCCGTGGAGCGCTGATCCGCTCTGCTCACGTTCGCCTCTTGATGTCAACCTCCAGCTTCTTCCAGTGATAATAAGGTTCAATAAATTGACTCAGACTTGTTCGTGTTGTAACTTGGTTTTAGTTTGTATTTTAAAGACAAATTAAAGATACGTCTAATAGCTTTGGTCGTTGATCAACGAATGAATGTACAAAGATGCCGTCGTTTAGGATTGATTATGTAACATGTTTTTGTTAATAAAGTTATCCAATTATAAAAATACTTTCTTAATTAATTATCTAACGGATTGTTTGATTGGTTCTCCCTACATTAAGAACGAGCGTTTTACAAGATGTCGGTGATTTAATAGCAAAGCAACCAAAACCAATATTTAATCAATATTACTTAACGAGCGTTTCTTGGTAGTAGCCGTTGCAAAGTTTTTGTTCTTAATTTCGATTGCTTCACTCGACACTTCAAATTTGGCGCGACTTATCGACTAACACGAAGCTGTATTCAGGTGTTACTAAATGAGACCATAACATAGGAAAGGGAAGCAAAGCGAAGTTCGCACAAGTCCGAGGGGTTTGAACATAGTTAGAGATTCTTTTAATAAGGAAACTTCAAAATTATAAATTAATCAATACCCACTTGGAAACGGGTGTTTGAATAAATGAACTCCACTTTGATCCCTTCTCCTAAGCGTATAATTCCAGAGCAATGTTGTTAAACGCTTGTTTCTAAAAATCAATATCCGAAAAGAAAATAGATTGACCAATAAGAATTTAGTTTATAAATATTTGATCGGCTTTTATATTTTAAGGACATTTTGTAATGAGCAAAAGAAGAAAAAGCGTTGGCCTTTGTAACACTCACTCAAGCCTTAACACTCAAAGCTAACGGACGTGTTATCGAAAACTCTTACAAACTCATTCGAATCGTTCCATTAAACTCATTAAAGTTATTAGTTATTTGTGTTTTAAACGTTTTATTATTCTATTATCAGCTTTATCATTATAATTATCTTTAAAAATCCGCGTCCAAAGAGCAGAACGCCTTAGCGTTCCACGGGCGACGTCCCGCGCCTGAATTCCCCAAGAGGAAATTACATCTCCCAGACGGCCACGCAACACACCGGCGGATATCGAAACACATTTGTTAGTGATCCTCCAGGGAGTGATCGGTATAACCGCAGCCATTTAGGGCAAAACCGGAAATAACATAACCTAAACATTCATTAAATCGTCTGCTTTCCAAGCTGATTGTTTATCTATCTCTTTCTATCCGTATTTCTGTCTATTTCTTTCTTATAGTTTCTGTCTGTGTCAATGGCGGCAACCAATCAGCGACGATACAGCTTGTTCCGATCACTCCTTGGAGGATCACTAACATTTGTTATAGCGAATTCGGTATCCTTGCACTGGCTCTGCGCTCGTGCCAGAAATTATCCTATATGACTTGCATTGGTTGTTTCTGATAGAGACGAAGATAGCTCTATACGAATAGAACACGAGCCACTGTCCGCCATGTTTGATCGAAATTCCACGAGAGAGAAAGAGATATACACCAGAGGTGGGCACTTCCACAGCCGACTCTGCTACTAGCCGTGCTATACAACATGGCAACACCGCTCATGTGCGGATCAGGAGTCCTATTTTCAATCGTGGAGTTCTGTATTCAGCATTATGAAAATTATACAATATACAGTTTTTTGATTAATTATGTATAAGGAATACGTAAATATCATAACTATAGTAAGTAGAAGTAATACAGAAGTATATTAATATTTATAAATGTGGTATATATTTTGTGGACTCTCGGAATAGTTTGGTGTTGTAATGCATTATATTTTAATTATTTACAGAGATTTCAAGAAAATAGAAGTGTGAAACAAATTAAAACCATCTTTGGACCATATTGAAGGATTTAAAAATTGATAAAGGTATGTATAAGTTAGTAGTAAGGCTAGGAGAGTTCTAACGCAGGTCCTCTGAGGGGAGCGCGGGGGCGGGGGGAAGTGAGGACGCGCGGGGGGGCGCGGCAGAGGGAAACCTGGGCGCGGGGCCTGCGGGGAGTGGAAGAGCGGTTGCGCGCGCACGAGCCGCGGAGTGGGGGAAGCCGCAACTGCGGAGGGGATCAGTCCGGGCCGAGCCGCCGCGGAGACCTGACCCACCGTCCTCGAAATTTTTCAGAGGGAAGGAATGACCCCCGAAAAGTCTTTTTCAGACCTTGACCCACCCCGAAAACTTTTTCAGACCTAACCCAGGGAGGGGACGGCCCCCGAAATTTTTTTCCAAACCAATATGCAGTAGAAATTGTTTAATAATTTATTTTTTATCCGAAATTGTTTCGGACGATGTCGGGAAAGATCGGGAAAGATCGACGTTCTTTTCTTTTACGAACCACGTCTTCGGGACGGAAAGAGAGAGCAATACTTTATTATAAATCTAAATTCGGAGGAGGGAGAGAGACAGCACTACATAGCGGTACAATTGTAGATATTCTAAAATTTTTAACCAGCGATCTACCAAACCATTATGTAGCAAGCATTCTAAAGCTAAACAGTATTCTGAAGCGTTCCGATTTAACGTCGCAGCGTATCGCGCGATTACATGTAACTTGAGTCCCACCCTCAAAGATAAAAGTCAAGACACGTGTTGAATGTAATATAATACCTGTGGAAGCGTCGAATCTTAGAATTATGCGGCGTCAGCTGAAATTTCTTTCTCCAACGCAGAGAAATAATATGATTAAGAGATTTATTTAAAATTAAAAGAATATAAAAATATAAATAGAAATGTAATATAATTTAACATTTTTTTTTCCTACGAGCATTAGCTAGAATATCATTGATGGCACATGCTACCAGTTCGCAATCTATAAGATAATCCTCGTCGTAATATTCGCCATCACGTATGATTTTAGCAGCAGGACGCGTATCTAATGTTTCGCAGGCAGCATCGCTCTGTTACAACACGTTAACAAAAGTTTTAAAGTTTTTCCTCACATCTTCTGCAGTTTGATGCAGCCGCGGATACACATAGCTTATACATGGCTTAAGATTAAATAAAAATGATACTGTATTCAGTTCGAAATACAAAGACTTCTTATATAGTGTCGTCTTAACAATTGGAGGCGAGAATCATAGAAAGAATTATGCAGAGTCGATAGAAATTGGTGAGGAGTGAAGGAGGCAGACAGACAAGTAAATAGATTGTAATATATGTAAAATGATTATATATTGTTCCATTAATTAAAAAATAGAAATATAAAAAGAAAAAATATAAAAGTAGAATATAAATAGGGTCTCGGCAGAACCATCTCTCTCTCTCTCACTCTCTCTCTCCCTCTCTCTCTCTCACTCTCTCTATCTCTCTATCTCCCTCTATCTCTCTCTATCCCTCTCTATCCCTCTCTATCCCTCTCTATCCCTCTCTATCCCTCTCTATCCTGCTCTATCCCTCTCTATCCCTCTCTATCCCTCTCTATCCCTCTCTATCCCTCTCTATCCCTCTCTATCCCTCTCTATCCCGCTCTATCCCTCTCTATCCCTCTCTATCCCTCTCTATCCCTCTCTATCCTGCTCTATCCCTCTCTATCCCTCTCTATCCCTCTCTATCCCTCTCTATCCCTCTCTATCCCTCTCTATCCCTCTCTATCCCTCTCTATCCCTCTCTATCCCTCTCTATCCCTCTCTATCCCTCTCTATCCCTATCTATCCCTCTCTCTCCCACTCCCACTCCCACTACCACTCCCACTCCCACTCCCACTCCCACTCCGACTCCCACTCCCACTCCCACTCCCACTCCCACTCCGACTGCGACTCCGACTCCCGCTCCCGCTCCCGCTTCCGCTCCCTCTCCCTCTGCCGCTCCCTCTCGCTCCCCCTCTCCCTCTCCCTCTCCTTCTCTCTCTTTCTCTCTCTCTCTCTCTCTCTCTCTCTCTCACTCTCTATCTCTATCTCTTTCCTTCTCTTTTTCTCTTCTTCACATCAATCGCAAGACAACTTGAACATTCTCGAACAGCTGATGGACTTCCTATTTACTTTGCGCGACATCATACATACATACTCTTCCCACTACACCTCGTATAAATTCATACACACTCACGCTCTCGTGACCAACCCGAGTGCTCAGTTACACAGAACAGTAAATAACTCGACTATATTCGCCGAAACTGTTACGTATCTATTGTATTGCCTCAATTCTTTATCTCTAAATAAATCGCACTATTCTCAACATGTTTTAGTTCTCTCTATACAAATAGGATATCAAAATACAATATAAAAAGAAAAAATATAATAATAATAATAATAATAATTTAATTTAATTTATTGCCACTTTCGTGTTACAATTTAACGATCAAATAATCTTTCTATTTCATTCCCATGATTGTGTCAGTGTAAGTCCCACCCTTCTAATGTATCCTGTTGTGTCTTAACAACTTTTTCTATTTTACAAGTGTTTCCTAATCTATTCTATGTTACATAATCTTCTTTTATCACTTTCCTGTTCTTCCCATCTTTTCCTTCTCCCTATTATCTCCCGTAGAATAGCCAAGTTTTTCCCTTCTCCTCTAATTACCTCTGCACAATTCCTGCCACTCTCTCAACTTACTTCACATGTTTCAATCGCGTGTTTCACTGTTTCTTCCTCTTTCTTACATACCCTTTCTTCTTTCATTAGCCAATATTTGCATGTTCTTGTTTCACTACCCTGTATGAATCTTCCTATCCTTTCTAATTCTCCTCTCCTTTTTTCATTTCCCCCCATAAGCATTTCGGCTTATCTCCTGGTTTCCTTGCCACCTCTTTTAATTCTCTTAGGAACTTTGACTCTTTTACTTTCATCTGTCTTTCTTGTTCTTGGATGTCAATTACTTATCTGTTCTAATTTTTAATCCACACTTCTTCCCCATTTAATCTTCTTCTTTTCCATTCTTCGTTTGACCATCCTCTCCCTTCCAAGAATTTGATTCGCATTCTTTCCTTTTTTCGTTACTTCATTTCCTCTCATTAGTCTTCTCCTACATTCATATCGTATCGATCCTTCTTCCGAGTTTATTAGTGTCTCTTCAAACTTCATTACCCTTACTCCCATTTTAATTGCTATGCCATCTCTTCCTGTTTCTTTTAACAGCCAATATGTTGATGTTGATTTCTCCAATTTCATTATCCATCGTATGTATTTCGCCTGCAATTTTTCTATTTCCTCATACCTTCTCCATCCCCATATCGCTGCTCCATACGCCACGGTGCTTCTGACTAGCGCATACATTTGTTTCTTATTGTTATTATACCAGAATCCTTAATGCTATATATATTTCTGCTTTTGTCGTCGCAAGTTACTGCTAGTTGTATCGGTTTCGGCGCGATATAAATCCACGTGCCTGGTAGTTGTAATTCTATCTGGAATGTGTGATTCAGTGTCATAATTCGCATTTTACATGTGTTTGTTAATTTTGTGTACAATTGTACTTCGCATGGTCTGTATGGTATCGCTTTGAACATCGGGTGATTAGAGGTGCAGAGGTATAGATCGTTTATTGTCTTACATTTTGCTAGGCCCTGTTTGCTTAGTTGTATGTAATCTTGCACCAAGGTGTCACGTACCTCGTACGAGTCGAGGGGTTCTATACGCGTAGAACGATTCGTTTATCTTCGTGGGTATCAGGTGTACCTTGCTCAATTAGAATTTTTTCGCGTTTAACAATGAAATATCTAGTACTACAGTAATTGATTTGGTATCCGAAAATGTGGAGAGCTGGAGGATTTCGATAATGGCGGCTTGTTTTCTAATTTTATTCCAATTGTGAAGTCTAGTCCAATCGAAATATGTGCTAATGCGGAAGTGAGGTACGTTATGATTTGTGCTGGTGGTATTAATCGTAGGTGTAGGACTCCTTTCTTTATATCCATAATGAATTCTAACAAGACTTGCGTGTCGCGCAATAGTGTTTCTGCGAGGCCGTTTAACAGTATGAGGGGTTCGTCTACTGTCTCTCGAAATTTAGTAATGTTGGCTGTCTGTTGGAGTAAGTATTGAATTTGTCACGTCGCGTTTAAGAGTGTGTTATCGTTGTCTCGTATGTCATGTATAGTCTCGTTGAGAAGTTTGGTATTTGCTCTTAAAATTTGCATTTGTCCCTTGATTGCGTTTTACTTTTTTTTTTTTAAGTCTGTAATCTTGTGTTTTGAAAAGGTCTAGTAAAATCATCGATTTTCTTTCTATCCCTGGAATCCATTAGCCCCAAGAGTGATTTGCCTATGTAACCTAATCCGTCTATTTGTGCACGACGCTGTTTTGTGCTGAGCTTTTAGTTTACTGGACGTAGGTAAAGAGTTTTGGCGATGCGGTCTACCTTGTCTTGGATTTTCGCGGTGAATGTTTGACAAAATTTTGTAAGTTTTCGGTACAAGGTTTTTTACATTGCGCAAGTATATCATATAGTGCAGCTTGGAGGTTTGCTTCGCGTCGGTAGATGTAAGATATGTTTACGTGTAATACTAACTTCCAGCTATCTCAATAAATTTGTAAATCGCCTAGGTTTTCGAAGTAAATGTCGGGGTGGTGTTGGAATTCCTTTATAGTGAAATCTATGTCGGGGGTTGTTCCTCCTGCGAGTGGTATCGTCGTTTGTAGGACAAAAATACTGTAAATTATAATGCCGAGCTGTAGTCGGCGTTTCATAGAGTCTTTCATCGTGTGTGTGTGCGCGCGCGCGCGTGTGTGTGTGTGTGTATGTGTGTGTGTGATAAGTTTTTTGCGAACGTAGTACAGTTTATCTTCTTCGTCCGGGCTTGAGTAGAAGTGAGAAGTTAGGGCAAATGGGTCTCGATTTTCTTAGTCGCTTCTTATTTCGTTGGGATCTCCTGGACAAAGATGTTGTCGGCCATCTTAGACGTGCCCCGAGACATTATGTTTGCTCTAATTGTACGTGCGAGTGATGTTTGTTTGTTTGTTCTTCGTGTGTGTTATTTTATTATCCTATTTATCCGTTTATCCCTCTAGCGTTTCCAGTGCCCCACCCCGCCGGGTTGTATCAGCATTGCCTATATGGAGGCAATTAGGGAGTATCGGGTGCACTGGCACCGATTCTTCCAGCATGCAGAATTCTGGGAGGATGACGAAGACTCATGGGGTCTGAGGGTCCTATTTGGTGAGTGTCTTATTGCATCGGGGATTGTAGATCTGCTTATTGTTTCTATTTCCGTGCGTGTAGTAATAGTCTTGCAATTGGTTTTTTTTTTTGTGTAGAACGTCATGGGGACATCTTCGTTGGGCCTGATCCGCGGCCTCGACTGTGGTCGTTATTGGAGGCCGACTGCGCCCTACGTGGCTGGGAGGACGACGCCTAGTTGTCTGCTTATTCATCATCTTTTTCAATAAATTACCTTTCTTAGTCTTATCCTTATATGTAATTGTTAGTGTATCGTTACTTTCGTTCAAAACTGTGACCATTTCCCTATTACTGCCCTATTCTATGAAGTGTTTGTCTGAACGGGGATTGTTCGTCGCCCTCTATACAGTAATTATTATTATCGTGCGTGTTTTGAATCGTGTTACAGCCTATCCACGCAGGTGTTAGTTTTTGACCGCCCGCGTCTTGTCGTGTAGTAGCACTTGGTCTACGATTTTAAAAGAACTATCCGCGATTTTCTTGTAGTAGTATTGGAATTAAAATTAAAATAAATTTAATATAATATTGAAATTTATATAAATCCAATAATGAATGACATTCAATTAATAAAATTACAGAAAGTATTGTTAAAAATAAACTTACTTCATAAGAAACTGACTGTGAAATTGATCCAATCGCTCCTAATATTGAATAATTAGAATTTGAAGCCTAACCAACAATTATCACAGGGTAAACACCTATTCTTAATGAACATAAAATTCCAATTTTTATTGAATATAGCAAAAAATAATTTACAAATTAAGTCCTTTTGTATAAAAATTTATTAGGTAAATATAGATACAAACCGATCTGGCTCAAGTCGATCACAACTCAAATCATGTAAGATATTAAAAGTCGAACAGACTTAAAATTTAAACTCCTGCATTTAAATTATATCTTAATTCAACATCGAGGTCGCAATCATCTTCATAAATATAGGTAATCAAACAAAGGCGATAGACAGAACATGGAAGAAAGGGGACTTTCCGGAAGAATGGAAAGAAGGAATAGTAAGTTCTGTATTCAAAAAAAAAAAAAAAGGAGTAAGGGAAATGGTTACGAACTACAGGGGCATAACTTAGATGGACACGGATTATAAGATATGCGTGGAAATTCTAAGGAGAAAATTAGAAGAACAAATGGAAAATGGGATATTAAACGATACGCATATGGATTTCAGGAGAAGGAGAGGAACAGTAGACGCAATAGCGGTAGTTAAAATGGTTATAGAAAGAGAAAGAAAGAGGGAAACTATATCTGTTTTTCACGGATATTAAGAGAGCATTTGATTGAATGGAAAGGGAAGAAATTTGGAAAAGACTTTATGAAGAAGGAGTAGGCGAACAACTAAGAATACGGATACAGGAAATGCACGACAGAACAATATGCGCTTTAGGAATGAAGAAGGAACTGATAGGAAAGTTTTTTTTAACAGGAAAGGGTGTTAGACAAGGGTGCCCGCTAAGCTTGACACTTTTCAATGTCGCATTTGCAGACCTGGAAAGAAGAAATGAGCAAAGAACAGGAAGGAGGAGTCGTAATAGGTAGAAGGAAAATTTTAACAATTTCATACGCGGGTGATGTGTTAATGGTAAATAATGCACAGGGACCTAAGAATATGATAAAGAGATTCGAGAGATACATAAAGAAGAAAGGCTTGGAGTTAAATGTGTAAAAGTCTAAGATAATGATATGCAGGAAAGCAGGAGGAAGAAGAAAATAGGAAAGATTCCGTTGGAATGAAGAAGAAAGAGTAAGAGAACTGAAATATTTAGATTATAGAACGAGAGGGAGAGAACAACGAGGATAAACACCATATTAAGAAGGTAGTTAGGGAAGCGAATATGATACTAGGAGAAGTATGGGGGATTGGAGAAAAATTATTCAGAGATGACTGAAAGAAGAATGAAACTGTTTGATGCGCTAGTTAGAAGCACCTTGGCGTATGGAGCAGCGATATGGGGATGGAGAAGGTATGAGGAAATAGAAAAATTGCAGGCGAAATACATACGATGGATAATGAAATTGGAGAAATCAACATCAACATATTGGCTGTTAAAAGAAACAGGAAGAGATGGCATAGCAATTAAAATGGGAGTAAGGGTAATGAAGTTTGAAGGGACACTAATAAACTCGGAAGAAGGATCGATACGATATGAATGTAGGAGAAGACTAATGAGAGGAAATGAAGTAACGAAAAAAGGAAAGAATGCGAATCAAATTCTTGGAAGGGAGAGGATGGTCAAACGAAGAATGGAAAAGAAGAAGATTAAATGGGGAAGAAGTGTGGATTAAAAATTAGAACAGATAAGTAATTGACATCCAAGAACAAGAAAGACAGATAAAAGTAAAAGAGTCAAAGTTCCTAAGAGAATTAAAAGAGGTGGCAAGGAAACCAGGAGATAAGCCGAAATGCTTATGGGGGAAATGAAAAAAGGAGAGGAGAATTAGAAAGGATAGGAAGATTCATACAGGGTAGTGAAACAAGAACATGCAAATATTGGCTAATGAAAGAAGAAAGGGTATGTAAGAAAGAGGAAGAAACAGTGAAACACGCGATTGAAACATGTGAAGTAAGTTGAGAGAGTGGCAGGAATTGTGCAGAGGTAATTAGAGGAGAAGGGTAAAACTTGGCTATTCTACGGGAGATAATAGGGAGAAGGAAAAGATGGGAAGAACAGGAAAGTGATAAAAGAAGATTATGTAACATAGAATAGATTAGGAAACACTTGTAAAATAGAAAAAGTTGTTAAGACACAACAGGATACATTAGAAGGGTGGGACTTACACTGACACAATCATGGGAATGAAATGGAAAGATTATTTGATTGTTAAATTGTAACACGAAAGTGGCAATAAATTAAATTAAATTATTATTATTGTGATATCCCACTATTTTTCGCGCGGTATTATTCTCAGAACTCTGTCATAAATCTCAAAACCACTCCACCAAAGTCCCTCAAACTCAACTCTTACCCCCTTTTCCCCAATCGCTGATCACCTTGACGATGTACCTTAGCGGTCCCCATCTCAAGATGGTCGGTACGAAACCTCCTTCGCTTATTCGCCCTACGAGGCACCAATCCCTCCTTCATACTTGAATTTAAACAAGTCCTTCGTCCCAAAAACCTCTTAAATCGAGACCACGTCTCACTCCCCTCTTTACGACTCACCGAGTCCAAGCCATTCTACCCCTTTTCCTATTAAAACTCCCAAAATCCATTCGATGGGTTGAGCATATTATTCCACAGTCATAAAAACCCCGGAAGTATAATTACGACGAATATTTGGTGTACGTGACAGAAAATGCGTCTAATAATAGACGCACCTTTGTAAAAACCCCGGAAGTCCTACTGCGACTTATTCATTAAATAGGTCAAGGCCTGTACCGCGCTTACCCCCGCGACAAACATATAAATACGAGGGGACCGAGGCAAAAGTCCTCTTTCGACAGAAATCTTTCGACACTCTCTTTCGACAGAAATCTTTCGACACTCTCTTTCGACAGAAATCTTTCGACAGCTCTTTCGACAGAAATCTTTCGACACTCTCTTTCGACAGAAATCTTTCGACACTCTCTTTCGACAGAAATCTTTCGACAGCTCTTTCGACAGAAATCTTTCGACACTCTCTTTCGACAGAAATCTTTAGACACCTCTTTCATTAAGAAGTTTATTTTTATCAGTGTTCATCACCATCGTAGATCCTCGTAAGCAATTACAATTACCATTTTTATATATCACTGCATATCACCATCATCCATATCATCTTGTCTTATTACTATTCTTTCTAATCATCATATTATTTGTATTACCAACGCTTATTGCATTTCATGATATTTTGTATTATTTCGCTTATTGCTTTATTATAATATTTTGTATTATTTCGCTTATTGCTTTATATCATTTCATTGGCTTATTTCCATGTGTTTCATGTTCATATTCTTATATTGACACATTTATATATATGTTATGTGCAAATGCTTAATGTCTAACGCATTCTCATGTTAATATTTCTATAAACATAACCAGTGCATATATTCGGGTTTCAAGCTAATAAACCTCTTTGCTTAAATCACGCTTCGAACTATTGTGTATATTCTTCGGGTACAAAAACCCCCAAAACCAAAACAAATTGCAGCAACAGCTGATCTCGGTTCGCGAACGCGAAAGTGATTGCAGTGTTTACCAACGTTCTTTTGCACGGGCCGTGTACAGCCGTATGCTTAGACGGATATCGCGGAAGCATAGCGTGTAACTTCTTATGTGAATGCAACGTTAAATCCAATTACCGGGCCAAACCAAAACAAGTGCTCTAACGGGTGTTCCCCGGATACCATTCGCCATTAAACTTCCCTGGTCGATCAGTGTGCTGGATGCAAGATTCGCGCCTGACCTCCTTCCACCCTCAGTGTGACGGATTTAAGATTCGCGCCTAAAAGCTACCAACCCCAGTGTGTAGGATTTCACATTCTCGCCTGACTTTCTCCCCACATAGTCATCGTTCCCTAAAGACCTCCACCCGGGACGTGACATAATTTTTGGTGACAGCGGTGGGATTTTCGTTTGCCGTCGATAGAAACAAGTTCTTAGACACGGTACCCACAAAGTCCCGATATTTCACATGTATATTACACGTCCGCAACAGATCGCGGTAGCTTACAGGAGCCGCGAGCTAGAAAACATTAATGCACATATGCAAATATTAATGTGTGTGAAAGGAAGTTTAGCAACAACGAAGCAGGGCGACGAAATTTGCTTGTGCTGCTCCTGGTTGAACCCTATGAATACGGTGACAGTATACATCATACATTATTACCAAACGCCTAATTCGTTCTCCCCTTGCCCTCGGTGCAATAACAAAATATATCAAATTCGTCCCATAAATAGGTGCACCGTGTGCACGGAATACTACCTCCTCTCTAACGAGAGCAATGATCAATATAATAACCCAGAAGATCTAGATTTTTAAACCTGACGTGACGTAATTCTGGTCGCCCAAGGTAGAACGTTTGTTTATTTCAGACAGGAAAAGATCTGTCGAGTACACAATACCCATAATATCTTTTAGCTAGTATGAGCAACCAAAGTCAAATTCGAGACACACCATACTACCCAAGCCGCAGACTGCGAGACGTATTATCAGATTCAAATACATTACTCTGCGTTTCTGGAGGCGTAGCAACGACCACGGAAGGCGTAGATATTTGCTTAAATTGTTTTAATTTGGACCCGGTGGAAGTGGATGAGATATACCAAGAACACTACCACCAACCTAACGATATATTTCCTGAGTGCCCTCGTTGCAGAAACTTTTGCTTAAAGTGCGTTCTATAAATAGTTGTGCCGTGTGCACCAAGCGTAAACGCGTTTCAAGAAAGAATCACAATAGATTCGATAGTAACTACCCGGGTAGAGAATACAGTAGGATTTAAATAACGGCTACTGTACGCCCAAATCAAGAAAAATTAAAAACCAAAACCCCAAAAGTAAAATCAAAAAAAAAATTTAAACATGTCTGTGTAAGGCGAAACCGAGGATTCTTGCGTGATAAACCAAGACGCGGGCCCTTCTAATAACCCTATAGAAGTCGCGACCGCCGAAATAATGGAACAGTTACAAGTATTGCGAGAAAAACAAGCCGAGATTGAAAGTTTACACACGAAATTTGTAGTAAATCCAGAAAACAAAACGCATTCGGGCGTAGCCACCGGATCGTTCGACCCCACGTTAAAAGGTCTTTCCGATAAAATACAAAACATCGAAATGATGATGGAGAAACTTCTTGCACCCCCGCCAATTACAAATAATTTTGCCACGCCGGGTTCCTCCCGTTTTGATAGGAAATCGGTACTAAATCGTAATAATGTTCCGGAATCATTAAATCATAATAGAACACCGGACCGGGATCCATCACCCCAGATTACGTTAAAAGACGCCATAGAGCCCGTCCCGAATTTTAACGGGCATAATATACCCGTAGAGCAGTTCGCGAGAGCTTGCAATAGGGCTAAGGCTCTGGTTCCCCCGCAAGCCGAACCCCAGCTAGCGAGGTTGTTGCGAAACAAGCTGCAAGACCATGCATGCTTGGCCGTGGAGGATCGGGTCTTTGACTCCGTTAATGACCTAATTAAGCAACTTAAACGCACTTTTTCTCCTGCCAAAACATCAGATCACTATCGTGGAGAGCTAGCAAACATCATTAAAGGAACTAACGAACACGTATTAGAGTACATATCGCGCGTTAAGGATCTGCGATTCGCTATTTTGGAAGAGGATAGAGAATATTACCGCGATTTCGCACGGAATCATCCCGAAGACCTAGATCGGCTAACGTTAGATTCATTCATAGATGGGCTCCCGCCCCACATAAGGACAAGATTACTCCAACACCAATTCGAAACCCTCGAAGAAGCTTTCGACCTAGCTGTTCTCGTAGATAAAAGGATTGATAGGGATCGTCTCAGGTTTTCCGAGCAAAAAACCCCGAAATTGACATGCCAAATTTGCAATAAGACAGGACACGACGCACGATCCTGCCGTGGCAATCAAAATATTGCCTCGCAACCTTCCGATAGGTACCCTCCAAACCGCGTAACAGGATATGGGAATCAGGCACCCAATCCTCTGCTTCCCTACTGGGACAGAACTCGACCTCCTCCTGCTAGACCTACGGAAATACGTATCTGTGCGTACTGTAAGAAGCCCGGACACCTGATCTCAGAATGCAGGAAACGCCTGTTCAACCGTAACGAACGGAACCCTGGAACCTTTCAAGAACGAGATTCGGGAAACGCTTCGCCCCTACGGTCAACTATGGATGCGTACCGTGGAATGGGCCAAGCGGGAGCGCGTCCAATAATAGTACAAGCGGAACCGTGAATGCCAAAACTAAGATCGCCACCGTATGGTTAGATACTGCTGGCGAAGCCCCGTCCGTAATTATCCAGTCCCCAGACTTTGAAATAGCACCAGAATTAATGATTGATACTGGCTCTGAAGTGAACTTAGTGAAAATTCACGCCGTAAAGCAATCTCGAGATATCGACATGAACAAACAGGTGCAACTTAGGGGTATCGCTAAGGACCTCGTCTCCACCCTTGGGACAATAAAAATAATGCTATTGGGCAACGATGTCACGTTCCACGTAGTCGAAAACGACTTCCCAATTAAACCACACGGAATACTAGGAACTGAATTCTTTATAAAACAGAACGCCTCAATACACTATTCAAAGAAACAATTGGAGTTCAACGGAGTCTCCATTCCGTTTGCAAACAGGGCTCAACTCGTGTTACCCGCTAGATCAAAAACCGTCTCCTTCATTAATATATCAAATTCAAATATAAAGGAAGGGTATTTACCCCGGTTAGACTTAGGCACTGGGATTCATGCTGGTAACGCTCTTGTCCGTAATCAGGACGGCAAGGCGTACTTACAAGTAATAAATTCTAATGAAGTGGACACAACGATCACAATACCTACTGTTGAATTGGAAGAATTTGAAATTGTGATTCCAGAACCCAAACAAAGACGACAAAAAGAGATTATGACGTCTAAATGCGTCACTCCTATCCCCGCCCTAAATCCAAACAAGTCCCTCTTACCCCAGGATCCGTCGATCCACCATGTAGAGGCACCCACGAAAGTGCACTCACTCTCACCCCCTGTGCATTATGCCAGATCAACCCTCCACCCAAATTCCCTTGAGTCTCTTGCTATTGCGTCGGGTGAGGAAGTATCGATAATTTCTGAAAAACCCACAACAAGGATGGAACAAGTGCTCGAATTAATTTCAACGGAACATATGAATCCGGAGGAAAAACTTCATGTCCAAGGTATTTTAAGTAAGAACCATGACCTTTTCCATCTACCAGATGAGAAGCTGGGTCATACGAACGCTATCCAGCATGGGATCCAGACAACGGACCCAATGCCTGTCAATACGAAACAATATCGCTTTCCTCCAGTACATAAGAAGGAAATCGACAAACAAGTACATAAGCTACTAGAAAACGAAATTATAAAGCCGTCATTATCGCCCTACAACTCACCTATCTGGATTGTGTCCAAGAAGCCAGGACCCGATGGGGAACTCCTGTGGCGAATGGTAATCGACTTTAGGGATCTAAACAAAAAGACCATTCCCGACGCATATCCACTTCCGAATATCAACGAAATATTGGACCAATTAGGAGGAGCAAAATACTTTTCCGTATTCGACCTCGCTTCAGGATTCCATCAAATACCTATGAAGTCGGAGGACGCACCAAAGACTGCATTCTCTACACCTCATGGACATTATGAATTTGTTAGGATGCCGTTTGGACTTTGTAACGCACCAGCTACTTTCCAACGCTTAATGGATCACACGCTTACGGGACTCCAGGGCACGGAAATGTTTGTCTACCTGGACGATATTGTCCTATACGCAAGTTCCCTTACCGAACATTCGATCAAATTTAAGAGACTCGCCCACCGCCTACGAGAGGCGAACCTTAAACTGCAACCTTCCAAATGCAAATTATTACACAAAGAAGTTGCATACTTGGGCCACGTGATCACCGAGAAAGGCGTAAAACCGGACCAGCAGAAAATTCAATCCGTCCGGAACTACCCGGCACCTAGTACCCCAAAAGGAATCAAACAATTCCTTGGATTAACCGGATACTATAGAAGGTTTATTCCAGAATTCTCTAAACATGCTCGCCCACTAACCCAACTATTAAAAAAGGACACAGCATTTAACTGGGGACCGTCTCAGTAGATGGCTTTCGTCCACTTAAGGTCAGCATTGCAGAAAGAACCAATCCTGCAATATCCTAATTTTGAGCTAGAATTTCACGTCACTACGGACGCCTCTGAATATGCTATTGGGGGAATATTGAGTCAAAATGTCGCGGGAAAAGAGTTACCAATTGCTTATGCTTCCCGTATCCTAAACAAAGCGGAAATCAATTATGCAACCATTGAAAAGGAACTCTTAGCCATTGTTTATTGCGTCAGGTACTTCCGTCCTTACCTTTACGGGAGGAAATTTATCTTATATACCGACCATCGACCTTTAATTTGGTTACACAAAGTAAAGGACCCAACGTCGCGCCTCGTTAGGTGGCGCCTAAAATTAGCCGAATATGATTACGAAATTCGCTACCAGCCGGGAAAAAGCAACAAACTTGCTGACGCCCTGTCCCGTAACCCCCCTACAGTGGCAGCACACCCTATAAGACCACGAGAGGAAGCCGATGAAGACTGGGAGGACCATCCCCCTCCTAAACGAGGCCCAGGGAGACCTCGGGGCTCCAAAACACTCACCTCTGCAACGAAACTCACGAGCAAAACCCGCCTAAGAAAGGCGCCTACAAGAATTCAACCGCGACGAAAGGTACGCAAAGCCCTGACGCCTACAATAGCACCACCAGAAACCCTGCCTGAACCAATGAGTAGCGTAGAAGAGGAGGACCAAGAAAAAGAAAAGGGACAAACAGATGCCCCTTACGAAATTATTTCGCCTCCGCAATCTCCAACACCACAGGAACTGGAAGATCCCGATTCCGAGGTAGAATCTAACGCATCGAACGAATCAACAACCGATTCGGATTGCTCAATAGTCGAGCTGGACGATTCCCTTGACGCAGCGTACGAAGAGGATTCTGATCGAGACATCAGGATAACGCCATCAATTAGTCGTGACCCATTGTCCCTAAGAAAGGAAACGCTTGTTTTCTTTCTGAGCGCCGATGGAAAACCTTGCGACGACGGAGCTAAACAATTGCAAGAGGTAGGAGCGTTAATAATAACAAGCGAACTCACATTAGGCCGGGCCCACGTAACTTATAATAAGGGACAAATTCTGGTCGGTCTAGTTATTAAAGAAACTCAAAATACCCCTTTAACCACGACAACTTGGGATGAAACTCTTTCCTCTTTTAAAAATATAGTACGCGAGTTGATAATATATTCATTCAGTATAGCCAAAACGACTAGTATTGATCATTTAAACTGGCAAGATATCATTATGGATATTCTCGTAGCCGTCAACGAGGAAGATATCAGCGTCACCATATGTTTACAAATGGTTCGAATTCCAGAGGAATCTGAACGACAAAAAATTATTACTGAAAACCATGCATCTGCCTTAGCCGGACATAAAGGAGTAACAAAAACTTACAATCGAATTCGTCACTATTATTTTTGGAAAGGTATGAAGAAAGCCGTGGAGGACTACATTCGAAACTGCGCGGACTGTCAACGGAAGAAACTCGTTCGTGTTAAAACCAGGCAACCAATGATCCTTACCGACACGCCTGGACGCGCCTTTGATAAAATCGCGTTAGATATAGTAGGACCACTACCCACCACAAGAGCAGGAAACACCTACATCCTAACTATGCAAGATTTGTTAACGAAATACTTCGTGTGTGAACCTCTTAAACAATACACATCGATAAAAATAGCTGATGCGTTTATAAAACGGTTTATTTGTCAATACGGAGCTCCTAGAGCCATCCTCACCGACCAAGGAGCAAATTTCACTGGTAAATTCATGAAAGCTATCGCGCAAAAATTTAAAATCGAACAATTTCGAACCACAGCCTTTCACCCACAGACTAACGGTTCTTTAGAGCGGTCACACCTTGTGTTAACCGAGTATTTAAAAATGTTTATTGGTAGGTATAGTGACTGGGATGAATGGACCGACATGGCCGCGTTCTCTTATAATACCAGCGTCCACGAGGGCACTGGTTACACTCCACACGAGTTAATATTCGGGAAAATAGCCCGGGTACCCAGCCGAAAACGGGTGCCCGAGGATTTCGAAAACGAAACTTATAATAATTATTTTTCAAAATTAATTACGAGGATGCAAGAATTACAAACCGCTGCTGCGGAAAAGTTAAATCAGTCCAAACTCCGGTATAAAAAGTATTATGATCGGCACATGAACGAAGAGATCTTTAAACCGGGCGATTCAATCTTCGTTCTAGTAGAGCCGCGAAAAGGAAAATTTGGAGACCAGTACTCTGGTCCGCACACTATATTAGAGGTTATCCCTTCACAAAACCTGAGGATATCCTGGAAAGGAAAAACTAGAATCATACACGCAAATAAAGCGCGTCTTGGTCAAATACGCGAGAATCCCGGTTGACCCCAATCATAAGATATATATATATATATATATATATATATATATATATATATATATATATATATACTAACTAGTCGTCTCTTAGATCGTTATACGTATAACGCACATGCCGCACAAAAGGGCCCAAAAGGCCGAAAGGCCCTGGCACAGCGGGGGAGGCATAAAGCGAAGGCTCTCCCGCATACAGTGGAAACGAAGGGAGGCAATTCGAGAAGGAAGGAGCATCTCGCCCCTCCTCCCTAAGATGACCTCCTCCACGATCATCAGGGAGGCCGATCACACCCCCGAGATCATCACCATTGGTGACTCTCCTCCACCAGCACCCCCGATGACCCCAGAGGTGCTGCAGGAAGCCATTACCCCGCCGGCCCCGAAGCTCGCCAGTCCAAATTTCCTTCCCAAAATTCCAATCCCCTCCTCGATCCCTCCTTGGCCAGGAGTCGTAGATATCGTGGACACGGCGTCGGCTACTAGGGTCCCAGACCATACGGAGCTGACGCCCGAGTTCCTACGATGGTTCGATGATCTCTATCAGAGCGGTCAGGACCTCACGCTCATCCTGGCCAATCCCAATTTCCAAGACCTTTCCTATTCCTATCCCCCGTAAATATCCCTCACAGTTCCTCCTACTCCCTGTAAATAGTCCCCTGTACATAATTCCACCATTAGAATTAGTCACTTCATTTTAATTAGGTTTAGTTTTTCTTACGCCCGTTGGCACAACATTCAGTTTATTTCTTTTTTATACCAAAACACATTTTCGTTTATTTTCTCTCTTCCGAGAAGGGAGACGTCACCGTTTCATAAATAATTCCACGCCTCGCCTTAATGTTAAGAAATGTACACATTTCTTCGCATAAGGGGGGAGGTGTGATATCCCACTATTTTTCGCGCGGTATTATTCTCAGAACTCTGTCATAAATCTCAAAACCACTCCACCAAAGTCCCTCAAACTCAACTCTTACCCCCTTTTCCCCAATCGCTGATCACCTTGACGATGTACCTTAGCGGTCCCCATCTCAAGATGGTCGGTACGAACCTCCTTCGCTTATTCGCCCTACGAGGCACCAATCCCTCCTTCATACTTGAATTTAAACAAGTCCTTCGTCCCAAAAACCTCTTAAATCGAGACCACGTCTCACTCCCCTCTTTACGACTCACCGAGTCCAAGCCATTCTACCCCTTTTCCTATTAAAACTCCCAAAATCCATTCGATGGGTTGAGCATATTATTCCACAGTCATAAAAACCCCGGAAGTATAATTACGACGAATATTTGGTGTACGTGACAGAAAATGCGTCTAATAATAGACGCACCTTTGTAAAAACCCCGGAAGTCCTACTGCGACTTATTCATTAAATAGGTCAAGGCCTGTACCGCGCTTACCCCCGCGACAAACATATAAATACGAGGGGACCGAGGCAAAAGTCCTCTTTCGACAGAAATCTTTCGACACTCTCTTTCGACAGAAATCTTTCGACACTCTCTTTCGACAGAAATCTTTCGACAGCTCTTTCGACAGAAATCTTTCGACACTCTCTTTCGACAGAAATCTTTCGACACTCTCTTTCGACAGAAATCTTTCGACAGCTCTTTCGACAGAAATCTTTCGACACTCTCTTTCGACAGAAATCTTTAGACACCTCTTTCATTAAGAAGTTTATTTTTATCAGTGTTCATCACCATCGTAGATCCTCGTAAGCAATTACAATTACCATTTTTATATATCACTGCATATCACCATCATCCATATCATCTTGTCTTATTACTATTCTTTCTAATCATCATATTATTTGTATTACCAACGCTTATTGCATTTCATGATATTTTGTATTATTTCGCTTATTGCTTTATTATAATATTTTGTATTATTTCGCTTATTGCTTTATATCATTTCATTGGCTTATTTCCATGTGTTTCATGTTCATATTCTTATATTGACACATTTATATATATGTTATGTGCAAATGCTTAATGTCTAACGCATTCTCATGTTAATATTTCTATAAACATAACCAGTGCATATATTCGGGTTTCAAGCTAATAAACCTCTTTGCTTAAATCACGCTTCGAACTATTGTGTATATTCTTCGGGTACAAAAACCCCCAAAACCAAAACAAATTGCAGCAACAGCTGATCTCGGTTCGCGAACGCGAAAGTGCTTGCAGTGTTTACCAACGTTCTTTTGCACGGGCCGTGTACAGCCGTATGCTTAGACGGATATCGCGGAAGCATAGCGTGTAACTTCTTATGTGAATGCAACGTTAAATCCAATTACCGGGCCAAACCAAAACAAGTGCTCTAACGGGTGTTCCCCGGATACCATTCGCCATTAAACTTCCCTGGTCGATCAGTGTGCTGGATGCAAGATTCGCGCCTGACCTCCTTCCACCCTCAGTGTGACGGATTTAAGATTCGCGCCTAAAAGCTACCAACCCCAGTGTGTAGGATTTCACATTCTCGCCTGACTTTCTCCCCACATAGTCATCGTTCCCTAAAGACCTCCACCCGGGACGTGACATTATTATTATTATTATTATATTTTTTCTTTTTACATTGTATTTTGATATCCTATTTGTATAGAGAGAACTAAAACATGTTGAGAATAGTGCGATTTATTTAGAGATAAAGAATTGAGGCGATACAATAGATACGTAACAGTTTCGGCGAATATAGTCGAGTTATTTACTGTTCTGTGTAACTGAGCACTCGGGTTGGTCACGAGAGCGTGAGTGTGTATGAATTTATACGAGGTGTAGTGGGAAGAGTATGTATGTATGATGTCGCGTAAAGTAAATAAGAAGTCCATCAGCTGTTCGAGAATGTTCAAGTTGTCTTGCGATTGATGTGAAGAAGAGAAAAAGAGAAAAAGAGAAGGAAAGAGATTGATAGAGGGAGTGAGAGAGAGGGGGAGAGGGAGAGGGAGAGGGAGAGGGAGAGGGAGAGAGAAAGGGGGGAGAGAGGGGGAGAGGGCGTGAGAGGGGGGAGAGGGAGAGAGGGAGAGAGGGGGGAGAGAGGGGGAGAGAGAATGAGAGAGAGGGGGAGAGAGGGAGGAGAGAGGGGGAGAGGGAGAGAGAGGGAGGGAGAGAGGGAGAGAGAGACAGTGAGAGAGCGAGAGAGAGAGTGATGATTCTGCCGAGACACTATTTATATTCTCCATTTATATTTTTTCTTTTTATATTTCTATTTTTTAATTAATGGAACAATATATAATCATTTTACATATATTACAATCTATTTACTTGTCTGTCTGCCTCCTTCACACCTCACCAATTTCTATCGACTCTGCATAATTCTTTCTATGATTCTCGCCTCCAATTATAAAGACGACACTATATAAGAAGTCTTTGTATTTCGAACTGAATACAGTATCATTTTTATTTAATCTTAAGCCATGTATAAGCTATGTGTATCCGCGTCTGCATCAAACTGCAGAAGATGTGAGGAAAAACTTTAAAACTTTTGTTAACGTGTTGTAACAGAGCGATGCTGCCTGCGATACATTAGATACGCGTCCTGCTGCTAAAATCATACGTGATGGCGAATATTACGACGAGGATTATCTTATAGATTGCGAACTGGTAGCATGTGCCATCGATGATATTCTAGCTAATGCTCGTAGGAAAAAAAAATGTTAAATTATATTACATTTCTATTTATATTTTTATATTCTTTTAATTTTAAATAAATCTCTTAATCATATTATTTCTCTGCGTTGGAGAAAGAAATTTCAGCTGACGCCGCATAATTCTAAGATTCGGCGCTTCCAGAGGTATTATATTACATTCAACACGTGTCTTGACTTTTATCTTTGAGGGTGGGACTCAAGTTACATGTAATCGCGCGATACGCTGCGACGTTAAATCGGAACGCTTCAGAATACTGTTTAGATTTAGAATGCTTGCTACATAATGGTTTGGTAGATCGCTGGTTAAAAATTTTAGAATATCTGCAATTGTACCGCTATGTAGTGCTGTCTCTCTCCCTCCTCCGAATTTAGATTTATAACGAAGTATTGCTCTCTCTTTCCGTCCCGAAGACGTGGTTCGTAAAAGAAAAGAACGTCGATCTTTCCCGATCTTTCCCGACATCGTCCGAAACAATTTCGGATAAAATATAAATTATTAAACAATTTCTACTGCATATTGGTTTGGAAAAAATTTTCGGGGGCCGTCCCCTCCCTGGGTTAGGTCTGAAAAAATTTTCGGGGTGGGTCAAGGTCTGAAAAAGACTTTTCGGGGGTCATTCCCTCCCTCTGAAAAATTTCGAGGACGGTGGGTCAGGTCTCCGCGGCGGCTCGGCCCGGACTGATCCCCTCCACGGTTGCGGCTTCCCCCACTCCGCGGCTCGTGCGCGCGCAACCGCTCTTCCACTCCCCGCAGGCCCCGCGCCCAGGTTTCCCTCTGCCGCGCTCCCCCGCGCGCCCTCACTTACCCCCGCCCCCGCGCTCCCCTCAGAGGACCTGCGTTAGAACTGTCCTAGCCTTACTACTTAAGTTAATAGAGACCTGAAATATGTGTAGACCAAATTATTGCTACGAAGCCAAACAGGTTAAGTGCCCGTGGAAATGAGGTTAGCATAATTAGCTATTAAAAGGAACAATTATGCAGTTAAATATAAAATCGTGTTAGTGGAGAGTATTATAATTGTGGAAAATTTTCTCACCACCCTACGGGTATTTACCATGGTGTTTTACCTTCTTTTTTTTATTATAATGGGTTAACTTACATAAAATATGTTTATCACCTATTATGGCTTACATTATTGCATATACATGGATAAATGAGGTTCTGACTTCTTCAGCGGAAACAGAAAGGACCTCTCTTTGTAAGTGATTAAAATATACATCACCTACAGTTTTACCGTTATCATCCACAATTAATAATCGACATATATTGCAATTTAATTTTTTAGAATGGGACCCATAACTGGATATGTAAATTTAAATGGAACCATCTACAACCGGAAGAATATTTTGTTGGTGTCCAATTTTTACAAGGTATAGCAACCATTTATTTTTTCGGTAATTCCTCATCTTTGAGGAATAAAAATATAGAATTATAATTATTATCTTTTAAAGTACCCTTATAATTTCCCTTACAATTTTTGGCAGGAAGACATGAATTCAGTATGGTAGAAGAAACGGAAGGAAGAGTAAAAATAAGCGACGTAGAGGAATGTCAACTATGCAACATGGGAAGAAGGGAGACTCTAAAGCATGTTCTGTCTGTATGTCCCCAATATCAACAAAGGCATGCACAAAAAGTTAGGGAAAAAGAGTTCCCTGAAGTATTAAATATTAGGAACATCGAGGAAGCAAAGAATATGTTTTATTTTGTATAGACAGTAAAAAAAATAAGTAAAATAGCACTAATTGAAATGTAATAAGAGTATAAATAATATATAAAGTATAGATGTTAGGCTTAAGTATAATGTAACACAGATAAAAGTAAGGATGTAGATGTGAGAACCAAACAATCTCCTTTGTAATAGGCTGTGAGCCTGTAGTACAAATAATCATTATTATTATTATTATTATTAATTTTACTTGCTATTAATTTCCCTTATTATTATTATTAATTTCCCTTAATGAATACGTGAAATTTGTAAAAAAATTTATGTAAAACAGTCCAAAAATGCTACAGATTGTATTAAATAAATGTGCTACACACAAAAATAAAGATCTGTAGGGTTAATATAAATAAATAAAACACCTGGATTATTGCTCCGTTTCTGATATTTAGAGGACTTCAGTACTACATTAATATAAACATTTAAAAGAAAACGGGAAACCGAAAGGCCGGTAGAGGGAGACTGTGTAACAGGGAGGCCGGTGAGAGGCTGATACGGTAGGTATATATATACACACACACACACACACATATATATCGAAGCCGGACTCTCGCGGTGTTGCCATTTTGCCTTCAGCACGACTAGAGTCGGCTGTGGCACTTCTCATATATTTCTGTTTTGTTGCGGTTTCCGCTAGTGTAAATATATGTGATTGCGTGAAGTTAGCTATAAGACATAGAGATATCGAGGTTTGATGTAGAGCGTAATTTAAAATCCTTTTGTGTTGAAAGCAGTGATGCCAGAATCGTGGTGTTATGAGTTGGGAAAACTAAAGGGTTTTCACTTTTGAATCTTCTTTATTATTTTGACACAAATAGTATATTCGACTTTGGATCGTACAGAGGTGACAAAGAGTACACGCGCAAACTTATGGAGATCGACTGACGCCTTGAGGCGGAGGTCCTGCGTTTTTATCCCCTGTTGGAACAAGGGATTCGGCGTGGCCCACGTGACCAGGAAAACTAGGGGGTCCTGGCTTTTCCTGGAAAGCAGAAAACACATGCAGGCCACCTTACACCAACCGGCCGCTGCACATGCTTAACTCCAGGGGTACGTTAAAGCGTGAAGCGGTCGGCGTCGCATGACGACTGCGTTCGGGTAAGTCGAGAGGTGTTACCTGATGACCGTTTCGGGTAGTTTCGGACAGTGTCACATAACACCCCCCGACCTAGACAAAACCCAGTCGTTTTTTAAATTAAGAATGGGTTTTACTATGGATCGTCGACTGTGGTGAAATAGCGCTTCGGTTTGTATGTAACGCGGAAGGGAGCAATATTGTACGGAGGTGATGACCCTTCGAAGGTTACCTTGCGAGGTACTACCGTCTCTTGTATTACAAGGGACCTTCCCGCACGCGGTGTACCTGCGGTGTTTCCTCGAGAGCCGACTTGATTGACACTTTTCCGGTTGAAGCAGTTGTTGTAGGCAATGGCACACGGTTTAGTAGCACTGCAGCTAATTAACCGGTGTATTTTGAATTTAACTATGATGTACAAAATCAAGATCGTGGCTAACGCTGCTAGAGAATATTTTATGAACATCGATCGAGATTCGGCCTCGGTTGCGGATCGGAAGTGTGTACTGATTTCGCTGGCTTCTCGACGGATGGACTCTAGGCTTTTACTGGCGGCCATTAATTCTAATGTGTTTGTGTGTATTCCTCGAAATTCAGGAATGTGGGCTAATTTTAAACTATCGTTTAAACTACTAATGTTAAAATTCGCAAGTCCGAAATCACTGGAGGACGGCTCGGTTTCGATCAGATCAGCTGCGTATAGTGTAGCGGTTGTAGTGATACCGACACATCCTTTGTTAAACTTAATTTTCTGCGTACCCCCTAAAGCTACCGTTTTATGGGTTCCATCAGGGCAATTTATGGAAATCCATTCTCTTCCGGATTCTAATTGTATCCAAACATTATTCGTAACACGTACTACGGTGACCGGACAGAGTTTTGCAGCTGGTTTGACGAGAGTTTTGGTCGCAATACGTAGGCAAGGATCTTGAACTACCGTACTGTACTTCGGAACGTGTCTCTGACATAATCGCTTATTATCGTGCTTGATGCATGCATCTAATTCTAGCTTGCTGCTTGGCATAAAAGAGTGAGTTTGTGCTTCTAGTATTATATAATTATACTCCAGGGCAATGAATTGTAAAGTTCCCTTATCCCTTAGTTCGTCGGTAGGCAATGCGACTAAATGGTATGCTCTGAATTTGCTCTCTTCTATAACTGGAATAAGTACTTCGAAGCACAACCTCTTTCCTTTTAAGATAACTATATTACTTTTACTATAACGCAGATACAAGTAGGCGTGTTCCTCATCAACTGGGAACATCATCCTATTTTCTCCATATGCAGTAGCGATATGTTTTAGTATTGTTAGCAATGGGTCAATCCTTATAACTTGTGGATGCACGTGACCGTTTTGAGCTTGAAGAATTATAGACTCTACCAAATTAATCCTGTCGCTTAAAGAGCTCATTAACAAGTCGTATTGCATCAGAATGTGCGTAAATCGAAATCCGAGTTCTACTGTCTTTGTGTTATTTTGCATTACTAAAAGAATTTCGGTTAGTCGTTTGTTCACTTGTTCCTCTATTTCGTTTACGCGATTAATGCTGGCATCTACAATACTAGTTTCATTCTTGATTAACTGTGTTGTGCGTTGGTTATCTTTGTATAATTTATCGATTTCGTTATTGTAGTACTGGGCATCGGAGTCGGACATTGTACCGAATAGTATCTTTGAAATATCGCCGATAAAATTAAATACACCTCTTTTATTTCTAATGGGCTCGTTTAATCCTAAGCTATGGAAAAGCGTTTGTTCCCTCGATTTTAACTCTAAGTAGATACTAATAGATATTACGTAACGTTCTTACAAGTAGCAGGTTAACTTGAAGATTTTCGGCTTCCGCATTCATTTTCTGTTTGCCGCGAAGTATTGCTTCTGACATCAGTGTTATCTCGTTCAGATTATGGCAGATAACGGCTTTCCATTGTTTGTGGTACATCCTGGTTTCCCCCATGTCGTCGAAAGAGGTTCGGTAGTTCATCAAACTGGGTCACCTCGTAGCTACCTGCACAGCTCCCGATAGGCATCCTAGCTACTAGAGTCATCCTGGAAAATATTTTTTGATACATTAGCGTACTTAAGTCGGTTCAAATGAACGACCTCATCCTTGTTTTTTAGTCGGATTTTCGCATTTACATCGTTGATTATTTCTAAAATTTCGTATGGTCCGTTGTATGGGAAGTGAAGAGCACTCTTCTTATTCTTGTCTTCGCTCTTGATCCAGACGTAATCTCCCACTTGAAGGTTTTGACCTTTTACCGTCTTGTCGTGTCTGTTTTTAGCTGTTTCTTTGGCCTTGTCTATTGCACTTCCTGCCTTCTCCCAGAGGTTCTGAAGAATTTCATTCAGTTCCACCAGATATTCGTCGTAGGTGATTCCTGTTGGTACTGCGTATTGACTGAGGTAGTTTGGTGTTCTTCCAAACACCAATTCGTGCGGTGTGTACCCTGTAGATGTGTGTTCCGTTGAATTGTAGACCATTACTCCGAAAGGTAGGATGTCATCCCAGTCTTCTTCATTCATGTCAATTTGATTCTTCAGGTATTCCTTTATGACTGCGTAGCTGCGTTCTAGGCTTTCATTACTTTCCGGATGGAACGCTGTAGTTTCTATTTTCCTAATATCAAATAATTCACAAAGTTCCTTCATGACATTTGACGTAAAGTTGTTACCTCGGTCAGACAGTATTACTTTTGGTATGCCGAACATGGAGAAATAGGAACTTGCTAGAATCTTTATTACTGTTTTCGCGGTCTGGTCTTTTAGCGGATATGCCTGTATAAATTTTGTTAATTGGTCTTGCAACATTAATATATATTTATTGCCTTTAAATGACTCTTGTAATGGTCCAACGATGTCAATAACAAACTTGTCGTTGAACCCCTTTGGTGTATCGATGATTTTCATGGGTACTTTCCTTGGATGTCGGTCGATCTTCCGTTGTTGACACCTTGTGCATTCCAACACGTACTTCCTAAAATCCTGGTAACAGTTGTCCCAATAATACCTACTTAGGATCTTCGCAGTGGTCTTTTGGACGCCCAGATGTCCTCCAGCCAAACTCTCATGGTTCTCTTCCAGTATTTTCTGATTCTCGTCTGCGTTTTCGGGTGTGAGGTATGGATGTGTATTCAGTTCCACTTCCATTAGGGGGTCGTTGAACAACTTCGTTAGTGTTTCCTTTATCTCCTTCCTTGTGATTGACGCTAGACTCTCGAGCTTGATGTAATCAATACCTATTCTATTGATTCCTTCAGCGACAAGGATGTTTAACAATTCTTCTAGTAGCCTGTTCAGGAAATCCTTATCGAACCTTGTTGCTTCAGCGCACACGGCTATGGGTTTCTTGCTGTCCTCTGCATCCTCAACTATGTGCAGTTGTAAGTTGTTTCCCCTCCTAAAATTTACTGGAAACGAATCTTCGGAGGGTTCGCTTACGAATTTTAAGTGCTTCCACCAACCTGGTTTATTTATTTGCGTGATTAAAACTGGATTACGACTTAGAGCGTCTGCGTTACAATTCAGACTACCCTTCTTATATAGTATCTCGTACTCGTACTCTTCCAGAGCTATTCGCCATCTCATTAGTCGTGAATTCGGATCCTTTAGATTAAACAACCATTTTAACGGTTGGTGATCAGTTAAAATTATAAATTTCTTACCATATAGATACGGGCGGAAGTGTTTCACGCCCCACACTATTGCGAGGAGCTCTTTCTCGGTGGTGCTGTAGTTGGGTTCTGCTGAGTTTAGAGTCCTGCTGGCGCATGCTATTAGTCGCTCTTGTGTTCCGTCCTTTTGTGCTAATATGGCTCCTAGTGCATCATTGCTTGCGTCGGTTGATAGAATAAATTCTTGATTCATATCTGGAAACTTTAGGACGTTATCGCTGCAGAGCTCTTCTTTTAAAATGGTAAAACTTTTATCCTCTTTGGTGCTCCATTGGAATTCTCGGTCTTTCTTTAATAGCTCGGTCAATGGTTTTGCCTTGGAACTAAAGGTCTTGATGAAACGTCTGTAATAGCCTGCAAGCCCTAGAAATTGTTTAACGTTTTTTACATTCTTGGGTGTTGGAAATTCGTTAACGGCTCTAATTTTTTCTGGATTCAGTTTGACTTCGTGTTCCGTTATTATGTGTCCCAGGTATGCGAGTCCTGGCTTTAGATACTCGCACTTGTCTGGTTGCAACTTTAACCCAGTTTCTCATTGTGTTGTTTAAGCGTTTCCCCGAATTCAACGATGTCATCCAAATAGACAAAGCATACATTACCAATCAGTCCTCATAGAGCTTTATCCATCACTCTTTGGAACGTAGCCGGTGCATTTTTTAACCCGAACGGCATCCTACTGTACTCGAAGTGTCCTCGAGGCGTCGAAAATGCCGTCTTCTTCTTGTCTTGTTCGGCCATTGATATCTGATGAAATCCGCTGGCAAGATCGAATGCGCTGAAATACCTAGCTCGGCCTAACTGGTCTAAAATCTCTTCAATGTTTGGAAGAGGGTATGCATCGTGAGGTGTTTTCTGGTTTAACTGCCTAAAGTCGACAACGACTCTCCATTTCTTCTTACCGCTTACGTCGTCTTTCTTCGGCACTACCCATAAAGGGGAATTGTATGGGGATTGGGATTCACGAATTATGCCCTTCTCTAGCATCTCCATTACCTGACGAGAGATTTCTTCCTGATGTGTAGGTGGGTAACGGAACTGTTTTACGTACACGGGTTGGTCGTCTGTTGTTTCAATTCGATGTCTTGTTAGGTTCGTTTCTGGTAGCCCATCTCCTGGTAGGACAAAGATATCTTGGTGTTGATCGATGATTTCCCAAAGCCCTTCGCGATCCTGCTCCTTTTGTATGTGCTGGAGTCTAGTGTTTTCCTGTAGAAGTTGGCTTCGCTCTTTCAAATACGACATTTCCGTTTGCTTTTTTGCTTGAATCTGAAAAATGATCTTCCTTGCGGGATAATCAATTACCGCGTTCTCCTTAAGTAGGAACGGCATTCCTATTATGCCATCTTCCTCTATAGGGAATGAATCTGGTACGATTGCGAAGGATTTTCATAAATATCGATTCCCGCTTCTCTTCCTGAAACGATTGGATCACCTGATATGCCGATTATTTCTAGCCTGTTCTTACGTGTCGGTAATCCTTTTGCTGCTGATTCCTTGATTACATTTATTGAAGCTCCGGTGTCGATGAGGAAGCTTCCTGGTCGTTTTGCCATTCGTAAGTCAATGACTGCTCCGTCGGATTCTGGTGTTGTGTTGAGTCTAAATATTTTAGATTGGGCGGTTTGGGTGGCCCTGTGTTGTGAAAATTTTGACGCGGCTTTGGGCAATTACGTGCCAAGTGCCCCGTTCCCTGGCAATTATAACATTTAAATTCGGATGATGTTGGTTCTCTCCTAGCTATAGGTTGCTGTGGTTTGGGAGTACGTGTGGGAGTTTTATTACTTTCTGTTCTCCGAGTAAATCCTAAATTCCGATACATTTCTTTTTCTATCTGCGCTTCATTTTCGACTTCTATTGCTATTTCCCGGGCTTCTCGTAGTGTCTCCGGACGTTGAGCTTTTACCTGAAGTCGGATATCCGGGTCTATATTTCTAATGAACTGAACAGCTGCGTTCTCGTCGTCATGCTCTATCAGAACAGCCTTTTTGTTTTCGGAGTACCTGTTATTATTCGTAACAGCTCGGCGCACGTCTTGGTGCAGGAGATTAAATCTTTTTACGTATTTAATCATAGGTTCTCGGTTCTGCCGACATTGTTGTCTTTCTAGGACAGCTAGATCGTATCCTTTTACCCTACCGAACTCTCGTCTTAGCGCGTGTGACAATTCCGAAACTGTACGCGTTGGGTATCCATCTATCGCGAGCTTCGCTTCTCGAACAAATCTTTTTGCAACTATCAGTTGGACAAAAAGATTTTCCGGAGGTTTTATTGTATCGTATAGACTAACAATTTCCTTTAAGAATGTCTCTACCGCCATATTCGTGCCATCGAACTCCGATACTACTTCTAAATTGTCGCGTATCTTTCGCGTCATGCGAGCGGACGAGGTCACGTACCTCGATATGGTGGACTCGTCGTCGCTCGAAATTTCTGGCGTTTCTGAACGCGGTGGTGCCGATGGTTCTTTGGGGTTTCTCCGCACTTGCGCACCGGGCGAACCCGCTTCCTTAAAATCGAGTCTTTCACGTTCTAATTCTTCTAACCGAGCTCTTAATGCTTCAATGATCTCGTCGCGATCGTCTTTAGCGGACTTCTCGGTTTTAACAGACATTTTTGCGACCTTAGAAGCTAACTCTTGATCTGTGCTATCTTCGGTGACGGAAATCTCAGTTACTTCTTCAGAAGTATTACTCGAACTCAAATGGACAGTCGATTTACGATAGGACGAAAGGAACATGCCACTCTCTACTTACAGAAGTATGACCCTCTTGTCCATCCTGATGTTTGGTCTGGTGCGTGCCTCTTTGGCTTCGTGCCGGTAGTCCTTCTCGATCAAGGCGGTCCGTAGCGCTTGTCTTCTCTGTAGTAATCCCACCGCTGCCACCAATTTTTCTTTGTTATGAGTTGGGAAAACTAAAGGGTTTTCACTTTTAAATCTTCTTTATTATTTTGACACAAATAGTATATTCGACTTTGGATCGTACAGAGGCGACAAAGAGTACACGCGCAAACTTGTGGAGATCGACTGACGCCTTGAGGCGGAGGTCCTGCGTTTTTATCCCCTGTTGGAACAAGGGATTCGGCGTGGCTCACGTGACCAGGAAAACTAGGGGGTCCTGGCTTTTCCTGGAAAGGAGAAAACACATGCAGGCCACCTTACACCAACCGGCCGCTGCACATGCTTAACTCCAGGGGTACATTAAAGCGTGAAGCGGTCGGCGTCGCATGACGACTGCGCTCGGATAAGTCGAGAGGTGTTACCCGATGACCGTTTCGGATAGTTTCGGACAGTGTCACATAACAGTGGGACGCGGGACCAAACGGTTACCCCCACTATAACCTACCGCCGTCTCCCACTATGGCCTACTGTCGTCCCTCACTTTCTTCCCATCGCACTGCATTCAAGCATATTTTTACTCTTGTCCGTGTGAGCTGCCTGTTGGGCTACCGAGCACACGGACAGGGGTAGGGATATGCGATGGGAAGAAAATGGGGGACGACGGTAGGCCATAGTGGGAGACGACGGTAGATCATAGTGGGGGTAAGTGTTCGGTCCCGCGACTCACGATTCTGGCATCACTGGTTGAAAGATAGATATATTATAATTAGATCCGAAACGAACGGCACATCTGGAAGGTCTTAAGCAAGTTTGAAACGGGGGACTAGGAAGAATTTATTGTCAGGACTCATAAACACATAGAGCGCGTTGTGCCCTTCGAGGGTTTTCCTTGCCAGTTTTTCAAACGTGCTCGTACAATATTAGTAGCTGATACCTGAACTCAGAAGGCATACGAGAGCCTGGGATTGCATTCAGTAATTTTAAAATAGCTTAACTTTTCCTTCTACATCTGCGTGTCAAATTTCGTTGAGCGGGCAGCTGCACGTCTCGTAAAACCACTTAAAACTCCGTCCTCTGTTAGGGTAAAAACTTAGGTCGGGAGAGGCTTGCCTACCTGTTACATACGTATGTACTGTACGTAGCCCATAGGCTATATAAACTATGTAATCGGGAAGCGTGCCTCGACCACCAGCCGTGAGTGGAGGGAAGTGCGAAGGAAGGGCCAAGGACGGAGAGATGGCCGAATGACAACCCACTGACGAAGCTTGAGGGATAACACCACCTTGATTGGGCGAAGGGATCCGAGGAGGGAGTCGGAAGGACACGTCGAAATTAGAGGAGTAGAGCGCTCGGAGGTGACAAGCGAGGAGCTAATTTGTAAGAAGTCAGATCGAACTTGTTAGCAGAACAGTCATCGTCGAGCTAATAATTAAAATACAAACATAGAATTTATTCAGAAGTGTTTCATTTTATCTTCTTACCATCATTGAAATTCCCGCGCAAACTCGCGAGCTGAGTGCGTCAGCGCTCTACGGGCACGGACTCACCTGCTTAAAGAAATCCCCACAAATCGCGCAACAGTTGGCGAAATCAGCACCCACTGGTGGATTGTGCCGCCCACTAAATCATGAAAAGCAGCAAAATTGAATCCTGGAATTATGGTACTGGTTACAAGAGAACATATGGAATCCACACACGCCGATTTTAATGTGATTTTTGTAAGAAGTTATTCTCAAAATATTTTTCTGAGAACTACTTCATACAAAATCCCCATTAAAATCGCCGTATGCGGGTTCCACATATTCCCTTGTTTGTTAATTTCATTAAAAATTGGAAATAAATAAGTGAAATGCAATTTTCATTTTGATTTTTAGTCTTTATTTTAGTCTAGATTCGTCGTAATCTACCTATGGTATTAGCATCGACGAAGTATAGAATAGACCTATCACCTTATGGGACTTCGTGTCACCACCCAAACTGTATTACCGATCCATAACTCGAGGACTGAATTTAGCGGCCTCTGCTCATGAACAGCGTCCAACTTAGGAACTACTCTGAAATGTGTTGAAATGCTGAAAGGTGTGCGTGATTGTATACGTGTGACTTGTTTAGAGTGAGAGTTTGACAGAGGACAGGCTTTTGTTACGCTACGCTTTGGCTCGGTTTGTCAGCGACTCACGAGGATTCGCGTGGATTTTTCTCCGAAAATCTATTTCGGTGATCTCTTCTTGAAAGCTTATACAAGCTATAAATTGCAAGATGACATTGATTGTTAGTACTTTACGTGTAGTGGAACACTTAACTAACATTTTCGCGAGTCGTATGTTGAAAAATATTAAAAATTGACGCTGTTACTGACATTCCCACAAATCTCTGCACTCCGCGCATGTCTAAATAGACGGTGCCCATCCTACGACACGTATAAATCATTGAGAACAAGGAATCCAAACGTTTTTTTTAAATTTATATTCGTAGTTTTCGGCACCCGAGGACATTTTGCAATAGTTTATTTATTACTTGGGAACGATAGATTAGTAGTTAAAACTCTACGTTTCGTTACAAATTGATTGGCCCTTTCCTTATTAACTATTGTATGGATTTAAAAATTGTAAAGAACATCTCCGATGTAAGTACCCGAGCGTATCGCTTGCGTTAAGGTCTGTTTTCATTATTCCTAGATATGTACATATGAGAAAACAGTAATGGTATTTTTTAAAGCACAAGTAAAAAAACAGGTCCTGTTTTACGGACGTCGCGACTCGCGTGTGAGATAAAATGGGAGGGAAACGGCACGGAGGTCCATTACGCGACAAACGATCATTCTGGCAGCGGCAACAAAGTATAATACTACATTGTCTTCTTGCATTCTCCGTGCGTCTGATTTTCGCATGTCGATGTCGGTCCACGGACAAGCTAGGCTTCTAGATTTTACTTTCTTCTACAAATTCTGCAAAAGCCGTAATCAGTAGCTAAAAGCGGAAAACATGTACGTACACATGCTAAGCTAATCATAAGGTGAAATTTTTACATTCTCTGTTTCGGCTCGATTCGAGCATTTACGGCATATTAGTGAGATTTTTTTAATAAAAGGAAAATCAAATACGACGTGATTCGGGCAAGTAGGTATGTACATATGTAAAGTTGCTATACGTCCTGTATATACGGGACTGTCCCGTATTTCACTGTTCCCGTGAAATATTTTACAGAGTAAAATAAACCATTACCTACCCACTTTTTTCATGTTTTATTTAATTAGCATTTAAATGTTCCGTATCAAAGCTTGACATTTATGGCAACCCTAAAAATAAATCACTACCTACCCACTTTTTTCATATTTTATTTGTTTAGCATTTAAACAAAATAAAAAATGGTAAAGATTCGTTAAGAGCAAACGCCTGATTTAGCGAGCTCTGCTTGCAAGACATTTCAAGTCGCATTGATTTTTGCCTTCAGGTGTATCGCGTTTCTCGGAACGGCGTCTGTTTAAAAAAAAAGACGAACTTTTCGATGGCCTTGACCTCAACAATCGATGAGAAAAAGGCCGCACATCTACTGAACGTTCGCTATCGTATTATTTTCTGGATTTTAAAAAAATATGTTATTATTTTTCCTCTTTCTGCACCAATTTTTTGCCGTACCTTCCTCATACCAAACTGCGTCGTAATTGGTTTCATTTTAGTAGACAAATCTGACATACAATACAGATGTTTGCATAATGATAAAAATATTGAAAAATTATTTTTCCATTAGAGGATACTGCATATTAATGGCCCTGTATTCCTTCCAAGCGCCTTCTGAACAATTTTAGAAATCTATGTGAACCTGATATCTATGTTTCCATATTTAAAAAAGTGATAGGAACTAGAGGAAATGCTGTATTGCGTTGTCTCAAGCGTAAATGTTGTAAAACGTTTATAAGACCGACTCGAAAAATCCGATCTTACCATATTTTATGGAAGAAAGAAAGTCAGAAAAGCATGTATTTAGCCGCGTAATATAACATTTTTAATAGTTTTTTTAGCAGGTTAGTCAATTGAATGTCAGGGTGGCTTAAAGTAATTATTTAAACATTTAAAGACAGTTCTTCTAAAGAAATATAAAAGAAATAATTACGGCTACAGTCCCTAGTAATAATCCCACTAAATATAAAGAATTTAATGAAATTTAATGAACTTTTTTTCCCGCTTGGGACCGCAAGTCAAATTTTCCGCGTACCCAAGCTCAGAAATATCATTCCAACTACCACTAATGTAGGGTGGGGAAAGTTCCCCTTTCATGCGGCCGCCCAGGCTAGGGAAAATGCGCAGGCTGGATGCGCGTGATTATTATGTACCCTCCTCCTCGAAGTGACAGAAAATATAACCTATATGCTATATGACAATAAATGTTTATTGGCTATTTCGTTCCTTTACGCTACATTTGTGAACTTTTTATAACTTAACATCCTTCCAAAATATCGTTGTTACGCCGCAACGGTATATTTATGAAATTGGGTATAGCATATAGGTTATAATTTCTGTCACTTTGAGGTAGAGGTGTGACTATCGAAATGTTATCGATATTTCGATATATCGATAATATGGTTAAGATATCGTTGACGCGAATAGACCCAGATAGCACACGACTTATAGACGACGTGTGCTACCTGGGAAATCAGCTGAGGTATACACGAAAAAAGGTCAGCAGCGTAGAAAGCGTTGCTGGGCTCATACACGACGCTATCCAGCACCGAAAAACACCGTTGTGAACGGACGAAAATATCGGTGCTGAGCCCATTCAGTATTTTTCGGTGCTGGACAGCGCCGTGAATTCAAATACAAACCAATAGATTCTCATTGACTTTATTATACAAATAATGCGTTGCATTCTATGCGAAAAAAGGTCTGCACCGTTGGCAACGGTGCTCGAAAAGTGAGCACCGTAAAAACCGGTGCTGGGCCCATTCACGGCGCTATCTAGCACCGAAGAACACCGTTGTGAATGGGCGAAAACATCGGTGCTGAGCCGCTGAGTATCGAAAGCGATATCTTTAAAAGTATGAATATGTATCGTTGCTTTACAATGTCTTTAAAATTGTTATTTGCATCGTTGCTGCAACAAAGTGTGTTATATTCTACCTCAGCCTCTTCTAGAAGAGGCGAATAGATCTATTCGTCTTAACGATATCTTAACGATATTGTCGATATATTGTTAAATATCAATAAGATATCGATAATCTATCAATAATCGATACTCACAGCTCTAATCAAGCATAGAAATCTGTAAACATGAAAATTGATGCTAAAATCAAGTAGAGTCTAATAAAAGGCATGAATTTGGCAAACATAAACAAATTAAGCTAAAACTTATTATTTCGATGAAATGTACTAAAAAAATGACGTTATGAATAGGAAATTTTGATTTCTTAACCACGAATAATTACACTCATCGACTTCATAAATATATCGTTGAGGCGTAATAATAATATTTTGGAAGGATGTTAAGTCATAAAAAGTTCACAAATGTAGCCCAAAAGAACGAAATATCCAATAAACATTTATTATCCTGTAGCATATAGGTTAAGTATATTTTCTGTCACTTCGAGGACAGAAAATCCACTCTTCGAAGTGACCGAAAATATAACCTAACTAAGAGACTGTACAAATGTTTATTACGTGGTTGTATTTATATAATATTTCTAATCGAAATTTATGGAAATAAGTGCAAATTATGCTTCTATCAAAATGTATTAGTAAACGGAATTATGCAACATGTTTCTTGAAATTAGTCTTAACGTTCATGCCGTTTTAGATTTTAAACGTTTCCGATAAGATTTAATTTCAATTCCTGCCACTCGTAGCATTGTAATCTTATTTTAGACTGAATCGATAACGTTGGGTGTGACACAAGAATGGCAAGGGGGCTCGCGAGCCCCCCGAGCGTGTGACACAAAATTACATTCCGTGATAGGTCTATTCTATACCTGGTCTGTGGTATTAGTGACATTTCGTCAAATATTAGTAAGCATAATTTATCTATTGGTTTCAATTTTTGCGCGATTTTCTTTAAACTAGAAATTACACATGGGTTTATCCCGCTTTCAAGTGGTACCATTTGCAACAGCATGTTAATAATTAAATTTGTATATTTTATTATGTCCAAATTCATTAATCATATACTACATATTGATGACTTAATGCACAAATATTGTATGTCCACTTTTAGTGTTTTTGATAAAAATAATTAACGCGGCGTCAATAATTGTAGGGTTCAATTACTTATTTTTGTTGAATGTGAGGTTATGAAAAACTGAACACTGCCAGCACCGAAAAACAAGAGCAGATATCTTTGTATTAATTTTGTATATTGTTCCTATATACAAGATGCTTTTATCGTCGACACACCGACTGCACTTATTTTATAATCGATGATAACGGATGAAAAATTATATTTAAAAAACGCATTACTGAGATTACCACCTTTCGAAATAGGAAGAAGGACTAATTTACTTCTACAATATGTGCCACTACTCTAGTCGAGAAATGATAAAAATAAAAAGGTAATTTACTAGAGCAGTTGTTCTGACTTGTGACACGCTGCAACACAAAATAAGGGCGCCAATATTTAAATCTCTTAACAATTTTATTAAAAGTTTATTTCTTACCTCTCAATATGACGCCTTCCTGCACCTTCCTGCGCTGATTATGTTCTATTCCCGCCACAAAATTGTGGGGAGCGCGTTAGCGGTTTCTCTCTCTATCTTCCCCCACCTCTCCGGTATGTGGAGAGTGAGGGACGTTGACTCTGACGACGAGCAAGGGGCGCCATATTGCTCTTGAATTCGTATCCTACCGTGGATTGGACGCCAGCCCAAAAATATACGTTCATGCTCATTGAGCTTAACACGTGTCTTCATTTATCACCACGATCCAGTTAATCTACTTACGGCCGATTTCTTCACCTCCGACTAAATTCCCGATCAGTCAGTCGGCAGTTTGATGCTAGGTGGTAGTTAACTGTCGCGCGTGTTTCTTCGCGCTATTGGATCCTATGGTTAAGTGACTGAAAGGTTTGACGCGGCAACGCCGTAAAAACGGTAAAACGACAAATTCATTATGTACCCTGATAACCATCTGTCTCCAGTCTAACATCAGATTGGTAGCAGGGTCTGGCTCTGGCATGAGAGCGCAGAGTCTGACGTCAGAACCGTAGCAGACGGCAGAATCTGCTGCGTATCTGCTGCCAATCTGACATCAGGCACTGACATCAGGCTCTGCACCTCAGAACGCAGCCAAATGCGGACACAGATGTGACGGTTTTAGGCGTGGCGTTAACGCGAGTTACAGGTTTTCGGGATTGGTTCGAGTGGCGTGCGATAAAGAATTAAAATTCCAGAACAAGAATTTAACTTAATAGTGTTTATTCAAGAAAAACACTTTTAAATGATACATGAAAACGTAAATTAATGCCTTAATTCTAAAGAAATTAAAGAAAATAATTATGTTGCGACACTCGGTCGTTACAAAAAGTAAAGCTGATCGTCTTGGGTTGCGACTCTTGGTCGGTACAAAAGAATACCCGGTTGAACGATCGATTTGGAGTAATGTAACTTAAATAATTAATAGTGACGTTTAGTCGAATGAAAGGAATTAGTTTGTTGATAATGACTCTCGGTCGATAAAGGAATTAGTTTGTGGATAATGACTCTCGGTCGATAAAGGAATTAGTTTGTGGATAATAACTCTCGGTCGATATAGGAATTAGCTTATAAATCTAGGAGATTGAATATGTTTAAGTTGAGAACCGTTTGAGTTGTTTCATTGGTTCATCAGGGGCGGTATTGCCACCTGGAATAGTCTTGTTCCCTCGTCGCTCAGGAGTAATACTACTAACCTGAGAATAATATTTATCAATAACTTAGCTTCAACAACTAAGTGGCCTACAAAGCGGCCTCCAAGGCAGGAACCTCTCGCCAAACTTGGCGGCTGTGGCCTTAGTTTAAGCGATCAGCACAGCCAAGTGTCCTGCAAGGCGGCCTCCAAAGTTGGAGCATTAAATTTATGTTGGAATCGGCTATTAGCCTTAAATGATTCTTGTAAAGACTCGAATGAATTCATGAATCTGAATGACCCTCTCTGGGCTTTCTTGCCCGTATTTATACATATTCGGGGAACTGGGAGCGCACCAATAGGAACGGAGTTCGACTATTACGCGTCAATCATTCTCGTCTCGCTCGATCCGTTCTATAGTCGGCAGTGGTGGGTACGTAAAATACCCGCATGTAGAAAACCAAGTTTTCTACGTGGCTAAAACTGTATAATACCAGACAGAATTTTTCTAAGTTTTCTACCGTTTTCTACAGTTTCATACATGTAATATACCTTGAAAAGTTTAATTTTGCGGGAGCGAACAAAAGTGTGGCAAAAATGGATTTAGGAGGGCGACCGAAGCATTCTTTTTGGAAACAAGGAGAGTTTGAACACCAACGATTACCAAATGGCAAAAATGGTGCTTTGTGTTCAGTTTGCAAAAAGGTATTAGCCAATACTGCGGAACAAAGATTAAAAAATCATAGGTTAGTATTGTATTATTTTATATGTGAAATAAAATGTTTCTTTTTCTGTATTGGAAAAAATTATCTTTGTAGAATTAAAAAAGGAATTATCACTTTTTGTTTCTAATATTTGTATAGTAATATAATTTTTTAGGAAAAACTGCCCATTGAAAAATGCTGCGGTTAACATGTGCAGCGATCAAAATATAAATATTAATTATAATGTATGTGATGAAAATCATAATCATTTGAATGAAACAACCTTAGGAGAAGTACAATCAACCACAGATGTTAATAGGCCAGAAGGTAAATATAACTATTTATGCGGGTTTCTTAGCATTGTATTCTTTAACTGTTGGTTAATACCTTCTCAAGTTTCTTGTATAAATTATTTATCTAATTGTGTAGGATCGGAATTCAGTTCCAAAATTAGAGTTGCCATGCAAACTAGTTCAAACGTTTGGAACAGTATGGAAGCAAGAAAAGGGCCTGAAAATTCCCTAAAAAATTCAACTACATTGAAAGCTAAAAGAAGAAAAAAAAGCAATTCTTTACATATTGATATATTGAATGATGAAGAAATAGTAATAATTAATAGAGGATTGATTCATTATTTAATAACATACAATATAGATTTTAAGTGCATAGAATCCAATTATTTTGATGATTTTATGAAGGCCCTTCGTCCGGGATATACTTTTCCCAATTCTTTAGATTTAACGACAAATATCTTAAATGAAGCCTATGATCACTACAAAAATACGAAATTTGATTTTAATTGCTGTGGAATTTTATTAATTAGCTGCCAAAGAAACTGTAATGAATACATAAGCATGACGTACAATCAGCAAGGAACTTCTACATACTGTGACGTCCCACTATTTTTCGCGCGGTCCTTATTAATGTCTTCCCTACTATCTATAAAATAGCAACTTCTAACCCTTTCCCCAACCTCCGGGTTGTTTGGACGATGTACCTTAGCGGTCCCCATCTCCAGATGATCAAATTTCAAATCCCCTTCCTCTCTTCGGCTTTCGAGGCGCGAACTCCTTCCACGTTTAAACCTTAGACAAGTCCCTCACTAAAAACTCGCTCATCTCGAGACCATGTCTCACCCCCCCCCCCTCCGTTTACGACAAACGTATTCAAACCTCCACTTTTCAAACACCAATCAAAACCCTCCAAACCCATCCAACGGGTGGAGTACCCCTTTTCAAAGCCCCGAAAAGAGCCGCCGAAATACGCAATAACGACACATATTTTACGCATGAATCATCAATACGCGCCGATTACATAACACATATTTTAAGCATGAGTCATCGCGCATACCGCAAATTCCCCGCATACCTGACATTCCATCGCTTTGTATAAATACCAGCGCCGCATGGACCACACACAGTCAGTTAGTTCGGGAACATCCGCTACGCCAGACTCTTTATTCTAAAGTACATTGTATACTATTAGACTTTCGCTTCAGTGCAACGTCCCCAATAGGGTTACCAAACCTTCTACATCACTGTAAGCATTTATCATTTTATCTTATTGTAAAACACTAACGTTATCGTTTTCTATTATTTTCATTTACTTATGCTTATCTATACTTATATCGTTTGATTTTGCTCACGCTTATTGCTTTATGTTATTTCCTTTTGCTTATGCTATTTGCTTTATATTCTTTGCTCACGCTTATTGCTTTAAATTATTTCCTTTTGCTTATGTTATTTGCTTTATATTCTTTGCTCACGCTTATTGCTTTAAATTATTTCCTTTTGCTTATGTTATTTGCTTATATTATCTTCTTTGCTTACGCTTATCGCTTTATATCGTTTCATTGCTTATATTACCGCCTAATTATATTATTGCTTAAGCTTATTGCCTTATGTTAACCTGTTTATAACCAACTCTAACACTTCTTATGTTTATCTTATCTTATGCGTAATATTATTATCATTGATCACCGTTATATAAATGTCTTGTGCTAATGCTTAATGTCCAACGCATTGTTATAATACGTCTACCGCCATTGCTTCAGTAGTGCATGGCTTATTCGCACGCATTCCAATAAATAACGCTTTTGTTTTACCCGACGTTTGAATTCTTGTAATATTCCTTCGACTACCTAGAATCATTACGAGCCACAGCAACAGCTGATCTCTCTTCGCGAACACCGGGAGTTCTTATCAGTGTTTACAAGCTTACTTTCGCTTAGGGTCCCGCATGTCCAAAGCTACACCTATTGAAAAGAACTACGACGCGTGTCTTTCTATTGCAATGCAGTAGTTAAGCCAATTATAGAGTCATAAATGCAAACCACAAGAATTCTAACGGGTGTCACTCTGGTGAGCGATAACTCCCTAACCATCCCTGGTCGATTTATGCTGCGAAGCTGGCCTTCGTGCTGAACGCCTAAACTCCCCAGAGCTGCGAAACTGGCCTTCGTGTCTGAGCTCCTAAACTCCCCAGAGCTGCGAAGCTGGCCTTCGTGCCTGAATACCATCCACCCCTCAGAGCTGCGAAGCTGGCCTTCGTGGCTGAGCTCCTAAACTCCTCAGAGCTGCGGAGCTGGCCTTCGTGTCTGAGCTCCTAAACACCCCTCAGAGCTGCGAATCTGGCCTTCGTGTCTGAGCTCCTAAACACCCCTCAGAGCTGCGAAACTGGCCTTCGTGCCTGAGCTCCTAAACCCCTCAGAGCTGCGAAGCTGGCCTTCGTGCCTGAGCTCCTAAACTCCCCAGAGCTGCGAAGCTGGCCTTCGTGCTCAACCTCCCAATATTCCCCAACTTTGTCACAGCCCTAACTTCCGCCACCCAGGACGTGACAATACATTGATGCTTGCGATAGTTTGAGAAGTTTAGAAACATTTATTACAAAATCTATTGAAATAACCAAGCAAAAGTACAATGTCGATATTTATGCAGTTGTTTCAAACATAGACAATTATTTCAATTTACCAGTGATTGTAGAAGGTTCAGATGATAGGAAATACTGGTATTTTAATTGCATCACCAAAAATATAAACTCAATAACCAAATCAATATCAGCCAACTGTGAACATAACGTAAATAAAATTATAACGACATTTTCAATAGTAGATGAGTAGGAACAAATTTTGAAGCATGACGGTACAAAAATGACAATCATTACTGATGATAATTACAACAATACTTTTAATGCACTTATACCTTGCTGCCAAAATTTGAAAATCTTGCGGAATCTAGTAGCCGATAATAAATACAAGTGCGATCAGGAGACACTGCAGTTCTTATTTGATTCAAATTTTGAAGCGAAGCTAAATAGTAGTATAAGTATACTAAAAGCAATTAATAAACAATCACATATACAAAATAAAGTGGAGTACAGCATTGCGGATGCAGTAGAAGATTGGATACAATTGGAATTAGATTGTACAAATGAATCACATAAGATTTTAATAAATGACCAATTAAAATTAATATTAAATTCAGTATCATTAGCAGCAAATTATTTACATCCAACTTATAGGGGACAAAAATTAAAATTCTTAAACAATAAATATGTACAAATTGTAAGGACATTTTTTATTGATGTACTTGATGAAGATGAAATGGAAGTATTATTTCAATTTGAAGACAAGACTGGTATATTTGAAAAAATGTTTCACAAAGAATATAAATCTATTAAAACCTTTTGCCGTACTATACAATCAGTGTATCCGAAATTTGCTATATTTTGTCAAAAATTATTAACAATTCCTGCATACACTAATGAGCAGGAATTACTTTTAGTTCAACGAAATGATTTAGACTGTGAACAAAAAAGAAAAGTTACTGAACTATTTTATTCATTAAAAATCAATGAAAAGAAAAAGGACATTTTATAATCTCACGTCAAAGATTGTTAAATACTTTTTCCTTCATTATTATAAGTTCCTCTATATCTTGGTATGTATGTAATATAAGCAACTTTACTTTTTCATTATGTCATGTGATATTAATTATGTTAATATTTATAAGGATAAGTGTAATTCATAAAAGATATTATATTATTGACAGTTATGCTTCGTAGTAAGAAATATTATATTAATATGTTAATATTGATAAGGATAAGTGTAATTCATAAAAGATATTATATTATTGACAGTTATGCTTCGTAGTAAGAAATATTATATTAATATGTTAATATTGATAAGGATAAGTGTAATTCATAAAAGATATTATATTATTGACAGTTATGCTTCGTAGTAAGAAATATTATATTAACCCTTTGGGTACACATTTATTTGAAAATTTTTTTGCACTTGGAGCACATTTAATTTTGTGGGCAAGTAAAAGCAGTAGATTTTATGCAAGAAGTAATTTATTTCGTATTATTCATTATATGTACTCCTACATAATATTGAAATAACTTTAGGCAGTTAGTATTACAAAATACTTTTAAAACAAATAAACTCTAGTTACAATAAATAGCAACTTATTAATAATTTTGAAGCTTGTGATACTTTTCAAAACAGGTTGGTAAATGCAGCGGTACTTTGCATTCCTTGCACTGCCAGGTAGTATCCTTCCTAATTTGGTGTTTAAAACAAACATGGCACCTTCTCTGTGGGTGTTCCTTTGATTTAGTTGGTGGAATATATTCGGGGAAGTGCGCCCAATGTTTCGCCTGCAAACGAAGTGGTGTATCGCCACTTACAGGACGTCCACGGCTTTTATAATTTGGCAATGTGATTTTCTCCAATATTTCTTCAGTAATATTCAAACGAAAGGAAACAATGCTTGTTTTAGTTGTGTTGGTAATTTTAGAATGCAAAACATATGCATTATAAACGGCCATATCTAGTAGATAAAAGAACATTTTCTTATATCCCTTTACACATTTTCTCATAATAGGGAAGTAAGATAGTAGTTGATCATGTTTATCAACTCCTCCCATACCTTTATTGTAATCTATAACACATGATGGTTTTATAATTCCCCTTTATCGCTTAAAGAATCATTAAAAACTTCTTCATCAGATTGTTCAAGATCACTACTTTCATTAAAACTGTCGCTATCACTTTGATAAAATATATTCTCTATTTCTGCCATTATGGGTTGTGTATCCCAAATAAGGTTTACCAAAATACTGAAATTATTTGTTCTGTTGCAACAGATACGCATTACTTTGAAATAAACCAGAATGAACTAGTTAAATCTCGTCTCAGTTTCACCGACGTTTCAGAACGTCATGTGCGTCTTTGCCCAAATAAATGCATGACGTTCTGATACGTCAAATGTAGCCAAAGGGTTAATATGTTAATATTGATAAGGATAAGTGTAATTCATAAAAGATATTACATTATTGACAATTATACTTCGTAAGAAATATTAATATTAAAATCTGTGAATTGTAGGCAGTATTAATATTGATAACTGAATTAAAACTAAAGTTTTTAACAATTAATAATAAACTTATGCTACTATTTAACTTGGCTTCAAAATTTGAATCAAATAACAGTACTTATAACATAGTACATTTTTAACATAGTACTTATTCTTATACTATTTTACAATTAACAATTGTATTTTTCAGTTAAATATAAATACAAGTTTATATAAACAATTCATAGTTATCAAAAGAAACCTTTGTCATGGAATAAAATACTGTTACCTGAATAGAATAGCATGGTTATTTCCTTACATACTTAATATATAAACCTGCACACTACCTTATATAAATTGACCTAATACCTATACATACTTCCTCATCATCCGGAAATTCCAAGAAACAAGTCTTTTAATCTTAAGAAATGGTATGATGGATGGAAGCAGAAAAAGTAGAGAAAATACAGGAGAAATACATAGAGTGAACCTATTTACTACTTAAAAAGTAGTATAATGCTATTAATTTTGCTGATATCTCAGATTTCAATCGATTTCTTTTAGTACAGTGAACTAGTGTCCACTGAGAAAAAAGTCTCTCAAGTTCTGCTGTGGATGCAGGAATATTCAATAATTTCTCTGCTAATGAACTTAATTCTTCATAAAATGGTTTTGCAGTTCTCCAAAAAACATTCGGAGATTTGTATCTCTTTTGTGAAATTTTTCTAAACATACCAGTTTCATTTTTATATTCTTCTAGTTGCTGCAAACCATTTTCATTTAAATTATTTTTGAAGAAGTCATTCATCATGTTTATGTAATATTGATTTTGAACAAATCTACTTCCTCTATATGTTTGATGCAAAAAATTTGCAGCTAATCCGTAGGGATTTATAACTTTTGTTAATCGTTCTTGTAAAATGACCTCAAAATCTTCAGCATGTGTTGGAATTTGCAATTCTAACCACATTTCTGTGGCAACAGCTATGTTACAATTTCTTTCTTGACATGCATTTATTAAAGTACATATTGGGTCAAAGACTATTATGTAATCAGTTAATTCTAATTCAAATGATTCTTCAAATAAGCTTTCAACAACCCCATCTTTAAATTTATATTTGCTTCCTGCATCTTGTGCTTCATTATATTTAATAATATCACGCATGATACAAATATTTTCCACGCACCTCCTGTATGCATTTTTTTTGCTACACCATCGAGTCTCTCCTGATAATATCAATTTTTTACCACCTCTACTTATTAATTTACTTTCTAAATTCGGAGACCTAAAATCTTTTATAATGTTATTTACTTTATCATCAAAACTAGTATTAATTAAAGATTTAAATAACAGGTTGCCACTGTGACTGTTACAGGTAACATGCCACAAATCCACTCTTCTCTTGATATTGATCATATTTGAAGCATTGTCAGTAACAACAGCATAAATGTTAATGTTGTATTGATTATATGCAATTTCAACACATTGATTCACTACTTCACTTAAAGCTTTTCCAGTTTCTCGGATTTGGTTGAAAGTCCAAGATTCCAAAAACAAGTTTCTTCCAGTTGTTAGCCGTAACATGGCTACAACATTTTTTGAGTTTGCTGCTGAATTCTTCCAACCATCAATTAAAAGTACAGCATTTTGCTGCACATTTTGTTTCATGGAACTACATAATTGTTCATATTGTACATTTAAAAGTTTTGTACCCACTGTTTTTCTCGACGGAAGTACATAGTCCTTATTTAGTGCATGTACAAAAGCTTTAAAGTGGCTTGATTCCACCACACTGAAAGGGATATTGCACCCAAAAAAGAAATTTGATAATAATTTATCTAGGTATTTCATTTTTCTGAAACAGATATTTTTATTTACATAATTTTCAATTCAAAGAAATTTTAGTTATTATCGTATATTTATTTCTAATTACTTCACCTTTCACGATTCATTTTTTATTAGTTATTTATGGTGGGTAAAGACACGATTTTTTTATTTTATACACACGTGTTTTAAATGTCGTAAATGTATATGTATATGGAATGAAAATAACCAATAATTCACACCACACTTCTGAATCCTTTTTTGGGGTTAGGAAAATGGCGATTATATATAGTTTCCGACGTAATCGACGTATTCTACAGTATTCTACACGTTTTCAGTGTTTACGACGTATTTTACAAGTTTTCTACAGTCTACGGTAAATAACTAACGACATCCGTCGAAAACCCACATCGGTCTACTGAGCGACTGGAGAGTGCGCAGGCGCGCGCGTGGAACGCTCGGTTACATCTCTCATTTGCCATGCACAAATTACAATCACTGCTTCTGATCCTTACCCTCGTCGATCCGTTGATCGACTGAGGGTCGCGCATGCGTTCGATTCTCTCACTCCTTTACACTCAATTCTCTTTTTCGTCACACTCGCGTCTCGCATATCCTGAGCTAATATTAATATTAATCCTAAACACTCTTTATAAACGTAAGAATAATAAGAATATAATAAAAATATAAGTATTTAAGTATTATTAATTAAGTTTATTAACGAAAAGGAAAGGGGCATGTTTGGGGGTTTGTTACATCTCGCCGCCCGGGGTAATCCCTCGTCCTCGAGAGATTGGGTTTTGGGGAATAGTCATTTCAAAAGGGTGAAGGGGAGGGCTTGGGCTGTCCACTTCCTCGTCCATGTATTGGAATTTTTTAACATCGTCGTCCACTGTTAATCTCTCTCCTGTGGTTGGAGGTGGTGCATGTCCAGAACCGAAGAGAAATATGTATTTCCAGGCTCGTTGTCGAGGGTCAGAGGGGGATAATTTAATATAATCGCACCAATCGATTTGAGGAATGTCTATTTTATTTAATTTCGCCATTGGGTTTCCCTTTTTGTTTTATTTCTTTTTATACCTGCACGACGATGTGTCATTATTGTAATTATTTTGAATTTTGATTTTGTAAAAATTCTCGCTATCGATTGTTAAACTGATCTGTATCAGCCACTGTCGATTACTATTCTGCGCGCAATATTGATTATTTCGGTATTGTTCTCTCATCTCCGCGACCTATTCTCTCGCGACCTACTTTTTTTTTATTGACAGGATTTCTATACACTCAGGGCATCGTCTCGCATGATACACTGTATATAGTGTTTTATTGCAAAATTTGCAATCTCTATATGCAAGAGCATTATTCACTTGAGTGAGGAGGTGATTAAATGCTTGGGGATAAAAAAATCTTAGATTTCAGGAAGTCGTTCATAGCATTCCTCACATAATTTTCGCTTGAATATATCATAACGATCTTCACGAATAACTCCCGGCCCTTGAAGGCATACTAGCCGCAATAATTTTATATAAATTGTTGGGTATTTTTCGGGCAATATCCCGTCCCACGGTCCATAGAACTCTTCATCCATGTCGGTCGGACGGAAAGCACGGGAGTGGAATACTGGCATTATTTTAAAGTCAAAAATTCCGCTTATTAATTTCATTGATTTAATAAATTAATTTATTCTTTTCGATTCTTTTACTCACTTTTCTTTTATATATATATATATCACCTTCTCTATTACTTCTCTATTTAGCACTTATATTTTTCACTTAATTATTGGGTGAAATCTTGATGCGCACTAAATTTTTGAGCTGAATCTCGTCTTAATTAATCCCGCGGATCTCCCCACTTTTCGAAGTCATGGTTCTACATCATTACCAATCTGATTATGGTCCCTAGTATTATTATGGTTTGGTGAAATGTAAGCCTTCTTAATCCTATCCTGATGTACGATTCTAGTAAGACGGGGACTTATTGCCAGTTTCACATTATTATTCTCTAGTACGTCCATAATCACATACGGTCCGTCATATTCATTACTAAATTTGTTCCTTTTTGGTTTTAATAGCATTACTTTTTCGCCTTTATGATATTGGACGGATGATACTTTCTTATCATAATAGTGTTTTTGTCTAAATTTGGAGTTTTCTAAGTTATATCTACTTATTTCACGAATATTTACCAATTTATTCATCAAGTTATCGACAAAATCTGGATATGTGTTTAACGAATCATTTGGTGCCATGCTAGATGGTTGTCTAGCCTTTTTTCCGTAAATAAGTTCATAAGGAGTATACTTTGTACTTTCATGTACACTAGTGTTGTAAGAAAACATTGCTTGTGGCAACCACTGATCCCATTGTTTTTCTTTTGTTATATAGTGTTTTAAATATTCGATTAGTACATGATGACTTCTTTCTAGCGAACCATTTGATTGGGGATGAAATGCGGATGTTTTATATTGTTTGATGTTGAAGACTTTGGCAAATTTTTTCATAACAGACCCGATAAATGAAGAGCCTTGATCTGTCAAGATTGCCTTGGGACATCCATACTGACATATAAAGTTTTTCATAAATGCTTCAGCTATTTCTTCGCTCGTGAATGATACTAATGGTATGGCTAATGAATATTTAGTTAAATCATCCTGTATCGTGAGTATGTAGCTATTTCCTGCTCGAGTATATGGTAATGGCCCTACAATGTCCATAGATACCTTATCGAACGCGTCCAATGGTGTGTCTGTTATCACCATAGGTTCTCTCGTTTTTACTCGCACTAATTTTTGTCTTTGACAACTCATACAGGTTTTAATATATTGTTTAATATTTGCTTTCATATTTTTCCAATAATATAAACACCTGATACGCTCATATGTTTTCGTTATTCCTTTATGGCCTCCTACTGGTGATTCATGATTTTCTTTTATTATTGTTACCCTATCTTGTTCCATAGGTAATTGTATGGTTCCGTTACAAATAGTTATTGTGATATTGGTCTGTAATAATTTTAATTTAATTATATTCCTTATTTTTTCCCCTAATGCATTATTACTTTCTTTATATTGTGACGTTCCACTACTTTTCGCGCGGTATTATTCTCAAAACTCTGTCATAAATCTCAAAACCACTCCACCAAAGTCCCTCAAACTCAACTCTTACCCCCTTTTCCCCAATCGCTGATCACCTTGACGATGTACCTTAGCGGTCCCCATCTCAAGATGGTCGGTACGAAACCTCCTTCGCTTATTCGCCCTACGAGGCACCAATCCCTCTTTCATACTTGAATTTAAACAAGTCCTTCGTCCCAAAAACCTCTTAAATCGAGACCACGTCTCACTCCCCTCTTTACGACTCACCGAGTCCAAGCCATTCTACCCCTTTTCCTATTAAAACTCCCAAAATCCATTCGATGGGTTGAGCATATTATTCCACAGTCATAAAAACCCCGGAAGTATAATTACGACGAATATTTGGTGTACGTGACAGAAAATGCGTCTAATAATAGACGCACCTTTGTAAAAACCCCGGAAGTCCTACTGCGACTTATTCATTAAATAGGTCAAGGCCTGTACCGCGCGTACCCCCGCGACAAACATATAAATACGAGGGGACCGAGGCAAAAGTGCTCTTACGACAGAAATCTTTCGACGAGACTACATTAAGAAGTTTATTTTTATTAAGTTCAGTGTTCATCACCATCGTAGATCCTCGTAAGCAATTACAATTACCATTTTTATATATCACTGCATATCACCATCATCCATATCATCTTGTCTTATTACTATTCTTTCTACTCATCATATTATTTGTATTACCAACGCTTATTGCATTTCATGATATTTTGTATTATTTCGCTTATTGCTTTATTATCATTTCATTGGCTTATTTCCATGTGTTTCATGTTCATATTCTTATATTGACACATTTATATAAATGTTATGTGCAAATGCTTAATGTCTAACGCATTCTCATGTTAATATTGCTATAAACATAACCTGTGCATATATTCGGGTTTCAAGCTAATAAACCTCTTTGCTTAAATCACGCTTCGAACTATTGTGTATATTCTTCGGGTACAAAGACCCCAAAACCAAAACAAATTGCAGCAACAGCTGATCTCGGTTCGCGAACGCGAAAGTGCTTGCAGTGTTTACCAACGTTCTTTTGCACGGGCCGTGTACAGCCGTATGCCTAGACGGATATCGCGGAAACATTGCGTGTAACTTCTTATGTGAATGCAACGTTAAATCCAATTACCGGGCCAAACCAAAACAAGTGCTCTAACGGGTGTTCCCCGGATACCATTCGCCTTTAAACTTCCCTGGTCGATCAGTGTGCTGGATGCAAGATTCGCGCCTGACCTCCTTCCACCCTCAGTGTGAAGGATTAAAGATTCGCGCCTGACTCCTTTCTACCCTCAGTGTGAAGGATTAAAGATTCGCACCTGACTCCTTCTACCCTCAGTGTGCTGGATTAAAGATTCGCACCTGACTCCTTTCTACCCTCAGTGTGAAGGATTAAAGATTCGCGCCTGACTCCTTTCTACCCTCAGTGTGAAGGATTAAAGATTCGCGCCTGACTCCTTCTTCCCTCAGTGTGACGGATGCAAGATTCGCGCCTGACCTCCTTCTACCCTCAGTGTGACGGATTTAAGATTCGCGCCTAAAAGCTACCAACCCCAGTGTGTAGGATTTCACATTCTCGCCTGACTTTCTCCCCACATAGTCATCGTTCCCTAAAGACCTCCACCCGGGACGTGACAATATAATGATATTTTCTTAATTCCCCATTCTATGAGGTTATGGTATAGGTTTCCTAATACAGTAGCATATGTCTGTATCGTCGGAGGATCCTGTATTACCATTCCTAAAATTAATTGTCTTCCTTCTGAAATTTTTATTACTTCTCCTATTTCGAATGGGATTTCTGAGGTTATTGTAAGCATCTTTCTTTCTTTCAACTCTATTCCTGACTTCTCCACTGGATTGCCTTCTGTATTAATGAATATTGCTAATGTCTCTCTTCTCATCCATAAATGATCATTTATTTCTATAAATTTACATTTAATTGGAATGTTGCTTATTATCCTGGGTAATCCCTTTTGTTTGATATTCCTTTTCCTTGGTTTGGTAGATTTAATAAATTTATTTTTATTTTTATTTGTATCTTTAGGGGTTTTAGGAAGTATTTTATAATTCCCATTTCCTTCTCTTTTTAATATTAATGGCGATACTCGTCCCGATTCTGTTCCGCTGGATTTAAAGTTTTTTTCTTTTTTAGGAGGGATGAGTTTGATGCTGCTACTACTACTGCTAGAAGAATTTATTTTAGGGGGGTCACGATATACGTGGGTTTTAGGAACTTCTATTTCTTCATCTATTTCCATTATTTCATCCTCATTAACTATTCGTTGATTTACTATCGGTTTTGTTAAAGTTTCGCCTCGTCTTTGTTGGTTCGTGGATGATATTATCTCGACCTCCATTTTAGATGATCCTGGTCTTTCTAAATCAATGACTGATTTAGGCGGAGGGTGTACCTCGACTGACACCTGAATATCCTTGTTTATTTCGAAACTATCTGTTGACTGTTTAGTTCTTAGGGATTCTTTGACTAATAGTTCTTCTGCTTTCGCCTGCTTCCGGACTGGTCGACCTGTCGGCGAGGTCGTCGTAGTCAGATGTTTTCGCTTTAATTTTCGTTTAATTTGATAGTGATCTGTTATCGGATCATCGGAATCGGTTGAATCATCTGCGTCATTTGCATCTTCTGGTTTTAATCTTTTTTGAGTTGGTCGACCTGATGGTGATGTTGTTATTTGATGTTTCCGCTTTAATTTTCGTTTTATTTGATAATCATACATCATTGGATCTTCAGTGTCATCTGAGTCATCTGAGTCCCATGATGAAGCATCTCCCTTGGGTTATTTTAATGGTCGTGGATTCCCAGATTCTGTATTAGTGGTCATCTGTGATCGAGTTCGTTTTTCGCTTGCTTGTAGAGGAAGGGTAGATATTGGATTCCTTGATAGGGCATCAGCGTTGGTATTGTATTTCCCGGGCTTGTAAATGATTTCGTAGTCATATTCAGATAACCTAATTTTCCATCGCATTAACCTTGAAGTTGGATTTGCTAATTTGTGTAGCCATTCTAGAGGTTTATGGTCAGTAGGTAAGCTATGAGAGTTCTGGCTCAAGTGTTGGCGAGGGGGTGAGGCGGGGCGGGGGGTACCGCCGCGCTCTTCCGCGACATGGGCGAGCGAGTGAGGCGGGGAGGGGGGGGTACCGAGTTCGTAGACGAGGGGGATGATGTCACAGGAGAGGGGGATTCAAAATGGCGTCTACCGAGTTCGTTGGTGAGGGGGATGACGTCACAGAGGAGGGAAATTTTCAAAATTTTCAAAATAGCGTCGCGCGCGCAGGTCGAGTTCGTGGGCGAAGGGGCTGACGTCACAGGGGAGGGGGTGGATTTTCAAAATTTCAAAATGGCGTCGCGCGCATTTCGTATTGGCGCCACCTATTGGATGTTTAAGGTACTTTGGGCCCGCCTTGGTAAATTTTCCAGGTTTTTTTCATACATCTCGTGTTGGCGTCACCTGTTGGATGTTTAAGGTATATTTGGGCACGCTTCGCCGCCGCGCAATCTCCGTACGCGTGCGGGGATCGGTGCGCAGGCGCGACCGCGACCGATTCGTGGAAATTCAAATCGCGTCTTCGATGATGATGATTTCTGAGAAAGAGGGCGAACCAGGATTTCTGAGAAAAGATAAGGCGATCATGGCGCGCGACAGGATTGAACGCGTTTTTTATGCCTACGTGCACGCGCTTCGTGCCGTGTGTTTATATTTGAATCGTGGGACCGATGCAGCCCACGTGCAATGATGTAAACATATAGTGATAATTATTGTAAATGAATCATCGCGATAGCCCATGGAAAAACATTGCACCGCGCCATGCCGTGTGTTTATATCTGAGCAGGATTGAACGCGTTTTTGGTGCCTACGTGCACGCGCTTCGTGCCGTGTGTTTATGTTTGAATCGTGGGACCGATGCATCGCAAGTGCAATGATGCATACATATAGCGATAATTATTGTAAATCAATCGGCGCGATAGTGTGTGTGTTTATATCTGAGCATTGACTTTTCCCAAGGCCATGCCTCTAAGAAGGAAGTACCCTCGAGAAAACGCAATGTCCCTGAAGCAATAAATTAGGCGTTGCGTTCACGCGAGCAACTAAGCGATAATTATTCGGGGTAGAGTTCCGAGTATTTTCACGATCGAGAACAGGGCGACGTCTCAAGCACCCTTCTCGAGGGTCTGCGAGTCAAGCGTCGTGGGAGCGTGTAAGGACGAAATGAATTCGTACATAGATTTTCATGATTTCAGTAATTTATTTAACTTAACTAAGTTAACTTAATCCCACTCGACAACATTATCGTCGATGTCATTCGTAAAGAATCACACATTGACGCGTATGTGTGCGTGAGTCAGTATAAAATGACGTGGTCGGTCCTACGAGCTTCATTACACCACGTACGCTCGAATAGTAACAAGTATCGTTTGCGTCATTTTTCCGTCGACGAGAATCATACGCGGTGCATATCAAAATGTACAAACGCAGCTTAAACGATTCATCCTGCGCATCCGACAACGATGGTGGCATTCCAAATAAACGCCAACGACAACAACATCATCAACTGTGTTATTATACACTTTTCACTTACTTCATTCACTTACTTCTTTCACTGTAACCGTATACGACCGAAGTATTAATTTCATGTACATGTTTCTTACAGTTCTGGATTCACCACGGCAAAAGCGTTGAAAACACCAAAACCATCAGTCGTACGGATCCTGGGACGTGATTACCCACTGACCGCAACAGGGTATAAACGTCTAAGTATTGGAATTCGCATTGGAATGGATTCGTGCCACGTCGAGATCGCCATAGCGGACAATAAAGGCTGCGAGTTGAGCTTTTCAATGTCTACGTGGAAGCTCCTGCTACAAAACGAGGCAGACATACTTCAACGATTACGTAGCAACGCAACATTGCCCCAAACTCACATCGTAATTGATCATTTACGACTAGAGTTCACGCGTATGCATGATGATCAACTTATTAAAATCACCGATAATCGCACTGTCATATATATGACTGAAGCCACGATGCGTAAACTATTCGCGTACAATCATTGCATTGAACATATGTTCACCTGGCTAACTGAAAATATGTACTCTGTAAGCAGTAAATATGCCACCTTCGTAGAAGTTCTACGTACCGCGTCCGTACCAACGAATTATGTGAAATTAATTTCCGAAAGCGAGCACTTCGAAAAGCATTGATTGATTGATTGTGAATTGTTGGCGTTAGGATTACAATCCATGGTGCGTGATGTAAACCACGTACCACTATAGTACGTGCATATATATGTTTAATAATAAATGTATAACAATTTTTAAATAAATGTATATATTTTTTCTTTGAAAGCAGTATATATTTATTAATGTACATCCATGCATGCATGCGTACTTAAATTATAGAATAAGTATTTGCGTAAAATAACGTTCGTATGGGAGGGATCTTCTTGCTCGCGGGTAGAGGAATCAGTCGCCGCTGTCATTACGCTCATCACCGCCGCCGCCGTTGTGTTCATCGCTATAGAAAACAGAAAAAAGATAATAATTCTTACATATTCGTTTCTCGGCATATGACGCGTAAAGTAGATTGTAATGTCCGTGTATGACTTACATTAGGTGACGCTACGTATATAATCCCATATTTTCCCGACATTCTCCAGCGCGCAAACACCGTTGTTGATGTGAAATGCACATCGAATGGCATTCGTTGAAGACATAGACTTCAGGTTAGGAACGTCAGGCATGATCCCGCAATAATCATCGTCAACGTCGTAGCCGCCGTCGTCTTCGACAGTTCGAGCATTGTTGTTGTTGTTGTTGCAGTTGTTGTTGGTGTTGTTGATCTTTCGCGCCGTCAGTTCGTACAAATTGCATACATCCTCAACGATTATGTCAGGTAGAAGTTGTAGCATCCACGTTTTCTTTTCCGCACCTTTCACGATGACGAAGTCAATGTTCGCGAGCACGCTGGTGAGGAGCCCCAGAATTTTGGAGTATGGAACGTAGCCGTCGGACCAGCGAAGCCCGTGATGATGCTTCGCGAGCCAGGACGCTTGACGGTGTTCACAGGAATTCAGATGATTCCAGAAGTATGGCGGTTCGAAGATCCAATGGCTGATCGTCGTTTTATCGTTGTTGCTGTTTACGCGAATCGCGATCTCTTTGGCGACGAACTCGCGTTCGATATTGAACCCTTGCAGATCGACAATGGCGAACATTATTATTACTCGTTTAGGTAGCACCGTCGGCGATGGTGTCAGAACAGCAACTGAGGTCTTCGACATCGACGTTTTAAAACAGTAGCAGTATCCGCAGTAGGAGTAGTATTAGTAGTAGTAGTAGTAGTAGTAGTATTAATCGATCTCGTACGCACGCTATACTAATTTGCGTACCATGTTGGTTAAAGGGCCGTATTCGACTATACGATCGTGTATGAACAAACAGACGGCGGAAGTATTAGCGGGGATATTTTCTTTGCATTCGAAATCTATTCGCACGTCCACGGTAGCGCTTTTCAACGATTCGTTTTGCCTAGAACAATCTATTACCACGATAGGCGTGTATTTAAGGAATTCGTTCGCGCTCAGCAACGGTTCTCCGTGACCGTAGTACGATCGGATGAAATTCGCATACATATTGTACATAATCGCGAATTTATTCTTAGAAAAATCTATTTGCATGTCATCGTACGGATACGTCTCGGAATTTAGGTAGAGTCGAAAGTTTGTGAGATTATTCGGGTCGAATATCCACGCGGGTTTATTTGAACGATTCTTTCGATCGGTTTGCATGCCGAATAACACGTATCGGGGTTTCTCGATTTGCGACGTAGTTTTCACGGTCCACGTATGTTTCGTTGTCGCTTGCAGTAACGGATACTCGTGTAGGCTCCACGATCGGAAACTCATCACGATCGGTCGTTCGCTTTCCAAGATTCGCAGTATCGATAGTTTATTCACTTCCTCCAAAACGACGTGGGGCATACGCCACTGCACCTTGCGTATCTCCAGTTTCGGGATCGCAGTGGCGGAGGTGCAGTGCATCGCGTTCGAATCGTCTCGCGCTCGTATAAGAATCAGCTCGTGCCGCGCGTTCATCAAGATGCGTTTGTAATCCTCGCAGAATCCTAATAACACGTTCAGGGGTACGCAGAAATTGAAAGCACCCGAATGAAAAATGTCGTTATCGTAATCCATGTCATAATTCAAACCGGCATTCGCAAGCGCTTTGCTTCTCTCGGCTGACAACGAAACGAAATTTTTCAAGGTGGTAGTGATTCCTGGATTTCGGCAACGATCGATCTCGACACCGTTCAATTCGTATCGAATCTCATCGAACATGATTACGCAATTATTATCGAGAACGCCGGTCGTGGATGTTGCTGGACCTTTCGCGTCTTGCATAGACAACGTGCCACGACCTTCGATGTAGAGAAAACTTTCGCACGGAAGCGTGTACAGATCTTGCTGCTGTATGGGGATTCTTATCTCATCGCTATTATCGAACGTCGTGTTGGCGTATGGATTATACGTGTGTAACTCGATCTTCGTGATACGATTGTCGAAGGTTGGCGTATTCGCCACGTCCAAAATAATCGACATCGTGACTGCGTGTCTAATAGGCGACGATGAAACCTAACCTTATCACTCGTCCCGTCTTTATTCTTCTACTTTCGCCTGTCGACAAAGGCCGGTCGAGACGCGTGACAGAGACGGTAGGAGTATCAGCGGCGATTGATGATTCGTGCGTGTGATCTAACACTAACATACTACACACGCGCACATACACGTACGGTCACACTACCTATCGCGCGGACGTCGTTGAACGTGTAAACGAATCGTTATTTCTTCTCCACGGAAATCTATAGGACGATCGTGTTGATCTACGATGCACAACGTTAGATCATGTATTGCTCGTGCGACGATTGGCAAGTAAATGACGTGCCGCGGTGTTTCCGATATCTTATATCCTGGCGGCACGCGTGGCGAAAATTCATGGATCGTATGTACCTGTTTATCGTTGCTGTACGCGCCGGTAGTGACGTTGCACGTTACTCTGATCACGTTAACGTTTATAATATTTACGGGACCGTCGGACTCGTGCCAGATTCTCGGTAATAAAACGCGATTCGGGGAAAATCCTAGCAACGAGCCCACATTGTTCGGTTTCGTAAAGTCTACAAAGAACGAACAATTCAGCTCGCTTTTCATGGTGTTGTTGTTAGCTCGTAGCATTAGAGGGTACTTGTCGTCACCGTCATTCTCGTTGTTACCACGTCTTCGAGGATATCGATCGAGTAATCGTTGCTTCAGGTACTCGGCGATAGCGTCTAATTCGTAGGAGCCGTGGGGTATCGTAATGCATTCATTAGCTGCGTCGATGATTGAGTTGTTTTCGGTGTCGTAGTTCACGACGAAATAGAATTTATCGTTGTTCGAGTCGATGTTCGGTATGGTGTGAAACGTCTCCAATTCCGCGAGTCCTAATTCGTATTGACCATCGCTCAAATCTATCGGTGGAAAATAGTTTACCGTGAGCTAGCTGCTGCGTCCCGTTATCGTAAACGTGAACGACATATCATAGATTACACTCGCGAGACGGAGAGAGGGGGAGTGACGCGCGCGTACGAATACTCGGCAATTTATCGATATTATAAGTCTTTACTATAGAAGATGTGAATCGCCATTACGCATGGACACATTGTGACATAATCTTAGTACATACCGTTATTATTATTATTATTATACAGGCCATAATTCCATAGACTTTTGCTGTAAAAAGTGCATGCACAAGCGACCGCAATTCATCTGATCGAAACGTTGAAAACGATCGTGATTGTACGTGATCGTTGTACCGCGTCCGAAATAGTAGATCAATTCCGCGGGAGGTCGCAGATTCCCAAAACTATTAAAGTATTGTATTCGTGGTCCGCGTTTCGCGTAAGCGACCCAGAGCGTACCGGCGCCTCGATTCTCGTCCAGATTCGCGATACCGCATTCGTTGCTTCGTACACGCGTGGGAAGCGTATCGCGCATAAACACCCCTCGAAAGAACGGAATGCTGGCCCATTCGCGTTCTAATTGCAGGTTCGTCATAGGTTGTTGCGTTATCGCCGCCACCGTCGCCACGCGCCTACGCGATCGGCGTTTTATTTTTTGTTTGATCGCACTCGTCGTTGACGTCGCCGTCTCGGGTTCAAGCCCGCGCCTCGCTTGTACGGTGTCAGGTGCATCCCTCGCCCTTCCATCGCCCGATGATGACGCAACGTCTCTTTCAGCTGTTTTCGAGAGGCCTTCGAATCGTTGACCGCTTTGGTTATACCAGCCGCTCCACCGGCCAATGCCCCGATAGCTGATAAAGCAGGCAGCACGAACGGAAGAAATTGAAGAAAGCCACCGCGTTTCGCCACTCGTAGATTACGATGTCTTCGACGCCGTTGAGGATGTTTCCTTCCAGACTTTCCCTGTTTACGTTTCGTCCTTCTCATACTCATGCCGAGTTTGGTCTTAGCCTTCATCGTTGCCCACACTCCAGTCGCTACGGCTTTTTCGCCAAAGGTCGCGTCGTTCGCGAATACTCGTTCTCGCGCTCGTTCGGCTAACGCACGATCCGCCTCGTGTCGCCCCCCTAAATCCTTTCGACGAGAGTACGCGATATCGTGGTCGCGGCACGCTGCGTCCAGAGGATTCACACCTTCGTCACTACGAGCCAATCGCTTTAGCAAACGCGTTCCCGGTCCGCAGAACTGATAACCCGGAACGTGTAGTTCGAACGGCAGACGGTTTATGATACCGTTCACGAGACCCGATCCAGTCTTCTTCTTCTGATTGTTATTCTTCCTCCTCTGATTCTTCCCTAGTCCGTGAGACGTCACAGTCGTTGATGCAACCATATACGTTAGAATAGTCACGATAGCTACTACAATAATAAACGCGTACGCACGCTCCACCGATCACTGTGATAGTGACCTGCGCGACGCGCACCACGAATATAAATAGTCATCCCTCGTCATAGACGTGCTTGCGAATATGCGATTCGCGAAACAGTCGGACGTTATTCGCGTGACCGCGAACAGAATGCTCGAGGATGAGAGGGATCCGAGTCGATCAAACAGACACGGCCCGTTATTACCGAACAGTGTGCGAGGTGTGATTTGCCGGACCGTCTGGATGTGGAAAAACGAACGTGCTTCTAAGTATGCTAGAGAGTCCGAACGGTTTACGCTTCGAGAACGTGTACGTATATTCGAAATCGTTGCATCAGTTAAAGTATCGATATCTCGAACAGGTGTTGTCGGTCATCGACGGGATCGAATACTTTCCCTACTCGGACAACGCTGAGATCGTCCCAACGAGAGACGCTCGGCCCGATTCGATCTTCGTGTTCGACGACGTGGCATGCGACGAACAGAACGCGATATGCGAATACTTCTCCATGGGTCGCCACGCGAACGTGGATTGCTTTTATTTATGTCAATCGTACGCTAGAATACCTAAACATTTGATCCGGGACAACGCGAATTTTCTCATGCTGTTCAAACAAGACGGTACGAACTTGCGTCGCGTGTACAACGATCACGTGAACACAGACATGACGTTCGAGTCGTTCAACGACTTGTGTGCGAGATGTTGGCGTCGACGATACGATTTCGTGGTGATCGATAAGGATTGTTCCATGTACGAAGGTCGGTATCGAAGAGGATTTAACGAGTTTGTCGTAGCTCGTTGACATCAGTAAACCGCGAGTCATTCATCGAGCAACACGAAATGGCCAACGAACCGACGACGACGACGACGACGACGACGACGAGGACGACGACGACGAGGACGAGGACGACGAGGACGAGGACGACGAGGACGAGGACGACGAGGACGACGAGGACGAGGACGACGACGACGAGGACGACGACGACGAGGACGAGGACGACGACGACGAGGACGAGGACGACGACGACGACGACGAGGACGACGACGACGACGACGAGGACGACGACGACGAGGACGAGGACGACGACGAGGACGACGACGACGAGGACGACGAGGACGATGACGACGAGGACGAGGACGGCGACGACGAGGACGACGACGACGAGGACGACGACGACGAGGACGACGACGACGAGGACGAGGACGACGACGACGAGGACTAGGACGACGACGACGAGGACGAGGACGACGAGGACGACGAGGACGACGACGACGAGGACGAGGACGACGACGACGACGACGAGGACGAGGACGACGACGACGACGACGAGGACGGCGACCACGACGACGAGGACGACTACGACCACGAGGACGACCACGACCACGTGGACGACCACGAGGACGACCACGACCACGAGGACGACCACGAGGACGACCACGACCACGACCACGAGGACGACCACGACCACGAGGACGACCACGACCACGACTACGAGGACGACCACGACCACGACCACGAGTACGACCACGACCATGAGGACGACCACGACCACGACCACGAGGACGACCACGACCACGACCACGACCACGAGGACGACCACGACCACGAGGACGACGACGACGACGACAATGACAATGACAACGATACTAATAATGACAACAATGATGTTGACGATAATGTTGTTGATGATGTTGTTGGTGATGTTGTTCATGATATCGATCACAAAGACGACGAAAAAATTCAGGATGATGAGTCGTCAGCAAAGGTTCATGATTTGGATTCGCTGCTCAACCCCATCGATGATGTCGAAGTGTATGTACGGAACGCCAAGGGACCATTGTCGCGAGAATACCTGCGACTGTTCTTCACCGATACCAAGAAACGAATCGACAACGTGTACGGTGTATACTTGGGGTCCGACGAAGACCTAATGATCGGCGATTCCGTATTCACCATCGACGAGGACGGTGATGACATTCGCGTGAACGGAACGCGATACGTGGGGACTCGGGGTTTGTACGAATTGCTGTTCATGCGAGTACCCAACGTTCGCACGTACACAGACGCGGATATTCACGCGTACCGTCGCATCTTGCTATCGACGAACGCGCATAAGCGAAACCATTCGCCGAGCAAGCGCACGCTGGGAAACAAGGGATATAAGTATAAGAAAATCATATCCGCGATAATCGGTGGGGTGCGGACATCGGGAATCAGACGCGTTAGGGGCGGCGCGGGCGGCGCGGGCACGCGACAAGTTCGAGGATTGCCCATTGACGAATCGATGAATGTCACCGATAACGCGATCGATTACGTGTACTGGGATGACCCGAACGAATTGGTCGATAGACTTAGATTACTCATAGCATCGCGCGCGGCAGGTCACACGGGTCATGATAACGAAATCGCATCCATCGTGGAGGAACTTCGCGAGGACGGACGCATCTTAAATTGAACCATTCGGTGATCATCGCGTCAGTAGTGTTCGCACACACGCATCGTTATGTCGGTGAACAAGTTTGGCACCGCCTTACGCAACAACAACAACAACAACAGCGACGAAGCGAGAATGACAATGACGAGATTATTGTCCTCGGCGGACGAACGCTTTAATAAAAAAATCGAAACGGCTATCGCGAGCGCGCGACTGGACGCCGAGTATCAACGATCTCAACTCGAGACGCGAGTACAACGAACGATGACGGATATCGTTAACACGCAATTGTCCCAACTAGAGGATGATTTAAATAATGCGATGGAGCAACGCTTGAATCACTTGACAGACAGACTCGAAGAGTTTACGACATCGTCGACTGCGATAACGGACACGGATTTGTACAAACGAAAGGAGCCGCGAAAAGCAGACGAGGGTCTACGACGACGCCAACGACGATGATCACATGATGGTGACGATAACGGCTACGGATCCGAAACGTCTAATAATAACGAACGATTGCGAAGAACGTGCGCCGATTGCGTTTTGCGAGTACTCGAGGAACTCATACTACTTCTAACGTCCTTGAAACGTCGTGAACATCCCCGGCCCACCCGCGAAGCATGAACAAGGAACGAGTACAACTAGTGAACGAACTACACGCTCCCGCGAGACGTAATTTCCCACGGCGCAGCGTCGTGATTCGCGGCTACGATGATTTGTGGCAGGCCGATTTGGTTGAGATGCGTCCGTACGCGAAGTAAAATCGAGGATATCACTACATACTAACGATCATCGATGCGTTCAGCAAGTACGCATGGGCCGTACCCATGAAAACGAAAAGCGGACGTGACGTGACCGCGGCGTTCGCGACCGTGTTGCGGCAGAGCGATAGATGCCCGCGAAAGTTACAAACTGACATGGGTAAAGAGTTTTACAACGCGGAGTTTCAACGATGCGCGAAGACACGCGGGATCAACCACTACTCCACGCACAGCGTGATGAAAGCGTCGATCGTCGAACGTTTCAATCGCACACTGTAAAACCTCATGTGGAAACAATTCTCCTTGAACGCGTCCTATCGCTGGGCAGACTTGTTACCTGCGCTCGTACACACCTACAATCATCGCAAGCATCGAACGATCAACGCCCGACCCGTTGACGTGACCCCCGCGACGCGTTTGTCGTTCGCCGCGAATGAACCCCTCTCCCCCTCCGCATCGGAAGGCTTTCGACGACGCGCGAAATTCAACGTCGGCGACAAGGTACGCGTGAGCAAGTTCAAGACCCTCTTCGAGAAGTGATACACTCCGAACTGGTCGACCGAGGTGTTCGAAATCGTAACCGTACAAAGAAAGTTCCCGGTGACGTACATTCTGCGCGATTCCGCGGAAGAGCCGATCTCGGGTGGTTTCTACGAGTACGAACTGCATTCGGTCGCGAATCCGGACGTCTATCTGGTCGAGAAGATTATTCGTCGCAAGGGGAATCAGGTGTACGTTAAGTGGCTCGGATTCGATTCGTCGCGGAACTCGTGGATAAGCGATAAGGATATTCTATGATTCGCGATCATAAACGCACTATATGTAACTGGAATAAATAAATGAATAAATAAATGAAAAAATACATATAAAATATATACATTGTCCGTTTATTCAAATATTCAATTATTCACATTTTCATTCTTCATCTCGTATATGCGTATAATTAATCTTAATAAAGTAAGGAAAAAATATATATACTATCACGTACAAAATACAATTTTAGTCTACGCTATACATATATTACATATTAATAAATATATAAATAACATGTACAAAAGAAAGAAACGTATATACATACAAACATACAAACATACTAAGCAATGGGATTCTCGAGGGACTCGTCGGGCTCAAGCTCGAGACGTTCGTGAGTCTTGAGCTCGGGGATTCGATAATGGCCCCACGGAAGGGTGCTGACTCGATCGGCTAAAATACACCGCTTGTCGAACGGAATGAGAGCGTTCTTTTCCTCACTCACGGTATATACTTCGTGCACTTTTGAGCGTATATTGTTCTGCCGAACCGATTTCTCGGTGAGATCGCGAAGACAACTAATGTAATCGTCGAATTGTACATTATTCGCGACCACGTGTCTCCGCACACCCTTCACTTTTTTAGTTTCACTCGTAGACCCCACTGCAGCGTTAAACGTTCTAGTCGCGTACATCTTAGATCGCAGTCCGACGAACTCGGTCATCAAGGCGCCGTTGTTCCCATCTTTCATGAGTCCCGGCACCTTTTTGTTTACGCGCGGCATACCGTACGGATTGTCCACCGCGTAATCACTCGTGTCGAATCAGACGACGTCACGCTTCATCGTTTCATTCGCATCCTCGCATTCCACGCTATACATTAAACTATCGGTGTCAGTGTACAGGACCTTACACCGATTACCGAACTCCGCACGCATATACGCGTAATGAAACTCGTACAGGCATTCTTTCGACAGGTCCAGTACACTCATTCCCACGTATATCGGCTTGTCGAACTTCACTTTGAGTTTTCGCATTTCGATTGCCACCAACTGTTCGGAGAAAATCGTGCGACTGTGAAAGTTCGGTTTCGCGATCAGCGCTTCCGCGCCGTAACGACCGTCCCACCGCGTCACCAGTCGCACGTCTACGCGATTCCGCACATTCTCCATTGTTTTCCCGTACACCGCGTTATTCATTAACTTGTATAGAGTCTTTAGAAATTCACTGGTGGCGCGTGTCCTCAAATCGGTGTTCAATCGAATGTAATCGCGCAACCAATGTGATTGATCAAATCGCAACACTCGATGAATTTTCTTCACGCGTAATCCGTGTCACACGCACTGTTTCAGGTAGCGATAGTGGATGACGTATCGCTCCTTATCGTCGAGCGTGGCAAGTAGCTTGGTCTGTTTACCGTGTGGCGCGTGCTCGCGCACCGGGCAGAATGGAAGGTCCGCTTGCGCGTCGTGAATCTCCTTGGGATATTCAATATCCACCTCCAACAGGTATCCCTCGGGTCCATCATCGTCGGGCAAAGATGACACGTCGAGCGCGGCCACTGTCGCATCGTCCAACCATTGAAACCCTCTGTGTGGCATAGCCTGCGACATTGCCCAGCCGTACAAGTTGTTGACGTCGAAGTACATTAGATATGTCGACGCCTTCGACTTATCGTACATCCCCGGAGGCAGGTGCTTGTTGTTGGCATGCGCGTACCTGTGCGAGCACTGGCTCAGACTTCATACTTGAGCATCGCGTCCCACGTGAAACTTGGTAGCGTGCAATAATGCGCGGGATCCAGATCGTAACTCGCGATACAGTCTGTGCGGAAACTTTCGAACACGTCGGCGAGTAATAACACATCTGTTTTCAAATACAAATCACTGTACTCGCCCAATGTCTGTACGCGAAAAGAGTTCCACACGTTCACGGCGTGCGCGTAATCAGGCTCCAACGCGGCGCGATCGTTCAGCTGGTTACAAAACGCTTCGTGGGATGGTAAACGCGTATCGTTCAGTTTAGAGTACGACGATACATAGTCGTACGGGAAGATGCCCTTCCTAGTCAGGAGATCGAACTGATCGTCCGACAGGGATTGAAACTGGCTCCGTAGAATCGCGAGTCGTTCTTTTCCAAGGTCCGAAGCGAGTTTCTCCAGACTCGCGGCCAAAAACTTCAGCGAATCGATGAATCGAAATTTCAACCCCCGCTTCCAATCATTGTTCTCGGTGTCGATTCCCTTGACGTGTTTGGTGAACGATATGTACCGCTCCTTCGTCACCGGCAGCTGGTCGATCTGTCCCTCGAACGCGGACGCCAACTCCTTAATCATGAAATGCGCGTCGTAGCCTGATAAATTGTGGAACACTACCGGTATCGTGTACGATCGTTGAAACTGGAAGTTACACGATACGTGGGCCGCGCCTCGGTACTCGCCCGTCGAGTGGCAATGGTCGCGCACTTTTTTGTCCGTTTCGATGAAAGGTTGCCCGCACACGTGACACACGATCGCGTTATTAAAACTATCCCATTGTTGACGCGTCAACGAGTTCATTGGATTCGCGTTCCGCAACCACGAATACGCAATGTTCGCAAAGTCTCGAAGTTCTTGCACGAACCACTTCACACACTCGGATTCGTGACGATACGCGCGATAACGGCACAGAGACACGTCTGTGGAACAATGGATGTAATATCCCACGCTGTACGCTCTATGCTGCTGGTACGTGTACGTCCGACTCCGCTCCGCAGGCTCGACGTCCTTCAGCATGCATTCGAAGTACGCGTAAATGATGAATGGCGCTCGTTCCTTATTTTTGAAGTTCTTGAACTGCAACCATTTATCCTCCACGGACGGCAATTCGACGGCGCACTCGTTCAGACGTTGGCAGCCCACATTGTGCTTGGTCAATTGCACGTTCGAATGAAAGAAGCTGAGACATCTGCAACGATAATAGTATTAATAATAAACATAATAATCAATAATACATCGATCGAAATATACCATATTTTACTCACCTTTCGCAAACGAATACTTGTCCATTGTGTTTGCCGAGCTGCTTCGAAATCAGTCTCGACATGCTCCGAATGCATGCGAAATGGTATCGTTGGGGCTCGTTGGGGTCCTGCACCAGTAGGAGGTTCGCGTGTCTCTCTCACTTGTCCTCGGTCAAACGCAGAGGCACGCAGCTTCCGTCGGACCACGCGTACACATTTACCGACACGTCGTTCATCCTCTCGAACTTCGTCAGCTGGTCCAACGTTACGGGTAGAGTCATATCGCCCGTGCGAAGCACCTCCGAGTAGTGATGGTACGATGCGATCCTATCACTATTCGCAGCAACGGGGTACAAACTGGCAACGACAGCCCACAAGAAACACGCATTGTCTCTGTTCTTTACGTTGACCACCGCTTTCTTCAGGACGACGGCGCGCGGGAGCGGTACGTCACAACCGCCTCGAAGTGGATTGTGCTTATTAATATTCACTAGAATATTTAGCACAGCCCTTAGGGTCCATCCACTGTCGCGATCTTGAAACTCCTCGAGCATCACTAGTGTCGGAGCGACCACGTGCTTCGAGTACCACTCGCGCACATTCGAAGTCATCAACAGTACGCGATTTCGCGTACCGAAACTCTTCATGTCCGTATTCTCGCTCAACATAAACTCCGCGTTCAAGTTTGTATTCACGGATACGCTCTTATGCGTCGTGATAGCGTCCGTGACACGCGAGATCACAGTTCGTCGAGCACCCTCTAAAAATCGACGCGGATCGACGTGTCCCACGTTGATGACCGCACCCGTTGAAATACGGCCTATAAACGCAGATTCCACGTCTTCCCATACGACTTTGGGTGCCGTCGATGGACCCGAAACCCCGCACCCGACTCGCGAAAACTTTTCCCGCACGTTCGCGCGCAATGTCTTTATTCGCGCGATCAGCGACACCAGGCGTTGTTTCGCGGACACGGGCACTCCTCCGCTGCTCTGATACTGGATGATGAGCTGCAGGCACGCGTCGCAATGATCAATCCAGTCTCGGAATTCCGCAACACTGTGTAAAAGCTTGGACATCCGGCGAATGACATTGAACGTGTTCATGAATACCTCCATGTTTACGTATTTACAAGAAGCTTTTATTTTATTTACCAGACACGCACGAATAGTGCCGAATGGGTGACACGGCTCTTCCAGGTGATGCGGTCCGTGTTCGGATATCGGAAACCCAACGGCAAAATGACACGCTTCGGGTGTAGTCGTACAATCGGTGTCGGGTGCTCATCCAAAAATCTGAATAATTCACGACACAAAAACGAGTCCACGGTAATAGTCAATGTTCGAGGGTACAACACTTTGTACACTTCAACCGTGCCGTTCTCAATGTCCTGTAGAAGCGTTAACGGCGTACACACGATCGCGGTGAAGTACTTCACTTGCTTGCGATGCATGTCCTTATCACCAACGATGCAATACAATGTGCATTTACTCGCAGTACTGTATCGCGCGATATGGCGTAGCAATTGACGATGGTGGTGCGACAATTGAATAAATCCGTTTTGAACGATACTGCTCCACGACGTCTCGAATAATGACTGTGGGCTTAACACGTCGCGGATCTTATGAGTCTCTATCGTCAGTGATTTTTCATCCAACTGCAGCGACGTCGGTAAAGGGCTTACCCCACCATCGGAAGACGTTGACGCGAGCATCTTGGGATACTGACATTGGTATACTGTAAATCAGATGCCCGTGGATCTATATCGACCTCTTTTCACCCTTACACGATTCAGATATAAACATACGTCATCGCGCGGTGCAACGTTATGTTTACTCCATGAGCATACAGCAACGTCGATCGTGAAAATACTCGGAACTCTTTCCCGAATAATTATCGCTCTATGTTTATGATGGTTGCTTACGGGATTGCAACGTCAAACAGCGACGTTAAAATCAGTTCTCTCATACTACTGCATTAGTCAGGTCATACGTTACTATAAGAAACGTTTTAAAAATTTATTGTTGTTGTTGTTGTTGTTGTGAACGAGATCGCTTTGATAGGATATCGTCCGCCGTCCAACACACAAGAAATACGTCGATTAATACCGCAAGTTTCAATTACTATATTTTTTTTTAGTGAATCGTTGTGTTGAGTGGGTTAGCAACTTTTGAGCATTGTAAGGAAACAATCGGTTTCAGATTATGTCTCTACCCGTGGCTTTGAATCGGGAAGTTGCCGCTGCGATCCCCAGTCGCGCATCCCATCCCAAAATATATGTGACGTGCCGGGATGTCGCTGTGCAATGCAAAGAAATTCGAGATGGTGAATTTCACGAGGCAGAAGTTCTCTACTATGAAGATGTTTATTTGAAGGAGTTTTATAATGGCAACTACGAAAACATCTACGTACCGCCGGGTCAATACGGAAGCATATATTATTGGATAGGTGTGCATGCGGAAACTTCATACATCATAGGTGATGATATTGATAGGGATGGTGTGGATCCGTCGTGGTGGTAGGAGACCCCACAATTTGTTGTATGGCGAAAATGTATTAATGCGGAACAAATTGATTATATCGCAGTTAATAATAATGCGAAATCGGGGATTGACGTTCGTGATAATGCAGTTCAGGTTGGCGAGTTTGATTTTAATACGACTGTACCCACGCAAGTTGATGCATTCTTTACTGATGCTGATTTATTTACTGAGATCACCGACAATGCATTCTTTACGAATGACATCGACGATGCTATATTCAACGATAATGTTGTCGAGTGGGATTAAGTTAACTTAGTTAAGTTAAATAAATTACTGAAATCACGAAAATCTATGTACGAATTCTTTTCGCCCTTACACGCTCCCACGACGCTTGACTCGCAGACCCTCGAGAAGGGTGCTTGAGACGTCGCCCTGTTCTCGATCGTGAAAATACTCGGAACTCTACCCCGAATAATTATCGCTTAGTTGCTCGCGTGAACGCAACGCCTAATTTATTGCTTCAGGGACATTGCGTTTTTTCGAGGGTACTTCCTTCTTAGAGGCATGGTCTTGGGAAAAGTCAATGCTCAGATATAAACACACACACTATCGCGCCGATTGATTTACAATAATTATCGCTATATGTATGCATCATTGCACTTGCGATGCATCGGTCCCACGATTCAAACATAAACACACGGCACGAAGCGCGTGCACGTAGGCACCAAAAACGCGTTCAATCCTGTCGCGCGCCATGATCGCCTTATCTTTTCTCAGAAATCCTGGTTCGCCCTCTTTCTCAGAAATCATCATCATCGAAGACGCGATTTGAATTTCCACGAATCGGTCGCTGTCGCGCCTGCGCACCGATCCCCGCACGCGTACGGAGATTGCGCGGCGGCGACGCGTGCCCAAATATACCTTAAACATCCAACAGGTGACGCCAACACGAGATGTATGAGAAAAACCTGGAAAATTTACCAAGACGGGCCCAAATACCGACGCGGGCCCAAAGTACCTTAAACATCCAATAGGTGGCGCCAACACGAAGTGTATGAAAAACCTGGAAAATTTACCAAGGCGGGCCCAAATACCGACGCGGGCCCAAAGTACCTTAAACATCCAATAGGTGGCGCCAATACGAAATGCGCCCGACGCCATTTTGAAATTTTGAAAATACACCCCCCCTCCCCTGTGACGTCAGCCCCCTCGCCCACGAACTCGACCTGCGCGCGCGACGCCATTTTGAAAATTTTGAAAATTCCCCTCCCCTGTGACGTCATCCCCCTCACCTACGAACTCGGTAGACGCCATTTTGAATCCCCCTCCCCTGTGACGTCATCCCCCTCGTCAACGAACTCGGTACCCCCTCCCCGCCGCACCCCCTCGCCCATGTCGCGGAAGAGCGCGGCGGTACCCCCCCGCCCCGCCTCACCCCCTCGTCACTACTTGAGCCAGAACTCTCATAGCTTACCTACTTATGTTATCAAAAACATATGAAAAACTTTTGACATAATATATTGAAATCTGTTTCATAGTCGACGGTATTAGTTTTGGTTGGGGCTAGATTAGGGCGGGGGCGCGTAAAGCATGCTAACGAACCGATGTATGTGTTAAACTCGGTAATTCTAGTGTTAAGTAAAGTCTTTTGCGAATATTTCGTAAACCAAAGCCGACCACCAAAAAGTTTAAAGGGAAATGTTGTTCCGAATGATGACTTTGACAACATATCGACGCGCGTTACAAAAAGTAGCATGTTTCATTTTATTTTACATGCAATTGTCCGTAAGGAAAAAATTATAATAAAAAAAATTTTTTTCAACAAGTTTTTGTTCAAATGTACTAAGAAAGAAAAAAATAATTTTGTTACCGGCCTAAAGGACTGCCTTAGAAGGGTTCACTCATATGGCCAACAATAAAAACGTGGGGCGTAAATATTTATTACTTTATGTATTTTGATACGTTAGTTCTCGCATACTTGATTGCAAGCAGTCTAATTCCTCAATTCAGAGGCTGTCCTGAGGCCTAATCAGATTAAAAGTAAAGACAAAATCAGGCCGCTCTGCAATTAGTTTTTCCATAACTTTTAACATTCAATATTTACGCCCCACGCTTATATTGTTGGCCATATGAGTGAATTCTTCTCAGGCAGTCATTTAGGCCGATATCAAAATTATTTTATTCTTTTTAGCACATTTTAATAAAAGCTTGTTTTTAAAAATTTTTTTATTATAATTTATTTTATGCTTTTTAGTATTTCACCAGTTTGATCGGATTGGCGTACGGTGATATGGATTCCCAAACAATACGATTGTCAACTAACTCGGCGATTATCTTTCGCGCTACTCCACGCTGAACCTCAACCACCCGGTATGGGTTATACAGGATGATTCTCTGACTATAGTCGTCTTAGGCGATGCCTTATTTTTCTTTTTAGTACATGTTAATAAAAGCTTGTTTTTAAATTTTTTTCTATATATTATAATTTATGTTATGCTTTTTATTGTTCCAAAATTTTAATTATATAAACATTTTGTATTCCTTATGTAAAAGTAGTCCGATTTGCATGACATTTGGTATGATTTTAATCGGAAGAACGCCAGGAATTCATTGGTGTTATTTCCATATCAACACGATGATGAATGAAGAATAATGAATTTCTTAATACGCCGAAATGTATATTTCACCCTCGACTTCGGGGCGCCGACCTCGAATCCTTGCGGTCGACCGAGGATTCATACCTGTTTCAGAAATAAAATAATTCTTTGTTCTTTATCGTATCGATATGGAAGTGACGTCGATGGATTCCTTATGTTTTTCCGATGAAAATCATACGAAATTTCATGTAAATCCGACTATTATTAACGAAGTCAACTTGAAATGATGTAAACCAATTTTTCATGAAATTTTCTTCAATATGGTCCGAATTACATCGTTCTTGGTGTCAGTTTCATCGGTGAAACATAAGGAATCGATTGGTGTCGTTTTTGCAAACATCTGACGAGAAATGCGGAAATCCTGGACATTTCTCACTTAATGGTATTCCAACGCCTTCGAGGATCGAAAACCATAAAATTCGGTGAGGCACCACGGGAGGTTGACCTCGCCACGGAGTACCAGGCGGCATCTGTTTGACAGGCGTTGCGAGAGAATCGCCCTGTATAGGTAACCCTTTATTATCTGCTTCCCTGATTTCATAATCTGGTCGGACACATGAAAATATGGTATTGTAATCGGAACTACGTATGTGTGCCAAATTTCAAGTCGATCGGATATGTGGAAATCGGTCAAAATTAGCTTACAAGATTTCATCCTCTCAAACTAACAAACAAACTCACAAATGAAGCTAAATCAAAGCTTGCAAAAATGAAACGTGCTACTATTCGTAAGGCGCGTCGATATGTGAAGGTCATTGAAATTGGTGAGGAGGTAGCTTTTCGACAAGCTTACTAAAAATTTTAATATTAATTTAAATGTTATAAACAATTTTGCGGTTACTTTTTTTTTTACAAATGTCGACCAATCCAGAAGTGTAGATTGACCCCCTAAGTGCAACGACCAATAATTTTTCTACACACTGTACAATGAATGTGAAGAATGAGCAAATAGGTATGTTCTGTAGGAGTGAGTACTGTTTGAAAAAGTGACGTGTGACGTGATTTCCGTGTGACTGATTTTTGGGGTGTGTAATAGTGGCAGAAATCAATTATCAGGCAGCGCGCAAAGAATGGTTGAGGTGGTCGCGTCGCGGCAACAATAATCTGGTTGAACGGTCATCGGGTAAGTCGTTGGGGAAAACCTATGTGGGGTAAACGATACCTACACCTGCAGGTCAAGATACTAAATGTGATTTTCGCGTCTCATTTTGGAACCATTTTAGCTTCCGACCTTTTGCCTGTCTTCTAGAATCTAGACATCGAGAAATAGTTTGGAATGGTTTTAAGAAAAAATGTTTCCAACAAAAGTTGCTTATTTTCTAACGTGGATTAAGAAAATATTTGGTTCCACCCCTGCTTTAAATAGAAGAAGAGATGAGTGCAAACCAGTACCAAATAGGTATTTCATTCTCATACGTATAATGAATCTTATTTCTTGCTAATATGTCATTCCAATTGTTTTTTATAGTACGAATAAATGATACATGAAAAGTACCCCCTTTCGTTTGCTCTTTAAATAGTGCAAGCGCCGACCACACGAGAGAAAGTATAGGCACCCGAAAAATAGAAAAGTCTCATGAGGGACGGTCCACCCGTGTCAATAGGAAAATCGAATCATTTCTCGAAGAAGGAACCTCAGAACTCGGGACGGGACCTCCGACATAAAAAAATTTAGGCTCGCTGCACTCGCACTGGTCCGACTCGATGTTGGGTCTTTAACTGTCCCATTGAAAGGATGGCACACCGACATAGCCCGAACCACTGTAGTGGTACATCCCTATCACTTACACTACTGTGACTACTTCTCCTTAAAGGTGTGAAATAGCTAAAAGGGGCAACACAGGTAGCTGAAAAACAAAATCGCATCAAGTTCGATATCACGAGACGCGGTAGCGTCTCGACGCCAAGTACAAGTTTCGACACCCTGTTGACTGTCGCTACCGCTATCATTTACTCGCCGCTCGGCTAATCCAACCTAACCTAACACTTATTTCATTAATACCTCATCACGCCTGCAATATTTTCTAAATTTAAAGGCTTTTTTCTTATGTAAACCGCATATAAGCTTTCGAATAAGACCAATTTCAACAAAATCGGCCCACGCATGACAGAGATATCGTAATATCGTGTCATGGATCAGTCGGAAACGGTAAGATTTTTCTTCTGATTCTCCTCCTTCTTCAAGAATACGCGTTACACGCACACCTTGTGACGTACGTCACTAAGGCGGTTCCCCCTCCAGCGCAGCGACACGCGAGTCAAGCCGCGCCTCGCGTAAATACGCCCCACTGCCCTCCGCGGCCCGCGAAACTAACTCGCGCCGCGGCCGATAGACGGCCGCGGACCCGATAACGTTCTCGTGGCAGCTTTTCACGCCGCGAGGTATAAGACCAGGGCCGCGAGCGACGGCCGGCAGCTTGCTCCGTGACTGCGCCATACATGCACAGTCGATACGTGTGAAGCTCCTTTTTGTATCTACTCCTCCTCCAAGCGAATTCTAGTGCGCCGAGTGCCGTACCGCCTGACCACTAGTAGCCCGATCCTTGGTCACTACAGCAGCCGAATTCCGATTCGCGCTGGACCGTCCGGCCGTGGTGGTCAACCAGCGGTCATTGATAGCTGGCCCACCGCTCGAAAGGCCTTCCATGTAGACTGCGCAGGGCCGAGGTTCTAACTCGCCCGGCAGTAGACACCCGACCCCACCCGATCTCGGCCGAGCACCGCCGAGTGCCGCCGAACGACCGCCGCGACCGACCGAGCCGACGCTCGCCGCCGACCCTTCGGGGACTCTAGTCCGTAAGCCGTCTAGCCCCTAAGAACCATAGCCAGTAAGCCCGCATTACCGATTAAGAAATAGCCGTTAAGCTCTCAGTATAACTAGTATTAAGCCTAGATATATGCCGCGCCGCGCCGCGCGTTTGATGCGCGTTACGAATAAAGCCGATTTACCAGAAACTGGTGTACTCATTCGGGGAAGCCGCGCACCTACCGACTGAGCCGGCACGGGCCGCTCCTCCGGCCCACCGTACCCCGCGAAAGCGGGTCACAACCTTCAGCCAAAACGAAACCAACACTTGTTTCATTCTTCGTTCGTCGACCAAGGGTGGGCACCCCGTATATTAATCTGTTGGCAAAATTTAGTGGACGGCACAATCCACCAGAGGCGCTGGGATCAATAAAGTTGAAAATATTTGGTAACAGATGGCGCTGATGAGATTATTTTGTGGCGGGAATAGAACATAATCAATGCCGGAAGGTGCATGAAAGCGTCATAATGAGAGGAAAGAAATAAACTATTAACAAAATAAGTAACTGTACCCTACAATTATTGACGCCGCGTTAATTATTGGTCATAGATACAAGATGGGTCGTCGTACCTGTCACGTATGTGCTGTGCCTGGATGTTTAGATACACATTCAATCCGACATCGATTTCCAAATCCAGATACAGACAGAAAACGTTTTGACGTGTGGCTTCAACTTGTTCAGAATCCGAATCTACTTGAGCTGAATCGCAAACGGGTATTTACCAATTATCGCGTGTGTCACCAACACTTTACTGCAATTGATAAGTCCTCGAACATGTTCTTGATACGGACAGCAATACCTACACAGAATTTACCACCTGCCACAGGTATTGTTTCTGCACAGTATGAGTAGATACAAAACTATTTTTGGGAAGGATATAGAAACAAACAGTGACTACATCTTTAATTGTTTTGTGCATAGGATCAACAGCAAAAGCATCAACCTCAACATCAACAGCATCAGCGTTAGTGCCAACTTCAACATTACAAGTTACTGGAGAGGAGTTGTTGAATCCCAAAAGAAATGAGGAATTGGCTTTAGCAGTGCAAGCTGGTCAATGTAAGTAAAAATCATGTAAAAAGGTTTACATATTTCAGCTGCCATCGCCAAACAGTTAATTATTGTATTTCTTCAATTTTACAATACATGATATCGACTGCTGAGTGCACGTTGTATATCCACTTTTTGTTAAATTTGAGTTTCTATATGCAACAAATAGTTCTTGCCATGTTTAAACCTATTTTTCTCAAAAACACTAAAAGTGGACATACAATATTTGTGTACTAAGCCATCAATATGTAGTATATGATTAATGAATTTGGACATAATAAAATATACAAATTACCATATGTAAATTACGACGAATCTAAACTAAAATGAAGACTAAAAATCAAAATGAAAATTGTATTTCAGTCATTTATTTCCAATTTGTAATGAAATTAACAAACAAGGGAATATGTGGAACCCGCGCACGGCGATTTTAATGGGGATTTTGTATGAAGTAGTTCTCAGAAAAATATTTTGAGAATAACTTCTTACAAATATCGCATTAAAATCGGCGTGTGCGGGTTCCATATGTTCTCTTGTAACCAATACCATAATTCCGGGATTCAATTTTGCCGCTTTTCATGATTTAGTGGGCGGCATAATCCACCAGAGGGTACTAATTTTGCCAACAGAAATGTATGGGAAGTGCCCACCCCTGGTTCGTCGACTCTCTGGATTTTTTCGGCAAGGATCGTCGTCCGTCATTGTACTGTTACGCCTCTTAGCGGGGAAATTGCGATATGAATGCGGGTTAGTGCCCGTGGAAAACTTCACTACGACGAAAATAATTGTGTTGTTGAAAATAGAAATGAAATGTTATGAACTGTACGGGTGTTTTTGTACGAGTTGATCTGTAATTGAAGTGACAATCCCGACGCCCCGTCATTTTTTTTTTTAATACCTTGACATGGTAAAAAATTCTGCACATTTCTGTTATTAAAAAAAATTTCATATTTTTAGTCTATTAAATTTAAAACGTTTCAAAAGGGACCATTTCTTTGGCAAAGTGTATATATAATTAATGTTACAGGCGAGTCAGAGACCATTATGGTACCGAAGCAGAAATTGCTAGAAGCAGGGTATGAATTAGCCTCGGGCAACCTACCAGCAGAAAATTTACAAACTGCTGAAACTGAGAGGTCAGAGAGAAATACCTCATTCGTATTAGAGAAATATGCGAAATATTTAAAATTGTTAGGACCACTGAAGGTATTTCATACACAGAAAGCAATATGGCAACGAATTGCGCAAGACTTGAAAGCCACAAGGGGGGATAAAAAATCCTATTTGCAATGTGAGAATAGATACAAAACTATTATGAAAAGGAAACGTGCGTCCCAGAAAAGTAATGCCACGTCCGGCTCAAAACGGAAAAGAGTGGAGTATGAAGCCGAACTGGACAAAATTGCGGCTGTAGATGACAGTTTTCAGCCAGAAGTATTGCAAAGTGCAATCCAAATAATAATTAATAAAAAAAAAGACGCACCCCAAAGTTCCAAATCTAAACAAAAAAAAAAACAAATTAAGTGAAATTCTCTTAGAAATACACTTGGAAAAAGAAAATAAACGGCAGAAAAGACACAAGGAGAAAATGGAATTATTAAAGACGCTTGTTGAAAAACAAAATAATGTTTTAAAACTAACTATTATACTGTCATCTACAGCCGCATTTTTCTAAATAATCTGTTAATTTTATAATCGAAAAAATTAATTATAGCACTATGTATAGTCCGTCACTATATACTATTGCCCAGTGATGCCAGAATCGTGGGAAGCGGGACCAAACGCTTACCCCCACTATGACCTACCGTCGTTTTGCATTATGCCCTACCGGCGTCCCCCACTTTCTTCCCACCGCACTGCACACAAGCATGCCAGATGAGAAAAAGGACTACACACAAGCTGAGATGTCACAGGAGCAAGGGGAATCGCCTGCTCGCTCCACCCTATCCCCTCCAAGAAATTCTACTTTACGGTTCTTAGGGGCTGTCCATATCCGCAGAATGTCGCGATTGGTTTTGTTCGCGTTCTAGTCGAAACGACTTGAGTTGTCATTTTAAATGATGTACAGCGAAGCCCCGTTGGGCGGTCCGAGGACGCTAGCATCCTCGGACCGCCCAACGGGGCTTCGCTGATGTAAACTTTCGTCCGTCACCGTATATAGTTATTTTTAGTTTTTACTTCAGTTTTACATATACAGTATTGTCTCCGTATTTGCTCGCTGGGCGGGACCGGCGTTGAGCTCCTATCGTGAACAGATCCCTAATTCCGAGTGTTCGTTTCTCGCTTCTTTCTGGCCGAAGGAGGGACCGAGATGGAACGCTTTTCGTGCGCGCGGGCGTGCGCGACGGGTGTGAGCACTCAGATGGAATCGTGACTGCTCGACGCATGCGCGCGACGGTCAGATAGCCAGGCACGGCATGTGTCTTTTTTGCGCCCTAGGAGAACTTTTCAAATTACGCCCTTTATTATAATACATTTATTTGAGATTATTGACAACCTTACTCTGAATTTTTATTCGTAGTTTAATTCACCTAGTTTGTAATATTTCATTTTAAAGTTTATTTTCAACAATACCAGTAATGAAAATATCATTTTGCACCTCTTGTCGACTTTCCGCCCTAGGCAGTTGCCTAATTTTGCAGAGTAAAGTCATAAATAATCTCAAATAAATGTATTATAATAAAGGGCGCAATTTGACAGGTTCGTCTAGGGCGCAAAAAAGACTTGAGCCGTGCGTCAAGATTTTGCGAAGCGGTTCCCGTGCTCACCGTAAGTGCTTGCGACCATCGCGCACGCTCGTCGCGCACGCAAAAGACGGAGTGTCACGGCGCCCGAAAGACGGAGGGAGACAAAACATCAACGCGTCGTCTGTCTCGTACCGTCCTCGCTCGCTTTCAGTGGCTCTCGCTCGCTCTCGTTCCATCTCACTCTTGCCTTGGCCGGACAAGAGTGAGACAGAAGTGGTGGCGATAGCGACAAGCACGTATCGTGTGCACCAAACCGAGCACATACGGAGATAATACTGTATACATATCTGATAAGTAAAATAAAAATGTTATACAGTATATACATTCTGTAATTTCGAATATTTATTTTCTACAGCCTATTTTTTTTATACAATTGAAGGTACATAAATGTACATGAATGCAACAACGGAGAAAAACGTAGGTGGTTAAGTGGAAAATAAAAGTATAAACATTTTATTTTATATGAAATAAAACAACATGGAGAATATTCCCCTTTCTCAAAATTGCGCCGCAAGGAAATTTCTATACTCTCTGCGAGACTGAATAGTCTTAGCAGATATTGCCCCGCAGACTTTGTCAGACGTCCTAGAGCTATTAAACTACGCTCTAAATATAAGGCGACCGAATTTCGTCAGTTGTTCTCTTGAAAATGTTCTCTTTATAGCTTCGTCCCTTCTTTTTGGTAAGTTAAGATTATTTTCTGGTGAGTGACGTGCTATAATATTTACATTTTCTTCTTTTGTATTGCTCTTCACAAGTAAAACCATACTTACACGTATCCTTGTTAATCTCTGGTGACGGGTTATTTTATCGTTTGGTTCGAATGTTTCTAGTGACTTACAAAGGCGCCGCGAGTTTTGGAGCGACCAGCAGCCCGAAGAAGAAGCTGATCACCTTTGAAGGTCCGTTTTAACGTAATATTAAAAATCACGACATTTAGTGTCGTAACAGTAAAAGTTACGATTTACTGTCACGTGAAAACGACCCTTAACTGCGGTAGATATTTTATTTTTCAGAAATATGCCTATTAAAAGTAGAGATATGTCTCCTTTTACAGTGGCCAAGAGACCAAACGGTACTTTTCAGTGCCCATTTTAATCGAGTTCAACGGGAACAACCTCTCGACGTTCACAAGGAACAATAATCGGCACTTTTCAGCGCCAGTCTCTTAAAACGTACATAATCAAACAGTACTTGTCAGTGCTTACTTTACTTCAGCATCACTGAAACAAAGTACTTAACGTTTAATAAAATATTCATCGGTACTTTCCCAGTATCGTTTCAATTTTATACTAATGTTGTATTTGTTTTCAGAGTTAACACAAGCAGGGATATGGTGGTTCTATGCAAAAACTATAAGTCGAAAATCTATATAAATCAAAATGTAATATATAATAAAAGTTCGTTCTCGAGAAAATTGGCTTATGTTTGCATCTAGAATCACCATTTCTTAATGTAAATATTAAATGTCAATATATATATAAGTGGCACATATATTGACATTTAATATTTACATTAAGAAATGGTGTATATATATATTGTACTTGTAATATTAAAGAATAAACACATACCTTTAGAAAAAAAAATAGAAAACTTATTTAATAAACTGCGGCTCACATAACCTGCGAGCAGAATCTTAGAATCTGCTCCAAAACTTCTCTACGCGCAGTAGAAAGGGTGGGGATACACCTATAGTAATCACGGTACACATGTGTTGGTGCGTAGCCACGTCCGTGTGACGTCACGCGTAGGGGCGGCCATGTAACGTCACGCGTAGGGAATTGTATGTTAATTCTGGATCTCAGATGGCGCTGTTGGCTGTGCCAAGCAGACGGCGGAATCTGCTGTCCATCTGCTGCCGATCTGACATCAGGATTTGCACCTCAGAACGCAGCCAAATGCGGACACAGACGACTACGGTTCTGACGTCAGATTCTGCTCCCCAAATCTGGCTATCAGGGCTATTAAATGAAGAATTAAGAAATATTATTCCAAATATGTTTTAAGTGTCACTTTAACTAAATGTTTAATGAAATACCGCATGCACACACAGAAAATAAATTTTTTTTCGTACATTTGTAAACTCCGTGGAGATTTTTATTTTTTATTCTAATGTTTCAGGAAATTTTATCACAGATTTTGCTATGTGATTTAAGAAATCCATAACATTCTCAGTATATTTGTGGTATGTAGATTCCGCCATATTAAATCTACTGGCCACATCTCTGATACAGATTTTGTTACCTGCAAACCTTTAACATAGAAATATTGAAGAAAAGAAATGAACAGAGGCGGATTAAGGTCGGTTGAGGCCCCGGGCGCAAAAGAAAATATTGGACCCCATACAAAAAAAGGGAAAGGCAGGAAAAATAAAATCACGTTAATATTTTGAAACACATAAACAGATTATGTACTCATAATGTTTTAATTTCAATAAAATTGGAATAAAGTATATGTATAATGTAATTAATAATACAATTATAATCACAAAGTTTTGAACTAATAGTTGAACATACGAAAAAGTATGATTATAATTAATGATACTATACGTATACTAAACTAATAATCAGACATTTAAACAACAAAAATGATAGAACTTTACTAAAAATTAAAATTACAGAAGTGAAAAATTTAAATAAATTTTTTTCTTGCTTTTTGTTTTGCAAACTTATTAAATATTTCGTCACAATCAATAATTTTAAGTAACTCGCTCTCTATATATAAAATAGCCATATTATTTAATCTTTCCTCCGACATTGAATTCCTTAGATGATTTTTTATTCTTTTTAGACAAGAAAAAGAGCGTTCCCCCGGTGGGGTTTGAAATTGGCATGGTTAAGAAAATTTTCAAAATAATTTCCATATTTGGAAAAGTTCCTTTCATATCTAATGCTTTTTTATGCACTCCAGGAAAAAATTAAAGGAACACTATAATTTCCCGAAAATTTTGGTCATTTTCAAATGGCTGTATCTCCGCGCAAAAAGATCGCAAAAAATATTTAAAAAAAGCATTTTAACGTTTGAAGTTTCTAGTTTTTGAAACAATAACTCAACTTTTTTTCTTCGTCCATTATGATACTGTTTTATCAAGATGAAGCGCAGGAAACGAAGTTTCAGAAATTTTTGCCTAGTTTGGACGTATGCACGGGCCAAAAAGAATTTTTTCAAATGAGTGCTCTTATAGAGCAAACATTTCTCTTTAATTTCGTTTTTTTTTGGTTTTGTTGTATAATTTTTATTGACCGAGTTAAGCGCCATCAAAGCAAAAAAGGAACTTTTCACTTTGAACGCCTATAACTTGCGAAAGCATGATCGCAGAAATTTTTTGATGAGTGTTTTGGAAAGCTAAGAAATTATCCTTTCAAAATCTTTAGTTGCCAATTTAGTGAGATTTTTTTTGCATCCTATAAAATCCATTTTAAGATAATCCCAAAAATTACATATTTACCATTTTTAGGGAAGCATGATGCCACTTCAAGGAAAATCAAGGAATCATTTAAGTGTCCACGTTTTTTGCGAGTCAAGACTACCCGTAAACACTGTGCAAAAGGCCGGACCAATCAGATTTTTTTTCCGTATGTCCTCGATGGTCAAACAGGCGATATGGTCTGAAAAATTGAAGCATCACTTGTCTTACGTTATGTTTCTCTGTAAAACCCTTTTTTTCTCGCGGCTTTTGAAAGATTGTTGCACGTTTTTTTTGGTTAGTTCAACGTCATTTTAGTAAAAAGAAAAGATTTCAAAAATTTAAGAAAAACATTTCTATCCAATCTCTTCGCAATGACAAAAACTGTACTTCAATAACTGGCATTAGCACCACCCAAAGCGCGCCACGAGTTGGCGCATGCGCGGTGGGATTTACACTTCATTGTGTGTGCGTCAGCATGGAGAGATGAGACCCTGCGGTTCGTCACTCCCACAGTATTTTCTGACTCCAAACTCACTCTCCGATGTGTGTATGTATGGAGGCACGCGCGCGTGTTGTGTGTGTGTGTGTGTGTGTGTGTGTGTGTGCGCCACCTCTTCGCACGATTACTTCCCTCAATCGATTGCGCATGTTAATGCATTTCCGAATTTTCACTTGAGGAATTCTGTTTCAAATTTGGCAGAGGGCGTATGCTAATTGCCTCAAATTCGCCAGGTTCGGGTACTGTCGTCGCAAACGTCGCCGAAGAATGTCCCAAACATGCTCAATGGGATTCAGATCTGGACTCACTGCTGGATGGTCGAGCACTGATATCCGATTTTGGCGCAAAAATTGAAGCGTATGGCGTGCAGTATGCGCTCTTGCATTATCCTGCATAAGTACGAAGCGGTTTCCCATGCGTTGACGCAGAGGAAGTAAAACGGGGCGCAGAATCTCGTCCACGTACCTCTCAGCGGTCAATCCACCAGGTGGGAGGACAATTAATGGGGTACGTGAGTACCGTGATACCCTGGCCCAAACCATAACCGATCCACCACTAAACGCGGTGACCGGCCTTGTATGGTTGGCATTATGGCGTTCATCACGACGACGCCAGACCCGAACACGTCGATCGTTCCCGTGGAGGCAAAATCGGGACTCGTCAGTAGAAAGGACATTTGTCCATTGCTGCTGACCCCAGTGCACATAACGGCGAGCATATGCCAAACGCTGCCGTTGATGTGTGGGAGTGAGCAACGGGACTCGCATTGGGCGCCTCGAACGCAACCCAACGTCCCTCAATCGATTTCTGACGGTCCTGCTAGAGATCGGACGTGGCGGGTTGTGTCTGTGGTTCACAAATTGTCCTGCAATAACGCGTGAAGTGACGGTTGGCTCCCGAAGAGCATGTCTGGTAATCATGATCTGCCCTGATCTGCGAGAGTACTGCCCAGTATTTCGAAATCGAGCATAAAGACGATTGACAACCGACTGACTTACACCAAAAGAATTGGCAACTTGTCGCTGACTGTGGCCCTCCTCCAACAAAGTCACAAGTCGAGCGACTTCGTACTCAGTTAGGTGACGTCGGGGCATAACGCGATGCAAAAAAGAAGTGAGCTAAAATTCGAATTTAGAGTCGCAGGTTGCTGAGGGAGTGGCAGGCTGCGGCGCAGCGTCTTGTCTTGCTGTGTTGGCGCATGCGCAGTGAGGCGTAGGTCCGACCGCGCATGCGCCAACTCGTGGCGCGCTTTGGGTGGTGCTAATGCCAGTTATTGAAGTACAGTTTTTGTCATTGCGAAGAGATTGGATAAAAATGTTTTTCTTAAATTTTTTAAATCTTTTCTTTTTACTAAAATGACGTTGAACTAACCAAAAAAAAAACGTGCAACAATCTTTCAAAAGCCGCGAGAAAAAAAAGGGTTTTACAGAGAAACATAACGTAAGACAAGTGATCCTTCAATTTTTCAGACCATATCGCCTGTTTGACCATCGAGGACATACGGAAAAAAATCTGATTGGTCCGGCCTTTTGCACAGTGTTTACGGGTACTCTTAACTCGCAAAAAACGTGGACACTTAAATAATTCCTTGATTTTCCTTGAAGTGGCATCATGCTTCCCTAAAAATGGTAAATATGTAAGTTTTGGGATTATCTTAAAATGGATTTTATACGATGCAAAAAAAATCTCACTAAATTGGCAACTAAAGATTTTGAAAGGATAATTTCTTAGCTTTCCAAAACACTCATCAAAAAATTTCTACGATCATGCGTTCGCAAGTTATAGGCGTTCAAAGTGAAAAGTTCCTTTTTTGCTTTGATGGCGCATAACTCGGTCAATAAAAATCATACAGCAAAACCAAAAAAACGAAATTAAAGAGAAATGTTTGCTCTATAAGAGCACTCATTTCAAAAAATTCTTTTTGGCCCGTGCATACGTCCAAACTAGGCAAAAATTTCTGAAACTTCGTTTCCTGCGCTTCATCTTGATAAAACAGTATCATAATGGACGAAGAAAAAAAATTGAGTTATTGTTTCAAAAACTAGAAACTTCAAACGTTAAAATGCTTTTTTTAAATATTTTTTGCGATCTTTTTTCGCGGAGATACAGCCATTTGAAAATGACCAAAATTTTCGGGAAATTATAGTGTTCCTTTAATTTTTTCCAGGAGTGTATATATTATTAATTGATTGCTTGTCTTCTTTGTCTAAAAAGATTAAAAATTGTTCCAACTCATCTTTAAGATTACTTGAATCAATGTCATCTTTATACATTTATATTAAATTATTAATGTATTTTTTCTTTTCTTCCTCACACAATGCAAAAACGAAAAAACTCTAAAATTACTGATGACATTTTCATAAATTTTTCCACGTCTGTTCAGTTCTGCGATTAAATGATCGCATATTACATAGAGAACATTATGTAGAAAAAAAACCGTTGGATATTCTGTAGATGTTCGCTTGCGATCATCTTCAAATGTTTTTTCTGTTAGTAGTCTAACTTCTGACTGGATTTCGTTAAAATTATTTCTAATATTTACATTAATAAAAGTTTCTAGATTTTTTAATAATGAAGCACCCTTAACAATTGTGCAGTCAATAGATTGTAAAGATTTACTCGTTGCATTGATCCTTTGCAAAATTTCATTCCATAGGATCGTCATAATAGCAGTTTCATACTCATTCATTTTCTTGAGCAATGATTTTGCTTCAATAACAACAATATTTTGTTGTGTTATGGAATTCAATATCTCATCTAATGCCTCTTTTATATTTTCATAGCCACATTTTAACGCTAAAACTGCATCAGCCCTGGCAGACCACCTTGTGCCTGACAATTTGTTTAATGTATAAGAACCATCCAATTTATTGCATAACATGTTCCATCGAAACGTGGTTGCAGGGAAAAAAAACAAACAAATTTTGCAAGAAGAAGAAATATCTGGAAGCATTACTACAACTCTCTGCTGCAACATTACCAACTAAATTAAGCGAATGGCTAGAGCACTGAATAAACGTTGCTGATGGAGCATGTTGTCTTATTCTTGTTTGGAGACCATTGTACTTGCCCGACATATTTGCTGCATTGTCGTACGATTGGCCACGGCAATATTTTGTATTTAATGATAAATCTTGCAACGTACATAGAACGGTCTCTTCTAGATACTCCGCATCATGTCTTTCTATAGGAAAGAACTTTTAAAATCTTTCTTTGACATCCCGATTTACTGATAAATAGCGTACTACAAAAGTAAGTTGATCCACATGCACAACATCGGGTGTAGAATCTAAAATAATACTATAATATTTTGCGCATTTTATTTCCTCCACAATGTGTGCCGTAAGTGAATCGGCAATTATTTGCAAAAGTTCATCACACGTCTGATGCGATAAGTAATGTACATGTCCGCTACCTTGATTTCCGTACTCTTGCAAGTGCAACTTTAAAAAATCGTCATATTCGCTCAAATACTCTAAACTAGTAAAATAATTGCCTTTTCTCGAAGATGTGGAACTCTCATTATGGCCTCGAAAACCAATCCCCAAACTTGCGAGAAATTTTATTGTAGATACAATTCTTCGGAGAATTTCTCGCCAAAAATTTTCCTTTTTGCAACATAACTTGCAAATTTTTAACATCGATGCGATTAACCATACAGGAGAGCTTGTATAATGTACACATTGAAGCGACGTGTTCTTTCGACAGTTCGTGCTGGGACAAAGTTATTCCGATATTTTTCCAGTTTTGGAACCCCGTAGTCAACTTAGACTTTGAGCTGGAAAACATTTTGCACGCGTAACAGTAAACTGATTTCGATGTTTCCGAAAAAATTAGCCACTTTCTTTCCTCTTTTTTGCCACCCGAAATTTTTCTGTAAAAATGGTCTTTACACAGGCCTCTTTTGTAAATTCAATCACCGTCTTTATAGGTCGATTTAAGAGTAGTGATATCGCCTATATTTTTTTATTTATTTAAGATTAAGAATTCAACCATTTGTTGTGCCCTGCGTGGTGGTTCGCAAGGCTGGTACGGGATTTGGCGATATCGTAGGTTCGGGAGTGAACAAAAGATGGGAATCTACTGGGTGAACTACACCAAGTTCGATTAAACTCAGAAACTAAGTCTTTATTCAAACTTTAACTAAACTAGACTGAGATGTACAAGAGTTATAGCCGTGTTAACAGGTCGAGTGTCAGGTCGAGAATCCTCTATTAGCGGTGTCGAATTGGTTTTTATATCCCTGCTGGGCGTGGTACGCGTTACCATGCCCGGTCGAGGCGATGCGTTCGCATATTGCTGATTTCGTAGATTCGGTCGCTAGCGGCTGTCTTAGCTTGGAAATGTCTCGAACGTTTCGTAACGTAATATAATATGTATAATATATAGCGGTATGTCTGACACGTGTGCTTGGGCGTTGCCTGGGCACAACATCCCTTCCCCTTAAGGGAGGAAAAGCCATAGCTTTTTCTAGCGGTTGATTAACATCGATTCTTAAGCTAGATTATAATAGTAATGCGGTATTATTAGTAGTTTACATTTGACAATAATGGGTTATAATATTTGTATTATACGGTGATAACGATTTGTATATAATGATTATAATGTTTTAAAGGGAACTGGTGGAAGACGTTCCTTCCTTGCTAACAATTTTGATTATTGCTCCAGGTTTTTGTGTGGTTTTGTCGCGACTTGTGTTGTTCGATGTACAATGTCGCGGTGTTCTTGTTTTGAAGTGTACAATACATTTGTATAGTGTAAAGATACATAGTGTAATTGTTATGAATCCCGTTATCGAAGATAATGTAAAGAAGCTGTAGTGATACTCAGTCGGTATAATCTCGGGTTTTTCTAAGTCGTTTTGTAATTCATCTAATTTTTTGCTAACTTTATTTAGTTCTTCTGGGTGTTTGATTATCCTTTTTCGCTCGAAATTTGTGTTACGATACGAGTTTACAGTGGTCTGTGGAAGTGTAATTTCGTCTAATGATAAGTTGTAGCCAGGTAAGTAATTCCATGTTTTTTCTATTCCGTATTGTTTTCCGGTTTCTATCGTAAATTCGGCGGTAGTGATAGTACATTTATTTCTTACCGTTATTATACCAGAGTCCTTAATACTATACATGTTTGTGCCTTTATCGTCGCAAGTTGCTGCTAATTGTATCGGTTTCGGTGCGATATAAATCCATGCGCCTGGTTGTTGCAATTCTATTAGGATTGTGTGGTTCAGTGTCATAATGCGTATTTTACAATTGTTCGGTTTTTTTGTTAATTTGGTGTACAACTGTACTTCACAAGGTCCGTATGGTATCGCTTTGAATATCGGATGGTTAGAGGTGCAGAGATATAGATCGTTTATAGTTTTACATTTCAATAGGTCCTGTTTGCTTAACTGTACGTAATCTTGCACCGCGGTATCGAGTACTACGTAGGAATCGAGGGGTTCTATATACGCGTAGAACGATTCGTTTATTTTAGTGGGTACTGGGTGTACCTTGCTTAGTTTGAATTTTTTTTGCGTTTAGCAATGGAATATCTAGTACTACCGTAATTGATTTGGTATCCGAAAATGCGGAGAGTGTAAGGATGTCGTATAAGACGTGCATGTTTTCTAATTTTATTCCGATGGGGAAGTCTAGTCCTTGCGGTATGTGCGCTAGTGCGGAAGTGAGGTAGGTTACGATTTGAGTTGGTGGTATCAGTCGTGGATTTAGGACTCCTTTCTTTATATCCATAATGAATTCTAATAAGTCTTGAGTGTCGCGCAGGAGTGTTTCCGCTACGCTATTTATTAGTATGAGGTTTTCGTCTATTGTCTCTCGAAATCTAGTAATGTCAGTCGTCTGTTGAAGTAAGTATTGAATTTTCCAAGTCGCATTCAAAAGGGTTTCTTCGTTTTCTTGTACGTTGTGTATAGTTTCATTTAAGAGCTCGGCGTTAGCTCTTACAATTTGCATTTGTCCTTTGATTGTATTTTTAAATCTACTGTCCTGCCTTTTTAGGAAGTCTATTTGGTCATTGATTTTCTTTCTATCTTCGGAATCCATTAGTCCGAAGAGTGATTTGCCTATGTAACCTAATCCGTCTATTAGTCCGCGACGCTGTTTTGGTGCGGAGCTTATGGTTTGTTGGACGTAAGTAAGGAGTTTGGCTACGCGATCTACTTTGCTTTGAATTTTCGTGCCGAACGCTTTACAGAATTTTTGTAAGTTATCAGTAGAAGGTGTTTTACACTGAGCAAGTATGTCATATAGTGCTGCCCGAAGATTTGAATCGCGTCGGTAAATGTAAGATATGTCTACGTGTAGTATTAATTTCCAACTATCTCGGTAAATCTGTAGATCGCCTATGTTTTCGAAGTAAATGCATGGGTGGTCTGGAAATTCTTTTATAGCGAAGTCTGTGTCGGGGGTTGTCCCTCCTATGAGTAGTATCGTCATTTGTAGGACGATAATCCTGTAAAATATAATATCGAGGTGTAGTCGGCGTTTCCATTCGTTAGTCGTGAAGTCATTCGTCGCGCGAGTGCAGTGCGTGTGTGAGATAAAATTTTGCTAACTACGGTCTTCGTAGAGGCTCGATCGTTTCGTCGCTTCTTATTTCATTTCAGTCTTCATCATGCTTTCGCTCCTGGACATTCCTCGCGAGATCGCGTTGTTTTTATTGGTGGGTTTATTAATGTTTTGCGCCTTTGCAACGTGCGTAGGGGTGTGGAGTTTTTAAAATATTAATTTTTCCTTCTAGAGTTTGGAATATCCGGCCCCGCCAGGGTGTTTGAACTTTGCGTATCGTCGCGCGGTACGCGAATATCGTTTAAATTCGCGTCGGTACCGCGCGGAGAGAGAGTCGTGGTATGACAACGAAGATTCGTGGGGGATTCGGGCCCTGTTTGGTGAGTTTTTTGTGCTCTTGTTGCTTAGTGTTGTTTGTCCCTAGTGGAATTCTCTATTTTAATACTTTCGTGTCTGATTATTGTTCCAGAACGATATGGAGATCAGTTTATTGGGCCCGACCTTTGCCGCGATCCTTGGACTCCGTCCTTGGACTGTCCGTGAAGAACAAACGAACTTTTAATAATTAATTAAATTATATTAATTAAATTATAATAATTAAATTTTTGGTCATATAATAATTCAATCCTTTTGTCATATATATATATATATAATATGTTTATTCTATTTTTATTAATTTATTTGGCAGTTTGCGTATCGTTACTTCCCTTCATGATTACGGTCATTACCTATTCCTGCTCTACTCGATAAAATGCTTAAGTCGGTTTGCGTGTACGCGAAGCGTTCGTCGTCCTTTATTTATAGTGTAGTTATTATTATCGTGCGTGTTTTGAATCGTATACGGGCCTATCCAAGCGGGTGTTAATTTCTTTGATCGTCCGCGTCTCACAGTTTCATCGTGTAGCAGTACTTGGTCCCCAATTTTGAAAGATCTGTTAGCTGTCTTTTTATCGTATTGCCTTTTTAATTTGTCTTTATTTATCCCTATATTCTCGCGCGCAATGCTATTTGTAGACAGTAGTCTTTCGCGTAATTCTTCAGCGTATTTGTCATAGGTATATGTTAATTGAGGTGCCTGGTTTAGCGTGGTCGGTAGTGTAGCTTGTCTCCCGAAAACGAGTTCGTAGGGCGTGTAACTAGTTGACGTGTGCGGAGTAGTATTATAAGTAAACATCGCGTACAGTAGCCATTCGTCCCAATCAGTCTGGTCCTCCGCGATAAAATTCTTTAAGTATTCAGCTAGTGTACGATGGCTTCTTTCTAGAGCTCCGTTTTATTGTGGGTGATAGGCCGTGGTTTGAATTTTTTCGATCTTGAGCAATTTGCATACATTTTTGAATACTTGACTTAGGAAATTGGTTCCTTGATCGGTTAGCACTCGTTGTAGTATACCGTATTCGCAAATGATCCTAGTGACAAATTCCTTAGCTACGGTGTTTGCTTCTTGATTCTCGAGGGGAATGGCTTTACTGAATTTGGTTAATAAATCTTGAAAAGTTAATACGTATTTATTTCGTCTGCTTGTCTCGGGTAAAGGTGCAACTATGTCTAGTGCGCATTTCTCGAATGGTTCCGTGGGAGTGTCTGTAATTACCATGGGAGCTTTGGTTATTCTCGTTAGTTTATTTTTCTGACATTTTTCGCATCTGGAGATGTACTTTTCTACGTCTTGGCGCATACCTGACCATGTATGGTTTAATTTTATACGTTCCAGGGTCCGTTTTACTCCTAAATGTGCACCTAAGGGGGTGTCGTGAAATTCGCGCAGTATTCGGTTTTTATCGTCTTCTGTATATGTCGTGTCGTTCGTGTCTTCTTCTGATCGGGTCTCGTCTTCTTCTTTGGTACTTTCGCTGGCGACGGCTAGTGTTTCGGGGCTGAGCTGTCGCTTCATTCCTCGCGTAATCGCGAACATTCTACTGAGAGCGTCTGCGTTCTTATTTGTCTTTCCCGCTTTATATTCTATGCTGTAATCGTACTCTGCTAGCTTCAATTTCCATCTCATTAATCTAGAGCCGGGGTCTTTTACGTTAAAAAGCCAAGTGAGCGGTTTATGGTCTGTTACGATTTTAAATTTAGTGCCGTATACGTATGGTCTAAAGTGTTGCGTCGCCCATACGATGGCCAATAATTCCTTTTCGATGGTGCTATAGTTTTCTTCCGCTTTGTTTAACACTCTACTTGCGTATGCTATTGGCAAATCTTGCCCTATCTTTCCCTGCGATAATACTGCTCCTATTGCTTTTCCGGAAGCGTCTGTTGTCAGAACGAATGGTTTCGAGAAATCAGGGTATTGTAGTATCGGTGCTGTTATTAATTTTTCTTTCAGTATTTCGAAGGCTTCCTGTTCCTGTGCGGTCCATCTGAATGTTTGATCTTTCTTCAATAGTTGCGTTAAAGGTTTCGCGATTTGTGAAAAATGTTCTATGAATCTCCTATAATATCCAGCTAAGCCTAAGAAGGATTGTATGTCTTTGGCTCCTCTAGGTATCGGAAAGTTCCTAACAGCGTCGAGCTTCGAAGGGTCCGGCTTGATGCCGTTTTCGGTTATCAGGTGACCTAGGTACACAGTTTCTTTTCGTAAAAATTCGCATTTATTAGGTTGAAGTTTTAGGCCACTCTTACGTATGCGTTCAAATACTAGTTCTAGACGATCTTGGTGTTCTTTCAACGAGCGTCCGTAAACGACTATATCGTCTAAATACACGAAACATTTTATTCCTTGTAGGCCCGATAATACGGTATTCATCAATCTTTGGAACGTCGCGGGAGCGTTTTTTTTAGCTCAAATGGCATTCTATTATACTCGAAATGGCCATATGGTGTCGAAAATGCTGTCTTTTCGCGATCTTCCTCTTTCATGGTTATTTGATGGAATCCTGACGCTAAATCTAAGGTTGAAAAATATTTTGCTCCGCCTAGTTGGTCTAATATATCTGTTATATTCGGTAAGGGGTATGAATCGCCTATTGTTGCCTCATTCACTTGCCTAAAATCTACTACCACCCTGAGTCTGAGTTTTCCTGAAGCGTCGGATTTTTTCGGAACTACTAGCAACGGTGCGTTCCATTGGCTGGCGCTCGGTCTAATTATTCCCTCTTTTACCATTTCCTGAACTTGTCTATTTACTTCCTCCTTATGCGCTTGTGGTAATCTATACGGCTTTACGTATATAGGTTTAGTACCTGGGATTAGGGTAATCGAATGTTCTGCCTTCGTGGAGTATCCTAACTTATCTCCTTCTAAACCGAATATTTCATTATATTTTTCACACAGCCCGCGTAAGCTGGTTTCTTCTTCCTTATTTAAGTGTTCCGTTCTAAGATTTTCACGTAAGATTTGCATTCTATTTCTTCCGTGTATGGCGTGTACCACGTACGTCGGTGCGTCGGTTGTCGCCTATCGCGTCTGTCGGGTCAATGTTATCGCTCGTCAGTGTTTGTAACGTTACGGTTGGCGTATTGATAAGGACTTCGTCCGTAGTAGTATTCATTACGCTTATTACACATCTCCCGTTCCGGCCTACTGTTAGCGAATTTCCTATGAATACTCCTGGCTTAATAGATTGTCCTTCTACTATACCTTCGCCTTTATCTGTCGTTCTAGCTAGAAGAATGGTTTCAGATCACGGTTTCAAAGTCAAGTTTCCTCCTGAGTAAGGAAAATGTTTTCCGTACACTTCTATTCCTAGGTTCGCTCTGATACATACTTCGTGTTTGGCCATAAAATCTTGTCCTAGGATTCCGTCTGCTTCTAACGGGAAGTCATTTCTGACTAACCGGCAAGGGTGCGTTACTGTTTTGTTTCCAATTTTTATGTTTAATTGCACTAGACATAGCATTTCCATAGGGGCTATGCCTCGCAATGAGACTATTTCGTCTTCAGCACGGACATTGTCCTGCACTTTTCCTATCTTTATCAATGTAATATCGGCACCGGTGTCTACTAACATATTCGCTTTTTCATTTATCAATTCCGGCGCCCTAATTTCGATTGTGTTTTCAAGCTGGGATGTCACTACCATATTCGCTCGGTATGACTCTACTCTAGGTCCTGCGTTCGTTTGTCTATCGTCAGTTGTTCCGCGTCTCGCGGTAGGGGAAGATGTCCTTTAATTTATCGAAAGTATCTACTTCTTTGTACTCTAATACTTTGGCTGCTTTGCCTTTAATTTTTGTACCTATCACTGTTTTCAAGAATCGTGGCAATTCATTCACGGGGACAAACTCCGAGGCGCTTGTATAAGACTTCATAAATTCTGCAAGCTCGTCTGACGATTTTCCTACGAATTTGTCGACTAACGACAGCGCGGTAGATAGTCTTTTCACGTCTGGTACCGGGAGGCTATTTTCCGCGTTTAGTGACATTTCGCTTTCTTCCGTTCCTTCTATGCCCAACAAACTAAAATCCGCTAGCACAATCGGGTATTCTCTATTCGGTGTTACAAAGTTTTCCGGGGACGAATCGGCACTTGAATCGTCGCTTTTTCTAACGCTTAGTCGCAACGGCGACGGTCGAAGTGTTCGGTGAAACGGTCTTGGATGGTCTATAGAAGGTAGAAGATCTAGTTCCTCTCGTACGAAGATTAGTTTTTTATCGAAAAACGACTCGAATGATCATGACAAGCTTCTTTGACCCGGGAGTTTAAATTGATTCGCGCGTTCGTCTTCTATAGACATGCATATACCGTTTATGAATTTATATAGGACTCTGGTTTACAATATGTATGTGTACGCTATTCTGTTACTCACAAGGTTGTTCGCAACCACATGTCGTCTGCTCGGTCGGGCGTCCTCTCGTCCGTGAACCGACGGCGGTGATAAGATGAATCGGGCCCGGCAAGGTCGCTCCGTACAGCTGTTTACTGCGTGCTCCGACGGCTGCTTCCTTCGTACGGTTCTCCGTCCGTCCTTCAGGTGCGGCTTCTACTCGTTCATCAGTCCCCAAGTCCTCTCGTGCGTCCTGGTCCTCGGATCAGTGACGTCCTCGTAGATGGATTCGGTGTTAGATAGATGGTAGTTTCACTCGTTCACTCACAGGGTGATTTTACTCGTCACCAGTCTCTTCGTCGTTCGGACAGCGTCGAACGTTTTCTCAAAGGCCGTTCCTCGGTCCTCTGTGCTACCTCGGTAGCGACGATAGCCTGTTCTAGCCTATTAGACTGCGATGATCCAATAATCTGGTCGGAGGTAGTTCAACCTCAGTCGACGTCGATCAATCGGTTGCGTCAAGGCTCAGTAATAATTTTTTACGATGCACAATCCCACCGCTGCCACCAATTTGTTGTGCCCTGCGTGGTGGTTCGCAAGGCTGGTACGGGATTTGGCGATATCGTAGGTTCGGGAGTGAACAAAAGATGGGAATCTACTGGGTGAACTACACCAAGTTCGATTAAACTCAGAAACTAAGTCTTTATTCAAACTTTAACTAAACTAGACTGAGATGTACAAGAGTTATAGCCGTGTTAACAGGTCGAGTGTCAGGTCGAGAATCCTCTATTAGCGGTGTCGAATTGGTTTTTATATCCCTGCTGGGCGTGGTACGCGTTACCATGCCCGGTCGAGGCGATGCGTTCGCATATTGCTGATTTCGTAGATTCGGTCGCTAGCGGCTGTCTTAGCTTGGAAATGTCTCGAACGTTTCGTAACGTAATATAATATGTATAATATATAGCGGTATGTCTGACACGTGTAATGTTCACCAAAAAAATGTTCACGTTCGAATGAGAAAGGATAGACTGTATATATTAGTTTAATAAAGTACACCTCTTAACACTAAACGTTTGTCTTTTAATTAAGAAGCGGTTTTGTAACCCACTCACGATCCACACAAACAAACACAACTAACAAAACTATATTTACAAAAATATTGAAGTAAGTGAACTCGCGAACCGAGTAACCGTACGATTGCAACGGATCGTTGTAAAAGGGCACGTGATCGCGTTACATGTGGTGCCGAAAACGTCTCGAAGGAGAGAGAGAGGATTCTTCCCGGAATTCAGACGTGAATTCCGGGAAGTCACGTGAGTACATAATTCGTGACTCACACGCCGCCAGGTGATTTATCTAATAGATAGAATTACGCATTGTGGCTCAGAGATGGCCTTATTAGCACAGATCGGTGAAGACTCGCATCGGCTGCCGCGCGTAGCAGACGACACGACTTAGTGATGCATGTGACGTCGACTGTACACTCGTCCAATCTCCAACACGTGTGCTTGGGCGTTGCCTGGGCACAACACATTTCATTCGATAAAATGTCAGGCCAAAGAGCAATATCTTTTATGATCGGTTGCATTTGTGGAACAGAAAATTTGTCATGATTTAATAAGTCTTTGGTTGTCCGGGAAAAAACATGATAATCACTCGAAAGGAAATTCACAAAGTTATCCCTTCGCATATAAAGGTAGTCTTTGCAAAAGTTTATACTGGGAATTTTGGGGAAATGGGCTCTGGATGAATCTGTAATTGTTGAGGTTACGATCTTGACACGAGGATTAATTTCTTTTGAGGTCGACTTTACGGAGGATTGAGTCTCCTCTCCCATTAACACAGTCGCGAACGGCCATGAGGTCAGTCCCACAAACGCTGGGAAACCGCACACTCCCCCGCCAGCACGACACCACATTCCACAGACGACAGAGCCGCTGATCCGTGCCTCCTCACTAGGGTGGACCTTATTTTTCGACCATCAGATGTTTTTGGTCCCGCCCCCCAGAAATGTGACACTTGTTGGGAAAATGATCTGGAAAAAATTTCAGCCCGATTGGACCACGGGAAAAGGACGCGCCACGAATTTGAAAATTTTGAACTTTTTAAACCTTGATATAAATATACATTATGATATATCCTTGAATTTGTATTTTTTTTCTGTTTAAGAATACGTACACAGCATATAGCATTGTTAACAAAAAAAAACGTCCGTGACCTTGAAAACTCGAAAGAGTGACCTTGAAAAATAATTTTTTTCTTCTATTATATTCGCCTCTTTATATGCTACAACTTTTGTCTGAAGAGTTTCTTCGTTTATCCATAAACGATGGAGATATTAAAGATTTTCATTTAAACGCCCATGTAGCTTGTAGAAAAAAGGTAGACAATGTTATATAACGGTACATTTTAAATTTCATGTGAAATAGTTGCATTTTTGACAATACTACAGATTTTTAAATATTTAATTCGTACATGTATTGAAATGCGAGTTTTGAAAGACTTCGAAATGCAGCTACAGCTGACTCAGGTAATCAGTTTGTACCCCTCAGAAACCGTTAGAATTCTACCTGCGCAGGAAGGGATGGGACAGAAGGTCCGAAAGTCATAGTTGGGCCATTATGTTCTGAGCGTTCAGCGAGGTAACAGTGCAATATCGCAGTGAAAGTGAAAGTGAAATGGAAGGTACAAGGAAAAAATTATATTTACTCGATCATGACGAAAGTCAAATTATCGGTGCAAAATTGCCATCCAACGGGCAAGTCTTAAGAGTCCTATTTCACAATGTACGGAATGTGAAATTAAATCTTAAGTCCAGTGCTTCTTTAGTTATTAAGGAAGTTCAAATATTTTGGGAGAAAGCGCGAATCCCAATGAAAAGACCACAGCATTGCATTGATAAGCTAGATGCATTGTATCAAGAATGGGTAAATTTGCATAAAAGTTGCAAGCGCAGTACTGAAACCCAAAAAAATCGGGAGAAGGAGTTTGTAGACAAGCTAGATGATCTTTTTGATATTGCACCCACCGATGCGTTAAAAACTATTAAAATAAAGGAAGACAAACTTTTTCTATTAAGTCAACGAAAAAAAGGTCGTCCTGGATCTATGATTGGAAGCGATAATATATTGTACCGGAAAGAACAGAAAAAAGCGTTTCGGAAGGAGCAAGAAGAATCGAGGCAGGCGCAGTGTGAAGTAGAAGCTATGCAAGGTAAATATTCTTTATGCAATTCATTTTTAAAACTCAAAATATTGATCGTTATCTTAGATATATAATATAAAATATATTGGTCTGTACTGACACTTGTATATCGTTTAAATCAAGACGAAACAATGGACAAAGTAGCATCATCCAACGAAGAAGATAGTCAGCTATCAAGTGAGGGTGAAAATATTGAATTTATTATTCCCGTGGATGAAGCTGGTCCAAGCAACCCTAAAAAAAGACGTGCTCAAATCGACATAATTACGCCAAAACTTGTTGCAACCCTTGACAAGTGCAAAGTAAGCGATCGTGATGCTGTTCGTATAATAACAGCAACAGCTCAAGCTCTTGGTCATAACCTAGGCGACTTAATTATCAATCGAACGTCTATACGGCGTCATCGCACGGATCTTCGAGTACAACTTGCAGATAAATATCGTGTAGCGTTCAAAGACTGTGAGCTTGGTGCTATTACACTACATTGGGACGGAAAGCTGTTGCCAGCTTTAATAGGCAATGAGAAAATTGATCGTTTACCTATACTAATAACTTGCAGAGGTATAGAGCAGTTGCTTGGAATCCCAGCAATTCTATCGGGTACTGGGGACAAACAAGCTTCTGCGGTATACGATTTAGTGCAGAAATGGGATTTAGGTGGCAAAGTGCAAGCACTTTGCTGTGACACAACGTCGTCGAACATGGGATGTTTCCAAGGCGCATGTATCCTTCTCGAACAAAAATTTGAAAGAAATTTACTATATTTTCCTTGCCGGCATCACATGTATGAAATTATTTTACGGAGTGTTTTTGATGTAAAGTTAGAGAAATCATCGGGTCCAAATATTCCACTTTTTAAACAATTTCAGCAGGCTTGGCCTCAGATCAATAAATCGAATTTTGTGGCAGGAATTGAAGACGAGTACGTCCACCAATCTACAATTGTAAATATTACTGGAGTGCTGGAGTTTGCAATGCAAACATTGAAAAACATTAATCAACCACGAAAAGATTACAGATAATTCTTGGAGCTTACAGTTCTTTTCTTAGGCGGAACTCCTAGAAAAAATTATACATTTCGAGTTCCAGGAGCTTTTCATCACGCTCGATGGATGGCCAAGGCGATATATTGTATAAAAATATATTTATTTCGAAAAGAATTTATCTTGACTAGCGAAAAGGTCACTGGAATTCGCGACATTTGTATTTTCCTCGCCAATTTGTATTTAAAAGCATGGATACAAGCTCCAGCCGCAACAGAAGCCCCGCGACAAGATTTGGAATTTCTAAACAATTTATCCGCTTATCGTCAAATTGACGATACAATAAGCCGCACTGCAATAAGCAAAATGATCAATCATTTATGGTATTTGGCACCAGAAACTGCCGCATTATCATTTTTCGATAGTGCCATTGAGAATGACACTAAAATAAAAATGATAGAGGCAATAAATGCCAGTGTAGGTAGTGACGACAACGAATACCTTAAAAAATATAAAATTCTTCCAAAGGATGTGGAACAATTGGTCAACAAAAAAATGGAACATTTTATTTCTCCTGATTCCAAAAGATTCTTTGAAAGGTTTTTAATACGTACTACATTTTTTGAAAAAGACCCTTCTACATGAGATGATGACGAGGCTTTCCAAATTGGGCGAAACATCGTGAACGGATTAAAAGTGGTAAATGACACCGCTGAGCGTGGCGTTAAACTTATAGAAGAATATAACAAAATATTATCAAAAAATGAAGAGGAGAAACAATTTATACTGCAGAATGTGATGGAATATAGAAAGCAGTATCCTGACGTCACAAAGGAGAATTTATCAAAGGATTTTTAAAGCATTTTTAATATAAACGAACCCCTAATAAATACCTCCGTGGCTATTTGAATTTTTGAGACGCATTTAAGACTGTGTTTGTTAAGACAGTCGCGTCTAGGGCAAGATCTGCTCGGTCTTATCGAACGTCCACGAGCAGGTCTGGGACGAAACGCTTAGGGTATCCATAATTTAGAAATTTACATGATAGCTTAAATTCAAGGTGAGCGTATTAAGACGTTGTATCGGGAATTGAGACAGGATCTGCTGGGCCCTACTGATGAGTCCACGAGCAGATCTAGGACGCAATACTTTGATGACATTTCTATTCGTAATTTACATAATAGCTATAGTAACTTATTTTCAGTCTTAGAACTGCTTTTCTTCTGTATAATGGAGCGATATAATAAAAATCAAAAATGTTTAATATCTTTATCGTTTATGAATATACGAAGAAACTCTTCAGACAAAAGTTGTAGCATATAAAGAGGCGAATATAATGGAAGAAAAAAATTATTTTTCAAGGTCACGGACGTTTTTTTTTTGTTAACAATCGTATATGCTGTGTATGTATTCTTAAACAGAAAAAAATACAAATTCAACGATATATCATAATGTATATTTATGTCAAAGTTTAAAAAGTTCAAAATTTTCAAATTCGTGGCGCGTCCTTTTCCCGTGGTCCAATCGGGCTGAAATTTTTTCCAGATCATTTTCCCAACAAGTGTCACATTTCTGGGGGGCGGGACCAAAAAAATCTGATGGTCAAAAAATAAGGTCCACCCTACTATGCAGCGTAGTAATGAATTAATGAAAATAAGCGTATACATATAAGCTCACTATCAGATTTTACCGCCGATCGTAAACTTCTACGTAATTAAAATTGCACATATGTATTGTAAGAACTTGTGCCGCGAGTAATAGTAAGGAAAGGGAAATAACGTAAGGAGCAAATCTGTTTCCGAGTAATAGTACCTGCTTCTTTCAGTAGCCCTGTGCGTAATTAATAATGATGGGGTCTACTGTGTAACGCAAGGTATCAGGAGAATTAGGCACGTTTATTTGTCGCAACTATGTTTCTTGGACTCGGTACCCGAACTGCCTTCGTGGCATCGGCCGGCTACTCTCGATCGCTGTTACCCGGGTTATCTCGCAAATTGTTATAAATATATGTAATGTTCCCTCTCTTTCTATTCGTGATGCGGTTGTGTGCGTGACTGTTTGTGTACAATGGAGAGTGGCGCCGCCTTTTTCTGCCGCTGTAACTAATGTGCGAAGGGAAAGTGTGACGCACTTAGTCACTTCCTGTTGCGTGGTCGGTGTAGAAAGCACGACGAATTTTGAGAGACATAATTTTAACTATAAAACCTGTTCAATACAAATATATATATATTCATAAATATCGATAGAAACGTGTGGTTCTTTTATCAATCATCCAGTATTATAAAAGGTTATGGGCCCAGTACTGTGGATTTAACTGGATTATAAAAGTAGAAGATAAAAGGTGACCACGTGTTTATAGAGATTGATCGATCGAACAAAGAGGTATTAAGAATGGCTATAACTACCAAAAACTACTTTAACATCCTCTAAACGGGGATAACTATCATACATGCAAATTCAGAATCATGACTTTGCTTATTGAGCAAGAAGTGATGGAAATGATCCAAAAGGAATTTATAGAACAGGATTACACTGATGAACAAAAGAAGAAGGAAGCAAAGAAAAAGGACGACAAATGTAAGTTGCTAATTGTTCAAAGCGTTGCAAATGGGCAAATAGAACTGATTAGAGACAAAAATATGGCATTTGCTATGTGGGAAATCCTAAGGGAAATGTATGAGAAAAAGGGCTTACCAGGGCAATTATTTCTGACGAAAAAATTAATAACGATGAAGCTGAGTGAAGGTGAAAATCTGGAAGAATTCATTTTGAAATTTGAACAAGTACAGCACCAATTAAGGGCAACGGGTGCAGAAATGAAAGACGAGGATGCAATATGCAACTTACTTTTAGCCTTGCCTAAATCTTACGAAACAGTAGTCACAGTACTGGAAAATATGCAAAGTGAAGGTTTAACGTTCAGCATAGTAAAGGCGAAGCTAAGGGCAGAAACAGAGAAAAGAGGCGTAGGCTGTAAGAATGATGGAGAAAGTACGTCAGGGTCAACGGCGTTCATGTCCAAGAGATCAGGAGTCTGTTATCGCTGTGGAGAAAGAGGGCACTTCAGAAGAAATTGTAAGAATTTACAAGCAGAAGAACAAAGAAGATACGATGGCAACGGAAGAACGTTCAAGGAAGACAGAGGTTATATGGAAAGTGGCCAATACAAGGAGAACATCCGAGCAGCTGATGCACGAGGAGTGCATCAAACATTTCATCCAAGGGGATTGAGAGGAAGAAGTCGAGGGTATTAATTCATCAGGAAAGGAAACTACACTGGAAACAATCCGATGACTGGAGGACAGGAGGATAACAGCGTCTGTTTTATGGGTGATGTAAAAGACAATCAAAAGACTGTAAGTGATAAAGACATTACATTTTGTGTTGATTCTGGTGGCACGGACCATCTGGTAAATAAGAAGGAATGTTTTTCGAATCTTGTCATGTTAAAAGAGCCCATTAAGATTGCATTAGCAAAATATAAGAATTATTTAGAAGCAGTAGGAGTAGGAGATATAGAAGTATTAAGTCGAATAAATAATAAAGACATTAAGTGTACGATAAAAAGGGTATTATACGTTCCTAATTTGTGGAGGAATTTATTATCAGTTACGAAGCTAGAGATATCAGAAGTAAAAACAATATTTGTGAATGGCCAGGTGCGATTAGTTAAGAATGGAAGATTAATTGGTGTAGGACACAGAAGAAACTTGTACGTGATTACTTTCATATTAACAAAGACTGAATGTTCAAATGTAGAATCTGAAAGCGAAACTGCGAAATTATGGCATAGGAGATATAGTCATATTGGATATTCTAGCTTGAGTAAGTTAATAAGTAATAGAATGGTAAATGGCATTGATAATGTAAAATTAAAGGGTAAAGAAATATGCGAGTATTGTCTGAATGGAAAGATGACAAGAACAAGTTTCGGAACTAGAACTAAGAGTAAAAGAATATTAGAAATTGTGCATTCAGATGTATGTGGGCCGATAACACCTATGTCACATGATGGGTTTAGATATTTTGTTACTTTTATTAATGGGTACTCAGGTTTTGCTTGCGTCTACATGATAAGGGGCAAACATGAAGTCTATGAAAAATTTAGAGAATACGTTCAGATGTCACAAGCGAAGTTCAACCAAAAATTATCCATATTAAGATGTGACAATGGAGGAGAATATGTTTCAGAAGACTTCAAAAGGTATTGTAGGGAAAATGGGACAAGTATAGACTACAATGTTCCTTATACGCCCCAACAGAACGGGAAGGCTGAAAGGACCTTGGTTGAGAAAGCAAGATCAATGTTAAGCAACTCGAATTTAACTAAAGAATTCTGGAGCGAAGCCATTTTAACAGCAACGTATATTACTAACAGAAGTCCTAGCGCAAAATTACCAGGGATAACGCCAGCGGAAATATGGTATGGTAAGAAACCCGATGTACAAAATTTTAGAATTTTTGGCTCAATAGCATACACACATGTACCAAAGGAGTTGCGTAATAAGTTTGATATAAAATCAAAGAAATGTATATTTATTGGGTATGCAAAGACAGGATATAGGTTAGGGATTCAGAGAAGGGAAAAGTCATTATTTCGAGAGATACTGTAGTAGATGAGAAAACGATGTACCAAAGAAAGAATAGTATACAAATATTTTATGAAAGTGAGAGTGAAATAGATAGAATAGGATTAGACTCAGAACCAAGTAGCAGTGTAGATTTAGAAACCAGCAACGAATATGAAAGTACAGAGGAAGTAGAAGAGAGTTTGAGTTAAATGGAAATAGAAAAGGAGACTGAACAAGAGAACAGAAGAGGTAAAAGAGATATTAAATTACCAGCTAAACTAAAAGACTATGAAATGTACATGGCGTACGATGCGATTTCATTTGTTGAGCGAGCACCTAAAGACTATCAAGACTTGGAAAATAGAAAAGATAAGAATTCATGGATACAAGCAATAAAAAGGGAAATAGAATCTATTGATAAGAATAATACATGGAGTCAAGTCGTTGAGCCTAAAGATGCGGAGATTATAGACACGAAATGGGTATTTGCTTTTAAACCTCTAGAGAATATTAATGAAGACAGGTACAAGGCTCGATTAGTCGTTAGGGGCTTCGCACAGAAAGATACATTTGCTTACGATGAGATATACTCACCAGTGGCTAGAATGACTACGTTGAGAACTTTGTTGTCGATAGGAAATCAACGTAATTTTTACTTTGAACAATTGGATGTCAAGACCGCATTTTTAAACGGACATTTAAAGGAAGACATCTATATTTATCCTCCTGAAGGAATAAGAGTTAAAGAGGGTCATGTACTCAAACTGAATAGATCATTATATGGATTAAGACAAGCATCAAAATGCTGGAATGAAAGGATCAACAAGTTTTTGTTAGACTTAGGTTTCAGGAGATCTGAAAATGATTTTTGTTTATACGTAAAAAGGTCGGATGGAAAGTTAGTTTATTTGTTACTTTATGTTGATGACATCATCATAGCTACTCCCGATTTAGAGATAATAAACAAGTACAAAGTAAAATTAATGAGAGAATACGAGATGAAAGATAAAGGGAAATTCAAACATTTTTTAGGCTTAGAAATAAATGATGATAAAGAGAATGGTATTTTAAAAATTAGCCAAGAGAGATACATACTTGGGATATTAAAGCAATTTAATATTGAAAATTGCAAAAGCGTTGAGACACCAATTGATCCAAAGGTGAAGGTAACGTTGACTGAGAGTGAACGGATTGAGAATGACAAACCGATAAGAGAATTAATAGGATGTATAATGTATTTAATGCTAGGAACAAGGCCAGACACAAGTTATGCTATCAAATTCCTTAGTAGATACCAAGATGTTGCCAAAAACCAAACTTGGAACTATCTAAAAAGACTGTTAAGGTACATAAAAGGGATCATTAGCTTAAATTTAGTATATAGAAGAGATCATGAAGCACAATCGTTGGTTTGTTATGCTGATTCAGACTGGGGTGGAGATCTGATTAGCAGAAAGTCGGTGTCGGGATGCTTGATCAAAGTGTTTGGCAATACAGTGGCATGGAACACCAGAAAGCAGAATAGTGTTGCTCTTTCAACAACCACGGCTGAACTAATTGCGTTGTGTAGTTCGGTACAGGAAGGCTTGTGGTTTAAGAAACTCCTGCATGATTTAGACGTCAATGTCGAAAAGATAGTGATGTTGGAGAACAATCAGGGATGTATAAATTTGATCAAGAATCCCGAAAATAATAAACGTGTTAATCACATTGATATAAAATATAATTTTGTATGCGAGTATTCGAAGAAGAATGTTATTGATATTAAGTATATATGTAGTGAAAGACAACATGCGGATATACTCATAAAGGGCCTGCCTAAACCAAAGTTTTGTAAATTGCGAAAAGAAATAGGATTACGTATGTACTAAGTCAGAGAGGGTCAAAGGACAAGACTGTGGCGTTTAAGTTAAGATTATTTGATTTATGTTAGAATTTAAGTTGGATTATTCCAGATGATTGAAGACTGATTTTCTTTGGTTATATTAAGAGATTTATAAGTTTTGTTGTGAAAGAGAAAAACATTAAGAGAGGGTGTTATAAATATATGTAATGTTCCCTCTCTTTCTATTCGTGATGCGGTTGTGTGCGTGACTGTTTGTGTACAATGGAGAGTGGCGCCGCCTTTTTCTGCCGATGTAACTAATTTGCGAAGGGAAAGTGTGACGCACTTTCTCACTTCCTATTGCGTGGTCGGTGTAGAAAGCACGACGAATTTTGAGACATAATTTTAACTATAAAACCGGTTCAATACAAATATATATATTCATAAATATCGATAGAAACGTGTGGTTCTTTTATCAATCATCCAGTATTATAAAACAAATGATCGCCCCCTAGCAACCACTTCTTGGAAAAGCTATTTCGGAGACGGTGTTCCGTCGCCCTCCTTAGCAACAGTTACTTCAAAATTGCGCAGCGTTGCACGGTCTTATAATTTTCTCGCTTACAATTTTACGATCCGCTTACAATATGAAATCAAATTTGGTGTCATTAAAAAAAAGTGGAAAGTTGGTTTTTGTGGGGCCCCTCAGAAGTTGGGGCCCCGGACGCGCGCCCGGTGCGTCCGCCCGCCGCCGTTAAATCCGCCTCTGGAAATGAATGTTATTTAAATATATAATTTTTTAGTAAAACTATGTAAAAATAATCTGATTTAATATTGTAGTATGTTGTAACTCAGCCAATGACCTCGCGTTACAACCACCGCGCATTCAAATTGCCACGCACGAGCACCCGTTGGACGACGACCGTGAAGGACAACAAGTGTTACAATTGCATATATTTGCGTAACAAATATATTGCTGAATTATTTCTTACCATAAGAATTCTAATAGTGCCTGATCACTCGAAATTGCCTTTTTGTGATGACAAAAAAGTTGTGATTTCTCATATAAATCTTTTAATTTTCCATATGTACTACGTTGGATCCGAAAGTTTCTCTGAAACTAACATATATCTCTTATAACTAATTATTATATTAATAATATAAAGAAATCAATTTATCTTATAAAATTACATACTTCCTTGTTAGAATATTCATTTATTATTTGAATATAATTTTGTATTTTCGGCCTCGCCTCCTTTAGATAATGCAATAATAATGCATTTTCAATATCATCATCACTGCTACTTGATTCGCACAATTCCATAGCCAATAATAAATTTTCGGCCATTTTGATCGTTATCTGTCTAGAGACGCGGTAGCGTCTCGACGCCAAGTACATGATTGACACCCTGTATATGTCGACTGTCGCTACCGCTATCATTTACTCGTCCCCGGCTAGTCCAACCTAACCTGAAATGTATTTCATTAATATCTCATCACGCCTGCAATATTTTCTAAATCTAAAGGCATTTTTCTTATGTAAACCGCATATAAGCTTTCAAATAAGACCAATTTCAATAAAATCGGTCCACTCATGACAGAGATATCGTAATATCGTCTCATGGATCTGTCAAAAACGGTAAGATTTTCTTCTTCTTGTGATTCTCCAGTCAATTTTCGTCAACATAATACGTATACGCGTTACACGCACACCTTCAGCCAAAACGAAACTAACACATGTTTCGTTCTTCGTTCGTCGACTCTCGGGATTATTCGGCAGGGATCGTCGTCCGTCATTGTACATACATACATATATATATATACTATTTTGAATTTTATAACCTACCAAGTACTAAGTGTCAAATAAAGTAAGTTGTCCGAATTTGAAATGTCACGAGTTTTTACACTAAATAGGAGACTGAATTATCGTCTCAATTAACAAGGTAAGTCGCCAAAATTTTTTAAATAGATTTCTTATGTAGAGTCGCAGACTTGGAAGTTATCCGGAGAAGGTTCGACAGAGAAGCATCTTCTTTCGCATAAGTTTCTGGAAATTTGTATGTACCATGCATGTACAAAATAATAATATAATATTGTAACAAATTGCATTGCACTTACCTTATCAGATTATATTTTTATACCAGCAAACTATTTTTAATTTAGAGTTTCTATGTAAAGCTTATAGAAATGAAGGGGACGCACACGCTTGAATAGAAACGAAGGGGACGCAAAGGCTTGGATTAGAAATGAAGGAGATGCACAGGCTTAGAGGTTGTCCGGAGAAGATTAGATAGATTAGAAGATAGACAGAGCATCTTGTTACGCACAAGTTTTTGGAAATTTGTCAAATAAGGTAAATCAACAAAATTTGTCAAAAGACATAGCATTAAGAATTAAGAAAATTATGGCGGACTGCTTGCAACGTAGAGCAAGTCACATTAGCGAAGAAAGTACGCTGAAAACATCTCCCTTGATACTTTTCAATCTTTTGTGAAAGACATTCGTAATACTTTAATATAATAAAATCCACAGTAGTTGCTATGCTATTCATTAATTTTACTAGTTTCCCATTAACAATATTTCAGTTCACCAATAAACATACTAAATTAATTTTATTCGAACACCAATAAATTGTGTTAAAAATATTGTATCTCTTCATTCATTTTCACTGAATTATTACCATTAACATTTAAATTTCCTGCAACAAGACTTTCTGCCATACGCTCTCACCTCCTTCGGACACATTTTCTAGTCTCTACACTTGCTATAGCAAAATGCCACTCTATTTCTATATATAATAATAATAAGTTCTACGTTAAGTTGTAACTAAAATAACTCAAATGTGGCTTTCATATATTTACAGATAATCGAAGCAGATGATGCAGTGTGATCTACGTCAGACTATGTACGCACAAATTTGCAGGTAGGGTTTTGCATACGCAATTATTCATTCACTTATCTTGACATACGAGTACTGATAATTTATAAATAATTAGTAAATGTGTCCTATTTCAGTTAAATATGCAGACGAAGAGAATTATTTTATTTCAAGCTGAAAGAGAAAGTAACCCTGCTGCACGAGCAAAGGAAATAAGCAAATTTTCATATGTATAAAATAAATAAAAAAATTATTTTTTAATTTATATGCATATTTGGTACTTTTTTTTATTATTAATTCTGACGGCCGCCACGGCCACGGCCACGGTACCGTTCTAAAACCATGGCCCGAAGGAGGGCGGCCTGGTCCCTTACGGCCTGCAGGACGGCCCAGTCATTGTTTTCGGGCCTCACCCTCCTGCCGCTCCTTTGGTGGCGCGCTACGCGCGGTCCTGTAATTAGTAAAAAATAATAACCAACAATAAATTTATTAGTAAAATGTTTTTTATTTGTTTAGACTTATTTTTAAGCATTCTAAAAGCATATAACTCCTTAAAATGTGTATGTATTTACCGTCTGCCGTGGCTGGCCTCTCTATTGGTTGTTGTTGTGGTGGTGGTGGTGGTGGCGGCGGAGGTAGTGGCGGCTCCGCCGTCTTATCACCCAAACTTAGTGCTTCTAAGTCTATGTCTACAACAAAATTAATTTCATCATCAAATGAGTGGAAAAATAAATTTGAATATTTTTATATATTATTTACCGTCCAGCAAGGAGTCGTCCGCTTCTTTCTACAAAAATAATAAACAATTAATTAGCAAAGAAGATCAAGAGTTCATAAAAGCGGCGTATGATAGAAGGAAGTCATACATATAGCGCAATGATATGTATTGTTCAATTGCAAATTGAAAATGAGGAAATATAAAAAAAAATATAAAAATTTGAACACATTATATTACAAAATATGTTTCTTCTCATTACTTCACGAGCCTTTCAATTATTCAATCATACCAAAAACTGTAATGTATTATAGCTTTATTTTATGAACGATTCGCACTTATAACTAGTAGTAAAATAAGAAGATATTCGACACGTTTAAGTATATATTCTAACTTATAACGCCAACAATTAAAAATATGAAACATATCTGAGTTGAACGTAAACCAATATGTAAACTACAACATTATGAAAGTCTTTGATAGGCACTTAGCCTACGTTAAGTATCAGTGGGCATAGACCGTAATTGTATAACGTGTAATGTAATATACAACAAGAACATATTGGATACATAGAAGGATATTTTAACTCAGATGTGTTTTATACTTCATATAATTTAAAGTGTATTTCATATTTTCTTGTTTTACTACTAGTTACAACTGCAAATCGTTCACAAAATTACAACTGCGAATCGTTCACAAAATAATGTTATAATACGTTACAGTTTTTTGTATTGAATAATAATGGAAAGGCTCTTGAAGTAATGAGAAGAAATCTATTTTGTAATGTAATGTAATGCGATGTAATGTAATGCGATGCGATGCGATGCGATGCGATGCGATGCGATGCGATGCGATGCGATGCGATGCGCTGCGATGCGATGCGATGCGATGCGATGCGATGCGATGCGATGCGATGCGATGCGATGCGATGCGATGCGATGCGATGCGATGCGATGCGATGCGATGCGATGCGATGCGATTGCGATGCGATGCGATGCGATGCGATGCGATGTAATGTAATGTAATTTTTATTTTTAAAATCCGAATTTCCAATTTGCAATTGAACAATACGTATCCTTGCGCTAGATGTATGACTTTCTTTTATCATACGCCGCTTTTAACCAGAATTTAAGTGACGAAAAATTTCACGAATGACGAATAATAAGTTTCTCACGAATATCAGAATTTAAATTACGCAAAAATTTCACGAATCACAAATAAGTTTCTCACGAATGCTAACGAATACAGATAACCGGGCTAGAGTACATGAATAGCGATAACTCGATTATTTTTATTACTTACATTTTCCGTCATTGCTTCCATTCGCTTCGAATTCATCATAAAGAATGAGCTTTCTCGCCACGTGCAACGATGAGGCGAGCTCCTCCGCTGCTCTTTTGTTTTTTAAGGAGCCCGCTTTTGGCATAGATACGGACACAATCTGCGGCGGGCTTTTTGAATTGTTGATTTTTAAGCCGGGGATCCACCGGGAAGCTAACAAGGGAACACCACGGATGTGGAAATCGCTTTCGGAACGACAGTATATGGGGGTCGTAGTACTCATGTAGTATGAAAATACCATTTCGTTTTAGAGATATTGTAATTTATTAGATGAAGTTTTTAATGTACGTAGTAATCCCGATATATACCATCTATAATAATTTACAGCCAAGAACATTCTGTGGATACAACGGTTGCGCGTCAGATTGTCACGAAGGTGGCCGGGGTTCAAGCCTCTGGCAACTCCCATAATTTTTTTTCTTAACAATTTTTCCCGTAAAAATATATTTTGTAGATATTACGTAGTATTATATAGTAGTACGTTACATATTACTCTTAAAAACCCATCAAAAACATTGTCCTAAATTAATTAATAGCTTTACAAAATTAATGATATACAAAAATTGCGCCAATTATAACAATTCATCTCTTCTAATTACAACAATTTTTACGGTCGAAATTCAATTCATATTGTTTAATAATATGTTATGTTATAAATGCATTTTTAATTTCGGGCATTTTCGCCCGACCGCGACGGGACGTGATCGGTGGCACATTTTCTCGGTACGAGGAGGGCTCGCTCTGACCGACGGGCACGTCAAAAACCAAAGCGGGCGACCGGAGGTCACGCATGTCACGGCGTCCGAAAATTCTTTCTGATTTCCTTGCATGTAAGTGTGCTTCATTATTATTAATTAAGGTTTACGCATAATGAAACGAACATATTTTCAACGAATAGGTTATTGTTTCATTACATGTGTAAAATAATAGTTTGCGCAGAGTTTTGCTAACCTCTTTCTTTCTTGAAATGTATATCTTTTTAGTATCAAGTCCCTTGGGAGGAAATTGAATTCTACTCGTCAGTAGGAGAATCAAACAAGAAAATATTATATTTGGTAAGTGACGTTTACATTTATTTATATGTAATAATGCGTATGATATTAGTTCAGTGTTTATTACATAGTTTTCGTTTTTTACAGGTTGGAATATTAAAAAAAAAAAGTAAAGTACACTCGCTGAGCTGCTCTGCGCTATTTTACTGGCTGCATCGCGCTTTATCTTATAACATCACTCGATAGGCTGCATTGTGCCGTGTCTCGAATATAACTTTCAATAAAGTTGTGCGTTCGCGATCGCATAACCGCCACGCATATATATTGTACTATATAGTGTACTAGAAATATAAAAAATAAAAATATAATTCGTCATGTCTATAATTAATAATAGTATTAATATCTTACCACTCAGTTTTCATAATATGCAAATTATTATTAAAGGCGAATGGTTAGCAGATGATCATATCGAATATTTTCATAAATTATTAGAAGCTAACTCTAATTATAAACCACGCGACACGTGGAGAGTTCAATTGCCTGCTACAATTCAACCAGTTCCTGAAAATCAGGATCATATACAGATTTTGCACCAAAGTGAAAAAATTGGAAGCAATGTAGGGGGACATTGGGTTTGTAGCTTCTATAAACATGATGAAAGAAGAGTTTATATTTATGATTCTCTTAATTACTCTAAGTTACATAATCATCATAAAATTTATCTAGAGAAGTTATATCCTTTTTTGAACAAACATGACGGTACAATTGATAAAGAATTTATTGAATTTCCACTTGTACAAGCTCAACCTAATGGTCGGGATTGCGAAGTTTTTGCGATTGCATTTGCTGTCTCGTTATTATTCAAAATATTACCAGACAAAGTAACGTACATTCATGCGTTGATGCGTCAACATTTGATCGAAATGTTTCAATCGAATCGTATAGAACATTTTCCATGCACTCAGGATCAACAATTAACACGTTGTGTGCACGAATATGAATCTGCAATTGGTAGTACAATTAATAAAAATCCCCCTTGTGCAAATGATCCTCCATTTAAAATCGGTCAAAGTTACATTACTAACGAAACAGATAATAAAATATCCCCAGTTCAAAATGTAATACTTAGTGACAAAGAAGTCACTATATATACAAAAAATGTAATTCGGACAGATCCACCATTGGTTTCGAAGTTAAAAATCAGCAGTGTATACCTACCAAGTAATAGAACAGAATAAGTTTAAGAAGAAAAGCTGTTTATAAAGCAAAGAAGGGCAAGAAACTTTCTAATTATGAATATTATAACGCACACAAAGAAAGTATAATAAAAAAGAAAAAATGCATTATGGCGCAAATAAAGATGTGAAATGCGGAAAGCGAAAAAATTATTGTGAGCTAAATAAAGAAGGTATAATCAAAAAGCGGAAAGTGTATTATGATGCAAATAAAGAAGTGACATGCGAAAAGCAAAAAAATTATTATGAACTACATAAAGAAAGTATAATTAAAAAGCGGAAAGTGCATTATGACGCAAATGAAGAAGTGACACGCGAAAAGCGAAAAAATTATTATCAGCTAAATAAAGAAATTATCTCAAAAAGCGGAAAGTATATAATAAAATACGTAAAGAAGATAATTATAATAAAGTGTTTTGAAAATAATAAAAAAAGTATTGTTATATTGCTGTAACAAATAACAATATAGCAACCAAAAATAACAAAGAAACTTATATTAGAAAACTTTCAAAAATTATTAGCATGCCGTCCGGAGAAGCAAGTAGATTGGAAGCTGAGCGTATAATAAAATGGTGTTTTCATATTAGGCAAAAGTATATTTTGAAAATAAGGAAACTGTTGAAAGATTGTAAAGAAAAAGTGGAAGTTTCCTTAACGCGCGCAGCAGAATGTTTAAAAGTTGATGACAGGATTAATGCTTTGTGGGGACAATCCGGACATACATCTTCTTCAGAATCATATTTTGCGGAAAGTTCGTACCATACTTTCACCAGTTCTGAATCAATCATACTGAATTCGGAAGGGAAAGCTATAAACGTTCTACCTGTATTGCGATCGAAGAAGGTGACAAAAGCATGGCATTGTAGTTATCTTTGTAAAACAAAAGATGATGAAATTCTGAATAATTTACAGGATTTCTTCAAACGATTGTTAGAATGCTTATTAAAAAAGGTATATAAGTTGAACAACCATATCAGTAGCTGTTCTAATGAAGTGCATGCTGAAAAAGTTGGTAATTCTCATCGTTGTTACATAAACCCTAAACGATGCAAGTCCAATTTTTTAGCCATTGAGATTTTGGCACCTCACTTTCCGGATTTACGACATTTGAAGAGAATGATATACAAAATAGCGACCATTTATAAAGACCAATTACATAATTTAGATAAAGCCTTAAACGATAATGAAACACTTGAATTAATAACACTGCAAGCTCGAAAAGAAGCTGAAGCGTTACAAAAAAATAATACTGACATAAGCTTGAACGAAGAAGAGATTATATCTCGATATTATTTAGCATTTAGAGCTTTCACAAAGTGGTCTATGGACACACCACGCATTCCGTGTGTTTCCTGCGAGAAACTCTGTTTTAAAAGAGAGGTTCTTAAGTTTGATATTTCTAAAAGAACATATAAGGGAAATGTAATGCAAACATTGTTAAATCATATTGGATACAAAGTTGGTGAGTTGCATTTTATTTGCCGATATTGTCACGATAAAATTCGCAACGATTCCATACCACCAAAATGTATTTTAAATAAGCTTGATGTACGTTCAGTTCCAGAAATAGCAGTGTTGAACGATTACGAACGAATTCTCATTCAAAGAGCTAAACCGTTTCAAACGATTGTGAGAATGGATACAGTAATGCGTAAAAATGTGCCACATAAACATATGTTTCCAAAAGTAAAGGGGAGAACATTTCACCTTCCTTTGCCATTACAAGAAAATTTTAAAAAAATCTGTCCTGCAACTGAACCTTTAAATCAAAATCATGAATTATATATATTGGTGCGGGGCGTTCCAACAAAATCTAAAATAGTTTGGGAAAAGTTAGTTGACTTGAAGAAAGTATGGAATGCCTTAGTATGGTTGAAAGCCAATAATCCTCTATACTCAGAAATTGTTTTACCACAATCGCACGATTTATTGTTGAGTGCCAAATTACCAGATACAGAATTTCAAGAAGAAGTTGCCAATGATAATAATAACGATAATAACGAATCTATCGAGGACGTTGAAGGTGAGACACTTAATAACGATGAAAACAACAAACGTGCATTATTGACGCAAATGTCACAATCTGATTCATATTATGATCAGTTTACGATTTATCCAATGTATGACAAAAGGGTTAATGAATCTGCTACCGCACTCTATCAAATGCTTAAAGTTCATGACATTCCGTTGGGCCATCGTACTGAACAATTAGATGTGAAATGTTTCCCAGATTTATATCCTTATGGGGTGAACGGACAGCATGAAGAAAGATTATTTCGTTTGACTGATCATGAATTCATTAAGTCCAAACTGATGTCCAAGCATTCGCAATTTCGATTGAACATGCAATATCTTTTTCATTTATTACACGATACCAGTATGGGGCAATTGAACGCTGGAATTTTTCACAAAATGACCGTCGTAAATCCACGTGAAAAATACACAGCTGCTGGTTTTCTAGAGCAACTCTCTAAAGATCAGCGACAAACGAACTTGAACACTATATTTTCCAGATTACGTAATACAGCACAGTATTGGCGAAAACCGAGAAATGATTTGAACTGTATGATACACCATTATGGACCAGCTACATGGTTCCTCACGCTTAGTCCAAGTGAGTGGCTATGGACAGATTTAATAGAATATCTTGGTGAAGTAAACGGCCCATCGGTGGCTAAAATGTCCCCGAACGAACTCATTGCTTCTGATCCCGTTTCAACTGCTCGATTTATAGATAATGCATTCCACGCTATGCATTTGTTCGCCGGACAATCCGATTGGCAAGGTCACTCATTACTTTTGGCGCAGAGAATATCAAAGCAGGGGATCACAACATTTTCATCTTTTAATTTGGATTGAAGATGCTCCTATAATCGATAAATCTTCGAAGGAAGATGTAGCATGATTTCTTAAGAAATACGTTACTTGCAGATTGCCATCACCGCATGTGTCGCCAGAATTATATAGTCGTGTAATTGCACATCAAATGCATAAATGCAATAGTTACTGTCTACGCAACAAAAAAACTAAAAATTCCTTCTGTAAAGTATGTAGATTTTCATTTCCACGTCCAGTTACAGATACTTTGATAATAAGGGATGTGGCTGTTTCTATAGGTGCTAGAAAACAATTGAAAGCAAAAGGTAGACTCTATGATCTTCCACGTTCAATAAAGGAAGTCCGTATCAATGATTATAATGCTCCCGTTCTCACGGTTTGGAGAGGTAACATGGATATACAATATATTGGGGAAAAGACAGGGTTGGTAACATGTTACTGTACTAAGTACGTGTCAAAGCCAGAAAAAAGTTACGCTACGGACACTATGGCAGCAATAAATTCTACTATGTCATTGGCTAGTGTTTCGTCTTAAAGGACAAAAGCGGGCTCAGGGCGAGGCGAAAATTCAAGTCTTTTACGATGGGCAAATGTTTGTTTTCGAAGCGTTCGTTGGGAACCATTTGCCTGCCAGATGACTAAGAGGCAATCGACATCGTGCCGTTTCTTCTGATAATTTCGACTTCTTTCGCCCTGAGATAATACGTTAAATTGCTCTGTCAGCGGGGGTACACGGTGACTTCGGACCGGTACCTACCGTCGTTCACCGCTGACTCACGGAACAATACGGTCATAAACCGTGACCCTGGCTAAACACTCCGACCGAACAACGTAGCTAGGTTTGCTAGCCAGATGTCTGGTTTTTTCCTCTGCTACGTCACCAAGAAGGACTCCTCCACCACCGAAATCACGGAAGGAAGGTTCCTCCTCTTCGAGGAAAAACTAACCAATCGGTATTTCGGCACCGCCCGAAATTCTGAGGTCGTGTTGTCTACCTTCGACGTCGAAAGGCTGGACGGGCAGAATTCAATCGTCTCTCGAGCGAACACATTCACCTCATATTAGAACTCGTTCGACATTTTCACTGATACAATTAACGAACAGACGACGCTACGTGACATATTCAAGCATCGGCACCGCGTACCACGGAGTCTCTTGGGCCTTACAACCCCAAGAGGAAAGATCAACTTTCGCGTGTGTGTCGGTAGCTTACATAGTATTGATTCGTCTAGTCAAGCATTCGTGACTACGTCTATCAATCAAACGGATCTTTTACTCAAGTCATCATACGGACTTGAGTAATTAGTCTATTCAAGCATTCGTGACTACGACTATCACTCAAACGGTTCTTTTACTCAAGTCATCATACGGACTTGAGTAATTAGTCTAGTCAAGCATTCGTGACTAAGACTATCGAACAATTTACATTCGTGCTATTGTGCGATCATCAGACGGATCATCAAGTTTCTTTCTCGTCGCGTCAATTAAATAATCATTCAAAATTAATTTGGCGAATGATAAAGCCACCGGCACCGCGTACCACGGAGTCTCTTGGGCCTTACAACCCCAAGAGGAAAAATCAACTTTCGCGTGTGTGTCGATCGCTACAGCTAGTCTTCTGTGCAACCTTGGAATGCGCATGCTAAATCATAGAGAATGTGGAGCGCCTGAATGTGCTGATACTCTTTTAGGATTATCATTGTATGGCACTGACTCCAGTACTACTATTAGATGGTTAGATGTAAATATACTGAGAAGTAGGAAATTGAAAACTCGCAAAGAGATTGAGGAACTGGAAGATGAATCCACAGACATATTTTGTCCATCCCTCATAGATGATTACTACCCTAACAGACCTAAGGAATTAGAATCTATGCATCTGTACGAGTTTGCTATGTGGTATGACGTTACTAAAATTAGACCGTCTGAAAAAACTGAATATTATGAAATCCGTGCATCTTTGTTTTTGAAAAAAGAAAGACAAAGAGGGTATCTTATCAATCATTATAAGTACAGCGTTCAAAGCCAACCTGAGAATTATTATTTCTCATTATTATTATTATTCCAACCTTGGAGAAACACCGACGAATTGAAAAATGGATTTGATACATATACGGAAGCTTTTTTGTCGCTACAATCACAATTGACAGAAGCAGTTCAGTATCACGAACGAATAACGGATATTCAAGAAGCGTGTGATCATATAAAGGAAGAAATTGAAAAGAACGTGTTGAATACTGTAGAACAAGAAGAAAATGATCAAGGCGATCACCCATTAGAGTGTGTTCCCGTTGAAACTGTTGGTGCCATGAAAGATTCTAAAGACGCGGGAAACAAATTTAACTGTGGTGATCTTCAAGAAATGATTACTGAATTAAACCATGATCAGAAGCGGATATTTGATACAGTTACTAAATCCTTGACATCTAACGATAACATTCTCAGACTTTATGTGAGTGGAGAAGGTGGCACTGGGAAAAGTTTTTTAATAAAAACTATCAGACACTGGATCAAGCAGATTATCGGAAAAGACACAGCAGTAACTGCTCCTACTGGAATCGCAGCTTTTAATATCGAAGGTCTTACCATACACAGATTATTTCAATTACCTGTAGAACATGGGCATACAGCCCAGTATAGGCAACTTAGCGATGCAGCCCTTCAAATTGTACGAGATCAACTAAAAAATGTTGCTTTAGTAATCATCGATGAAATTTCGATGGTTTCTAACGTAACTTTCCTGTACATACATTTGCGACTTACAGAAATATTTGATACTGCAGATTCCGATGATGCTTGGTTCGGAAAAATACCTATTCTGCTATTTGGTGACTTACTACAACTTCCTCCTGTTCACGAAGAACCTGCTTTTATACAATTATCCAATAAGAGTATGGAGAAAAATGTTGGGGGATTAGGTTCTTATAATTTATGGTCTACCTTGCTTAGCTATGACGAATTGACAATAAACATGCGACAGCAGGGTGATAATATTTACAAAGAGATCTTGTCGAGAATTCGCACGGGAGTAGTGACCGTTTCGGATACAAAGCTTTTAGAATCGAGGAAATTAAATTTAAAAGCGACAAATTGTAATGACCGATTAAAGGAATTAAGTGATTACATGCTTAATGCGGGATCTAATACGGTGTGTTTACTTCCCACATGTGTACAGTGTGATGTTGTTACACACACACCTTCAGCCAACACATGTTCGTTCTTCTTTCGTCGACTCTCGGGATTATTCGGCAGGGATCGTCGTCCGTCATTGTACATACATACTTATATATACTATTTTGAATTTTATAACCTACCAAGTGCTAAGTGTCAAATAAAGTAAGTTGTCCGAATTTGGAATGTCACGAGTTTTTACACTACATAGGAGACTGAATTATTGTCTCAATTAATAAGGTAAGTCGCCAAAATTTTTTTAATAGATTTCTTATGTAGAGTCGCAGACTTGGAAGTTGTCCAGAGATGGTTCGACAGAGAAGCATCTCCTTTCACACAAGTTTCTGGAAATTTGTACCATGCATGTACAAAATAATATAAATATTGTAGTAAAAAATTGCACTGCATTTAAATTGCCAGATATTTGTAATTGTATACCAGCAATTTAGAGTTTTTATGTAAAGCTTATTATATTATAGAAATGAAGGGGACGCACAGGCTTGGATAGTAGAATTGGAGGGGACGCACAGGCTTGAATGGATAGAAATGAAGGGAACGCACAGGCGTGGAGGTTGTCCGGAGAAGAATAGATAGATACACAGAGCATCTTGCTTCCCACAAGTTTCTGGAAAGTCAAATAAGGTAAATCGACAAAATTATAAACATACTAAACTAATTTTATTCCAAAACCAATAAATTGTGTGTTGAAAATATTGGATCTCTTCGTTCATCTTCGCTTAATTATTACCATAGCATTTAAATTTCCGGCAACAAGACTTTCTGTCATACGCTCTCATTTCCTTTGGACACATTTGTAACCTACACTTATTATAGCAAAATGCCACTCTATTTCTATATAGTTGCTACGCTATTCATTAATTTTACTAGTTTTCCATTATCCTTATACCCTTATACTCTTATATACCCTTATAACCTATCCACAGTAGTTGCCACGCTATTTATTAATTCATTAATTTTTTAGATTCCCATTAACAATATTTCAATTCACCAATAAACATACTAAATTAATTTTATTCCAGCACCAATAAATTGTGCGTTAAAAATATTGGATCACTTTGTTCATTTTCGCTGAATTATTACCATTATCATTTAAATTTCCTGCAACAAGACTTTCTGCCATACACTCTCACCTCCTTCGGACACATTTTGTAGTCTCTACACTTACTATAACAAAATGCCACTCTATTTCTATATATAATAAGTTCTACGTTAAGTTGTAACTAAAATAACTAAAATGTGGATTTTATATATATTTACAGATAATCGAAGCAGAAGATGATGCAGTATGATCTACGGCAGAGAAAAAAATTTATGGAAACATAGCATTATTATTATTATATTAATTAAATGAGTTTATTCAGCTTCGATCCTCTGTTTCCTTCTTGTATGATTGCTTTATATCTGAAAATTCAAATTTATATAAACCAGTTCCACCAATTCCAATTATACGAAGTTTATTTGTTGTTTTATTTTTATACTTATACATTGTAAGATTATAAGAATACATAAAAGTAAATAAAAAGATATTACTCCGGGCCACCGCCGCCGCCGCCGCAGCTACCGCCACGGCCACGTTCACCGCCACGGCCACGGGGCTAGACGATCCAGCCGGCAGGATAATTTTATGAATTTCCTCTTTAAATTTAGCGCTGCGGAATACCACTGAGGGAAGAGGAGAGGGCGGGGAGGATGGCGGGAGGGGGGCAGGAGCATAGAAAAGATTTAAAAAATAAAGTTCTATTATTTCATACATGGAAATGTGGTTATTTAGAGATGCGGTAGCGTTTCGACGCCAAGTACATGTTTCGACACCCTGTAAATGTCGATATGTCGCTACCGCTTTATCATTTACTCGTCGCCCAGCTATCTAGAGACGCAGTAGCGTCTCGACGCCAAGTACATGTTTCGACACCCTGTATATGTCGATATGTCACTACCGCTTTATCATTTACTCGTCGCCCAGCTAATCCAACCTTACCTGAAAATTATTTCATTAATATCTCATCACGCCTGCAATATTTCCTAAATTTAAAGGCATTTTTCTTATGTAAACCGCATATAAGCTTCCGAATAGGACCAAATTCAATAAAATCGGTCCACGCATGACAGAGATATCGTAATATCGTCTCATGGATCTGTCGGAAACGGTAAGATTTTTTTTCTTCTTCTCCAAGAAAATTTTCGTCAGTATAATACGTATATACACGTTACACGCACACCTTCAGCCAAAACGAACTAATACATGTTTCGTTCGTCAATCGCTATCTTCACTATGCAATCTACTCCAAATTTTGACAGCTTACAGTCAGGTTATAACCTGACGAGTGTCAAATCAAATAAGGTAAGTTGTCAAAATTTGAGATGCCAACGTGTTTTTACAAATATGTATCGTTGTATACCATTGATACCATTGAATTGCAATTAAAATGCAGTTATAAAAACACAAGGTAAGTTGGCCAAATTTGAATTGTCATAAATTCTAACGACTTGAAATCAACCTGTAACCACATATCAAATCAATTCAATCGATATGAAATACATATACTTATGTAGAGAAAAGGGGAGAAGGCGAAGAAGCGAAGTGAAAAAGAGAAAGTTAATTTTTACTTATGTAGAGAAAAGCGGAGAAGGCGAAGAAGCGAAGTGAAAAAGAGAAAGTTAATTTTCATTCGTTACTTTGAATGAAAGAATACAAATTAACAGCACGCAGACAAGTGCTTGATGTGTTAGAAAATACAAATTAACAGCGCGCAGACAAGTGTTAGAAAATTTAGAAACTCAATAAAGTGATCTATAAATAAATTTATCAATTTTTATTTTTTAAATTTATTATTACTATTATTTTATACCCCTGACCCCCCTCCCCCCCTCCTGCCCCACCCCCTCCTCTTCCCCCAGGAATACTCGGCGGCACTCAATTTCAGCAAGAAATTCATAAATTGATCTTGCCGCCGAGATCGTCCAGCGCGGGTGCCTCGATCTGAAATGATAAATTAAATGAACTTAATTAAAAAGGTAATTAAATAAATCACAGAAATCATTGATTTATAAAACGATTTAATTCAGCTTCAAATTTAACCCACTTCCATTTAACCCGCTCGGGGTTTATTTTATTTTTTTTAAATTGTATTGTCATCCAAACTACGCACGCCTGCAAAGTTTCAAGACAATTGGATAGTTGGAAGTGGGTTAAATTTGAGTTGCCAGATTTGATCCATACAAACAAACATACAATCAAACAGAAGATCGAAGCTGTATAAAATCGTTTAAAAACACTTACACGTAGGCCACTGGCGGCCTCGACCTGGGGGCGGCCCTGCTGCCGGTGGAGGCCCCGCTGCCGGTGGAGGCGCCGCTGCCGGTGGAGGCCCCGCTGCCGGTGGAGGCCCCGCTGCCGGTGGAGGCCCCGTTGCCGGTGGAGGCGCCGTTATAAATAAATCGTCCTCATAGTCTGTATCAGGAAAAATAAATTGGTATAAATGTTTTTATTTTTAGAAAGTTAATTTTTCAGAAAGTTTATCGTTAATCGTTAATAAAATTATTAAATCTTACCAAACAAAAGCTCCTCCTCCATTGTTTGGGGCTACAAAAATTTAAAAACAATTTATTAGCAAAAAAGATAAATTACATAGTCAAAGTGCCTACCAAAGACTTTTAAAATGTTGTAGCTTACATGGACATTCGTTAGTTTAATTCGTGAGAAATTTATTCGTCATTTTTATTCGTGGGAATGCACATTTCGTAGCTTTTTTCGCGAGAAATTTATTCGTGTGATTTATTTGTCACTAAAAAACGTGGGAATTTATTCATTGTCACGAATATATTTATTCATTGTCACGAATATATTTATTCATTGTCACGAATATATTTATCCATTGTCACGAATCACGAATTATTAAACTATCGCTAATAGTTAACCGGGTTAGAGTATATGAATAACAATACCTCTGCTATGAGTAAATGAATCGTATTTTTATTACTTACATTTTTGGAAGCAGCTTCGAAAATAACGTAGCGTCCTTTCTCGTGAAGAAGAACCACAAGGAATTGAAGCTAGTCCAGATGCATGGAAAACATTCGACGATCAAAGCCCACTTTTTAGTAAATATCGATACCGGTAATTATCGAAATCTTCCTACATTGCATCACAGACGAGGTATAGAATAGACCTATCAACCAATGTATTTTTCTGTCACCGGTTTGGGGGGTCCTAGGACCCCCTTACCATTTCAGTGTCGCATGCAACGTTACCGGTGAAGTCTCGAAACAGATTATAACGCTACCCGTGGTAGGAATTAGAATTCAGCACGGGTAAAATAAGGTTAGTTTTTGACAGTCGAAGCCCACGATTTACAAATGTTTCTGTTAGAGTAACAATTTAAAAATCGTCTTATGAACATATTCCATTCAACGGAAGAGAAAGGAGGATGAATATAAAACGATATTACATTCGATTTTTAACTTTGCTGTCCTATTCCGGTTTATTTAACGCAAAACAAATTTCATTCGCTTGCAATAACGTAATTTGTAAAAACTGTGCTTTAATGTTTTTTAAGAGCATCTGTTGCTGAACCCCACCCATTCATCATGTGTTTGCGCATACATTAATGATGGTCTATATGATATAATACAGACATATAATAATAACAATAATAATAATAATAATAATAATAATAATATCTTTCTACTGTACTATATTATTTAAAAGGAACATATCGAACCCGTACACACCGATTTTGGTGGAATTTTGCAAGTGTGCAGAGTAGCCAAAAATATTCGATACATATTTTTTGAAGAAGGAATTCATTCTCCTCCATAACTATTAGAAAATTTCATTTGTTTATACTATATACTAACTGACGTTGACTGACTAATGTTAACTGATGTTCGGATGTTTCAGTAAGTTTATACACTATGTCCGATTTATTTGTATATTATTTTTCACGCGCTATTATTTTACTAACTATTAAAAAAGCAATAAATGTTTCATATGAAACTTTTTTTATTTGATCGAGGAAACTGAATAGTATAGGAGGAAAAAGGAGTACGGTATTTAGAATGCAAGAAGTGAATATATTTAAGGTTTGGAATACATAATATGCTCGACACGACCGTCCTATGCGAGCGACTACAGGAGACCAGAGATGGCCTTCGTCGGCCGCCCATCGTCTTGTTCTTTTGTCCATGTCGACGGGATCGACGTCGCATTTCTGCCGCGTCCAACAATGCATTTGCAGACTTCAGAATCTATTGTTCTGGTTTCTCGACTTCAAAAAAATAAAAATGCGATAAAAAGTAAAAAATAATTTTGTCCCTTATTTAATCTATGACACTCAATTTTTTTAAGTCGGCGCCAGACTTACACAGTGCAAATGATGAGGCACCGATATAAAAAAAAATTGAGTGTCGTAGATTAAATAACGAACAAAATTATTTCTTACTTTTTAGTGCATTTTTATTTTTTTGAAGTCGGTTTTAATTATAATCTTCCATTTTATGCAACGATGTGCCATTATTGTGGCTTTTACACGCAGGTGGCGAAAAATCTCTCCGTACAGGGGTATAGCGCAGCGGTCAACCCTGTCGTAGCTAAAAATTTTGAAACTGAGACGGGTACGAGACCAGTCGACATTGTTTTCAAACCTCATTACAGTAATCTGGGGTGAGTGGTAAACCGATTATAAAAGCGGAGCGCGCAGCTCGCTTACCTGGGCCAGAAAATTCAAAATAGCTCTTTGCCACGTGAATTTAAAAGAGACCATCCCAAAATTTTAGAAGCTCGGGGATCACTGCTGTCCAGCGGTCGCTGGCAGCTTTCCGAAGAGATTGCCTTCGTCGGCCGCCGACCATCTCGTTCTTTTGTCGATGTCGACGGGCCCGACGTCGCGGTTTCGGCCACGTCCAACAATGCGTTTGCAGACTTCAGAATCTGTTGTTCTGGTTTTCTTTTTCATAATTTTATCTTTAATGCAGTGTATGCATAGATACGACTTAAGGGGCAACTAATCAGACGTGTCTTTGATAGTAGCGGTGTTTTAATTTTTTTTCTAGAATTTTTGTGTCTGAATGTTTTAAACTTTTAGCTACTCAACGCCACGCTTATACCGGCTTCCATTAATGCCATTTTTTTTTTTGGAATGATGCGCCATTATTGTGGCTTTTACACGCAGGAGGCGAAAAATCTCTCCGTGCAGGTGTATACTGCCGCGGTCAACCTTATCGTAGCTTAAAATTTTGAAATTCAAGACCATTATACTCATTCATCTTTTTCCTTCAGTGTCGGATCTGTATTCGTACTCAGAAAGTTAAAATTCGATGGCCACGACATTCTGGCCTTTTCACTGTACGCTCTCTTGAAATCGGTTGAACGGTAACGCGTACCTTTTTTTACAACCCTAAGGGGTTCTTAGGTAAAAGCTTTCAAACGATGCGGCTCGGGGGTCATAAACGCTAGAGTAGTGACATAAGGACAAAGTCAGCGATAGGCCATTCAGTAATCACTATGCCAATTTCTATCACAGAAGTATCACAAATGGATTACTAGTATTTTTCTGATGAAAATGACACCAAACTTGATAAAATCCTGATTATTTTTTATGACTGTAATGGAAAGTACTTGGAGTAAAGTAATTGAGGAAAGTCATGAAGAATACCTGAATTCTACGTGAACTGACGCGGAACTGCTATGTGTGCCCAGATCTTAACGTAAGCGATACCTACGCTCGTGTATTTACATCGTAGATGTTTTTTTATAATTTTTAAATCCATTCAATAGTTAATAAGGACAGAGCCAATCAATTTGTAACGAAACGTAGGGATTCAGGGGCCTCGGATCCCAAAAACTACGAATATAAATTTTAGAAAAACGTTTTAATTCATTATTTTCAATGATTTTTACGTGTCGTAGATGGGCACCGTCTATTTAGACACGCGCGATGTGCAGAGATTTGCGGGAATGTTAGTAATAGCGTCAATTTTTAATATTTTTCGGGGTACGACACGTGAAATTATTAGTTAAATGTTTCACTACATGTAAAATACTAAAAATCAATTTCATCTTGCAATTTATAGTTTGTATAAGCTCTGAAGAAGTGCCATATTGCAGCGCCATATAGACTCCTGATCACCGAAATAGATTTTCAGAGAGGAATCCCGCGTGAGTCGTTGACAAATCGAGCCAAAGCGTAGCTTAGCGAAAGCCCGCCCTCTATGTTAAACTCTCACTCTGAACAAGTCACATGTATACAAGCACGCACACATCTTTCAGTATTTCAATACATTTCAGAGTAGTTCTTGAGTTGGACGCTGTTCATGAACAGAGGTCGCTAAATTCAGTCCTCAAATTATGGGTCGGTAACACAGTTTGGGTGGTGACACGAAGTCCCATAAGGTGATAGGTCTATTCTATACCTCGTCTGTGATTGCATTACGCGTTAAGCGAGGGTAAAGAAGAATCTCGCGCGACGGCGGCGGGACGTGACCACCGGCACATTTTCGTGGTATGAGGAGGGCTCCTTCTGACCGACGGGCATGTGGGCCTAGGGTCGCGCGAAACACAAAACGAAGCCGGCGACCGGAGCACACTTTTCCGTATACTCCATGTTCAAATCCATATATAAATATATGTTGTTGGAACACCTTCCAATTACACCGTGGTCTATGGTGCGACCGTACGGCCAGTTGGCAAGCGTGTTGAGATATAAGTTAATATACTATCCACTCATATTTTGATTGTGATCAAATCTATCATTAGTCAAAAATATAAATGATATTCATCAGCTGAGTTTTAGGTAAGACTGGATTACTCCAATTGAAATTTTCTAATAATTAATCAAGCTAATATATTTATAAATTATTATTTTCAGATCGTGGATATTTATTGATTTAAAATATTATAATAAAATAATAATCATTTAATCGAGATTGAGTCCACAGATAAGTTTTAGGTAAGACTGGAATACACCATTTGAAATTGTCTAATAAATAATCAAGTTAATATATGCATAAATTATAATTTTCAGATCGTGGACATTTAATTTTTTAAAACCAGCGTTGGATCACCCATTCTATTCTATTATTCTCTTACTTTGTCATACTTTCTAACCTCTCTTTGTTTCACTTTCACTTTTCTTTTTTTATTCCTCTTTCTTTTAATAATTAATATTCTAATAGTCTTGGCTGCTTATGCACCGAAACTATCGGCTGCTTATGCGCCGCAATTCTCAGCTGCTTAGGCGCTGAATTAATGCGAGGCATTCCTAAATTCCATAATAATACGCTAGTAATCACAAAGTGTAATTTCAGCTGCTGAAGCGTGATATTCAATAAAAATAATATTCTTGGTTATAAATCGTTGTTGAATTGTTGAATTACGTAACATACTTATTGGACATTTCTACCTTATATTATTGTAAATATAAATATAAAATTATAATTCATCATGTCTATAGTTAATAAACTCTTGCCACTCACTTTAAAAATTATGAAAATTATCAATAGAGGCGAATGGTTAACAGATGATCATATTGAATATTTTCACAAATTATTAGAAGCTAACTCTAATTATAAACCACGCGAGACGTGGAGAGTTCAATTGCCTGGTACAATACAACCAGTTCCTGAAAATCAGGATCACATACAGATTTTGCACCAAAGCGAAGATTTTAAAACCAACGCAGGGGGACACTGGGTTTGTAGCTTCTATAAACATGATGACAGAAGAGTTTATATTTATGATTCTTTTAATTCCAAGAAGTTGCATAGACATCATAAAATTTTTCTGGAGAAGTTATACCTTTTTTGAACAAACTTGACGGTGCAATTGACGAAGAATTTATTGAATTTCCACATGTCCAAGCTCAACCTAACTGTCGGGATTGCGGAATTTTTGCGATTGCATTTACTGTCTCGTTATTATTCAAAATATTACCAGACAAAGTAACGTACAATCATGCGTTGATGCGTCAACATTTGATCCAAATGTTTCAATCTAATCGTATAGAACATTTTCCATGCATTCAGGATCAACAATTAACACGTTGTATATATGAATATGAATCTGCAATTGGTAATACAATTAATAATAAAGAACCCTCTTGTGGAAATTATCCTCCATTTAAAATTGGTCAAAGTAATATTACTAATGAAAAAAAAGAAATATCCCCAGTTCAAAATGTAACACTAAGTAACAAAGAAGTCACTACACATACCAAAAATATAATTCAGATAGATCAACCATTCGTTTCGAAGTAAAAAAAAAGCAATGTATACGTACCATGTACGCATAAAATTTTATAATTATGAATATTATAACGCACACAAAAAAGGAATAATAAAAAAGAAAAAGTGCATTATGACGCAAATAAAGAAGTGACATGCGAAAATCGAAAAAATTATTATGAGTTGAATAAAGAAGGTATAATCAAAAAGGCAAAAGTGCATTATGACGCAAATAAAGAAGTGAATTGCGGAAAGAAAAAAAAATATTATCACCTAAATAAAGAAGTTATCTCCAAAAAGCGGAAGGTACGTTATGATGAAATACGTAAAAACGATGATTATAATAAAGTAGAAAAACGTCGTGCTGCTCTGCAAATAATAAAAAAGTATCGTTATATTGATGTAACAAATAAAAATATAGCAACCAAAAATAACAAAGAAACTTATATTAGAAATCTTTAAAAAATTATTAGCATGCCGTCTGGAGAAGCAAGTAGGTTGGAAGCTGAGCGTATAATAAAATGGTGTTTTCATATTAGGCAAAAGTACATTTTGGAAATGAGGAAACTGTTGAAAGATTGTAAACAAAAAGTGGAAGTTCCCTTAACGTGCGCAGCAGAATGTGTAGAAATTGAGGACAGGATTAATGCTTTGTGTGGAGAATCCAGACATACGTCTTCTTCAGAATCATATTATGCGGAAAGTTCATATCATCCTTTCAGCGGTTCTGAATCAATCATACTGAATTCGGCATGGAAAGCTATGGCTCGGTTCAGACGAGCGGTTTGCGGCAGTTTGCCGCCGCGGTCAAATTTTTCGAGCAGTTCACACGAGAAGTGTTGCAACGCCACGATTTGCGTTCTGCAATTTCATTTTGCATTTAACCATCGAAGAAGTATATAATAGACCTATCACCTTATGGGACTTCGTATCACTACCCAAACTGTATTACCGACCCATAACTTGAGGACTGAATTTAGCGGCCTCTGCTCATGAACAGCGTCCAACTTAGGAACTACCCTGAAATGTGTTGAAATGCTGAAAGGTGTGCGTGATTGTATACGTGTGACTTGTTTAGAGTGAGAGTTTGACAGAGGACAGGCTTTTGTTACGCTACGCTTTGGCTCGGTTTGTCAGCGACTCACGAGGATTCGCGTGGAGTTTTCTCCGAAAATCTATTTCGGTGATCTTTTCTTGAAAGCTTATACAAGCTATAAATTGCAAGATGACATTGATCGTTAGTACTTTACGTGTAGTAGAACACTTAACTAACATTTTCGCGAGTCGTATGTCGAAAAATATTAAAAATTGACGCTGTTACTGACATTCCCACAAATCTCTGCACTCCGCGCATGTCTAAATAGACGTTGCCCATCCTACGACACGTATAAATCATTGAGAACAAGGAATCCAAACGTTTTTTTTAAATTTATATTCGTAGTTTTCGGCACCCGAGGACATTTTGCAATAGTTTATTTATTACTTGGGAACGATAGATTAGTAGTTAAAACTCTACGTTTCGTTACAAATTGATTGGCCCTTTCCTTATTAACTATTGTATGGATTTAAAAATTGTAAAGAACATCTCCGATGTAAGTACCCGAGCGTATCGCTTGCGTTAAGGTCTGTTTTCATTATTCCTAGATATGTACATATGAGAAAACAGTTATGGTATTTTTTAAAGCACAAGTAAAAAAAAAGGTCCTGTTTTACGGACGTCGCGACTCGCGTGTGAGATAAAATGGGAGGGAAACGGCACGGAGGTCCTTTACGCGACAAACGATCATTCTGGCAGCGGCAACAAAGTATAATACTACATTGTCTTCTTGCATTCTCCGTGCGTCTGATTTTCGCATGTCGGAAAATCAAATACGACGTGATTCGGGCAAGTAGGTATATACATATGTACAGTTGCTATACGTCCTGTATATACGGGACTGTCCCGTATTTCACTGTTCCCGTGAAATATTTTACAGAATAAAATAAACCATTACCTACCCACTTTTTTCAAGTTTTATTTAATTAGCATTTAAATGTTCCGTATCAAAGCTTGACAATTATGGCAACCCTAAAAATAAATCACTACCTACCCACTTTTTTCATATTTTACTTGAATATATATTGAGACAAAGTATCAACGCATCGGCTGTTTCACGTCTGTCAGCACTCAACCGATGCACCAAACTATTCATTACTTAGGAAATACATACATACATACAGATGTACATACTTAAGAATGTTAGAGACGGTGCAATTTGAATTGTTAATATCCTGTTAAGTTTTAGCCATTTGCTTGCAAAAACTGTTATTGGAATATTTGGCTTGACAAGTGTTACGAACTGGTAAAGATTCGTTAAGAGCAAACGCCTGATTTAGCGAGCTCTGCTTGCAAGACATTTCAAGTCGCATTGATTTTTGCCTTCAGGTGTATCGCGTTTCTGGGAACGGCGTCTGTTTAATAAAAAAGACGAACTTTTCAATAGTCTTGACCTCAACAATCGATGAGAAAAAGGCCGCACATCTACTGAACGTTCGCTATCGTATTATTTTCTGGATTTTAAAAAAATATGTTATTATTTTTCCTCTTTCTGTACCAATCTTTGGCCGTACCTTCCTCATACCAAACTGCGTCGTAATTGGTTTCATTTTAGTAGACAAATCTGACATACAATACAGATGTTTGCATAATGATAAAAATATTGAAAAATTATTTTTCCATTAGAGGTAGCTTCTGAACAATTTTAGAAATCTATGTAAACCTGATATCTATGTTTTCATATTTAGACGAGTGATAGGAACTAGAGGAAATGCTGTATTGCGTTGTCTCAAGCGTAAATGTTGTAAAACGTTTATAAGACCGACTCGAAAAATCCGATCTTACCATATTTTATGGAAGAAAGAAAGTCAGAAAAGCATGTATTTAGCCGCGTAATATAACATTTTTAATAGTTTTCTTAGCAGGTTCTTAGTCAATTGAATGTCAGGGTGGCGTAAAGTAATTATTTAAACATTTAAAGACAGTTCTTCGAAATATAAAAGAAATAATTACGGCTACAGTCCCTAGTAATAATCCCACTAAATATAAAGAATTTAATGAAATTTAATGAACTTTTTTCCCGCTTGGGACCGCAAGTCAAATTTTCCGCGTACCCAAGCTCAGAAATATCGTTCCAACTACCACTAATGTAGGGTGGGGAAAGATCCCCTTTCATACGGCCGGGGCCGCCCAGGCTAGGGAAAATGCGCAGGCTGGATGCGCGTGATTATTATGTAGTCCCCTCCTCGAAGTGACAGAAAATATAACCTATATGCTATATGACAATAAATGTTTATTGGCTATTTCGTTCCTTTACGCTACATTTGTGAACTTTTTATAACTTAACATCCTTCCAAAATATCGTTGTTACGCCGCAACGATATATTTATGAAATTGGGTATAGCATATAGGTTATAATTTCTGTCACTTTGAGGTAGAGGTGTGACTATCGAAATGTTATCGATATTTCGATATATCGATAATATGGTTAAGATATCGTTGACGCGAATAGACCCAGATAGCACACGACTTATAGACGACATGTGTTATCTGGGAAAGCAGCTCAGGTATACACGAAAAAAGGTCAGCACCGTAGAAAGCGTTGCTGGGCCCATACACGGCGCTATCCAGCACCGAAAAACACCGTTGTGAATGGACGAAAATATCGGTGCTGAGCCCATTCAGTGTTTTTCAGTGCTGGACAGCGCCGTGAATTCAAATACAAACAAATAGATTCTGATTGACTTTATAATACAATTAATGCGTTGCATTCTAAGCGGAAAAAGGTCTGTACCGTTGGCAACGGTGCTCGAAAAGTGAGCACCGTAAAAACCGGTGCTGGGCCCATTCACGGCGCTATCCAGCACCGAAGAACACCGTTGTGAATGGGCGAAAACATCGGTGCTGAGCCGCTGAGTATCGAAAGCGATATCTTTAAAAGTATGAATATGTATCGTTGCTTTACAATGTCTTTAAAATTGTTATTTGCATCGTTGCTGCAACAAAGTGTGTTATATTCTAGAAGCCTCTTCTAGAAGAGGCGAATAGATCTATTCGTCTTAACGATATCTTAACGATATTGTCGATATATTGTTAAATATCAATAAGATATCGATAATCTATCAATAATCGATAGTCACACCTCTAATCAAGCATAGAAATCTGTAAACATGAAAATTGATGCTAAAAACAAGTAGAGTCTAATAAAAGGCATGAATTTGGCAAACATAAACAAATTAAGCTAAAACTTATTGTTTCGATGAAATGTACTAAAAAAAATGACGTTATGAATAGGAAATTTTGATTTCTTAACCACGAATAATTACACTCATCGACTTCATAAATATATCGTTGAGGCGTAATAATAATATTTTGGAAGGATGTTAAGTCATAAAAAGTTCACAAATGTAGCCCAAAAGAACGAAATATCCAATAAACATTTATTATCCTGTAGCATATAGGTTAAGTATATTTTCTGTCACTTCGAGGACAGAAAATCCACTCTTCGAAGTGACCGAAAATATAACCTAACTAAGAGACTGTATAAATGTTTATTACGCGGTTGTATTTATATAATATTTATGATCGAAATTTATGGAAATAAGTGCAAATTATGCTTCTATCAAAATGTATTAGTAACCGGAATTATGCAACATGTTTCTTGAAATTAGTCTTAACGTTCATGCCGTTTTAGATTTTAAACGTTTCCGATAAGATTTAATTTCAATTCCTACCACTCGTAGCATTGTAATCTTATTTTAGACTGAATCGATAACGTTGGGTGTGACACGAAAATGGTAAGGGGGCTCGCGAGCCCCCCGAGCGTGTGACACAAAATTACATTCCGTGATAGGTCTATTCTATACCTGATCTGTGATTTAACTATGGAGCTGACACGTAACCAACAGAGGGAAAGAATTCATTTTCTTTTTGCAAGTTATTTAATATTATATCGATGTACTAGAAAAAAAAGATATTGGGTACATCCCTTCATTAGTGCAAGACTTCTCAAAGGAGCATTTAGTTCCATGTTTATAGATTTGAGAGAGAATGAGACCAATTTTTTTAATTATTTCCGTATGAACATAACATCTTTTGATGAATTAAGTGCAAAAATTTCTGAAAATTTGAAGTCTCAAAACACTGTCATGAGACTTGCTATTCCGCCACTTGAAATGATAGCTGTTACATTGAGGTAAGAAGGACATTTATTTGTTAAAAATAGTGTAATACAATTTTCAAGAGTATTTTAAGAAAAGTTTTGTGACAAAATTCCAAACAACGAATTGTAAATGATTTATAGAAGAGATGATGAAGTTAGCAAATAAACAAAATAAACAAAATAAACTAACCAACAAACAATGACATTGTACTAGTAAACAATAAAATAATAAATAATTTAATAACAATTTTATAACTTATAAATGATAAATACTTTCGGATGCCGTTGATGTAGTTGATGATGATGTTGAAGGAAATACTTGATGTTCATTCATATTGTATGTTGTGGATTGATACTGTGGATAAGTTCCAAATTGTTGATAAGAAGGTTCATAAAAATTACTAGTTGTAAGATGAGGGGGCTGTTGATGGTAACTAACAGAAGGCATGCTTTTTTTTCGAATTTGTTTTAGGATGTGTAAAATGTCAGTCCTGAATTCTATTTTTTGATTTGTGCTAAAATCTTTTAAAATGGGAATTAATGATTGACAAAATGACGTATCATCGTTATTATCGTTTGGAATTTCGGAATTACGCATATATTTTAACATCGCTTCTTCTATACATCTTTTACGTTTTGTCGATGATTTTGGAATTTGAATTTCTTCATTTGATGCACGGTCTTCTTGAATTTGAATGATTGGGTTCGAAATTTCTATTTGTTCTTCGTTCTCATTTTCTTCCGTTATACTATTTTCTGTTGTTACTGAACTTTGTACTGAATTTAAAAATGTTAATTGCTGTGCATAAATATATTTTCTCCCTGTGGCAGCACTCCCAGATTTTAATTGTTTTTTAACATTTTTCGCGTAATTATCTTTCAAGTTTTTCCATTTTTTCATTAAAAGTGAACCTGGAACAAAATGTAATTTTAAAGTTTTTGTATAGGTACTTAGGAAGTGGATGCAACCTAATTGACTTGCACTATTCATTCAGAATTGGACGATCAACGTTATGTTTGATTACAAGAAAGGTCTGCTCAACAATTTGGACAATTATGAAAGACGAATGTATACCAAAATATAATGAACATAATATGTGGCTTGAAGTAGCCAAACATTTTGAACACCGTACAAATTTTCCTAACTGTTTAGGAGCCCTTGATGGAAAACATATACGTATTACGAAACCTACGATGAGTGGCTCTACGTACTACAATTACAAAAATTTCTTTTCAATAGTTCTGTTTGCTATAGCTGATGCCAACTATAGGTTTCTCTATGTCGATATTGGTTCTCCAGGCAAGGAAGGGGACAGTACCATATTTGAAAATTCTATATTTTATAAGAAATTAGAGAATAATTCTTTATGTATTCCTCCTGGAAAATCATTACCCGGAACAAATGGTCCAACTATGCCCTATATGTTTGTTGGAGATGAAGCTTTTTCGCTATTCAATCATATATTAAGGCCTTACAGTGGAAAATTTTTGTCCCATGAGAAAATAATTTTCAGTTATCGACTCAGTCGTGCTAGAAGATATGTAGAGTCCACGTTTGGCATTTTGTCGAATAAATGGCGTATTTTTCATAAAGCAATGAATGTTAAGTTACAGTTTGCAATAGATATTGTCAAATGTTATTGTGTACTACACAACTTTGTTCGAGACCGTGATGGTTACCAGGAAGAAGATACTTATTCCATTGAAGGTTTCTATGAATTAGAACATGAGCCAGTAATTGTGCAAGGAGGTTGACAATTAAACCAAATCCGACAAGAATTCACAAACTATTTTGTAAGTGATATTGGGAAAGTATCATGGCAAGATAACATGGTTTAATTGTTTAGTATAATCTTATTGTTAAAATTGTAATGTGTTCATGTGTTAAAATAATTATTTAATGTAGTTCTCAGTATGTATAATAATATTACAGTATGTATAATATAAAAAATATGTGGAATTTATAATTACCAAAATTTGTTTTATCTTTTGCGGGCAAATTTTCAAAATCTGGATTTATTGAGGTGCACACTTGTACCCACGCATCCTCCTTCTTATTTTTGTTATGGTATTCTTCGGTACTAGAATCCCATATGGCTCGAAATTTTTTTATTTCGCTGATAAATATTTCCACATCTAGTTCGGACATTTTCTTGCGTTAAATAAACGCAAAACGCTCGTGTAAATTACTTGTATATAAAACAATGTACTGCTTCGCCGCTTTGCGGCAGCGTTCAGTTGCGGCGAAGCGGGACGTGCGTTCGTCAAAACGAACGCAAACATGCCGCCTAGCAGCCGCTCAAATTTGCGTCCCGTGTGAACTGCTTCATATAAATCTATGTCCGGCTAAAACGCGCGCGGCAGACTGCCGCAAACCGCTCGTCTGAACCGGGCCTATAAACGTTCTACCTGTATTGCAATCGAAGAAGACGACAAAAGCATGGCATTGTAGTTATCTTTGTAAAACAAAAGATGTTGAAATTCTGAATAATTTACAGGATTTCTTCAAACGATTGTTAGAATGCTCATTAAAAAAGGTACATAAGTTGAACAACTACATCAGTAGCTGTTCAAATAAAGTGCATGCTGAAAAAGTTGGTCATTCTCATGGTTGTTACATAAATCCTAATTTATGTAAGTCCAATTTTTTAGCCATTGAGATTTTGGCACCTCACTTTCCGGATTTACGACATTTGAAGAGAATGATATACAAAATAGCGAGCATTTATAAAGACCAATTACATAATTTAGACAAAGCCTTAAACGATAATGACCTTGAAACACTTGAACGAATAACACTGCAAGCGCGGAAAGAAGCTGAAGCGTTACAAAAAAATAATACTGACATAAGCTTGAACGAAGAAGAGATTATATCTCGATATTATTTAGCATTTAGAGCTTTCACAAAGCGGTCTATGGACACACCACGCATTCCGTGTGTTTCCTGCGAGAAACTCTGTTTTAAAAGAGAGGTTCTTAAGTTTGATGTTTCTAAAAGAACATATAAGGGAAATGTAATGCAAACATTGTTAAATCATATTGGATACATAGTTGGTGACATGCATTTTATTTGCCGATATTGTCACGATAAAATTCGCAACGATTCCATACCACCCAAATGTATTTTAAATAAGCTTGATGTACGTACAGTTCCAGAAATAGCAGTCTTGAACGATTACGAACGAATTCTCATTCAAAGAGCTAAACCGTTTCAAACGATTGTGAGAATGGATACAGTAATGCGTAAAAATATGCCACATAAACATATGTTTCCAAAAGTAAAGGGGAGAACATTTCACCTTCCTTTGCCATTAGAGGAAAATTTGAAAAAAAAATTGTCCTTGGACTGAACCTTTAAATCAAAATCATGAATTATACATATTGGTGCGGGGCGTTCCAACAAAATCGAAAATAGTTTGTGAAAAGTTAGTTGACTTGAAGAAAGTATGGAATGCCTTAGTATGGTTGAAAGCCAATAATCCTCTATACTCAGAAATTGTTTTACCACAATCGCACGATTTATTGCTGAGTGCCAAATTACCGGGTACAGAATTTCAAGAAGAAGTTGTTACCAATGATAATAATAAGGATAATAACGAATCTATCGAGGACGTTGAAGGTGAAACACTTAATATCGATGAAAACAACAAACGTGCATTATTGACGCCAATGTCGCAATCTGATTCATATTATGATCAGTTTACGATTTATCCAATGTATGACAAAAGGGTTAATGAATCTGCTACCGCACTCTATCAAATGCTTAAAGTTCATGACATTCTGTTGGGCCATCGTGCTGAACAATTAGATGTGAAATTTTTCCCAGATTTATATCCTTATGGGGTAAACGGACAGCATGAAGACAGATTGGTTCTTTTGACTGATCATGAATTCATTAAGTCCAAACTGATGTCCAAGCATTCGCAATTTCGATTGAACATGCAATATATTTTTCATTCATTACACGATACCAATATGCGGCAATTGAACGCTGGAATTTTTCACAAAATGGACGTCGCAAATCCACGTGAAAAATACACAGCTGCTGGTTTTCTAGAGCAACTCTCTAAAGATCAGCTACAAACGAATTTGGACACTATATATTCCAGATTACGTAACACAGCACAGTATTGGCGAAAACCGAGAAATGATTTGAACTGTATGATACACCATTATGGACCAGCTAAGTGAGTGGCTATGGACAGATTTAATAGAATATCTTCGTGAAGTAAACGGCCCATCGGTGGCTAAAATGTCCCCGAACGAACTCATTGCTTCTGATCCCGTTTCAACTGCTCGATTTATAGATAATGCATTCCATGCTATGCTGGATTTCATATGTTCGCCCGACAATTCGATTGGGAAGGTCACTCATTACTTTTGGCGCAGAGAATATCAAAGCAGGGGATCACAACATTTTCATATTTTAATTTGGATTGAAGATGCTCCTATAATCGATAAATCTTCGAAGGAACATGTAGCAGAATTTATTATGAAATACGTCACTTGCAGATTGCCATCACCACATGTGTCGCCAGAATTATATAGTCGTGTAATTGCACATCAAATGCATAAATGCAATAGCTACTGTTTACGCAACAAAAAAACTAAAAATTCCTTCTGTAAAGTATGTAGATTTTCATTTCCACGTACAGTTACAGATACATTGATAATAAGGGATGTGGCTGTTTCTATAGGTGCTAGAAAACAATTGAAAGCAAAAGGTAGATTCTATGATCTTCCACGTTCGATAAAGGAAGTCCGTATCAATGATTATAATGCACCCGTTCTCACGGTTTGGAGAGGTAACATGGATATACAATATATTGGGGAAAAGACAGGGTTGGTAACATGTTACTGTACTAAGTACGTATCAAAGCCGGAAAAAAGTTACGCTACCAACACTATGGCAGCAATAAATTCTACTAAGTCATTGGCTAGTCTGCTGTGCAACCTTGGAATGCGTATGTTAAATCATAGAGAATGTGGAGCGCCTGAATGTGCTGATACTCTTTTAGGATTATCATTGTATGGCACTGACTCCAGTACTACTATTAGATGGTTAGATGTAAATATACTGAGAAGTAGGAAATTGAAAACTCGCAAAGAGATTGAGGAACTGGAAGATGAATCCACAGACATATTTTGTCCATCCCTCATAGATGATTACTACCCTAACAGACCTAAGGAATTAGAATCTATGCATCTGTACGAGTTTGCTATGTGGTATGACGTTACTAAAATTAGACCGTCTGAAAAAACTGAATATTATGAAATCAGTGAATCTTTGTTTTTGAAAAAAAGGCAAAGAGGGTTTCTTATCGATCACTATAAGTACAATGTTCAAACCCAACCTGAATTATTTCTCATTATTATTATTATTCCAACCTTGGAGAAACACCGAGGAATTGAAAAATGGATTTAACACATATGCGGAAGCTTTTTTGTCGCTACAATCACAATTGACAGAAGCAGTTCAGTATCACGAACGAATAACGGATATTCAAGAAGCCCGTGATCATATAAAGGAAGAAATTGAAAAGAACGTGTTGAATACTGTAGAACAAGAAGAAAATGATCAAGGCGATCACCCATTAGAGTGTGTCCCCGTTGAAACGGTTGGTGCCATGAAAGATTTTAAAGACGTAGGAAACAAATTTAACTGTGGTGATCTTCAAGAAATGATTTCGGAATTGAACCATGATCAGAAGCGGATATTTGATAAAGTTACTAAGTCCTTGACGTCTAACGATAATATTCTCAGGCTTTATGTGAGTGGAGAATGTGGCATTGGGAAAAGTTTTTTAATAAAAACTATCAGGCACTGGATCAAGCAGAGTATCGGAAAAGACACAGCAGTAACTGCTCCTACTGGAATCGCAGCTTTTAATATCGAAGGTCTTACCATACACCGATTATTTCAATTACCTGTAGAACATGGGCATACAGCCCAGTATAGGCAACTTAGCGATGCAGCTCTTCAAATTGTACGAGATCAACTCAAAAATGTTGCTTTAGTAATCATCGATGAAATTTCGATGGTTTCTAACGTAACTTTCCTGTACATACATCTACGACTTACAGAAATATTTGATACTGCAGATTCCGATGATGCTTGGTTCGGAAAAATACCTATTCTGCTATTTGGTGACTTACTACAACTTCCTCCTGTTCACGAAGCACCTGCTTTTATACAATTATCCAATAAGAGTATGGAGAAAAATGTTGGAGGATTAGGTTCTTATAATTAATGGTCTGCCTTGTTTAGCTATGACGAATTGACAATAAACATGCGACAGCAGAGTGATAATATTTACAGAGATATCCTGTCGAGAATTCGCACCGGAGAAGTGACCGTTACGGATACAAAGCTTTTAGAATCGAGAGTAGGTAAGTAATGCCGGTTCTGGATACAGTCGGTGAGGGGTTGAGGCGGGGCGGGGGTACCGGCCGCTAGTGCGGGGGTGAGGTGGGGAGGGGGTACCGCGCTCTTGGACGAGATGGGTGCGGGGGTGAGGTGGGGAGGGGGCACTGCGTTCGTTGGTGAGGGGGATGACGTCACAGGGGAAGGGGGAATTCAAAATTTTCAAAATGGCGTCCGCCGCCGCGCAATCTCCGTACACGTGCGGGGATCGGTGCGCACGCGCGAAAGATAAGGCGCGAAAGGATGTAACGCGGATGCTGTAATTCGACACCGATACCTATTCGAGATTAATTAACCTAAATAGCCCAACCGTCTCACGAAAGAATGCAACGTCGCCCTCGTATAAACATCCGCCGACGATTCGACGCTTTATCGCGATAATTATTCGAGATCGATTAATCTGAATAGCCCAACCGTCTCACGAAAGAATGCAAAGTCGCCCTAGTATAAACATCCGCCGACGAAATGTAATTCGACACCCTCAGAGCGATAATTATTCGGGTATCATCCAACGTATTTTGAATGAAATAACTATTCGAGATCAATTCATAATACGGCAAGAAGTCCTCCGAAAGATAAGGAATCATGACGCGCGACAGGATGTAACGCGTCGAGGCGCGTACGTGCGTGCTCCGCAGATGCTGTAATTCGACACCCTCTGACACAGCGCGAAGCGATAACTATGCGAGATTTATTAATCTAAACAGTACAGCTGCCCCATGATCATCATGTAAGAATGGGGGGCATTGCGTTCGCGTAAACATCCGCCTACGAAAACATAGAGCGATAATTATTCGAGTTTCGTTTCGAATATTTCAAAGATTAGGACCGCCGTGACGGATGCGAATGCCCTTATCGCGAACGGGGGAATCCGATACACGTGGTAACGCAACGAGTTAGTGCGACTTTACGTTACTCGATTGAGGTGCATGAGAGAGAAAGAGCGATAGAGAGAGAGAGAATTCGATGATCAACGCCATCAATGCTGCAATATATATTCATACATTGACGTGCACGTGTACGTGAATCTGTATAAAAGCAACGTTTAAATGAATCGTTACAGGTATTAACGTGAAAATCATCCATTTATTAAAACATATACGCGTACTATAGTGGTACATGATTTACGTCGCGCAACATGGATTGCATTCCTAACGCTAACAATTCGCAATCAATCAAAGAATGTTGTTCAAAGTGATCGCTTTCGGAAATTAATTTTACATAATCTGTTGGTGCGGTAGCGCTACGTAGAACGTTTAGGAACGCGGTATATTTACTAGCTACAGCGTACATATTTTCGGTCAACCAAGTGAACATATGATCGATGCAATGTTCATACGCGAACAGTTTTCGCATCGTGACTTCCGTCGTGTATAAGGTAACGCGATTATCGGTGATTTTGACGAGTTGATCATTGTGCATGCGCGTGAATTCGATTCGCAAATGATCAATTTCGATGTGGGTCTGGGGTGTTGTTACGTTGTCGCGTAATTTTTTAAGAATGTCAGTCATATTTTGCAGTAGGAGCTTCCATGTAGACATTGAGAAGCTCAACTCGCCACCTTTATTGTCGACTATGGTGATCTCGACGCGGCACGAATCCATGCCAATGCGAATTCCTATCGTGAGCCGTTTATACGCTGTTGAGGTCAACGGGTAATCCCGCCCCAGGATTCGCACGATTGATGGTTTTGGCGTTTTCGTTGTTTTTGGCGTTGCGGATCTAGAACTGTAAGAAATGTATACACGGAATTAATACTCGGTTCGCTTGCGTTTACAGTGAAAGAAGTAAGTGAATGAAGTAAGTGAAAAGTGAAAAGTGTATAATAACGCGTACGTACCTCATATTGGACTGTTGATGGGGATGTTCCTGTTGCTGGCGTTTATTGGGGTCATCACCATTGATGGCGGATGCGTAGGATGAATCGTTGAAGCTGCGTTTATACATCTTGATATGCACTATGTACGATTATACTGATCGATGAAGAAATTGACGCGAACGATACTTGTTAGCACTCGAGCGAACGCGGTGTAATGACGTTCACAGGACTGACCAACATTGCTTTTATACAGATTCACGTACACGTACACACACCAATGTGCAAGAGAATATTGTATCAATGATTGTGATGATCATGGTTGTGTTACGGTACAAACATCAATATGAATAGTGCGCGATAAATTCAAATGGCGTGCGCGGCAGATTCAAATAGCGTACGCGCTAAATTCAAGATGCACACGTGTCGCAGAAGATTCGAAGATGATTCGCGGTGCGAACCATAAAAGTGCACTATAAGCTGGAATAATTAGTATCAAATCATCGAAGGAGAAGGAACTGTGATACGGACGCTCCCACCACACCTACTCCACGACTACCCCTACCCTGCAACGTGCAGGGCTGGCCCTCTAGTCTAGAGAACCGAAATGCATATAAGGACATCGACCGCCACCGCACGAGCTAGTGTGTTTTATCACCGCATCATAATCATTCTATAAGAAGCATTTTTAAAAAGAAACATGCCCGCCTACGATTATATTCGATCACCAGTGAGGCGTGGCATGGATGCCGCTATGATGCAGCGATGCATCGTAAGTATAGTTGTGTAAATTGAATTGGTGCGCGTATTTAATTCGACGATATTATATTGAAGTTGTACGTTTGTTACAGCAACGGCATGGGGAAATTGAAAGTGCGTGGCTGGAGGAGCGTAATGCCGTGCTCCAAAAAATCGTAAGTATAGTTTTTTTCTGTTTATGTAAATTGAATTGGTGCGCGCATTTAATTAGGCGGTCTTCTAATGAAGTTGTACATTTGTTATAGCACGAGCGTGATACAGTCATGCGGGCGTGGCGCGCGGAACGGCTGGAGTTGATTAGCCTTCTCGTAAGTGATGTTTCAGAAAAATTATATTGGTTCGCATACACCATTAAACAATGTTTTAGTCGATTCATGTGTTTGTTACAGCACGAACGCGAAAACCAAATGGCGGATTGGACCGAAGAATATCTCGGGACGGTCGGGCCCCTCGTAAGTGATGTTTCGCAAAAATTGTATTGATACGCATACATTAATCGACGTTGTTTTAATCGATTCGCACGTTTGTTTCAGCGTCGAGAAGACATCGAGGCGCACGCGCGGGATGGGGACCTGGATATTATAATCCAACTATTCGTAAGTGATGTTTTAATCGAGTCATATGTTTTGTTTCAGCGGCGCGAATACCCGACGAGAAACGATGGACGGATCTGCCGCGAGTTGCGACAAAAAATTCAGGAGGCTAGACGTACGTGGCGAGAAGATACAATTAACATTGAATTCCTGGCGTTTGAGGGAGACTTTTGGAACTTACCTCACCTATTTAAGGAGTGAGTATAACTGAATTTTAATTGTTTGGTGTATCGCGCGCTATTACCAACGTTTTATACAATAATAATTTGGTGTTTTTTTTTGTGCGTTGCAGGACGTAACATCACGCTAGAATTTAAAAAAAAATATTTTATCAATTTATATGTATGGGATATAATTTAAAATAAATGTATATATTTTTTTCTACAAAATAGTGTATATTTATTAATGACCATCCATGCATGTATGTATACTGAAATTATAAAGTTAGTATTCGCATATAACAATGTTCGTATGGGATGGGTATTCTTGCTCGCAGGTAAAGGGAGCAGTCGCCGCTGTCGTTGTGCTCGTCTTCGCTGCAGTTCCCATTGCTATAGAAAATAAAAAAAAAATTGTTACATATTCGTTTCTCTACATATAACGCGCAAAGTAGATGCAATGCGTGTGTATGACTCACATTAGGTGCCGCTACGTATATAATTCCATACTTTATGGACATTCTCCAGCGCGCAAACACCGCCGTCGTTGTGAAACGCGCATCGCGAGGTATTCGTGGAAGCCATAGATTTCAGGTTAAGAACGTCAGGATCCACGGTGTCAGGCGTGATACCGCAATAATCATCGTCAACGTCGTAGCCGCCGTCGTCCTCAACGGTTCGAGCGTTGGTAATCTTTTCCCCCTTCGGCTTGTACACATCGCAGATATCCTCGACGATTATGTCCAGCAGTAGTTGCAGCATCCAGGTTTTCTTTTCCGCACCTTTCACGATGGCGAAGTCGATGATCGCGAGTGCGCTGGCGAGCAGTTCCGGAAGTTTCCAGCATGGAACGCAGCCATCACACCAGCGGAGACCGTGATGATGCTTCGCGAGCCAGGACGCTTGACATTTCTCGAACGAATTCAGATGATTCCAGAAGTATGGCGGCTCGAAGATCCAGTGGCTGATCGTCGACGTTTCATCGATATTGCTGCTGCTGCTGCTGCTTGTGCGAATCGCGATCTCTTTCACGACGAAATCACGTTCGGTTTTGAAACCTTGCATGTCGACAACGGCGAACATCGTTATTCGTATAAGTAGTAGCGTCGGTGACGAATCAGTAACTGCGGACTTTGACATCTACATCATCGTTTTAAAACAGTAGCAGTATCCGGAGTAGTAGTAGTAGTATTAGTAGTAGTAGTAATAATAATCGTTCACGCACGCACACTATATTAGTTTGCGTACCACGTTGGTTAAAGGGTTTTATTCGACTATACGATCGTGTATCATCAAACAGTACTAGGTAGTATTAGCGGGAACATTTTCTTTGAATTCGAAATCTATTCGCACGTCCACCGTGGCGCTCTTCAAGGACTCGTTTTGCCTAGAACAATCTATGACCGCGATAGGCGCGTATTTACGGAATTCGATCGCATTCAGCAACGGTTCTCCGTGACTATAGTACGATCGACCGAATTTCGCGTACTTATCGTACAGGAGCGCGAATTTATTCTTATCGAAATCCAAGTTCAAGTCGTCGTACGGAAACGCCTCGGAATTTAGATAGAATCGAAGGTTCGTGAGATTATTCGAGTCAAATCTGCTCGCGGATTTATCGGGATAATTCTTTCGATCGGTTTGCGTGCCGAATAACACGTATCGGGGTTTCTCGATTTGCGACGTAGCTTTCACGGTCCACGTGTGTTTCATTGTAGCTTGCAGTAACGGGAACTCGTGCAAGCTCCACGATCGGAAACTCATCACGATCGGTCGACCGCTTTCCAGGATACGTAGCATCGACAGTTTATTCACTTCCTCCAAAACGACATGGGGTATACGCCACTGCACCTTGCGTATCTCAAGTTTCAGCCACGCAGTGGCGGAGGTGCAGTGCATCGCGTTCGTATCGACTCGTGATCGTATAAGGATCAGCTCGTGCCGCGCGTTCATCACGATGTGTTTGTAATCCTCGCAGAATCCTAATAACACGCTCAGGGGTACGCAGAAATTGAAAGCGCCCGAATGAAAAATGTCGTTATCGTAATCGATGGCATAATTCCAACCAGCATTCGCGAGCACTTTGCTTCTATCGGCCGACAACGAAACGTAATTTTTCAACGTGTTAGTGATTCCTGGATTTCGGCAACGATCGATCTCGACACCGTTCAATTCGTATCGAATCTCATCGAACATGAACGAACGCAATTATTGTCTAGAACAGCGGTCGCGGACGTTGCCGGACCTGCCGCGTTCTGCGCCGACAACGTGCCACGTCTTTCGATGTAGAGAAAACTTTCGCACGGAAGCGTGTACAGATCTTGCTGCTGTATGGGGATTCTTATCTCGTCGCTATTGTCGAACGTCGTGTTGGTGTACGGATTACATGTGTGTAACTCGATCTTCGTGATACGATTGTCGAAGGTTGGCGTATTCAGAATAATCGCCACATCCAGAATAATCGACATCGTGGTTGCGTGTCTAATAGGCAACGATGAATCCTAGCGATCGTAGGAAACGTGCGTTTCGGCGAGTCAACGGCTTGCTTCTCCTTATGGGTCCTCTTCTTATCGCTCCACCCGTCTTTATTCTTCTACTTTCACCTATCGATAAAGGGTCGCGCCGATGACGCGAGACAGAGACGTCAGGAGTAGCAGCGACGACTGATAAATCGTACGTGTGATCTAACACTAACATACTACACACGCGTGCATACACGTGCGGTCACGCTACCTATCGCGCGGACGTCGTTGAACGTGCAAACGAATCGTTATTTCTTCGCCGCGAAAATCTATAGGACGATCGTATTGATCGACGATGCGCAGCGTTAGATCGTGTACTGCTCGTGCGACGATCGGCAGGTAAATGACGTGTCGCGGAGTTTCCGATATCTTATATCCCGGCGGCACGCGAGGTGAAAATTCGTGGATAGTGTGTACCGGTTTATCGTTGCTGAACGCGCCGGTAGTTACGTTGCACGTTACTCTGAGCACGTTAACGTTTATAATATTCACGGGTACGTCGGACTCGTGCCAGATTCTCGGTATTAAGACACGATTCGGGGAAAATCCTAACAACGAGCCTACATTGTTGGGTTTCGTGAAGTCTACGAAGAACGAACAGTACATCTCGCTTTTCATGGTGTTGTTGTTAGCTCGTAGCATTAGAGGGTACTTGTCGTCATCGTCGTTCCCGTTGTTACCGCGTTTTCAAGGATATCGATCGAGTAATGTATTCATGAGCGGCGTCGACGATGAAGTTGTTTTCGGTGTCATAGTTCACGATGAAATAGAATTTATCGTTGCTCGAGTCGATGTTTGGTATCGTGTAAAAAGTCTCCAAGTCCGTGAGTCCTAATTCGTATTGACCATCACTGAACTCTATCGGTGGGAAATAATTTACCGTGAGCACGCTGCTGCGACCCGTTAACGTGAACGTGAACGACATATCATAGATTACACTCGCGAGACGGAGAGAAAGGAAGTGACGCGCGCGTACGAATACTCGGCAATTTATCGATATTATGTGTCTTTATTAAAGAAAATATGGATTACCATTACGCATGGTTACATTGAAACGAAATCTTAGTACACACCGTTATTAGTACGTATGCCATAATTCCATAGACTTTTGCTGTAAAAATTGCATGCATAAGCGACCGCAATTCATCTCGTCGAAACGTTGAAAACAATTGTGATTGTACGTGATCGTTGTACCGCGTCCGAAATAGTGGATCAATTCCGTTGGTGGTCGCAGATTCCCTAAACTATCAAAGTACTGTACTCGTGGTCCACGTTTCGCGTACGCGACCCAGTGTGTACCGGTGCCTCGATTCTCGTCCAGATTCACGATACCGCATTCGTTGCTGCGTGCGCGCGTGGGAAGCGTGTCGCGCATAAACACTCCTCGAAAGAACGGAATGCTAGCGCACTCGCGCTCTAATTGCAGGTTCGTCATAGGTTGCTGGTTTATCGCCGCCATCGTCGCCATGCGCCTACGCGATCGGCGTTTTTTTTTCTTCGTCTGCACTCGTCGTTGGCGCCGCCGTCTCGGGTTCAAGCCCGCGCCTCGCTTGTACGGTGTCAGATGCATCCCTCGCCCTTCCATCGCACGATGATGACGCAACGTCTCTTCCAGCTGTTTTCGAGACGCCTTCGAATCGTTTACCGTTTTGGTTATACCAGCCGCTCCACCGGCCAATGCCCCGATAGCTGATAAAGCGGGCAATACGAACGGAAGAAATTGAAGAAAGCCACCGCGTTTCGCCACTCGTAGATTACGATGTCGTCGTCGCCGTTGCGGATGTTTCCTTCCAGACTTTCTCTGTTTACGTTTCGTCCTTCTCATACCCATGCCGAGTTTAGTCTTAGCCTTCATCGTTGCCTACACTCCAGTCGCGGTTGCTTTTTCGCCAAAGGTCGCGTCGTTCGCGAACACTCGTTCTCGCGCTCGTTCGGCTAACGCACGATCAGCCTCGTGTCTTCCCTCTAAATCCTTTCGACGAGAGTACGCGATATCGTGGTCGCAGCACGCTACGTCCAGGGGATTCACACCTTCGTCGCCACGAGCCAATCGCTTTAGCAAACGCGTTCCCGGTCCGCAGAACTAATAACCCGGAACGTGTAGTTCGAATGGCAGACGGTTTATGATGCCGTTCACGAGACCCGATCCAGTCTTCTTCTTCTTAAGATTCTTCTTAAGATTCTTCTTGTAAGACGTCGCAGTCATTGATGCTATCATATACGTTAGAATAATCACGATAGCTACTACAATAATAGACGCGTACGCACGCTTCACCGATCACAGTGATAGTGACCTGCGCGACGCGTTACACGAATATAAATAGTCATCCTTCGTCACACGCGCGCGAGTACCTGAGAAACCCCGCGAACATACGATTCGCGAAACAGTCGAACGTTATTCGCGTAACCGCGAATCGAATGCTCGAATATGATAGGGATGCGAGTCGAGCGAGCAGACACGGCCCGTTGCTGCCGAATAGCGTGCGAGGTGTGATTTGTGGACCGTCAGGGTGTGGAAAAACGAATGTGCTTTTAAGTATGCTAGAGTGTACGTGTACTCGAAATCGTTGCATCAGCCAAAGTATCGTTATCTCGAGCAGGTGTTGTCGCTGGTCGACGGAATCGAATACTTTCCCTACTCGGACAACACTGAGATCGTTCCACCGAGAGACGCTCGGCCCGATTCGATCTTCGTGTTCGACGACGTGGCGTGCGACGAACAGAAAGCGATACGCGAATACTTCTCTATGGGTCGTCACTCGAACGTGGATTGCTTTTATTTGTGTCAATCGTACGCTAGAATACCTAAACATTTGATCAGGGACAACGCAAATTTTCTCATGCTATTCAAACAAGACGGCACGAACTTGCGCCGCGTGTACAACGATCATGTGAACACAGACATGACGTTCGAGTCGTTCAACGACTTGTGTGCGAGATGTTGGCGTCGACGATACGATTTCGTGGTGATCGATAAGGATAGTTCCATGTACGAAGGTCGGTATCGAAGAGGATTTAACGAGTTCTTCGTAGCTCGCGGACGTTAGTAAACCGCGAGTCGTTCATCGAGCAACACGAAATGTCTAACGAAACGACGACGACGACGCCGATAACCACGAGCAACGTTGACGCGAAGCATTCGCGAAAACATCACCAACGTCGTCGACAAAAAGGAATGAAACATCAAAATGGTACGAAACGCCGGGCCGCGGACACAAAGGTGGAAATCGCCAAAGTCAGCGACGTTATACGTAAAAAGTGCTTGGCTCTGAAAATTGGAAAAATGGATACGGAAGCGGCTGTGGATGCGAGCACGCGTCCCATCGTTGAACCGTTGAAACGGTTGATCGAGAACGCGTCCGCGTCGAAAACGCGCTCAACGCCTCGATCGCGACCCGTGAATAGGAAACACGAATACGATCGACAACAATCATCGAAGAGATTTCAACCCGTCACTCCGTCGATAATCAAGGAACATCCGAATAACCTTCCAGATTCTAGTGACGACAACGACGACGATGACGCCGACTACACCGACAACGATAACAACAACGACAACGATAACATCAACAACAACGACAACGGCAACAACGATTTTGACGAAGTTGTCGATGAAGATGATGTTGTTGATGATGAGGATGTTGTTGATGATATCGTCGATGAAGACGATGAAAAAATTCCTGATGATGAGTCGTCAGTAAAGGCTTACGATTTGGATATGGTGCGTAAACCCGTCGATGATATCGAAGTGTATATACGGAACGCCAAAGGACCCTTGTCGCGACAATACCTACGACTGTTCTTCACCGACAACAGGAGACCAATCGATGATGTGTACGGCGTACACTTGGGGCCCGACGAAGATCTAATGATCGGCGATTCCGTGCTCATCATCGATGCGGACGGCGATGACATTCACGTGAACGGAACGCGATACCCGGGGACTCGGGGTTTGTACGAATTGTTGTTCATGCGAGAACCCAACCAGCAGACGTGCACGGACGCTGATTTTCGCTCGTACCGACGCATCTTGTTGTCGACGAGCGCGCATAAGCAAAACCATTCGCCGAGCAAGCGCACGCTGGGTAACAAGGGGTACAAGTATAAGAAAATCATATCCCAGGTGATCGGTGGGGTGCGAACATCGAGTGTCAGACGCGTTAGCGGAGCGCAGGCGACGCGGGCGGCGCGGGCACGCGACAAGGTCGAGGATTGCCCATCGACGAATCGATGACGGTCACCGATAACGCGATCGATTACGTGTACTGGGATGATCCGAACGAATTGGTCGATAGGCTTGGATTGCTCGTAGCATCGCGCGCGACAGGTCACACGGGTCACGATAACGAAATCGCATCCATCGTGGAGGAACTTCGCGAGGACGGGCGCATCTTAAATTGAACGATCCGGTGATCGTCGCGTCAGTAGCGTTCGCGCGCACGCATCGTTATGTCGGTGAACAAATTTGGCACCTCGTTACGCAATAACAACAATAACAACGAAGCGGCGATGACAATGACGAGACTATTGTTCTCGGCGGATGAACGCTTTACCCAAAAAATCGAAACGGCTATCGCGAGCGCGCGACTGGACGCCGAGTATCAACGATCTCAACTTGAGACGCGAGTACAACGAACGATTACGGATATCGTTAACGCGCAATTGTCTCGACTAGAGGATGATTTAAATAACGCGATGGAACGACGCTTCGATCACTTGAAAGACAGACTCGACGAGTTGACGACGTCGGCAACGACGCCGACTGCGATAACAACCACGGATCGATACAAACGAAAAGCAAACGAGGGTCTACGGCGACGATGACGATGATCAATGATGCTGACAATATCGACTACGACTTCGAAACGACTAATAACGAACGATCGCGAAATACGTGCACCGATTGCGTTTTACGTACGCTCGAGGAACTGATACTAATTCTAACGTCTTTGGAACGTCGCGACCATCCCCGACTACCCGCGGAGCATGAACAAGGAGCGAGTACAACTAGTGAACGAATTACACGCCCCGGCTAGACGGAATTTCCCACGGCGTAGCGTCATGATTCGCGGCTACGATGATTTGTGGCAGGCCGATTCGGTGGAGATGCGTCCGTACGCGAAGCAAAATCGTGGATATCATTACATACTAACGATCATCGACGCGTTCAGCAAGTACGCGAAGGCCGTACCCGTGAAAACGAAAAGTGGACGCGACGTGACCGCGGCGTTCGCGACCGTATTGCGACAGAGCGCTAGATGTCCGCGAAATTTACAAACCGACATGGGTAAGAAGTTTTACAACGCGGAGTTTCAACGATGCGCGAAGACCCGGGGGATCAACCACTACTCCACGTACAGCGTGATGAAAGCGTCGATCGTCGAACGTTTCAATCGCACGCTGAAAAACCTCATGTGGAAACAATTCTCCTTGAACGCGTCCTATCGTTGGATCGACCTGTTACCTGCGCTCCTACGCACCTACAATCATCGCAAGCATCGAACGATCAACGCCCGACCCGTTGACGTGACCCCCGCGACGCGTTTGTCGTTCGCCGCGAATGAGCCCATTCCCCTATCTGCCTCGAAAGGTGTTCGACGACGACGCACGAAATTCAAAGTCGGTGACAAGGTACGCGTGAGCAAGTTCAAGACCCTCTTCGAGAAGGGGTACACTCCGAACTGGTCGACCGAGGTATTCGAAATCGTAACCGTACAACGAACTTTCCCGGTGACGTACATTCTGCGCGATTCCGCGGGAGAGCCGATCTCGGGTGGATTCTACGAGTACGAACTGCATTCGTTCGCGAATCCGGACGTCTATCTAGTCGAGAAGATTATTCGTCGCAAGGGAAACCAGGTGTACGTTAAGTGGCTCGGATTTGATTCGTCGCGGAACTCGTGGATAAGCGATAAGGATATTCTATGATTCGCGATCATAAACGCACTATATGTTACTGGAATAAATAAATGAATAAATAAATGAAAAAATACATATAAAATATATATATTGTCCGTTTATTCACATTCTCCTCCTCCTCATTCTCATTCTTCTTCTTCGTGCATATATATGTGTACAATTAAGCTTGATAAAGTAGAGAAAAAATATATATACTAATACGTATGAAATACAATTTTGGTTATATTCTACGCTATACATATATTACGTATCCATAAATAAATAAATAACATATACAAAAGAAACGTATATACATATGTACATGCAAAAAAAATACAAACATACAAGCATTCTATACAATGGGATTCTCGAGGGACTCGTCGGGCTCAAGCTCGAGCTCGGGGATTCGATAATGCCCCCACGGAAGTGTGCTGACCCGATCGGTTAAAATATATCGCTTGTCGTCGAACGGACTGAGAGCGTTCTTTTCCCCACTCACGGAATACACATCGTGCTCTTTGGAGCGTATATTGTTCTGTCGAATCGATTTTTCGGTGAGATCGCGGAGACAACGAATGTAATCATCGAATTGTATATCGTTCGCGACCACGTGTCTCCGCACACCCTTCACTTTTTTAGTCTCACTCGTAGACCCCACTGTCGCGTTAAACGTTCTAGTCGCGTACATCTTAGACCGTAGTCCGACGAACTCGGTCATCAAGGCGCCGTTGTTCTTATCTTTCATGAGTCCCGGAACCTTTTTGTTTACGCGGGGCATACCGTACGGATTGTCCACCGCATAATCACTCGTGTCGAATCGGGCGACGTCACGCTTCATCCTTTCATACGCATCCTCGCATTCCACACTATACATTAAACTGTCGGTGTCGGTGTACAGAACCTTACACCGATCACCGAACTCCGCGCGTATATATGCATACTGAAATTCATACAGACATTCCTTCGATACATCGAGCACACTCATACCCACGTATATCGGTTTGTCAAACTTAACTTTCAGTTTATGCATTTCGATTGCCACTAACTGCTCCGAGAAGATCGTGCGGCTGTGAAAGTTCGGTTTCGCGATCAGCGCTTCCGCGCCGTAACGACCGTCCCACCGCGTCACTAGTCGCACGTCTACGCGATTCCGCACATTTTCCATTGTCTTCCCGTACACCGCGTTATTCATTAATTTAAATAAAGTCTTTTGAAATTCACTCGTGGCTCGCGTCCTCAAACCGGTGTTCAATTGGATATAGTCGCGCAACCAATGCGGCTGATCGAATCGTAACACTCGATAAATTCGCGTCACGCGTAAACCGTGTCGGACGCACTGTTTCAGGTAGCGATAATGGATGACGTATCGCTCCTTATCGTCGAGCGTGGCAAGCAGCTTAATCTGTTTTCCTCCTGGCTTAATCATGAAATGCGCGTCGTAGCCGCGTCGATAGATTGTGAAACACTACCGGTATCGTGTACGATCTTTGGAACTGCAAGTTACACGACACGTGGGCCGCGCCTGGGTACTCGCCCGTCGAGTGGCAATGGTCGCGCACTTTTTTATTCCCATCGACGAACGGTTGTCCGCACACGTGACACGCGATTGCTTCGTTAAAACTTTGCCACTATTGATGCGTCAACGAGTTCATTGGTTTCGCGTTCCGCAACCACGAATACGCATTGTCCGCAAAGTCTCGAAGTTCTTGCACGAACCATTTTACGCACTCGGTTTCGTGACGATACGCCCGATAACGGCACAGAGACGTGTCGGTGGAGCAATGGATGTAGTATCCCACGCTGTACGCTCTGTGCTGCTGGTACGCGTACGTCCGACTCCGCTCCGCAGGCTCGACGTCCTCCAGCATGCATTCGAAGTCCGCGTGGACGATGAATGGTGCTCGTTCCTCATGTTTGAAATTTTTGAAGTGCAACCATTTATCCTCCGCGGACGGAAATTCGACGGCACACTCGTTCAGACGTTGACAGACCACGTTGTGCTTCGTCAATTGCCCGGATGAATAGAAGAAGCTGAGACACCTGCGATGATAATAGTATTAATAATAATAATCAAACAAAAAGAATAAATAGTATATCGATCGAAATATTTTTTTTTTATTACTCACCTATCGTAAACGAATACTTGGTGTCCGTCATTGCCGAGTTGTTTCGAAATGAGTCTCGACATGCTTCGAATGCACGCGAAATGATATCGTTGAGGATCCTTGGTGTCCTGTATCAATAGCACGTTCGCGTGCCTCTCCCGCTTGTCCTCGGTTAAACGCAGAGGAGTGCAGTTTTTGTCGGTCCAGGTGTACACGTTCACCGACACGTCGTTCAACCTCTCGAACTTCGCCAGCTGGTCCAACGTCACGGGAAGCGTCACATCGTCCGTGCGAAGTACCGTCGAGTAATGATGATACGACGAGTTCTTGTGTACGTTCGTAGAAGCTGGATACAAACTTGCGACGATGGACCATAAGAAACACGCGTTACCCCCGCTCTGTACATTGACCACTGCCTTTCTAAGAATTACCTCGCGTGGAAGTGGTACGTCGCAGCCGGCGCGAAGAGGGTTATACTTATTGTTTATTATTAGGTTTAGCACAGCCCTCAGAGCCCATCCACTATCGCGATCTTGAAACTCCTCGATCGCCACTAATGTGGGAGCGACCACGCACTTTGAATACCACTCGCGCCCGTTCGAAGTCATTAACAGTACGCGATTTCGCGTCCCGAAACTTTTCATGTCTGTATTCTCGTTTAACATAAAGTCTGCGTTCAGAATCGTATTCACGACCACACCAGAATGTTCCCTGATAGCGTCTGTCACGCGCGATAGCACCAGTCGTCGGGCACCCTCTAAAAATCGACGCGGATCGATGTAACCCACGTTAATGACCACACCAGTCGAAATACGATTGCGAAACGCGGTTTCCACGTCCTCCCATACGACTTTAGGTGCCGTCGATCGAGCCGAAACCCCACACCCTACTCGCGAAACCCGTGCCCGCACGATCGTACGTGATGTCTTCGTACGCGCGATTAGCGATGCCAGACGCTGCTTCGATGTCAACGACACTCCTTCGCCGCACTGATACTCGATGATGAGTCGTAAGCACGCGTCGCACCGATCCATCCAGTCTCTGAATTCCGTAATCGTGCGTAAAAGCGTTGACATTCGATAAAGAACATTGAGCGTATCCATGAATACCTCCATGTTTACTTCTGCCTCTTCGATATTCAATGTTCAATATTCAATAGTCAATTAAAAGGCGCGCACGATCAGGCACGAGTGGTTGATTCGACTCTTCCACGTGATGCGGTTCTGATCCGGATATCGAAAACTCAGAGGAAGAACAAGGCGTGACAAGTGTTGTCGCACAATAGGAATCGGATGCTCGTCCAATAATCGTGATAATTCGCGACACAAGAATGTATTCACGGTGATCGTTAATGTTCGAGGGCACAACACTTCGTATACTACGACTGCCCCATTCTCGATGTCGTGTAGCAGTGTTAATGGTGTACACGCGATCGCGGTAAAATACCTCATTCGTTGTCGAGACACATCCCTGTCACCGACGATGCAATATAATGTACATTTACGTACAGTACTATATTGCGCGATATGACGTAGTAGTTGACGTTGCTCGGGTGAGAATCGCATAAATCCAGCTTGAAAGATCCTACCCCACGATGACTCGCATAATGAGGGCACGCTTAACTCGTCGCGGATTTTATGTCTCTCGATTTCAAGTGTTTGATCGTTCAACTGTGGCATCGTGGATAATGGGTACGCGTTCCCTTCATCGTCGGAAGATGATGACGCAAGCAATGCGTCTCGCGCGTCCAATTCGTCGAGTATCCGCGCTATTATATTCCGAACGTGTGTTCGAGCTATTTCGATGGTATTTTTAAATAACGATAAACGTTGATGCGTGTTTTGCGATATTCGTTGGGGGTTCAAGTACTCGTTGAGGCAGCGTAAATAGTCACTACACGCTATTAGCCACTCACTGGACCGTTCTTCGGTAGTCAGTACTGGAATCCACTCCGTCAACAACTCGTACGAATTTACGAATATGTCCATGTCTCGCGACACTTTTTGCACGTAACGATTATTCGAGATCTTTACCGAAGGACTGCGCGGCTCTGATTGAATATACTAACCACCTACCCTAGCCGAGATTCATGAGTCGTTATCGCTTCAAATTCTTTTCATCTCACTCTCTCTCTCTCTCTCTCTCCCCCCCTCTCTCACCCTCAACGTCTCAATCAGGTGGCGTGATGTCACACTTGATGTCACACTTGCGTTGCCGCGCGTATCGAATTACAGCGTTGATGATAAGGGTGTTTACACCCGTCACGGTGGTCTCGATCAGCATCCTTAAATTCAGTTCTCAAATGCTACTACTTCGATATGGGCATGAGGGTCAACTCTCATGTTCATATGGTCAAAACGAGGTGCACCGAAAGGTTTAACTCACTAGCGATTGTAGCAAGGCAAAAGTGGGGACTCGGGTACAACACCCTCCGGGTCCTTTATAAAGGTCTCTTCGTTCCCATCGCGACATACGCGGCTGCAGCGTGGCACGAACACCTAAATAAGACCTGCACACAGGTCTTATTATCGGCCCAAAGACAGGTTCTCCTGAAGGTAACGAAGGCCTACAGAACAGCCTCCACAGCAGCTATTCCAGTAATAGCAGACGTCCTTCCCATCGACCTCCATGTCACACTAGCATCCATCAAATATAAAGTCAGGAAAGGAATTCACTTCTCCCTCGGCGAATACCGGTTCCCCGAACACGCGGCAACCACTCCACCTCAAAGAGCTATCCCTGAGATACTCTTCGCGATCTGGCAACGCCGTTGGGACGCTTCCCCCGACGGCCGTCACACTCACAGTATCTTCCCGAATATCAAACACCGCCTAGAGATGACCTGGTTACAGCCCGACCACTACTTAGTTCAACTTTTATCAGGACACGGCGATTTCGCCTCAACACTGAAATCTCTGGGCCTCGCGAAAAGCAATGCGTGCGGCTGCGGCGGGGGCGAAGAGACTGCTCTGCATGTCCTTCTCCACTGCCCGCTGCACGCGGCCGAACGAGAGGAACTTAGGTCTATCACTTTAGAAAAGAATCTTCCCTGGCCACCGACACCCCAGCAACTCGTAACTCAGAGCACATTCAATGCATTAATGAGCACCTCAAAATCCATATTAGTAAAGAAAGAATCGGCCTGGAAAACCCTCCCCAAACCCTCTCGCCCAGCACCAACAGACCCCGCAGCCGCAGCCGGCCCCTCGCACCAAGCAGATTAATCCATCTGTTCTTTTTCAGCCACGTCACCCGCCCCGACCCCCAGTGCAGGCAGTGCCCAGGCATTGTGGAGGGTGGGGCGTTATCGGCGAAAGCCATCCTGCCGGGATCGAGCTTGCGCTGGCGGCTCTACCTCCCCGTGGTCCCCACTGGACAGTGCTCCCCGTCGCACCGCGACGTGGAGCGCTGACTAAATGAGCCGCCGCCCTCCGGGGTGGATCCAACTTGTTCAGTGATTCCTAGCGGATGAGATCAGGGTTTTTCCAAGTTCCATTTCGACAGGACATCTACGCCGAATTTCCCTTGGCAGCGGCACGCGATGATCGTTATATTTTGCAAACACCACCATGCCAGCCAAATGCTCGTATAGGCGAAAGCCTGAGGTAGAGCGCGCCCCTCCTGGGCCAAGACGGCTATACTAGATGCTACTACAGCGATCAAGACGTACATTACCGTGAGAAACGTTTTAAACAATTTATCACATCTAAGTCGACTGTAATTGCATCAAAGTGTTGTAAGTGAAAGTGCTTTGAAGTAGATCGGTTTTGAAGGAAACTGCTTTTGAAAGAGATTGCTTGTGGAGGATATCGTCAGTCGTTCAACGCACGAGAAATACAATCGAATAATACCGTAAGTTTCCATTACCATATTTTAGTGAATCGTTGTGTCAGCAACTTTGGGAATTATAAGAAAAATTGGTTTCAGATTATGTCATTGCCCCTGCAATTGAATCGTCCAGCTGCCGCTGCGATCTCCGACTCCGCTGTGCTGCCTATACATGACTCCAACCCTAAAATATATGTTGCGTGTCGGAATGTTTCGGTTCAAACCGAAGAAATTCGTGGTGAAGAACTTCATGAGGCGAAAGTTGTTCACGATGGCGACATCTTTTTAAAAGTGTTTTACAATGCTAATGGTATATACGGCGAGATGCCGGCTGACAACTACGGGAGCGAGCGATATTGGTTAAATAGGCATGCGCGGCAAAAAACATTCTTTTTAGATGTTAGTGATGATGATGATGATTGTGAGGACAATGATTATAATAATATATATCAACTGAACAGTTTGATGGATCCAAAAAGTGTAGTTTGGCGGAAATGTGTCAATGCGAAACAAATTGACTTCGACGCTGTTTTTGCGAATGCGGTATCGGGGCTTCAGGCTCGCGATATTGCAATTCAGACTGCCCCCGAGCAAGTTTGCGATGATTCGTTTTATACCGACAAGGATCTATTTAATGAAATCGTCGACAATGCTATTTTTACGTGAACAATTTGTATGGATGGGCAATGTGTCAGCCCCTGCCATACGCCAAATTTCAATGGGTCGAAGATGTCGTAAATTTTGACGTGTCTTCAATCGATGTCGATTCGCCCACGAGATACATTCTCGAGGTAGATCTGGAATATCCGCAAAGTCTGCACGACGCTCAGGTCGATCTACCGTTCTGCCCGACGAGTGCCAAACCACCGGGCAGCAGACAGGACAAGTTACTCGCGACGGTATACGATAAGCAGCGTTACGTTATACATTATCGCAACCTGCAGCAGTGCACGTGTCATGGTCTTCGTATTACAAAGACACACCGCGTGCTTCAATTCACTCAATCCCCCTGGCTCCGCGATTACATCGAACTCAATACTCGGTTTAGAACAAGCGCGACAAACGACTTTGAAAAAATTTGTACAATTTGATGAACAACGCGGTATTCGGTAAAACTATGGAAAATGTACGAAATCATGTGGATGTAAAACTTTTGACACATTGGGAAGGGCGATATGGCGCGGAGGCAATGATCGCGAAACGGAATTTCCACAGCAGAAGTGTTTTTTCGGAAAATTTAATAGCTGTTGAATTGCGAAAACTCGAGGTAAAATTCAACAAACCAATATATGTGGGTATGTGCATTCTGGACATATCAAAAATTTGTTTGTATGAATTTCACCACGAGTACATGTGGCCCAAGCACGGACCAAATTGTAAAATTCTATACACCGACACAGGCAGTCTCATTTATCACATTCGATGCGAAGATATCTACGAGATCATGAAACACAATATCGATAGATTCGACACAAGCGATTATCCTACTGACAATCCATATAATATGCCGCGCGTAAATAAGAAGGTTCCAGGGCTGATGATGGACGAAAATATTGGTGCGATAATGACCGAATTCGTAGGTCTCAGAGCGAAAATGTATGCACTTCGCGCAGACGGTAAAAAAGATACGAAAAAGGCGAAAGGCGTCAAGACCAACGTCATAGCTAGAACGATAACTTTCGACGACTACGCGCAGTGTTTGCAAAGGGAGATCGAAATGCTTCGCAGGCAATCGTGCATTCTATCTAAATTGCACAAAGTGTACACCATTTCGGAATCCAAAATCGCTCTAAGTCCACATAATGACAAGCGGTATATCGTACCTGATTCGACCGACACTCTGCCGTGGGGACATTATAAAATTCCGTTGTAGAATATCATTTTAAAATAGAAATTGTATTTATTGTCATTATTGTGTAATATAGAAATTGGTCGCACGTGTATAGAAATTATAAATGGTGGAATTAATGTGCAAAAATAAAATTGTTCACTAATTTACACATATATATATATTGTATTTTTATTGAATCATATATTATTATGTTACAATACATTATTTTTATTTATCCAAGAATTGTGTGATTTATCAAACCCCAACCACTTGACATACACCTTATCCCCCTTCCTACGCAACACTTTTTCCACTAGATACACATCACGATCGGTGACGCGTTGCAGCTCGTATTCATAGAATCCTCCGGCAACAGGTTCTCCACAGGAATCGAGGAGCAGATAGGTCGCGGGGAGGTACGTGACACCTCGGTGCAAGATTACATACAACTAAGCAAACAGTGCCTAGCAAAATGTAAGACAATAAACGATCTGTACCTCTGCACCTCTAATCACCCGATGTTCAAAGCGTTACCATACAGACCGTGCGAAGTACAATTGTACACAAAATTAACAAACACTTGTAAAATGCGAATTATGACACTGAATCACACATTCCAGATAGAATTACAACTACCAGGCACGTGGATTTATATCGCGCCGAAACCGATACAACTAGCAGTAACTTGCGACGACAAAAGCACAAATATGTATAGCGTTAAGGATTCTGGTATAATAACAATAAGAAACAAATGTACAATCACTACCACCAAATTCACAATAGAAACTAGAAAACAATGCGGAATTGAAAGAACATGGTACTACTTACCTGACCATGTAGCCTTTTGGGTTGTAAGGAATATGGATATTTCTGGACAGACAAGATTTATTCGGATTAGGAAGGAATACATGGTTTGATTGACAGGATGGGGCTACAAATTTCGAAGGTCAGACGTTGCGTCTCGATGTATTTATACAATTTTCAAAGATACTATGGTGCGAACGGCACTTGACTTTACTCTAATGAGGCGTCCAGGAGTTACTCTGTACTCTCCCGTTCGATTGGCGTCCAGGTATTGTCGCCGAACTCTCCATATCGAACAGGCGTCCAGGAATATTCTTCCGTACTCTCCTCTCTCAACGATTGGGTATTTAAGAAGGGGGCTTTGTACTTTCGCGACTCTACTCTACTGAGGCGTCCAGGAGATACTCTGTACTCTCCCGTTCGGTTGGCGTCCAGGTATGATCGCTGTACTTTCCATACCGAACAGGCGTCCAGGAATATTCTCCCGTACTCTCCTCTCTACGTTAACGGGGCATCCAGGAGTTCCTCTGTACTCTCCTGTTCGGTTGGCGTCCAGGTATTGTCGCCGAACTCTCCATACCGAACAGGCGTCCAGGCATATTCTCCCGTACTCTCCTCTCTTTTCTAATGAGTTGCTCTGTACTCTCTCGACCAATAGGCGTCCAGGTATTATGGCCGTACTCTCCATATCGGTCGAGCGTCCAGGAACAGACTCTAGTGCCTAGTCCCTCCAGCAGGCGTCCAGGTATTATCGCCGAACTCTCCTGCCGGAGTCCCTAAGCTGTCTGAGAGCGGCCGTGTGTCGTACCTCGTCCTCTCTCTCAGAACAGCGAAGAAGGAAATGCCATTGCGGTCCTCTAATTTATACCCAATCGTTGCTATCCGCGGCCGCAGAAATCAACAGATGCGTTGTTAAGTGCGAGCCTCGCGAGACGCGGTCCCGCGCCCTCACGTCTCTCCTCACGGGCGGCCTACAAGCGTGTTCTCGAAACGTCTCGATGGTCAGCGTTTCTCAAACTTCCTTTTCTGCATGCTACAACCATAATTTTTTGTCATCAGATGAAATCACACTTCCACAGACTACTGTAAATTCGTACGGAAACACAAATTTCAAGCTTAAAAGGATAATCGAAAACCCCGAAGAATTAAGTAAAGTTAACAAACAAATTAGAAGACTTCCAAAAACGATTTAGAAAAACCCGAAATTATACCAACCGAGTATCACCAAGCTTCTTTATACTATCCATAGTAACGGGATTTATCACATGAGGACCCATGCCTAAAGTTGCATACGTTGCAAAGTAGGGTGCCTTCGTTATTCACCTTCTTCATCACTGACAATCTCCTTCCTCCTTGCACTAATCTGCTTCGAATTCTTCACAGATCATCCTCTCATTCTTTGGTCTCGTAATTTGACTAAACCATATCACTTGATCGTGTACCGAACGGTTTTGAACGTGTATTGAACGTGCATCGGACGGGTATTGAACGTGCATCGAACGGGTATTGAACGTGCATCGAACGGGTATTGAACGTATGTCGAACGTGCATCGAACGGTTTTGAACGTGTATCGAACTTGCATCGAACGGCTTTGATCGTGCATCGAACGGGTATCGAACGTATGTCGAACGGGTATCGAACGTGCATCGAACGGTTTTGATCGTGCATCGAACGGCTTTGATCGTATATCGAACGGATATCGAACTATGTCGAACTGGTATCGACTAAGACCTACGAATACGGTCATTATCGCACCAATATTTTCGTCCTTCATCAGCCCTGGAACCTTCTTATTTACGCGCAGCATATTATATGGATTGTCAGTAGGATAATCGCTTGTGTCGAACCTATCGATATTGTGTTTCATGATCTCGTAGATATCTTCGCATCGAATGTGATAAATGAGACTGCCTGTGTCGGTGTATAGAATTTTACAATTTGGTCCGTGCTTGGGCCACATGTACTCGTGGTGAAATTCATACAAACAAATTTTTGATATGTCCAGAATGCACATACCCACATATATTGGTTTGTTGAATTTTACCTCGAGTTTTCGCAATTCAACAGCTATTAAATTTTCCGAAAAAACACTTCTGCTGTGGAAATTCCGTTTCGCGATCATTGCCTCCGCGCCATATCGCCCTTCCCAATGTGTCAAAAGTTTTACATCCACATGATTTCGTACATTTTCCATAGTTTTACCGAATACCGCGTTGTTCATCAAATTGTACAAATTTTTTTCAAAGTCGTTTGTCGCGCCTGTTCTAAACCGTGTATTGAGTTCGATGTAATCGCGGAGCCAGGGGGATTGAGTGAATTGAAGCACGCGGTGTATCTTTGTAATACGAAGACCATGACACGTGCACTGCTGCAGGTTGCGATAATGTATAACGTAACGCTGCTTATCGTATACCGTCGCGAGTAACTTGTCCTGTTTGCTGCCCGGTGGTTTGGCACGCGTCGGGCAGAACGGTAGATCGACCTGAGCGTCGTGCAGACTTTGCGGATATTCCAGATCTACCTCGAGAATGTATCTCGTGGGCGAATCGACATCGATTGAAGACACGTCAAAATTTACGACATCTTCGACCCATTGAAATTTGGCGTATGGCAGGGGCTGACACATTGCCCATCCATACAAATTGTTCACGTCAAAGTATATCAAGTATAACATTGACTTAAACCGCCGCGTATACCGCGTTCGATAAACATAACCATATCGACGTCGGTGAGCAATTCGAACGTAATTTTGGTATGTTTTAGCATGGCATCCCATGTGAAACCGGGTAGAGTATAATAATGTGCTGAATCTAGTCCGTAACTCTTGATACAACTTTCGCGAAAATTTTCAAAAATATCTGCCAATAACAAGACACCTGTTTTCAAATACAAGTCGCTGTATTCGCCCAAGGTTCTAACGTCGAAACGCTGCCAGACAGTCTCGGCGTGCGCGTAATCGCTCTCGGATACAGTCTCCCCCGTTAACGAACTGTAGAATGACTCGCGCGGCGGTAAGTATGGGTCCTGCAGCTTGTTCGCGCAATCAAGGTATTCATACGGAAAGACACCCTTTCGCGTCAATAAATTGAAATCCTCGGCGGATAATGTTTCAAATTTGGATCGTAAAATTTTTAATTGATCTATACTAGGAAAAGATGCTAATTTGTCGAGACTGGTATTTAGAAATTTGTACGAATCGATGAATCGCAATTTAATATAATTTCGCGAGTCTGGTTCAGCCGCATCTTCGACATTTTTTGTGAATGAAATACACTGTAACGAGTTGTGTCGGTGGGACGACGATCTTGCCCCCCACCATACGCCCGACCACGACAACACGCACCGCGCGCTGCCAACGGTCATGCCCCCCACCACTCGTCCGCAATTACCGAAAACTGGCGCGAGAGGGTCACGCACCGAGTGACTCTCTCGCTGCCGAAAATCCGCGGACGAGGATATATAATCCGGGGGTATAGGCCTAGTTGGCAGAGACCGCCGTGAGCGATAGTACGATTCGTACGCCTCTCCCAGCGACCTTCTGTGCGATTCCACGCTCTTGTGCCGACACTCGTTCTTGCGAAAGACAAGCGCCCGTGTACGCATCAGTTCTAGTGCGACGCCAGACTGAGTCACTGCGTTTTTTTTTACTACGCACCCTCCACGGTTCCCAGAAGGACAGCGTGAGCCGTCCACTGGACGCAGGCCGTCATCCGCTATCGATCTCCCGAACAGATTCATCTCCGTTCTCGAGAGCGTCCTCACAGTCTCCGATTCACCCCCGGGTTGTGCCCACCGGGTGACCGGGTCAAAGACTCTCCGACCAGGGTCCAGTGGCAGGGTTGGCCCGCCAGGACACCGAAGGGTCAACGCAATTCTTCCCTCCCCCTCCGCCGAACCGTCACCGCCGATTATAATACGCGCCGAGATACGCACCGCGATATACGCCGCGACCCACACCGCGATACGCGCCGGGACCCACGCCGCCGTTCACACCGAGACGGGCCGCGCTAGCTTAAGGCCTAGGTTAAGCCGTCTACATACTGTATGCCAGCATAGACCTGGCCGGGATATCTTGTACGTAAACCTTAACGCAAATAAACTGCCGTACTCCACTCTACCTCAGCGTTCGCCCACTCGATCGGCAGCCCTGGACCACCATCCTGAGCTGGCATTACGGTACTTCCACCGTCCCACCGGTAACCCCGCGTTTCACGGTTACAACACTTTTCTTTAGTTATGGGTAATACGTCAACGTGACCTTCGAAAGCGGTAGCTATTTCCTCGATAATGAAATGTGATTCGTAGCCGGATAAATTATGGAAAACTATGGGGATGTAAAACGCATTTTTATCATTTAAATTGCACTCCGAATATGCTGGGCCTCTATATCGTCCGGATAGATAGCAATGATCGTGGACTTGTACATCATCAGCCTCAAATGGCTCTTCGCAAATATGACAGTGTGTTGCATCGCGAAATGCCGTCCACTGTTCGGTGGTTAAATCCAGCATGGGAACATTACTAGTCAAGATGGGTTTGGCGAAGTTTGCAAAATTTTTAAGTTCTTAAAGTAATGTTAAGTGCTGATACATATGTAATTTATTATCACCCACTCGGTTGTCCTCTGTTTTTTCGATGATGCACTCGAGATCTGCATATACCACGAAGGGGAGCCGCTCCTTCCTGCAGTGGTTGCCGAAAGTGAGCAAATTGTTGCTTTCGCTGGGCAGCAGCTGGGTCCAGCGAATGAAGCTCCAACTTCGCGGCAGATCCGAAGTAGTGCATGCATGTGTAAACCTCAAAAATGTATTATTTAATTTGTTTCGCCAGACATTCCAACATTTCATATGTTTATATACGTACCGATCACAGATGAATTTCTTTGTCTTGCGTCTGCTCAGCTGCATGCCCACCAGCCGGGACAAGTCCTTGATTAGTACGAAGTGCCCTACATCACCGTGCTCCTGTTCCAGCATATACAGCAGGTTCACGTGTCGATCCCTCTTTTGGCTGGTGAGACGCAGCGGAAAGACTGTCGATCCCTTCGTCTTCTCCGCCTCGAAGCTGTAGACGTTGACGGAGATTTCGTTCTGCCGCTCGAACTTCCCAATTTGCTCCAGGGATATTGGGAACTCAATGCCCTGGAGATTTAGCACGGAAGCATAATCGGGGTATGAACTTGGGCGCACGGTGTCTCTTTGGGCAGGATGAAGAGCGGCGACCACTGCCCACGCGAAACACGCATTGTCCGGGGATTGTACGCTAATTGTTGCTTTCTTCAACAATAAATCCCGCGGCAACTTGCAGTGGCACCCTGCGCGCAGCGGATTGTACTTGTTGACATTGACGGTCAGGTTGAGGATTCTCGTCAATGCCCATCCGCTGTCGCGTTCCTGGAACTCTTCCAGCGATGTCAGGGTGGGTTCGATGATGCATCGCTGGTACCACTCCTGCAGATCGGATGTGCCGAAGAGTTCATAGTTTCGGGTGTTGATGCTTTTACTCGCATGTTTATCGCCCGCCACAAATTCACCATTGAACACCGTGTTCACTTTGAGGTTTCGATGTTTCCTCAAAGCGCCCCGCACATGCTCCAGCACAATGGTCGCCGCATCTTGGAGAAAGTTGCGCGGTTCGATATAGTTCGAATTTAGCACAGCACCGGTTAATACGCGGCTATCGAACGCAGTGTCTATTTCGCGCCACAAAAGTCCTGTGCTCGAATGTCCTGCACCTTCACGCACGAAACGTCCACGCAATGAATGTTTCAATCCCTCGAGCCGCGCGATTCGAGCAACCAACGATTGTCGAACACCGATCGATAATCGCGGACGTTTCACGCGACTGTGTTCTTCCAACGATTCAATACACTCGTTGCACTGTTCTTCCCACGCGATGAATTCTTCCCGCGAAATCAATCGTTCAGATTGATCCAACAATTGGCGTTCTACTTGCGCGATTTCTTCCATGGTCGTAAATGGAATGTAATCTTTTCCGCGCCACACGTTGCAACGATTTGAGGCTTTGTGCAGTTCGGAGCGCGCTTTTAAGACTGATACCGCGATTTGCTATCTCCGTGTAACTCTTTTGGTGTACCCCTCCCTCGGATGCATTGTATGCAAAAACACGACGATCCGTCCCAACAGGGTTCTATGCAGTTTCTGCTGATACTGCATAATTCTCTCTATGATTCATGTATATGACGAATTAGCGCGCAAGATCATACGACACACTTTCTGATGACACCTAATTCTAAGATTCGGCGCTACAACACGTGTCGAGACTTTTATCCTTGACGGTGGGGCTCAAATTATATGAGAAATGCTGCGACGTTAATTCGGAACGCTTTAAAAAATTGGTAGCTTTAGAATAAATGCGGTGGTGGGGGAAGCAATTGCACCGCTATTTAAGTCGGCTCCAGGACGCTATTCCATCAATCGCTCAGTAGCCTCAGTTAATTTCGACGGAACAAATAGTGCTCTGAAAAAAAAATGTGCAGTACCAGTGCCGAAGGAAACTTTGAACGTATGAATTATTACGTTCCGATCGTACAAGATGATGGCGTAGCTCAATGCAGGTAGATTACAGTTGCTTGGTAAGACTTAATTTTCACATATTCTCAAAATTTGTTATGTTTATTCCTGATACGAGCGGAGAATTTCATAGCTTTGATTGTTCTCTTAGCCCGCGCCGAGCATCGCGTATCATGGTTAGAAGATACGCATTAACATCCATGGGTAGCAAATATTTGGAAATTGGAATCAACGTAGGACCTATGGCCGATGTAGAAGTTCTTCTCGGCGACAATCATAGGAATCATCTCATATTACCATGGCATATATGGAATGTACTATTCGACAGCCGTACAACAATCGAAGAACGTGCACAATTGCCTGGATCACCTTCGATGCGGATTGATGAATTAACGGTGGAATTTTGTCGGATCTTTGATTCACCGATTGTAAAGATGACAATGGATATTAATTCGCTGTATTTCAAACTGAATACAGTATCATTTTTATTTAATCTTGAGCCATGTGTAAGCTATGTGTATCTGCGGCTGCATCAAACTGCAGAAGATGTGAGGACAAAATTCAAAAGTTTTGTTAACGTGTTGCAACAGAGCGATGTTGCCTGCGAAACATTAGACACGCGTCGTGCTGCTAAAATCATACGTGATAGCGAATATTACTGCGAGGATTATCTTGTAGATTGCGAACTGTTAGCATGCGTCATCAATGATATTGTAGCTGATGTTCGCAGGAAAAAAAATTTTAAATTATATTTATATTTTACATTCTTTTAATTTCGTTTGTAACAATATATAATCTCTTAAACGCATATTATTTCTCCGATTCATTTACCCACTTTCTCTCCTCGTCACCTAATTTTAAGATTCTACGTTTAACGATTATTATATTTCTTTCGCGCCTTCTTCGCATCGTGGAAATGGTAGGTATCATCCACACGGCTGTTCCAGAGGAGTCAAATTACGCGAGATCGCGCGACACGCTGCGACGTTCGAAATACTGTTAGCTTTAAAATGCTCGCTACATTGTGGTTCGCTAGATCGATTTAAAAATTGTTCTTTCCCTGCGTTGGAAATAAATGTCTGTTGGCATGGAAAGAAATTTCAGCTGACGCCGCATAATCATATTCCGTTCGAGCCTTCTTCGCGCCACCACATGACGTCATCCCGTACGGCTGCTCCAGAGGATTCGAATTACACACGATCGCGCGATATGCTGCGATGTTAAATCGGAACGCTTTAGAATACTGATAGCTTTAGAATGCTTGCTGCATATCTGTTTGAAATAATATTTCTACATAATGGTTCTGTAGATCGCTGATTTAAAAATTATTATTTCTCTGCGTTGGGGGGGGGGGGGGTGTCTGTCGCATATTGGTTTGGTAGATCGATGCGGGGGAGAGGGGTTTGGGAAAATATTTCGGGTGGGTGGTCCAAGGCTTAAAAAGTTTTCGGGGCTTGTCCCCTCCCTCTGAAAAATTTCGGGGACGGTGGCTCCACGGTTACGGCTTCCCCCACTCCGCGGCTCGTGCGCGCGCAGCCGGTCTTCCACTCCCCGCTCTCCCCGCGCGCCCTCACTTTCTCCCGCCCCCGCACCCCCCTTAGCACAACCGAGTTAGAACTGTCCTAACCCTACTACTAATTGAAAAGATTCTTATTAAATTTTAAACTTACCACAATTAGGTGATGCGTCCGAAGGAAGGACTACAGTCCATCGCGGCAGTGGCGATAGCGACGGCGGTGTTGCTGCCGATCATCGGACCAGCTCTGATCCGATGCCCAGCACCTCGACCGGCGTTATGCAAAGTATGTAATTGCAATTATCGTTGATTGTATTGTATCTTATTCCTGATGCAGTTGGAAGTACATAAAACACGCACAGAATCTCACTTGTCTACCTGAATAAGAATAATAATTATAGCATTTTAAAGGCTACGAACATAAGAAGAATTTGAATAATTACATTTTATCATTAATATAAACGCGTGCGTCGTAAAATTTAATTGGCGTATTTCCCACCAAAATTGTTTAACATACATGTCTTGTTACACCTTCTAACTGAAATATTAGTGGAAATAAGAATACGTTTTAAAAAATGAGCTCCCTGCGCCCATCGTGTCATCTCTCTCACAAGCTGCCGACAACTTTAGAAAACTTGTTTTGTTCATTTTTTTATACTGTACTTATAGAGACAAATTCCTTCGAAGGCGCACCTTTCGCTTTATATTTACTAGCTTTCCTAATTTCTTCGATTTCAATTCAAATTTAATACTTACCATTTGTTTCGCAGATGACGGCAACCGACCAAAAGGCGGGGGTGTGTGTTGCGTGTGCCTTTGTGTACAGGCGACACACGTATTTATTCCATGCGGGCATTTATGCGTATGCGCAGAATGCCTAACAAAATTAAAGCGGACAAGTTGCCCCGTTTGTCGTGCGCGCTACTATATGGTTGTGAAAACGATCTCAACTTAATTTGAGGTATGCCGTTTACAATCCTTTCTCATGCGTATGTCCAGAACTGAATAGTTACCATAATATGGTATAACATCGTTACAGTACAATTTTTCAAACCATATAGGACTTCGAATTCTAGTGGAATAGGTCTACTGGGGACACCACTTTAAAAACAAAACGCATCGACGATAGCACCTCTAGGGTGATGTGGAAATCTATTTTATTCATGTGTAATACACACTGCCCGTTTGTTTTTGCCCATATAATTTCTATTTACACGTCCCAGAACTTCAATCGTCTTCCGTCACCGTGAGCAGGGTACATTCGTGACCACTCAGCTATCGCTTTAGGCTAGTTATATATATAGCAACAATATTAATATTAAACTGTTGCTTCAAAGCAAAAATGACGAATATTAGTTAATAAATTATTATTCCTTAAGGTGGATTATTCCATGGTATTGCGTGCGAAACCAATCAATGTAAAAATGCGACTAACTAATCTATGACCACCCTATGGCCACCAGGGTCAGGAACAGCGCTAGACTATGCTTGCGAATCTATAGCGGAAAGTTGAAACTGTTCACATGCTCATCGTAAGTCATAATTTATTAAATAAATGCGTTTAATTCATATTGCTCCTTTTCCATGTTGTTACTTTCCGAATTGTTTATTACCAAACTGTGATCATCGTTTGTAACATTTAAATGTGTTTCAAATTTTGTGTGTATGCTGTTTTGATGTCTGTCAATGTGTACGCGCGCCGAATTTTAAATATACTGTAGGTTTAATTGCATACGCGCCATCTTGCATGCCAAACTACTGTACGAAACCTTATTCAAATTATAACTACAATTAATTAAAATATTTCATGTGTTCCAAATTGTATGTGTCCTAAATCGCATGTGTTAAAAATTGTATGTGTCCTAAACAGGGCCGGCACAAGGATGATTCGCGCCTTTATGTAAGAAAATTTTTGGTACCCCCAAATTTTTGCTCCTGTTTTCTATTTAATATGTTTTGCCTTTACGAGGTACAATAAAAAAAGATTTATATTTACATTTTGTTTAAGTCTACGATATAGTTTTTAGCGCCCCCTTCGGCTGGCGCCCTTATGCAACGCATTACTTGCATAATGGGTTCCGCCGGACCTGGTCCTAAATCGCATGTGTCCTAAATTGTATGTGCACTATAAATCGCATGTGCGTAGTCCGGGGGGGGGGGGGGGCATTTGCCCCCCTGACCGGAAAAAGAATAAATTAAACGTTCATCCAAAATTAAATTAGTTTATCATAAAATAGAAATAAATTCAATTGTGAAGTAATTCCGCATTACACGACCCCGGTTATATTGGTTCCTACATATGTACATAAATTCAAAATTCAGTGCACAAATGGCCGAATTGGAAGCCGGAGGTGTCTTTTATTGCCCCCCCCCCCCCCCGAAATGAGGGGGGCTTTAGGCCCCCAGCCCCCGAATGAAATCCTAGCTGTGCCCATGCCCATGATAAATCGCATGTGTTCTAAATTGTATGTGTCCTAAATCGCATGTGTCCTAAATTGTATGTGTCCTAAATCGCATGTGTCTTAAATTGTATGTGTACTATAATTTTAATGTGCTTTAAATTGTATGTGCACTACTTTCTGTGCACTATTCTGATGTGTCCTAAATTCCATGTCTAGTTTTGTACTGTGTAGTTTTGATATGGAGCCTTTTCGGTGCTGAACAGCGTTGTGAATGGGCCCAGCACTGATATCGGCTCCCCAGATAGCACACGATGTCTATAAGCCGTCTTCAAGACGTCTTGAAAGTCTGAAAGACGGCTTATAGACGTCGTGTTATATCTGGGTCAGCACCGATATTTTCGCCCATTCACAACAATGTTTTTCGGTGCTGGAAAGCGTTGTGAATGGGCCCAGCACTGTTTTTTACGGTGCTGGTACCATCGCCTACGGTGCTCACTTTTCGAGCACCGTTCCCAACGGTGTTGACCTTTTTCCGTGCACGTAGATGTGAATTTAACAATAGAAGCTAAAATCAGTTACAATGTCGAATAATTCCATGATACTGCAAACCTGAAAATTGATGCCAAAACCTCATGAAGCATAGAAAACTGTAAACATGAAAATTGATGCTAAAATCAATTAGAATCTAATAAAACGCATGAATTTAGCAAACAAACAAATTAAGCTAAAACTTACTATTTCGATGAAATGTACTCAGAAAATGATGTTATGAATGGAAATTTTGATTTCTTAACCACGAATAATTACGTTCATCGACTTCATAAATATATCGTTGCGGCGTAATAATATTTGGGAAGGATGTTAAGTAATAAAAAGTTCACAAATGTAGCGTAAAAGAACGAAATATCCAATAAACCTTTATTATCATGTAGCATATAGATTAAGTATATTTTCTGTCACTTCGAGGCTACAGAAAATCCGCTCCTCGAAGTGACAGAAAATATAACCTAACTAAGAGACTGTACAAATATTTATTACGCGGTTGTATTTATATAATATTTCTGATCAAAATTTATGGAAATAAATGCAAATTATGCTTCTATCAAAATGTAATAGTAAACAGAATTATGCAACATGTTTCTTGAAATTAGTCGTATCGTTCACCCCGTCTTAGATTTTAAATGTTTCCGATAAGATTTAATTTCAATTCCTACCACACGTAGTATTGTAATCTTATTTTAGACTGAATCGATAACGTAGGGTGTGACACGAAAATGGTAAGGGGACTCGCGAGCCCCCCGAGCATGTGACACAAAATTACATTACGTGATAGGTCTATCCTATACCTGGTCTGTGGAGGAACCGTGAGTGAGAATTGCGACTCTGGAGCGTGCTACCGACTCCACTGTTGGTAAGGAAGGAAATATTATTTTAACACTAAACGTATCAAGCGGGGTCAAATGACCCCTTTCAATATTATCTTTAAAATCGTACATTCATTGTTATTTCTTTCGCTTATCTGACTTTCTCTAAATTCTTATTTTATCTGATTATTCAATTTCTCGTTTTCGGGTTTTCTCTTAGCTTATTTTTTACCGAGAAAAATTCTTTGCATACCTTATGTACCACGAGGGGTCATTTGACCCCTTACGAAATTTACGTATTTTTCTGTAGTTCTCCAACTGGAACCTTAGTTCTGGACTCAGATACACTTCTCAAGTTATAGTTTCATTTATCTGAATCTGATATGTGTGTTTGGTTTCGGCGTGAGCACTTCAATGACCCGATCGGGTCCATACGACGTAACGCATAAACAGAAAGGACTCGTATCGGGGATTTACAAGAAACCAAGGATCGGTGGGCTACGCTGATGGCGGGGGAAGCACCCACAGGAGCGGCGGCTACGTGTGCGTGACTGACGCAGGCGCAGTTCACGCACACACAACCACCGCCCGTGCAGGTGCTTCCCCTTCATCAGCGGTAACTGAAGCTCGCCGATCAGAGAGTAAAGAGCAGAGCCTACAAAGAATCAAGTACGACAAGGAGTGAACAATTCCCGTTATACTCAGTACATTGGCGCTGTGTTTTACTGCAGTCTTGAATATGTCCGCACGATCAGTGAGACAGTTATTGGAAAGAATTCGAAACATAAGTGAAGCGAGTTCAGACGGGGAAAATTCTATATCTGAAGATGAGCAAAGTGAAAGTGGGAATGATTTTCTCTCTAATGATTTAGAGGACAAAAGCGCCGAAGATTTTTATCGGATTCTGAAAGTGATGATGAGCAAAATGTCGAGAACAGTGTAACGGCTCGTGATGGAACTGTTTGGCATCGAATCAAAGAAGGGCCGGCAATCGGAAGACCACCATTTAGCTTCAGAGAAGAGTCAGGCCCAACGGCATACGCCAAACGCAATATTATGTCTGGTAAAGCAAAATCAGCATTTTCGGTGATAATAGATCATACTATTATTGACACCATAAAAAAAATGTACACAAGCAGAAGCCTTGCGAGTTTTAGAGACTGAATGGGATCTGCCTACTCCAAAATTATATGCTTTTATTGGAGTTTTATACGCACGTGGCGCTTATCAAGCAAAAAATTTACCCACTTCACATCTGTGGAATTCGAAATGGGGACCTCCCTTCTTTTCGAAAGCTATGAGTAGGAACACTTTCACAGAAATTTTGAGATTTCTCCGATTCGATAAAAAAACACAACGAATCCAACGTCTGAGTGTGGACAAATTTGCTCTAATTTCAGATGTGTGGAGCAAGTTCATCGAAAATAGCCAAAGTTGTTACAAGCCAGGCAGAAATGTGAGCATTGACGAGCAACTGTTTCCCACAAAAGCGAGATGCAAATTTACACAGTACATACCAAATAAACCCGACAAATTTGGGATCAAATTTTGGCTAGCGTCTGACGTCAACACGAAATATGTTGTAAACGGATTGCCATATTTAGGACGGGATGAAAAAGACCAGCGTCCATACCACTAAGTGAATTTGTTGTCCTAAAACTGGCCGAACCTTTCACTAACTCTGGGAGGAATATTACAACAGACAATTTTTCATCACTGCATCCCTGGCTACAAAATTGTTGGCAAAACGGACGACACTACTTGGAACGATACGTACGAACAGAAGGGAATTGCCCACACTTGCGAAAACGAAGAAAGATAATTTGAAACTTTTCTCGACAATAGTATATAAATCAAGTGACTGTACGCTGAAGATTTATAAATCAAAACGAACAAAAACAGTTACGATACTAAGTTCGAAACATAAATGCGTCAAAACCAAAAACAATAGAAAGCGAACACCCGAAACAATTAGTTATTAAAATAGCACTAAATTTGGCGTCGATGTAGTTGACCAAATGGCGCGAAAATATAGCGTCAAATCAAAATGCAGGAGATGGCCTGTACATGTATTTTTCAATATCCTGGATTTCGCTGGAATCAATGCATGGATACTCTATCAGGCAACAATTGGAATAAAGATACCAAGACAGCGTTTCCTGTTACAATTAGCAGATGAACTCGTCACAGAGTATCACGAATTTCCTGAAGAAGAAAAGGAAAACCTACAAAAAGGAACATCAAACAGCCCAAGCAATAATTCCCAATCACGAAGAAAATGCCAAATAAGATTGTGTACGGGTAATAAAACCACTGAAATTAGCATAATTTGCAAAAAATTTGCCCTTGTTTCACTACCCTATATGAATCTTCCTATCCTTTCTAATTCTCATTTCCTTTTTCATTTTTCCCCATTTCGGCTTATGTATGATGTCGCGAAAAGTAAATAGGAAGTCCATCAGCTGTTCGAGAAAGTTCAAGTTGTCTTGCGATTGATGTGAAAAAGAGAAAAAAAGAAAAAGAGAAGAAAAGAGAAGGAGAAAGAAAAAGAGATTGATAGTGAGAGGGGGGAGGGGGAGAGAGAGGGAGAGAGAGAGGGAGAGCGTTCTGCTGACGCCACATAATTCTTTCGATGATTCGCGTCTTCTTCGCGTTGCCAAATGACACCATCTCGCACGGCGGTTCCATCACGGGGGATTCAAATTACACGTGATCGCGCGAAAAAATTCCGCTGATATCGCATAATTCTATGATTCGCGCCTTCTTCGCGCTCGTCAAAGGATATCATCCTGCACGGCTGTCTCAGGGGACTCGAGTTACGCGTGATGCGCCGCGACGTTCAAAAACGTTTTGAAAAAATTTTTAGAATATCTGCGATTGTACCACTATGTAGTGCTGTCTCTTTCCCTCCCCCGAATTTTAGCTTTAAAATAATGATCTCTCTTTCCCGTCCCCGAAGACGTGGTGTGTACAAACGCCGATCTTTCCCGACATCGCTCGACATCAACCGATAAAAATAAATTATTACGCTCGGTATATGTACCATTTGGGAAAGACTAATGTCGGAGTGCTGGCGTTGGGGGAGTTGGTTAGGCGGCAGACTCATAACGCGGAGGTCTTGGGTTCGAGCCCCGTCGCCCGAGATTCTGTTTTTTCATATATATTAATATCTTAAAATAATATTTCCTTCCTTACCAACAGTGGAGTCGATACCATGGCCCAGAATAGCAATTCTCACCCGCGGTTCCTCCTCGATGCACTTCGGTATCGATTCGATATTGTTTCGATATCGATTGATTCCGATATCTGCTCTCGCGCTATACCCCCCTCATTCCACCATCTCTATGACGTCATCCGCCGCCGCCGCCCGCCTGCCGCGTTGGATTATTTCCTCCGACCTTGAAACTCAAATTTGGATTTCAAGGTCGGGATAGAGGTGGGGGAAATGGCCTTGAAACTCAAATTTGGGTTTAGAACCCGCCTTGCTATACCACTCTATACCTTCTCCTTCTTCTTTTTCTCTATTTTCCAACCGCCATTTCTCGTTTCCATCTTCTTTTTCTATTATCTCCTCTATGTCCTTTGTCTCCCTCCAGGCTTGGATTGTCTCATCCCTCTCCTCTTCCATATCATCTCCCTTACTATCCACGTATCTTTCTATAGGTTCCAGTGTGTTGCTACGGTTTCTATATCTCTGTTTAACCAGATATCTCTGTATGAGTAATTTCTTCCTATTTTCCATGTCCATGATTCCTGCTTCTGTCATCATAACGTTTATTGGAGTAGTTATTCTATACCCCATTGCTGTTCGTATCCCGGCGTTTTGTATTTTTTTAACCTTCTCCCTTATATTTTTGTTGTGGCTGTCATAGTAAATTGTTATTGCATACTTCAATACTGATCTATCTAATGTTTTATATAATATAATAATAGTTTCTGGATTAGCTTCTTTTTTAATATGACTAATATATCTTAGTATCGTTATTCTCCTCTTCGCTTTTAAAATCATTTCTCTCGTATGATCTTCAAATCTTAGTTTCTTGTCCAGTATGATGCCCAAGAACTTTATGTTATACTCCTCCTTGATTTCCTTCCCTTTAATTTTGATCAATAACTTCTCCCTTCTCCGTGTGTTTCTTTTGACTGTAAAATTAATTAGATTTATTTTTTCCTCAGCTATATCAAGCCTTACTTCTTGAAGATTGGTTATTAATGTACTGATTTCTTCCTCTAGTGTTTTGACATTTATTTCTACAGCATTACCTGTTGTATAAACCACTATGTCATCTGCATATTGCAATATATTGACTCTCTGTCTATTTATAGTATCTGTGATATTAGATGTGTAAATATTATACAAAATGGGGCTTACAATCAGCTGCATCATGTAGCTGATTGTTAGCGTATTTTTCTCCTGCAAATTGCTGTAATGATATTATGTTTGGATTTTTATCCGATTTATATTGGTCCATAAAGACTTTTATAATATGATCATCTTTTTCAATCGAAAATAAGTTTTCTCTTATGGATGAACAATATAACATACATTGGATTGTGGCATTCGCATAACAAGACACACCATCAGAATTCGGGAGACCTCTTACGTAGTATTGCATGGTATCCACGATGTGATCATCAGTATTCTGACATTCGGGTACATTATAATTAGGTACTGCCCAAACAGCATCACTAACTTTGAGAACGCGGTTTTTAGAAATTGAAATAGTCATAAGATCAGGTCTATATTTTTTTCGCAATCTATTATACTCTATAATAGCCGATTCTTGTGCCTTTACGGAAGATGGATCATAATTGATAAGATGAAGTCCTTTTAATGTGGTCACCCGAGAAAGAGCAACGTAAATTTGTCCGCAAGTAAATATTGAATTACCTGCTTCTATGACAGCATTCTGCAAGCTTAGTCCTTGACTTTTGTGAATAGTTATACCATAGCTGAGGCAAATCGGAAATTGTTTTCTAATAACGAACCATTACTTCAAATTTAACACTTACTCGTTCTATCATATGTTCTTCCCCCGTGGGTAATATAATTATCAATTTTTCAACATCATTATCAACACCTCGTATAACTGAAACAAGTTTAGCAATGGTACCGTTGACAAGACCTAGCGTAACATCAATATTTCTTCTAATCATGATTTGCACTCCTACTTTAACAATTACGACTCTTGCAAGACCCGCCGTTCGGGAGCTATCATCGTCATTATTGTTTAGTACCTTTGACACCTTTTTTTTCAAGTACGGTGCACAATTCATTGTATCATGAGCAATCAAATGGATTCCTTCGGACGGAAATCGACTCAGCATTGCAGCGTTCAAAGCATCACACTGTACACTTGTGGGAAGTAAACACACCGTATTAGATCCAACATTAAGCATGTAATCACTTAATTCCTTTAATCGATCATTACAATTTGTCGCTTTGAAATTTAATTTCCTCGATAGTAGGTAAGTAATGCCGTTTCTGGATACAGTGGGCGAGGGGGTGAGGCGGGGCGGGGGGGTACCGACCGCTGGCGCGGGGGTGAGGTGGGGAGGGGGTACCGCGCTCCTGTACGAGATGGGTACGGGGGTGAGGTGGGGAGGGGGCACCGCGTTCGTTGGTGAGGGGGACGTCACAGGGGAAGGAGATTTCAAAATTTTCAAAATGGCGTCGCGCGCGCAGGTCGCGTTCGTGGGCGAGGGGGCTGACGTCACAGGGGAAGGGGGATTTCAAAATTTTCAAAATGGTGTTTACCACGTTCGTGGGCGAGGGGGATGATGTCACAGGGGAAGGGGAATTCAAAATTTTAAAAATGGCGTCCGCCGCCGCGCAATCTCCGTACACGTGCGGGGATCGATGCGCACGCGCAAAAGATAAGGCGCGAAAGGATGTAACGCGGATGCTGTAATTCGACACCGATACCTCTTCGAGATTAATTAACCTAAATAGCCCAACCGTCTCACGAAAGAATGCAACGTCGCCCTCGTATAAACATCCGCCGACGATTCGACGCTTTATCGCGATAATTATTCGAGATCGATTAATCTAAATAGCCCAACCGTCTCACGAAAGAATGCAACGTCGCCCTAGTATAAACATCCGCCGCCGCCGAAAGATTTCACAGGGAACGTGGAAGATTGGTGAGTAAAGCTGACATATTAATATTAAGATTTTTTAAGATTTAGTAATTTATTCAATTTAATTTTCCCACTCGACTACATCGTCAGCGAATAGGGCACTATCGTCGTCGGTAAAAATAGCATTGTCGACGATTTCATTAAATAGATCCTTGTCGGTATAAAACGAATCATCGCAAACTTGCTCGGGGGCAGTCTGAATTGCAATATCGCGAGCCTGAAGCCCCGATACCGCATTCGCAAAAACAGCGTCGAAGTCAATTTGTTTCGCATTGACACATTTCCGCCAAACTACACTTTTTGGATCCATCAAACTGTTCAGTTGATATATATTATTATAATCATTGTCCTCACAATTATCATCATCATCACTAACATCTAAAAAGAATGTTTTTTGCCGCGCATGCCTATTTAACCAATATCGCTCGCTCCCGTAGTTGTCAGCCGGCATCTCGCCGTATATACCATTAGCATTGTAAAACACTTTTAAAAAGATGTCGCCATCGTGAACAACTTTCGCCTCATGAAGTTCTTCACCACGAATTTCTTCGGTTTGAACCGCAACATTCCGACACGCAACATATATTTTAGGGTTGGAGTCATGTATAGGCAGCACAGCGGAGTCGGAGATCGCAGCGGCAGCTGGACGATTCAATTGCAGGGGCAATGACATAATCTGAAACCAATTTTTCTTATAATTCCCAAAGTTGCTGACACAACGATTCACTAAAATATGGTAATGGAAACATACGGTATTATTCGATTGTATTTCTCGTGCGTTGAACGACTGACGATATCCTCCACAAGCAATCTCTTTCAAAAGCAGTTTCCTTCCAAACCGATCTACTTCAAAGCACTTTCACTTACAACACTTTGATGCAATTACAGTCGACTTAGATGTGATAAATTGTTTAAAACGTTTCTCACGGTAATGTACGTCTTGATCGCTGTAGTAGCATCTAGTATAGCCGTCTTGGCCCAGGAGGGGCGCGCTCTACCTCAGGCTTTCGCCTATACGAGCATTTGGCTGGCATGGTGGTGTTTGCAAAATATAACGATCATCGCGTGCCGCTGCCAAGGGAAATTCGGCGTAGATGTCCTGTCGAAATGGAACTTGGAAAAACCCTGCCCTCATCCGCTAGGAATCACTGAACAAGTTGGATCCACCCCGGAGGGCGGCGGCTCATTTAGTCAGCGCTCCACGTCGCCAGCGCAAGCTCGATCCCGGCAGGATGGCTTTCGCCGATAACGCCCCACCCTCCACAATGCCTGGGCACTGCCTGCACTGGGGGTCGGAGCGGGTGACGTGGCTGAAAAAGAACAGATGGATTAATCTGCTTGGTGCGAGGGGCCGGCTGCGGCTGCGGGGTCTGTTGATGCTGGGCGAGAGGGTTTGGGGAGGGTTTTCCAGGCCGATTCTTTCTTTACTAATATGGATTTTGAGGTGCTCATTAATGCATTGAATGTGCTCTGAGTTACGAGTTGCTGGGGTGTCGGTGGCCAGGGAAGATTCTTTTCTAAAGTGATAGACCTAAGTTCCTCTCGTTCGGCCGCGTGCAGCGGGCAGTGGAGAAGGACATGCAGAGCAGTCTCTTCGCCCCCGCCGCAGCCGCACGCATTGCTTTTCGCGAGGCCCAGAGATTTCAGTGTTGAGGCGAAATCGCCGTGTCCTGATAAAAATTGAACTAAGTAGTGGTCGGACTGTAACCAGGTCATCTCTAGGCGGTGTTTGATATTCGGGAAGATACTGTGAGTGTGACGGCCGTCGGGGGAAGCGTCCCAACGGCGTTGCCAGATCGCGAAGAGTATCTCAGGGATAGCTCTTTGAGGTGGAGTGGTTGCCGCGTGTTCGGGGAACCGGTATTCGCCGAGGGAGAAGTGAATTCCTTTCCTGACTTTATATTTGATGGATGCTAGTGTGACATGGAGGTCGATGGGAAGGACGTCTGCTATTACTGGAATAGCTGCTGTGGAGGCTGTTCTGTAGGCCTTCGTTACCTTCAGGAGAACCTGTCTTTGGGCCGATAATAAGACCTGTGTGCAGGTCTTATTTAGGTGTTCGTGCCACGCTGCAGCCGCGTACGTCGCGATGGGAACGAAGAGACCTTTATAAAGGACCCGGAGGGTGTTGTACCCGAGTCCCCACTTTTGCCTTGCTACAATCGCTAGTGAGTTAAACCTTTCGGTGCACCTCGTTTTGACCATATGAACATGAGAGTTGACCCTCATGCCCATATCGAAGTAGTAGCATTTGAGAACTGAATTTAAGGATGCTGATCGAGACCACCGTGACGGGTGTAAACACCCTTATCATCAACGCTGTAATTCGATACGCGCGGCAACGCAAGTGTGACATCAAGTGTGACATCACGCCACCTGATTGAGACGTTGAGGGTGAGAGAGGGGGGGGGGGGGGGAGAGAGAGAGAGAGAGAGAGAGAGAGTGAGATGAAAAGAATTTGAAGCGATAACGACTCATGAATCTCGGCTAGGGTAGGTGGTTAGTATATTCAATCAGAGCCGCGCAGTCCTTCGGTAAAGATCTCGAATAATCGTTACGTGCAAAAAGTGTCGCGAGACATGGACATATTCGTAAATTCGTACGAGTTGTTGACGGAGTGGATTCCAGTACTGACTACCGAAGAACGGTCCAGTGAGTGGCTAATAGCGTGTAGTGACTATTTACGCTGCCTCAACGAGTACTTGAACCCCCAACGAATATCGCAAAACACGCATCAACGTTTATCGTTATTTAAAAATACCATCGAAATAGCTCGAACACACGTTCGGAATATAATAGCGCGGATACTCGACGAATTGGACGCGCGAGACGCATTGCTTGCGTCATCATCTTCCGACGATGAAGGGAACGCGTACCCATTATCCACGATGCCACAGTTGAACGATCAAACACTTGAAATCGAGAGACATAAAATCCGCGACGAGTTAAGCGTGCCCTCATTATGCGAGTCATCGTGGGGTAGGATCTTTCAAGCTGGATTTATGCGATTCTCACCCGAGCAACGTCAACTACTACGTCATATCGCGCAATATAGTACTGTACGTAAATGTACATTATATTGCATCGTCGGTGACAGGGATGTGTCTCGACAACGAATGAGGTATTTTACCGCGATCGCGTGTACACCATTAACACTGCTACACGACATCGAGAATGGGGCAGTCGTAGTATACGAAGTGTTGTGCCCTCGAACATTAACGATCACCGTGAATACATTCTTGTGTCGCGAATTATCACGATTATTGGACGAGCATCCGATTCCTATTGTGCGACAACACTTGTCACGCCTTGTTCTTCCTCTGAGTTTTCGATATCCGGAACAGAACCGCATCACGTGGAAGAGTCGAATCAACCACTCGTGCCTGATCGTGCGCGCCTTTTAATTGACTATTGAATATTGAACATTGAATATCGAAGAGGCAGAAGTAAACATGGAGGTATTCATGGATACGTTCAATGTTCTTTATCGAATGTCAACGCTTTTACGCACGATTACGGAATTCAGAGACTGGATGGATCGGTGCGACGCGTGCTTACGACTCATCATCGAGTATCAGTGCGGCGAAGGAGTGTCGGTGACATCGAAGCAGCGTCTGGCATCGCTAATCGCGCGTACGAAGACATCACGTACGATCGTGCGGGCACGGGTTTCGCGAGTAGGGTGTGGGGTTTCGGCTCGATCGACGGCACCTAAAGTCGTATGGGAGGACGTGGAAACCGCGTTTCGCAATCGTATTTCGACTGGTGCGGTCATTAACGTGGGTTACATCGATCCGCGTCGATTTTTAGAGGGTGCCCGACGAATGGTGCTATCGCGCGTGACAGACGCTATCAGGGAACATTCTGGTGTGGTCGTGAATACGATTCTGAACGCAGACTTTATGTTAAACGAGAATACAGACATGAAAAGTTTCGGGACGCGAAATCGCGTACTGTTAATGACTTCGAACGTGCGCGAGTGGTATTCAAAGTGCGTGGTCGCTCCCACATTAGTGGCGATCGAGGAGTTTCAAGATCGCGATAGTGGATGGGCTCTGAGGGCTGTGCTAAACCTAATAATAAACAATAAGTATAACCCTCTTCGCGCCGGCTGCGACGTACCACTTCCACGCGAGGTAATTCTTAGAAAGGCATTGGTCAATGTACAGAGCGGGGATAACGCGTGTTTCTTATGGTCCATCGTCGCAAGTTTGTATCCAGCTTCTACGAACGTACACAAGAACTCGTCGTATCATCATTACTCGACGGTACTTCGCACGGACGATGTGACGCTTCCCGTGACGTTGGACCAGCTGGCGAAGTTCGAGAGGTTGAACGACGTGTCGGTGAACGTGTACACCTGGACCGACAAAAGCTGCATTCCTCTGCGTTTAACCGAGGACAAGCGGGAGAGGCACGCGAACGTGCTATTGATACAGGACACCAAGGACCCTCAACGATATCATTTCGCGTGCATTCGAAGCATGTCGAGACTCATTTCGAAACAACTCGGCAATGACGGACACCAAGTATTCGTTTACGATAGGTGAGTAATAAAAAAAAAATATTTCGATCGATATACTATTTATTCTTTTTGTTTGATTATTATTATTAATACTATTATCATCGCAGGTGTCTCAGCTTCTTCTATTCATCCGGGCAATTGACGAAGCACAACGTGGTCTGTCAACGTCTGAACGAGTGTGCCGTCGAATTTCCGTCCGCGGAGGATAAATGGTTGCACTTCAAAAATTTCAAACATGAGGAACGAGCACCATTCATCGTCCACGCGGACTTCGAATGCATGCTGGAGGACGTCGAGCCTGCGGAGCGGAGTCGGACGTACGCGTACCAGCAGCACAGAGCGTACAGCGTGGGATACTACATCCATTGCTCCACCGACGCGTCTTTGTGCCGTTATCGGGCGTATCGTCACGAAACCGAGTGCGTGAAATGGTTCGTGCAAGAACTTCGAGACTTTGCGGACAATGCGTATTCGTGGTTGCGGAACGCGAAACCAATGAACTCGTTGACGCATCAATAGTGGCAAAGTTTTAACGAAGCAATCGCGTGTCACGTGTGCGGACAACCGTTCGTCGATGGGAATAAAAAAGTGCGCGACCATTGCCACTCGACGGGCGAGTACCCAGGCGCGGCCCACGTGTCGTGTAACTTGCAGTTCCAAAGATCGTACACGATACCGGTAGTGTTTCACAATCTATCAGGCTACGACGCGCATTTCATGATTAAGCCAGGAGGAAAACAGATTAAGCTGCTTGCCATGCTCGACGATAAGGAGCGATACGTCATCCATTATCGCTACCTGAAACAGTGCGTCCGACACGGTTTACGCGTGACGCGAATTCATCGAGTGTTACGATTCGATCAGCCGCATTGGTTGCGCGACTATATCCAATTGAACACCGGTTTGAGGACGCGAGCCACGAGTGAATTTCAAAAGACTTTATTTAAATTAATGAATAACGCGGTGTACGGGAAGACAATGGAAAATGTGCGGAATCGCGTAGACGTGCGACTAGTGACGCGGTGGGACGGTCGTTACGGCGCGGAAGCGCTGATCGCGAAACCGAACTTTCACAGCCGCACGATCTTCTCGGAGCAGTTAGTGGCAATCGAAATGCATAAACTGAAAGTTAAGTTTGACAAACCGATATACGTGGGTATGAGTGTGCTCGATGTATCGAAGGAATGTCTGTATGAATTTCAGTATGCATATATACGCGCGGAGTTCGGTGATCGGTGTAAGGTTCTGTACACCGACACCGACAGTTTAATGTATAGTGTGGAATGCGAGGATGCGTATGAAAGGATGAAGCGTGACGTCGCCCGATTCGACACGAGTGATTATGCGGTGGACAATCCGTACGGTATGCCCCGCGTAAACAAAAAGGTTCCGGGACTCATGAAAGATAAGAACAACGGCGCCTTGATGACCGAGTTCGTCGGACTACGGTCTAAGATGTACGCGACTAGAACGTTTAACGCGGCAGTGGGGTCTACGAGTGAGACTAAAAAAGTGAAGGGTGTGCGGAGACACGTGGTCGCGAACGATATACAATTCGATGATTACATTCGTTGTCTCCGCGATCTCACCGAAAAATCGATTCGACAGAACAATATACGCTCCAAAGAGCACGATGTGTATTCCGTGAGTGGGGAAAAGAACGCTCTCAGTCCGTTCGACGACAAGCGATATATTTTAACCGATCGAATCCCCGAGCTCGAGCTTGAGCCCGACGAGTCCCTCGAGAATCCCATTGTATAGAATGCTTGTATGTTTGTATTTTTTTTGCATGTACATATGTATATACGTTTCTTTTGTATATGTTATTTATTTATTTATGGATATGTAATATATGTATAGCGTAGAATATAACCAAAATTGTATTTCATACGTATTAGTATATATATTTTTTCTCTACTTTATCAAGCTTAATTGTACACATATATATGCACGAAGAAGAAGAATGAGAATGAGGAGGAGGAGAATGTGAATAAACGGACAATGTATATATTTTGTATGTATTTTTTCATTTATTTATTCATTTATTTATTCCAGTAACATATAGTGCGTTTATGATCGCGAATCATAGAATATCCTTATCGCTTATCCACGAGTTCCGCGACGAATCAAATCCGAGCCACTTAACGTACACCTGGTTTCCCTTGCGACGAATAATCTTCTCGACTAGATAGACGTCCGGATTCGCGAACGAATGCAGTTCGTACTCGTAGAATCCACCCGAGATCGGCTCTCCCGCGGAATCGCGCAGAATGTACGTCACCGGGAAAGTTCGTTGTACGGTTACGATTTCGAATACCTCGGTCGACCAGTTCGGAGGGTACCCCTTCTCGAAGAGGGTCTTGAACTTGCTCACGCGTACCTTGTCACCGACTTTGAATTTCGTGCGTCGTCGTCGAACACCTTTCGAGGCAGATAGGGGAATGGGCTCATTCGCGGCGAACGACAAACGCGTCGCGGGGGTCACGTCAACGGGTCGGGCGTTGATCGTTCGATGCTTGCGATGATTGTAGGTGCGTAGGAGCGCAGGTAACAGGTCGATCCAACGATAGGACGCGTTCAAGGAGAATTGTTTCCACATGAGGTTTTTCAGCGTGCGATTGAAACGTTCGACGATCGACGCTTTCATCACGCTGTACGTGGAGTAGTGGTTGATCCCCCGGGTCTTCGCGCATCGTTGAAACTCCGCGTTGTAAAACTTCTTACCCATGTCGGTTTGTAAATTTCGCGGACATCTAGCGCTCTGTCGCAATACGGTCGCGAACGCCGCGGTCACGTCGCGTCCACTTTTCGTTTTCACGGGTACGGCCTTCGCGTACTTGCTGAACGCGTCGATGATCGTTAGTATGTAATGATATCCACGATTTTGCTTCGCGTACGGACGCATCTCCACCGAATCGGCCTGCCACAAATCATCGTAGCCGCGAATCATGACGCTACGCCGTGGGAAATTCCGTCTAGCCGGGGCGTGTAATTCGTTCACTAGTTGTACTCGCTCCTTGTTCATGCTTCGCGGGTAGTCGGGGATGGTCGCGACGTTCCAAAGACGTTAGAATTAGTATCAGTTCCTCGAGCGTACGTAAAACGCAATCGGTGCACGTATTTCGCGATCGTTCGTTATTAGTCGTTTCGAAGTCGTAGTCGATATTGTCAGCATCATTGATCATCGTCATCGTCGCCGTAGACCCTCGTTTGCTTTTCGTTTGTATCGATCCGTGGTTGTTATCGCAGTCGGCGTCGTTGCCGACGTCGTCAACTCGTCGAGTCTGTCTTTCAAGTGATCGAAGCGTCGTTCCATCGCGTTATTTAAATCATCCTCTAGTCGAGACAATTGCGCGTTAACGATATCCGTAATCGTTCGTTGTACTCGCGTCTCAAGTTGAGATCGTTGATACTCGGCGTCCAGTCGCGCGCTCGCGATAGCCGTTTCGATTTTTTGGGTAAAGCGTTCATCCGCCGAGAACAATAGTCTCGTCATTGTCATCGCCGCTTCGTTGTTATTGTTGTTATTGCGTAACGAGGTGCCAAATTTGTTCACCGACATAACGATGCGTGCGCGCGAACGCTACTGACGCGACGATCACCGGATCGTTCAATTTAAGATGCGCCCGTCCTCGCGAAGTTCCTCCACGATGGATGCGATTTCGTTATCGTGACCCGTGTGACCTGTCGCGCGCGATGCTACGAGCAATCCAAGCCTATCGACCAATTCGTTCGGATCATCCCAGTACACGTAATCGATCGCGTTATCGGTGACCGTCATCGATTCGTCGATGGGCAATCCTCGACCTTGTCGCGTGCCCGCGCCGCCCGCGTCGCCTGCGCTCCGCTAACGCGTCTGACACTCGATGTTCGCACCCCACCGATCACCTGGGATATGATTTTCTTATACTTGTACCCCTTGTTACCCAGCGTGCGCTTGCTCGGCGAATGGTTTTGCTTATGCGCGCTCGTCGACAACAAGATGCGTCGGTACGAGCGAAAATCAGCGTCCGTGCACGTCTGCTGGTTGGGTTCTCGCATGAACAACAATTCGTACAAACCCCGAGTCCCCGGGTATCGCGTTCCGTTCACGTGAATGTCATCGCCGTCCGCATCGATGATGAGCACGGAATCGCCGATCATTAGATCTTCGTCGGGCCCCAAGTGTACGCCGTACACATCATCGATTGGTCTCCTGTTGTCGGTGAAGAACAGTCGTAGGTATTGTCGCGACAAGGGTCCTTTGGCGTTCCGTATATACACTTCGATATCATCGACGGGTTTACGCACCATATCCAAATCGTAAGCCTTTACTGACGACTCATCATCAGGAATTTTTTCATCGTCTTCATCGACGATATCATCAACAACATCCTCATCATCAACAACATCATCTTCATCGACAACTTCGTCAAAATCGTTGTTGCCGTTGTCGTTGTTGTTGATGTTATCGTTGTCGTTGTTGTTATCGTTGTCGGTGTAGTCGGCGTCATCGTCGTCGTTGTCGTCACTAGAATCTGGAAGGTTATTCGGATGTTCCTTGATTATCGACGGAGTGACGGGTTGAAATCTCTTCGATGATTGTTGTCGATCGTATTCGTGTTTCCTATTCACGGGTCGCGATCGAGGCGTTGAGCGCGTTTTCGACGCGGACGCGTTCTCGATCAACCGTTTCAACGGTTCAACGATGGGACGCGTGCTCGCATCCACAGCCGCTTCCGTATCCATTTTTCCAATTTTCAGAGCCAAGCACTTTTTACGTATAACGTCGCTGACTTTGGCGATTTCCACCTTTGTGTCCGCGGCCCGGCGTTTCGTACCATTTTGATGTTTCATTCCTTTTTGTCGACGACGTTGGTGATGTTTTCGCGAATGCTTCGCGTCAACGTTGCTCGTGGTTATCGGCGTCGTCGTCGTCGTTTCGTTAGACATTTCGTGTTGCTCGATGAACGACTCGCGGTTTACTAACGTCCGCGAGCTACGAAGAACTCGTTAAATCCTCTTCGATACCGACCTTCGTACATGGAACTATCCTTATCGATCACCACGAAATCGTATCGTCGACGCCAACATCTCGCACACAAGTCGTTGAACGACTCGAACGTCATGTCTGTGTTCACATGATCGTTGTACACGCGGCGCAAGTTCGTGCCGTCTTGTTTGAATAGCATGAGAAAATTTGCGTTGTCCCTGATCAAATGTTTAGGTATTCTAGCGTACGATTGACACAAATAAAAGCAATCCACGTTCGAGTGACGACCCATAGAGAAGTATTCGCGTATCGCTTTCTGTTCGTCGCACGCCACGTCGTCGAACACGAAGATCGAATCGGGCCGAGCGTCTCTCGGTGGAACGATCTCAGTGTTGTCCGAGTAGGGAAAGTATTCGATTCCGTCGACCAGCGACAACACCTGCTCGAGATAACGATACTTTGGCTGATGCAACGATTTCGAGTACACGTACACGTTCTCGAAACGCAAACGTTTCGGACTCTCTAGCATACTTAAAAGCACATTCGTTTTTCCACACCCTGACGGTCCACAAATCACACCTCGCACGCTATTCGGCAGCAACGGGCCGTGTCTGCTCGCTCGACTCGCATCCCTATCATATTCGAGCATTCGATTCGCGGTTACGCGAATAACGTTCGACTGTTTCGCGAATCGTATGTTCGCGGGGTTTCTCAGGTACTCGCGCGCGTGTGACGAAGGATGACTATTTATATTCGTGGCACGCGTCGCGCAGGTCACTATCACTGTGATCGGTGAAGCGTGCGTACGCGTCTATTATTGTAGTAGCTATCGTGATTATTCTAACGTATATGATAGCATCAATGACTGCGACGTCTTACAAGAAGAATCTTAAGAAGAATCTTAAGAAGAAGAAGACTGGATCGGGTCTCGTGAACGGCATCATAAACCGTCTGCCATTCGAACTACACGTTCCGGGTTATCAGTTCTGCAGACCGGGAACGCGTTTGCTAAAGCGATTGGCTCGTGGCGACGAAGGTGTGAATCCCCTGGACGTAGCGTGCTGCGACCACGATATCGCGTACTCTCGTCGAAAGGATTTAGAGGGAAGACACGAGGCTGATCGTGCGTTAGCCGAACGAGCGCGAGAACGAGTGTTCGCGAACGACGCGACCTTTGGCGAAAAAGCAACCGCGACTGGAGTGTAGGCAACGATGAAGGCTAAGACTAAACTCGGCATGGGTATGAGAAGGACGAAACGTAAACAGAGAAAGTCTGGAAGGAAACATCCGCAACGGCGACGACGACATCGTAATCTACGAGTGGCGAAACGCGGTGGCTTTCTTCAATTTCTTCCGTTCGTATTGCCCGCTTTATCAGCTATCGGGGCATTGGCCGGTGGAGCGGCTGGTATAACCAAAACGGTAAACGATTCGAAGGCGTCTCGAAAACAGCTGGAAGAGACGTTGCGTCATCATCGTGCGATGGAAGGGCGAGGGATGCATCTGACACCGTACAAGCGAGGCGCGGGCTTGAACCCGAGACGGCGGTGCCAACGACGAGTGCAGATGAAGAAAAAAAAACGCCGATCGCGTAGGCGCATGGCGACGGTGGCGGCGATAAACCAGCAACCTATGACGAACCTGCAATTAGAGCGCGAGTGCGCCAGCATTCCGTTCTTTCGAGGAGTGTTTATGCGCGACACGCTTCCCACGCGCGCACGCAGCAACGAATGCGGTATCGTGAATCTGGACGAGAATCGAGGCACCGGTACACACTGGGTCGCGTACGCGAAACGTGGACCACGAGTACAGTACTTTGATAGTTTAGGGAATCTGCGACCACCAACGGAATTGATCCACTATTTCGGACGCGGTACAACGATCACGTACAATCACAATTGTTTTCAACGTTTCGACGAGATGAATTGCGGTCGCTTATGCATGCAATTTTTACAGCAAAAGTCTATGGAATTATGGCATACGTACTAATAACGGTGTGTACTAAGATTTCGTTTCAATGTAACCATGCGTAATGGTAATCCATATTTTCTTTAATAAAGACACATAATATCGATAAATTGCCGAGTATTCGTACGCGCGCGTCACTTCCTTTCTCTCCGTCTCGCGAGTGTAATCTATGATATGTCGTTCACGTTCACGTTAACGGGTCGCAGCAGCGTGCTCACGGTAAATTATTTCCCACCGATAGAGTTGAGTGATGGTCAATACGAATTAGGACTCACGGACTTGGAGACTTTTTACACGATACCAAACATCGACTCGAGCAACGATAAATTCTATTTCATCGTGAACTATGACACCGAAAACAACTTCATCGTCGACGCCGCTCATGAATACATTACTCGATCGATATCCTTGAAAACGCGGTAACAACGGGAACGACGATGACGACAAGTACCCTCTAATGCTACGAGCTAACAACAACACCATGAAAAGCGAGATGTACTGTTCGTTCTTCGTAGACTTCACGAAACCCAACAATGTAGGCTCGTTGTTAGGATTTTCCCCGAATCGTGTCTTAATACCGAGAATCTGGCACGAGTCCGACGTACCCGTGAATATTATAAACGTTAACGTGATCAGAGTAACGTGCAACGTAACTACCGGCGCGTACAGCAACGATAAACCGGTACACACTATCCACGAATTTTCACCTCGCGTGCCGCCGGGATATAAGATATCGGAAACTCCGCGACACGTCATTTACCTGCCGATCGTCGCACGAGCAGTACACGATCTAACGCTGCGCATCGTCGATCAATACGATCGTCCTATAGATTTTCGCGGCGAAGAAATAACGATTCGTTTGCACGTTCAACGACGTCCGCGCGATAGGTAGCGTGACCGCACGTGTATGCACGCGTGTGTAGTATGTTAGTGTTAGATCACACGTACGATTTATCAGTCGTCGCTGCTACTCCTGACGTCTCTGTCTCGCGTCATCGGCGCGACCCTTTATCGATAGGTGAAAGTAGAAGAATAAAGACGGGTGGAGCGATAAGAAGAGGACCCATAAGGAGAAGCAAGCCGTTGACTCGCCGAAACGCACGTTTCCTACGATCGCTACGATTCATCGTTGCCTATTAGACACGCAACCACGATGTCGATTATTCTGGATGTGGCGATTATTCTGGATACGCCAACCTTCGACAATCGTATCACGAAGATCGAGTTACACACATGTAATTCGTACACCAACACGACGTTCGACAATAGCGACGAGATAAGAATCCCCATACAGCAGCAAGATCTGTACACGCTTCCGTGCGAAAGTTTTCTCTACATCGAAAGACGTGGCACGTTGTCGGCGCAGAACGCGGCAGGTCCGGCAACGTCCGCGACCGCTGTTCTAGACAATAATTGCGTTCGTTCATGTTCGATGAGATTCGATACGAATTGAACGGTGTCGAGATCGATCGTTGCCGAAATCCAGGAATCACTAACACGTTGAAAAATTACGTTTCGTTGTCGGCCGATAGAAGCAAAGTGCTCGCGAATGCTGGTTGGAATTATGCCATCGATTACGATAACGACATTTTTCATTCGGGCGCTTTCAATTTCTGCGTACCCCTGAGCGTGTTATTAGGATTCTGCGAGGATTACAAACACATCGTGATGAACGCGCGGCACGAGCTGATCCTTATACGATCACGAGTCGATACGAACGCGATGCACTGCACCTCCGCCACTGCGTGGCCGAAACTTGAGATACGCAAGGTGCAGTGGCGTATACCCCATGTCGTTTTGGAGGAAGTGAATAAACTGTCGATGCTACGTATCCTGGAAAGCGGTCGACCGATCGCGATGAGTTTCCGATCGTGGAGCTTGCACGAGTTCGCGTTACTGCAAGCTACAATGAAACACACGTGGACCGTGAAAGCTACGTCGCAAATCGAGAAACCCCGATACGTGTTATTCGGCACGCAAACCGATCGAAAGAATTATCCCGATAAATCCGCGAGCAGATTTGACTCGAATAATCTCACGAACCTTCGATTCTATCTAAATTCCGAGGCGTTTCCGTACGACGACTTGAACTTGGATTTCGATAAGAATAAATTCGCGCTCCTGTACGATAAGTACGCGAAATTCGGTCGATCGTACTATAGTCACGGAGAACCGTTGCTGAATGCGATCGAATTCCGTAAATACGCGCCTATCGCGGTCATAGATTGTTCTAGGCAAAACGAGTCGTTGAAGAGCGCCACGGTGGACGTGCGAATAGATTTCGAATTCAAAGGAAATGTTCCCGCTAATACTACCTAGTACTGTTTGATGATACACGATCGTATAGTCGAATACAACCCTTTAACCAACGTGGTACGCAAACTTATATAGTGTGCGTGCGTGAACGATTATTATTACTACTACTACTAATACTACTACTACTACTGCGGATACTGCTACTGTTTTAAAACGATGATGTAGATGTAAAAGTCCGCAGTTACTGATTCGTCACCGACGCTACTACTTATACGAATAACGATGTTCGCCGTTGTCGACATGCAAGGTTTCAAAACCGAACGTGATTTCGTCGTGAAAGAGATCGCGATTCGCACAAGCAGCAGCAATATCGATGAAACGTCGACGATCAGCCACTGGATCTTCGAGCCGCCATACTTCTGGAATCATCTGAATTCGTTCGAGAAATGTCAAGCGTCCTGGCTCGCGAAGCATCATCACGGTCTCCGCTGGTGTGATGGCTGCGTTCCATACTGGAAACTTCCGGAACTGCTCGCCAGCGCACTCGCGATCATCGACTTCGCCATCGTGAAAGGTGCGGAAAAGAAAACCTGGATGCTGCAACTACTGCCGGACATAATCGTCGAGGATATCTGCGATGTGTACAAGCCGAAGGGGGAAAAGATTACCAACGCTCGAACCGTTGAGGACGACGGCGGCTACGACGTTGACGATGATTATTGCGGTATCACGCCTGACACCGTGGATCCTGACGTTCTTAACCTGAAATCTATGGCTTCCACGAATACCTCGCGATGCGCGTTTCACAACGACGGCGGTGTTTGCGCGCTGGAGAATGTCCATAAAGTATGGAATTATATACGTAGCGGCACCTAATGTGAGTCATACACACGCATTGCATCTACTTTGCGCGTTATATGTAGAGAAACGAATATGTAACAATTTTTTTTTATTTTCTATAGCAATGGGAACTGCAGCGAAGACGAGCACAACGACAGCGGCGACTGCTCCCTTTACCTGCGAGCAAGAATACCCATCCCATACGAACATTGTTATATGCGAATACTAACTTTATAATTTCAGTATACATACATGCATGGATGGTCATTAATAAATATACACTATTTTGTAGAAAAAAATATATACATTTATTTTAAATTATATCCCATACATATAAATTGATAAAATATTTTTTTTAAAATTCTAGCGTGATGTTACGTCCTGAAACGCACAGAAAAAAAAACACCAAATTATTATTGTATAAAACGGTGGTAATAGCGCGCGATACACCAAACAATTAAAATTCAGTTATACTCACTCCTTAAATAGGTGAGGTAAGTTCCAAAAGTCTCCCTCAAACGCCAGGAATTCAATGTTAATTGTATCTTCTCGCCACGTACGTCTAGCCTCCTGAATTTTTTGTCGCAACTCGCGGCAGATCCGTCCATCGTTTCTCGTCGGGTATTCGCGCCGCTGAAACAAAACACATGACTCGATTAAAACATCACTTACGAATAGTTGGATTATAATATCCAGGTCCCCATCCCGCGCGTGCGCCTCGATGTCTTCTCGACGCTGAAACAAACGTGCGAATCGATTAAAACAACGTCGATTAATGTATGCGTATCAATACAATTTTTGCGAAACATCACTTACGAGGCGCCCGACCGTCCCGAGATATTCTTCTGTCCAATCCGCCATTTGGTTTTCGCGTTCGTGCTGTAACAAACACATGAATCGACTAAAACATTGTTTAATGGTGTATGCGAACCAATATAATTTTTCTGAAACATCACTTACGAGAAGGCTAATCAACTCCCGCCGTTCCGCGCGCCACGCCCGCATGACTGTATCACGCTCGTGCTATAACAAATGTACAACTTCATTAGAAGACCGCCTAATTGAATGCGCGCACCAATTCAATTTACATAAACAGAAAAAAACTATACTTACGATTTTTTGGAGCACGGCATTACGCTCCTCCAGCCACGCACTTTCAATTTCCCCATGCCGTTGCTGTAACAAACGTACAACTTCAATATAATATCGTCGAATTAAATACGCGCACCAATTCAATTTACACAACTATACTTACGATGCATCGCTGCATCATAGCGGCATTCATGCCACGCCTCACTGGTGATCGAATATAATCGTAGGCGGGCATGTTTCTTTTTAAAAATGCTTCTTATAGAATGATTATGATGCGGTGATAAAACACACTAGCTCGTGCGGTGGCGGTCGATGTCCTTATATGCATTTCGGTTCTCTAGACTAGAGGACCAGCCCTGCACGTTGCAGGGTAGGGGTAGTCGTGGAGTAGGTGTGGTGGGAGCGTCCGTATCACAGTTCCTTCTCCTTCGATGATTTGATACTAATTATTCCAGCTTATAGTGCACTTTTATGGTTCGCACCGCGAATCATCTTCGAATCTTCTGCGACACGTGTGCATCTTGAATTTAGCGCGTACGCTATTTGAATCTGCCGCGCACGCCATTTGAATTTATCGCGCACTATTCATATTGATGTTTGTACCGTAACACAACCATGATCATCACAATCATTGATACAATATTCTCTTGCACATTGGTGTGTGTACGTGTACGTGAATCTGTATAAAAGCAATGTTGGTCAGTCCTGTGAACGTCATTACACCGCGTTCGCTCGAGTGCTAACAAGTATCGTCCGCGTCAATTTCTTCATCGATCAGTATAATCGTACATAGTGCATATCAAGATGTATAAACGTAGCTTCAACGATTCATCCTACGCATCCGCCATCAATGGTGATGACCCCAATAAACGCCAGCAACAGGAACATCCCCATCAACAGTCCAATATGAGGTACGTACGCGTTATTATACACTTTTCACTTTTCACTTACTTCATTCACTTACTTCTTTCACTGTAAACGCAAGCGAACCGAGTATTAATTCCGTGTATACATTTCTTACAGTTCTAGATCCGCAACGCCAAAAACAACGAAAACGCCAAAACCATCAATCGTGCGAATCCTGGGGCGGGATTACCCGTTGACCTCAACAGCGTATAAACGGCTCACGATAGGAATTCGCATTGGCATGGATTCGTGCCGCGTCGAGATCACCATAGTCGACAATAAAGGTGGCGAGTTGAGCTTCTCAATGTCTACATGGAAGCTCCTACTGCAAAATATGACTGACATTCTTAAAAAATTACGCGACAACGTAACAACACCCCAGACCCACATCGAAATTGATCATTTGCGAATCGAATTCACGCGCATGCACAATGATCAACTCGTCAAAATCACCGATAATCGCGTTACCTTATACACGACGGAAGTCACGATGCGAAAACTGTTCGCGTATGAACATTGCATCGATCATATGTTCACTTGGTTGACCGAAAATATGTACGCTGTAGCTAGTAAATATACCGCGTTCCTAAACGTTCTACGTAGCGCTACCGCACCAACAGATTATGTAAAATTAATTTCCGAAAGCGATCACTTTGAACAACATTCTTTGATTGATTGCGAATTGTTAGCGTTAGGAATGCAATCCATGTTGCGCGACGTAAATCATGTACCACTATAGTACGCGTATATGTTTTAATAAATGGATGATTTTCACGTTAATACCTGTAACGATTCATTTAAACGTTGCTTTTATACAGATTCACGTACACGTGCACGTCAATGTATGAATATATATTGCAGCATTGATGGCGTTGATCATCGAATTCTCTCTCTCTCTATCGCTCTTTCTCTCTCATGCACCTCAATCGAGTAACGTAAAGTCGCACTAACTCGTTGCGTTACCACGTGTATCGGATTCCCCCGTTCGCGATAAGGGCATTCGCATCCGTCACGGCGGTCCTAATCTTTGAAATATTCGAAACGAAACTCGAATAATTATCGCTCTATGTTTTCGTAGGCGGATGTTTACGCGAACGCAATGCCCCCCATTCTTACATGATGATCATGGGGCAGCTGTACTGTTTAGATTAATAAATCTCGCATAGTTATCGCTTCGCGCTGTGTCAGAGGGTGTCGAATTACAGCATCTGCGGAGCACGCACGTACGCGCCTCGACGCGTTACATCCTGTCGCGCGTCATGATTCCTTATCTTTCGGAGGACTTCTTGCCGTATTATGAATTGATCTCGAATAGTTATTTCATTCAAAATACGTTGGATGATACCCGAATAATTATCGCTCTGAGGGTGTCGAATTACATTTCGTCGGCGGATGTTTATACTAGGGCGACTTTGCATTCTTTCGTGAGACGGTTGGGCTATTCAGATTAATCGATCTCGAATAATTATCGCGATAAAGCGTCGAATCGTCGGCGGATGTTTATACGAGGGCGACGTTGCATTCTTTCGTGAGACGGTTGGGCTATTTAGGTTAATTAATCTCGAATAGGTATCGGTGTCGAATTACAGCATCCGCGTTACATCCTTTCGCGCCTTATCTTTCGCGCGTGCGCACCGATCCCCGCACGTGTACGGAGATTGCGCGGCGGCGGACGCCATTTTGAAAATTTTGAATTCCCCCTTCCCCTGTGACGTCATCCCCCTCACCAACGAACGCAGTGCCCCCTCCCCACCTCACCCCCGCACCCATCTCGTCCAAGAGCGCGGTACCCCCTCCCCACCTCACCCCCGCACTAGCGGCCGGTACCCCCCGCCCCGCCTCACCCCCTCACCGACTGTATCCAGAACCGGCATTACTTACCTACTCTCGATTCTAAAAGCTTTGTATCCGTAACGGTCACTTCTCCGGTGCGAATTCTCGACAGGATATCTCTGTAAATATTATCACCCTGCTGTCGCATGTTTATTGTCAATTCGTCATAGCTAAACAAGGCAGACCATTAATTATAAGAACCTAATCCTCCAACATTTTTCTCCATACTCTTATTGGATAATTGTATAAAAGCAGGTGCTTCGTGAACAGGAGGAAGTTGTAGTAAGTCACCAAATAGCAGAATAGGTATTTTTCCGAACCAAGCATCATCGGAATCTGCAGTATCAAATATTTCTGTAAGTCGTAGATGTATGTACAGGAAAGTTACGTTAGAAACCATCGAAATTTCATCGATGATTACTAAAGCAACATTTTTGAGTTGATCTCGTACAATTTGAAGAGCTGCATCGCTAAGTTGCCTATACTGGGCTGTATGCCCATGTTCTACAGGTAATTGAAATAATCGGTGTATGGTAAGACCTTCGATATTAAAAGCTGCGATTCCAGTAGGAGCAGTTACTGCTGTGTCTTTTCCGATACTCTGCTTGATCCAGTGCCTGATAGTTTTTATTAAAAAACTTTTCCCAATGCCACATTCTCCACTCACATAAAGCCTGAGAATATTATCGTTAGACGTCAAGGACTTAGTAACTTTATCAAATATCCGCTTCTGATCATGGTTCAATTCCGAAATCATTTCTTGAAGATCACCACAGTTAAATTTGTTTCCTACGTCTTTAAAATCTTTCATGGCACCAACAGTTTCAACGGGGACACACTCTAATGGGTGATCGCCTTGATCATTTTCTTCTTGTTCTACAGTATTCAACACGTTCTTTTCAATTTCTTCCTTTATATGATCACGGGCTTCTTGAATATCCGTTATTCGTTCGTGATACTGAACTGCTTCTGTCAATTGTGATTGTAGCGACAAAAAAGCTTCCGCGTATGTGTTAAATCCATTTTTCAATTCCTCGGTGTTTCTCCAAGGTTGGAATAATAATAATAATGAGAAATAATAATTCTCAGGTTGGGTTTGAACATTGTACTTATAGTGATCGATAAGAAACCCTCTTTGCCTTTTTTTCAAAAACAAAGATTCACTGATTTCATAATATTCAGTTTTTTCAGACGGTCTAATTTTAGTAACGTCATACCACATAGCAAACTCGTACAGATGCATAGATTCTAATTCCTTAGGTCTGTTAGGGTAGTAATCATCTATGAGGGATGGACAAAATATGTCTGTGGATTCATCTTCCAGTTCCTCAATCTCTTTGCGAGTTTTCAATTTCCTACTTCTCAGTATATTTACATCTAACCATCTAATAGTAGTACTGGAGTCAGTGCCATGCAATGATAATCCTAAAAGAGTATCAGCACATTCAGGCGCTCCACATTCTCTATGATTTAGCATACGCATTCCAAGGTTGCACAGCAGACTAGCCAATGACTTAGTAGAATTTATTGCTGCCATAGTGTTGGTAGCGTAACTTTTTTCCGGCTTTGATACGTACTTAGTACAGTAACATGTTACCAACCCTGTCTTTTCCCCAATATATTGTATATCCATGTTACCTCTCCAAACCGTGAGAACGGGTGCATTATAATCATTGATACGGACTTCCTTTATCGAACGTGGAAGATCATAGAGTCTACCTTTTGCTTTCAATTGTTTTCTAGCACCTATAGAAACAGCCACATCCCTTATTATCAATGTATTTGTAACTGTACGTGGAAATGAAAATCTACATACTTTACAGAAGGAATTGTTAGTTTTTTTGTTGCGTAAACAGTAGCTATTGCATTTATGCATTTGATGTGCAATTACACGACTATATAATTCTGGCGACACATGTGGTGATGGCAATCTGCAAGTGACGTATTTCATAATAAATTCTGCTACATGTTCCTTCGAAGATTTATCGATTATAGGAGCATCTTCAATCCAAATTAAAAGATGAAAATGTTGTGATCCCCTGCTTTGATGTTCTCTGCGCCAAAAGTAATGAGTGACCTTCCCAATCGAATTGTCGGGCGAACATATGAAATCCAGCATAGCATGGAATGCATTATCTATAAATCGAGCAGTTGAAACGGGATCAGAAGCAATGAGTTCGTTCGGGGACATTTTAGCCACCGATGGGCCGTTTACTTCACGAAGATATTCTATTAAATCTGTCCATAGCCACTCACTTAGCTGGTCCATAATGGTGTATCATACAGTTCAAATCATTTCTCGGTTTTCGCCAATACTGTGCTGTGTTACGTAATCTGGAATATATAGTGTTCAAATTCGTTTGTAGCTGATCTTTAGAGAGTTGCTCTAGAAAACCAGCAGCTGTGTATTTTTCACGTGGATTTACGACGTCCATTTTGTGAAAAATTCCAGCGTTCAATTGCCGCATATTGGTATCGTGTAATGAATGAAAAATATATTGCATGTTCAATCGAAATTGCGAATGCTTGGACATCAGTTTGGACTTAATGAATTCATGATCAGTCAAACGAACCAATCTGTCTTCATGCTGTCCGTTTACCCCATAAGGATATAAATCTGGGAAAAATTTCACATCTAATTGTTCAGCACGATGGCCCAACGGAATGTCATGAACTTTAAGCATTTGATAGAGTGCGGTAGCAGATTCATTAACCCTTTTGTCATACATTGGATAAATCGTAAACTGATCATAATATGAATCAGATTGCGACATTGGCGTCAATAATGCACGTTTGTTGTTTTCATCGATATTAAGTGTTTCACCTTCAACGTCCTCGATAGATTCGTTATTATCGTTATTATTATCATTGGTAACAACTTCTTCTTGAAATTCTGTACCTGGTAATTTGGCACTCAGCAATAAATCGTGCGATTGTGGTAAAACAATTTCTGAGTATAGAGGATTATTGGCTTTCAACCATACTAAGGCATTCCATACTTTCTTCAAGTCAACTAACTTTTCACAAACTATTTTCGATTTTGTTGGAACGCCCCGCACCAATATGTATAATTCATGATTTTGATTTAAAGGTTCAGTCCAAGGACAATTTTTTTTCAAATTTTCCTCTAATGGCAAAGGAAGGTGAAATGTTCTCCCCTTTACTTTTGGAAACATATGTTTATGTGGCATATTTTTACGCATTACTGTATCCATTCTCACAATCGTTTGAAACGGTTTAGCTCTTTGAATGAGAATTCGTTCGTAATCGTTCAAGACTGCTATTTCTGGAACTGTACGTACATCAAGCTTATTTAAAATACATTTGGGTGGTATGGAATCGTTGCGAATTTTATCGTGACAATATCGGCAAATAAAATGCATGTCACCAACTATGTATCCAATATGATTTAACAATGTTTGCATTACATTTCCCTTATATGTTCTTTTAGAAACATCAAACTTAAGAACCTCTCTTTTAAAACAGAGTTTCTCGCAGGAAACACACGGAATGCGTGGTGTGTCCATAGACCGCTTTGTGAAAGCTCTAAATGCTAAATAATATCGAGATATAATCTCTTCTTCGTTCAAGCTTATGTCAGTATTATTTTTTTGTAACGCTTCAGCTTCTTTCCGCGCTTGCAGTGTTATTCGTTCAAGTGTTTCAAGGTCATTATCGTTTAAGGCTTTGTCTAAATTATGTAATTGGTCTTTATAAATGCTCGCTATTTTGTATATCATTCTCTTCAAATGTCGTAAATCCGGAAAGTGAGGTGCCAAAATCTCAATGGCTAAAAAATTGGACTTACATAAATTAGGGTTTATGTAACAACCATGAGAATGACCAACTTTTTCAGCATGCACTTTATTTGAACAGCTACTGATGTAGTTGTTCAACTTATGTACCTTTTTTAATGAGCATTCTAACAATCGTTTGAAGAAATCCTGTAAATTATTCAGAATTTCAACATCTTTTGTTTTACAAAGATAACTACAATGCCATGCTTTTGTCGTCTTCTTCGATTGCAATACAGGTAGAACGTTTATAGGCCCGGTTCAAACGAGCGGTTTGCGGCAGTCTGCCGCGCGCGTTTTAGCCGGACATAGATTTATATGAAGCAGTTCACACGGGACGCAAATTTGAGCGGCTGCTAGGCGGCATGTTTGCGTTCGTTTTGACGAACGCACGTCCCGCTTCGCCGCAACTGAACGCTGCCGCAAAGCGGCGAAGCAGTACATTGTTTTATATACAAGCAATTTACACGAGCGTTTTGCGTTTATTTAACGCAAGAAAATGTCCGAACTAGATGTGGAAATATTTATCAGCGAAATAAAAAAATTTCGAGCCATATGGGATTCTAGTACCGAAGAATACCATAACAAAAATAAGAAGGAGGATGCGTGGGTACAAGTGTGCACCTCAATAAATCCAGATTTTGAAAATTTGCCCGCAAAAGATAAAACAAATTTTGGTAATTATAAATTCCACATATTTTTTATATTATACATACTGTAATATTATTATACATACTGAGAACTACATTAAATAATTATTTTAACACATGAACACATTACAATTTTAACAATAAGATTATACTAAACAATTAAACCATGTTATCTTGCCATGATACTTTCCCAATATCACTTACAAAATAGTTTGTGAATTCTTGTCGGATTTGGTTTAATTGTCAACCTCCTTGCACAATTACTGGCTCATGTTCTAATTCATAGAAACCTTCAATGGAATAAGTATCTTCTTCCTGGTAACCATCACGGTCTCGAACAAAGTTGTGTAGTACACAATAACATTTGACAATATCTATTGCAAACTGTAACTTAACATTCATTGCTTTATGAAAAATACGCCATTTATTCGACAAAATGCCAAACGTGGACTCTACATATCTTCTAGCACGACTGAGTCGATAACTGAAAATTATTTTCTCATGGGACAAAAATTTTCCACTGTAAGGCCTTAATATATGATTGAATAGCGAAAAAGCTTCATCTCCAACAAACATATAGGGCATAGTTGGACCATTTGTTCCGGGTAATGATTTTCCAGGAGGAATACATAAAGAATTATTCTCTAATTTCTTATAAAATATAGAATTTTCAAATATGGTACTGTCCCCTTCCTTGCCTGGAGAACCAATATCGACATAGAGAAACCTATAGTTGGCATCAGCTATAGCAAACAGAACTATTGAAAAGAAATTTTTGTAATTGTAGTACGTAGAGCCACTCATCGTAGGTTTCGTAATACGTATATGTTTTCCATCAAGGGCTCCTAAACAGTTAGGAAAATTTGTACGGTGTTCAAAATGTTTGGCTACTTCAAGCCACATATTATGTTCATTATATTTTGGTATACATTCGTCTTTCATAATTGTCCAAATTGTTGAGCAGACCTTTCTTGTAATCAAACATAACGTTGATCGTCCAATTCTGAATGAATAGTGCAAGTCAATTAGGTTGCATCCACTTCCTAAGTACCTATACAAAAACTTTAAAATTACATTTTGTTCCAGGTTCACTTTTAATGAAAAAATGGAAAAACTTGAAAGATAATTACGCGAAAAATGTTAAAAAACAATTAAAATCTGGGAGTGCTGCCACAGGGAGAAAATATATTTATGCACAGCAATTAACATTTTTAAATTCAGTACAAAGTTCAGTAACAACAGAAAATAGTATAACGGAAGAAAATGAGAACGAAGAACAAATAGAAATTTCGAACCCAATCATTCAAATTCAAGAAGACCGTGCATCAAATGAAGAAATTCAAATTCCAAAATCATCGACAAAGCGTAAAAGATGTATAGAAGAAGCGATGTTAAAATATATGCGTAATTCCGAAATTCCAAACGATAATAACGATGATACGTCATTTTGTCAATCATTAATTCCCATTTTAAAAGATTTTAGCACAAATCAAAAAATAGAATTCAGGACTGACATTTTACACATCCTAAAACAAATTCGAAAAAAAAGCATGCCTTCTGTTAGTTACCATCAACAGCCCCCTCATCTTACAACTAGTAATTTTTATGAACCTTCTTATCAACACTTTGGAACTTATCCACAGTATCAATCCACAACATACAATATGAATGAACATCAAGTATTTCCTTCAACATCATCATCAACTACATCAACGGCATCCGAAAGTATTTATTATTAAAGTATCTATTCTATACCTGATCTGTGATTTAACTATGGAGCTGACACGTAACCAACAGAGGGAAAGAATTCATTTTCTTTTTGCAAGTTATTTAATATTATATCGATGTACTAGAAAAAAAAGATATTGGGTACATCCCTTCATTAGTGCAAGACTTCTCAAAGGAGCATTTAGTTCCATGTTTATAGATTTGAGAGAGAATGAGACCAATTTTTTTAATTATTTCCGTATGAACATAATATCTTTTGATGAATTAAGTGCAAAAATTTCTGAAAGTTTGAAGTCTCAAAACACTGTCATGAGACTTGCTATTCCGCCACTTGAAATGATAGCTGTTACATTGAGGTAAGAAGGACATTTATTTGTTAAAAATAGTGTAATACAATTTTCAAGAGTATTTTAAGAAAAGTTTTGTGACAAAATTCCAAACAACGAATTGTAAATGATTTATAGAAGAGATGATGAAGTTAGCAAATAAACAAAATAAACAAAATAAACTAACCAACAAACAATGACATTGTACTAGTAAACAATAAAATAATAAATAATTTAATAACAATTTTATAACTTATAAATGATAAATACTTTCGGATGCCGTTGATGTAGTTGATGATGATGTTGAAGGAAATACTTGATGTTCATTCATATTGTATGTTGTGGATTGATACTGTGGATAAGTTCCAAATTGTTGATAAGAAGGTTCATAAAAATTACTAGTTGTAAGATGAGGGGGCTGTTGATGGTAACTAACAGAAGGCATGCTTTTTTTTCGAATTTGTTTTAGGATGTGTAAAATGTCAGTCCTGAATTCTATTTTTTGATTTGTGCTAAAATCTTTTAAAATGGGAATTAATGATTGACAAAATGACGTATCATCGTTATTATCGTTTGGAATTTCGGAATTACGCATATATTTTAACATCGCTTCTTCTATACATCTTTTACGTTTTGTCGATGATTTTGGAATTTGAATTTCTTCATTTGATGCACGGTCTTCTTGAATTTGAATGATTGGGTTCGAAATTTCTATTTGTTCTTCGTTCTCATTTTCTTCCGTTATACTATTTTCTGTTGTTACTGAACTTTGTACTGAATTTAAAAATGTTAATTGCTGTGCATAAATATATTTTCTCCCTGTGGCAGCACTCCCAGATTTTAATTGTTTTTTAACATTTTTCGCGTAATTATCTTTCAAGTTTTTCCATTTTTTCATTAAAAGTGAACCTGGAACAAAATGTAATTTTAAAGTTTTTGTATAGGTACTTAGGAAGTGGATGCAACCTAATTGACTTGCACTATTCATTCAGAATTGGACGATCAACGTTATGTTTGATTACAAGAAAGGTCTGCTCAACAATTTGGACAATTATGAAAGACGAATGTATACCAAAATATAATGAACATAATATGTGGCTTGAAGTAGCCAAACATTTTGAACACCGTACAAATTTTCCTAACTGTTTAGGAGCCCTTGATGGAAAACATATACGTATTACGAAACCTACGATGAGTGGCTCTACGTACTACAATTACAAAAATTTCTTTTCAATAGTTCTGTTTGCTATAGCTGATGCCAACTATAGGTTTCTCTATGTCGATATTGGTTCTCCAGGCAAGGAAGGGGACAGTACCATATTTGAAAATTCTATATTTTATAAGAAATTAGAGAATAATTCTTTATGTATTCCTCCTGGAAAATCATTACCCGGAACAAATGGTCCAACTATGCCCTATATGTTTGTTGGAGATGAAGCTTTTTCGCTATTCAATCATATATTAAGGCCTTACAGTGGAAAATTTTTGTCCCATGAGAAAATAATTTTCAGTTATCGACTCAGTCGTGCTAGAAGATATGTAGAGTCCACGTTTGGCATTTTGTCGAATAAATGGCGTATTTTTCATAAAGCAATGAATGTTAAGTTACAGTTTGCAATAGATATTGTCAAATGTTATTGTGTACTACACAACTTTGTTCGAGACCGTGATGGTTACCAGGAAGAAGATACTTATTCCATTGAAGGTTTCTATGAATTAGAACATGAGCCAGTAATTGTGCAAGGAGGTTGACAATTAAACCAAATCCGACAAGAATTCACAAACTATTTTGTAAGTGATATTGGGAAAGTATCATGGCAAGATAACATGGTTTAATTGTTTAGTATAATCTTATTGTTAAAATTGTAATGTGTTCATGTGTTAAAATAATTATTTAATGTAGTTCTCAGTATGTATAATAATATTACAGTATGTATAATATAAAAAATATGTGGAATTTATAATTACCAAAATTTGTTTTATCTTTTGCGGGCAAATTTTCAAAATCTGGATTTATTGAGGTGCACACTTGTACCCACGCATCCTCCTTCTTATTTTTGTTATGGTATTCTTCGGTACTAGAATCCCATATGGCTCGAAATTTTTTTATTTCGCTGATAAATATTTCCACATCTAGTTCGGACATTTTCTTGCGTTAAATAAACGCAAAACGCTCGTGTAAATTGCTTGTATATAAAACAATGTACTGCTTCGCCGCTTTGCGGCAGCGTTCAGTTGCGGCGAAGCGGGACGTGCGTTCGTCAAAACGAACGCAAACATGCCGCCTAGCAGCCGCTCAAATTTGCGTCCCGTGTGAACTGCTTCATATAAATCTATGTCCGGCTAAAACGCGCGCGGCAGACTGCCGCAAACCGCTCGTTTGAACCGGGCCTATAAACGTTCTACCTGTATTGCAATCGAAGAAGACGACAAAAGCATGGCATTGTAGTTATCTTTGTAAAACAAAAGATGTTGAAATTCTGAATAATTTACAGGATTTCTTCAAACGATTGTTAGAATGCTCATTAAAAAAGGTACATAAGTTGAACAACTACATCAGTAGCTGTTCAAATAAAGTGCATGCTGAAAAAGTTGGTCATTCTCATGGTTGTTACATAAACCCTAATTTATGTAAGTCCAATTTTTTAGCCATTGAGATTTTGGCACCTCACTTTCCGGATTTACGACATTTGAAGAGAATGATATACAAAATAGCGAGCATTTATAAAGACCAATTACATAATTTAGACAAAGCCTTAAACGATAATGACCTTGAAACACTTGAACGAATAACACTGCAAGCGCGGAAAGAAGCTGAAGCGTTACAAAAAAATAATACTGACATAAGCTTGAACGAAGAAGAGATTATATCTCGATATTATTTAGCATTTAGAGCTTTCACAAAGCGGTCTATGGACACACCACGCATTCCGTGTGTTTCCTGCGAGAAACTCTGTTTTAAAAGAGAGGTTCTTAAGTTTGATGTTTCTAAAAGAACATATAAGGGAAATGTAATGCAAACATTGTTAAATCATATTGGATACATAGTTGGTGACATGCATTTTATTTGCCGATATTGTCACGATAAAATTCGCAACGATTCCATACCACCCAAATGTATTTTAAATAAGCTTGATGTACGTACAGTTCCAGAAATAGCAGTCTTGAACGATTACGAACGAATTCTCATTCAAAGAGCTAAACCGTTTCAAACGATTGTGAGAATGGATACAGTAATGCGTAAAAATATGCCACATAAACATATGTTTCCAAAAGTAAAGGGGAGAACATTTCACCTTCCTTTGCCATTAGAGGAAAATTTGAAAAAAAATTGTCCTTGGACTGAACCTTTAAATCAAAATCATGAATTATACATATTGGTGCGGGGCGTTCCAACAAAATCGAAAATAGTTTGTGAAAAGTTAGTTGACTTGAAGAAAGTATGGAATGCCTTAGTATGGTTGAAAGCCAATAATCCTCTATACTCAGAAATTGTTTTACCACAATCGCACGATTTATTGCTGAGTGCCAAATTACCAGGTACAGAATTTCAAGAAGAAGTTGTTACCAATGATAATAATAACGATAATAACGAATCTATCGAGGACGTTGAAGGTGAAACACTTAATATCGATGAAAACAACAAACGTGCATTATTGACGCCAATGTCGCAATCTGATTCATATTATGATCAGTTTACGATTTATCCAATGTATGACAAAAGGGTTAATGAATCTGCTACCGCACTCTATCAAATGCTTAAAGTTCATGACATTCCGTTGGGCCATCGTGCTGAACAATTAGATGTGAAATTTTTCCCAGATTTATATCCTTATGGGGTAAACGGACAGCATGAAGACAGATTGGTTCGTTTGACTGATCATGAATTCATTAAGTCCAAACTGATGTCCAAGCATTCGCAATTTCGATTGAACATGCAATATATTTTTCATTCATTACACGATACCAATATGCGGCAATTGAACGCTGGAATTTTTCACAAAATGGACGTCGTAAATCCACGTGAAAAATACACAGCTGCTGGTTTTCTAGAGCAACTCTCTAAAGATCAGCTACAAACGAATTTGAACACTATATATTCCAGATTACGTAACACAGCACAGTATTGGCGAAAACCGAGAAATGATTTGAACTGTATGATACACCATTATGGACCAGCTAAGTGAGTAGCTATGGACAGATTTAATAGAATATCTTCGTGAAGTAAACGGCCCATCGGTGGCTAAAATGTCCCCGAACGAACTCATTGCTTCTGATCCCGTTTCAACTGCTCGATTTATAGATAATGCATTCCATGCTATGCTGGATTTCATATGTTCGCCCGACAATTCGATTGGGAAGGTCACTCATTACTTTTGGCGCAGAGAACATCAAAGCAGGGGATCACAACATTTTCATCTTTTAATTTGGATTGAAGATGCTCCTATAATCGATAAATCTTCGAAGGAACATGTAGCAGAATTTATTATGAAATACGTCACTTGCAGATTGCCATCACCACATGTGTCGCCAGAATTATATAGTCGTGTAATTGCACATCAAATGCATAAATGCAATAGCTACTGTTTACGCAACAAAAAAACTAACAATTCCTTCTGTAAAGTATGTAGATTTTCATTTCCACGTACAGTTACAAATACATTGATAATAAGGGATGTGGCTGTTTCTATAGGTGCTAGAAAACAATTGAAAGCAAAAGGTAGACTCTATGATCTTCCACGTTCGATAAAGGAAGTCCGTATCAATGATTATAATGCACCCGTTCTCACGGTTTGGAGAGGTAACATGGATATACAATATATTGGGGAAAAGACAGGGTTGGTAACATGTTACTGTACTAAGTACGTATCAAAGCCGGAAAAAAGTTACGCTACCAACACTATGGCAGCAATAAATTCTACTAAGTCATTGGCTAGTCTGCTGTGCAACCTTGGAATGCGTATGCTAAATCATAGAGAATGTGGAGCGCCTGAATGTGCTGATACTCTTTTAGGATTATCATTGCATGGCACTGACTCCAGTACTACTATTAGATGGTTAGATGTAAATATACTGAGAAGTAGGAAATTGAAAACTCGCAAAGAGATTGAGGAACTGGAAGATGAATCCACAGACATATTTTGTCCATCCCTCATAGATGATTACTACCCTAACAGACCTAAGGAATTAGAATCTATGCATCTGTACGAGTTTGCTATGTGGTATGACGTTACTAAAATTAGACCGTCTGAAAAAACTGAATATTATGAAATCAGTGAATCTTTGTTTTTGAAAAAAAGGCAAAGAGGGTTTCTTATCGATCACTATAAGTACAATGTTCAAACCCAACCTGAGAATTATTATTTCTCATTATTATTATTATTCCAACCTTGGAGAAACACCGAGGAATTGAAAAATGGATTTAACACATACGCGGAAGCTTTTTTGTCGCTACAATCACAATTGACAGAAGCAGTTCAGTATCACGAACGAATAACGGATATTCAAGAAGCCCGTGATCATATAAAGGAAGAAATTGAAAAGAACGTGTTGAATACTGTAGAACAAGAAGAAAATGATCAAGGCGATCACCCATTAGAGTGTGTCCCCGTTGAAACTGTTGGTGCCATGAAAGATTTTAAAGACGTAGGAAACAAATTTAACTGTGGTGATCTTCAAGAAATGATTTCGGAATTGAACCATGATCAGAAGCGGATATTTGATAAAGTTACTAAGTCCTTGACGTCTAACGATAATATTCTCAGGCTTTATGTGAGTGGAGAATGTGGCATTGGGAAAAGTTTTTTAATAAAAACTATCAGGCACTGGATCAAGCAGAGTATCGGAAAAGACACAGCAGTAACTGCTCCTACTGGAATCGCAGCTTTTAATATCGAAGGTCTTACCATACACCGATTATTTCAATTACCTGTAGAACATGGGCATACAGCCCAGTATAGGCAACTTAGCGATGCAGCTCTTCAAATTGTACGAGATCAACTCAAAAATGTTGCTTTAGTAATCATCGATGAAATTTCGATGGTTTCTAACGTAACTTTCCTGTACATACATCTACGACTTACAGAAATATTTGATACTGCAGATTCCGATGATGCTTGGTTCGGAAAAATACCTATTCTGCTATTTGGTGACTTACTACAACTTCCTCCTGTTCACGAAGCACCTGCTTTTATACAATTATCCAATAAGAGTATGGAGAAAAATGTTGGAGGATTAGGTTCTTATAATTAATGGTCTGCCTTGTTTAGCTATGACGAATTGACAATAAACATGCGACAGCAGGGTGATAATATTTACAGAGATATCCTGTCGAGAATTCGCACCGGAGAAGTGACCGTTACGGATACAAAGCTTTTAGAATCGAGAGTAGGTAAGTAATGCCGGTTCTGGATACAGTCGGTGAGGGGGTGAGGCGGGGCGGGGGTACCGGCCGCTAGTGCGGGGGTGAGGTGGGGAGGGGGGTACCGCGCTCTTGGACGAGATGGGTGCGGGGGTGAGGTGGGGAGGGGGCACTGCGTTCGTTGGTGAGGGGGATGACGTCACAGGGGAAGGGGGAATTCAAAATTTTCAAAATGGCGTCCGCCGCCGCGCAATCTCCGTACACGTGCGGGGATCGGTGCGCACGCGCGAAAGATAAGGCGCGAAAGGATGTAACGCGGATGCTGTAATTCGACACCGATACCTATTCGAGATTAATTAACCTAAATAGCCCAACCGTCTCACGAAAGAATGCAACGTCGCCCTCGTATAAACATCCGCCGACGATTCGACGCTTTATCGCGATAATTATTCGAGATCGATTAATCTGAATAGCCCAACCGTCTCACGAAAGAATGCAAAGTCGCCCTAGTATAAACATCCGCCGACGAAATGTAATTCGACACCCTCAGAGCGATAATTATTCGGGTATCATCCAACGTATTTTGAATGAAATAACTATTCGAGATCAATTCATAATACGGCAAGAAGTCCTCCGAAAGATAAGGAATCATGACGCGCGACAGGATGTAACGCGTCGAGGCGCGTACGTGCGTGCTCCGCAGATGCTGTAATTCGACACCCTCTGACACAGCGCGAAGCGATAACTATGCGAGATTTATTAATCTAAACAGTACAGCTGCCCCATGATCATCATGTAAGAATGGGGGGCATTGCGTTCGCGTAAACATCCGCCTACGAAAACATAGAGCGATAATTATTCGAGTTTCGTTTCGAATATTTCAAAGATTAGGACCGCCGTGACGGATGCGAATGCCCTTATCGCGAACGGGGGAATCCGATACACGTGGTAACGCAACGAGTTAGTGCGACTTTACGTTACTCGATTGAGGTGCATGAGAGAGAAAGAGCGATAGAGAGAGAGAGAATTCGATGATCAACGCCATCAATGCTGCAATATATATTCATACATTGACGTGCACGTGTACGTGAATCTGTATAAAAGCAACGTTTAAATGAATCGTTACAGGTATTAACGTGAAAATCATCCATTTATTAAAACATATACGCGTACTATAGTGGTACATGATTTACGTCGCGCAACATGGATTGCATTCCTAACGCTAACAATTCGCAATCAATCAAAGAATGTTGTTCAAAGTGATCGCTTTCGGAAATTAATTTTACATAATCTGTTGGTGCGGTAGCGCTACGTAGAACGTTTAGGAACGCGGTATATTTACTAGCTACAGCGTACATATTTTCGGTCAACCAAGTGAACATATGATCGATGCAATGTTCATACGCGAACAGTTTTCGCATCGTGACTTCCGTCGTGTATAAGGTAACGCGATTATCGGTGATTTTGACGAGTTGATCATTGTGCATGCGCGTGAATTCGATTCGCAAATGATCAATTTCGATGTGGGTCTGGGGTGTTGTTACGTTGTCGCGTAATTTTTTAAGAATGTCAGTCATATTTTGCAGTAGGAGCTTCCATGTAGACATTGAGAAGCTCAACTCGCCACCTTTATTGTCGACTATGGTGATCTCGACGCGGCACGAATCCATGCCAATGCGAATTCCTATCGTGAGCCGTTTATACGCTGTTGAGGTCAACGGGTAATCCCGCCCCAGGATTCGCACGATTGATGGTTTTGGCGTTTTCGTTGTTTTTGGCGTTGCGGATCTAGAACTGTAAGAAATGTATACACGGAATTAATACTCGGTTCGCTTGCGTTTACAGTGAAAGAAGTAAGTGAATGAAGTAAGTGAAAAGTGAAAAGTGTATAATAACGCGTACGTACCTCATATTGGACTGTTGATGGGGATGTTCCTGTTGCTGGCGTTTATTGGGGTCATCACCATTGATGGCGGATGCGTAGGATGAATCGTTGAAGCTACGTTTATACATCTTGATATGCACTATGTACGATTATACTGATCGATGAAGAAATTGACGCGGACGATACTTGTTAGCACTCGAGCGAACGCGGTGTAATGACGTTCACAGGACTGACCAACATTGCTTTTATACAGATTCACGTACACGTACACACACCAATGTGCAAGAGAATATTGTATCAATGATTGTGATGATCATGGTTGTGTTACGGTACAAACATCAATATGAATAGTGCGCGATAAATTCAAATGGCGTGCGCGGCAGATTCAAATAGCGTACGCGCTAAATTCAAGATGCACACGTGTCGCAGAAGATTCGAAGATGATTCGCGGTGCGAACCATAAAAGTGCACTATAAACTGGAATAATTAGTATCAAATCATCGAAGGAGAAGGAACTGTGATACGGACGCTCCCACCACACCTACTCCACGACTACCCCTACCCTGCAACGTGCAGGGCTGGCCCTCTAGTCTAGAGAACCGAAATGCATATAAGGACATCGACCGCCACCGCACGAGCTAGTGTGTTTTATCACCGCATCATAATCATTCTATAAGAAGCATTTTTAAAAAGAAACATGCCCGCCTACGATTATATTCGATCACCAGTGAGGCGTGGCATGAATGCCGCTATGATGCAGCGATGCATCGTAAGTATAGTTGTGTAAATTGAATTGGTGCGCGTATTTAATTCGACGATATTATATTGAAGTTGTACGTTTGTTACAGCAACGGCATGGGGAAATTGAAAGTGCGTGGCTGGAGGAGCGTAATGCCGTGCTCCAAAAAATCGTAAGTATAGTTTTTTTCTGTTTATGTAAATTGAATTGGTGCGCGCATTCAATTAGGCGGTCTTCTAATGAAGTTGTACATTTGTTATAGCACGAGCGTGATACAGTCATGCGGGCGTGGCGCGCGGAACGGCGGGAGTTGATTAGCCTTCTCGTAAGTGATGTTTCAGAAAAATTATATTGGTTCGCATACACCATTAAACAATGTTTTAGTCGATTCATGTGTTTGTTACAGCACGAACGCGAAAACCAAATGGCGGATTGGACAGAAGAATATCTCGGGACGGTCGGGCGCCTCGTAAGTGATGTTTCGCAAAAATTGTATTGATACGCATACATTAATCGACGTTGTTTTAATCGATTCGCACGTTTGTTTCAGCGTCGAGAAGACATCGAGGCGCACGCGCGGGATGGGGACCTGGATATTATAATCCAACTATTCGTAAGTGATGTTTTAATCGAGTCATGTGTTTTGTTTCAGCGGCGCGAATACCCGACGAGAAACGATGGACGGATCTGCCGCGAGTTGCGACAAAAAATTCAGGAGGCTAGACGTACGTGGCGAGAAGATACAATTAACATTGAATTCCTGGCGTTTGAGGGAGACTTTTGGAACTTACCTCACCTATTTAAGGAGTGAGTATAACTGAATTTTAATTGTTTGGTGTATCGCGCGCTATTACCAACGTTTTATACAATAATAATTTGGTGTTTTTTTTTCTGTGCGTTTCAGGACGTAACATCACGCTAGAATTTTAAAAAAAATATTTTATCAATTTATATGTATGGGATATAATTTAAAATAAATGTATATATTTTTTTCTACAAAATAGTGTATATTTATTAATGACCATCCATGCATGTATGTACACTGAAATTATAAAGTTAGTATTCGCATATAACAATGTTCGTATGGGATGGGTATTCTTGCTCGCAGGTAAAGGGAGCAGTCGCCGCTGTCGTTGTGCTCGTCTTCGCTGCAGTTCCCATTGCTATAGAAAATAAAAAAAAAATTGTTACATATTCGTTTCTCTACATATAACGCGCAAAGTAGATGCAATGCGTGTGTATGACTCACATTAGGTGCCGCTACGTATATAATTCCATACTTTATGGACATTCTCCAGCGCGCAAACACCGCCGTCGTTGTGAAACGCGCATCGCGAGGTATTCGTGGAAGCCATAGATTTCAGGTTAAGAACGTCAGGATCCACGGTGTCAGGCGTGATACCGCAATAATCATCGTCAACGTCGTAGCCGCCGTCGTCCTCAACGGTTCGAGCGTTGGTAATCTTTCCCCCTTCGGCTTGTACACATCGCAGATATCCTCGACGATTATGTCCAGCAGTAGTTGCAGCATCCAGGTTTTCTTTTCCGCACCTTTCACGATGGCGAAGTCGATGATCGCGAGTGCGCTGGCGAGCAGTTCCGGAAGTTTCCAGCATGGAACGCAGCCATCACACCAGCGGAGACCGTGATGATGCTTCGCGAGCCAGGACGCTTGACATTTCTCGAACGAATTCAGATGATTCCAGAAGTATGGCGGCTCGAAGATCCAGTGGCTGATCGTCGACGTTTCATCGATATTGCTGCTGCTGCTGCTGCTTGTGCGAATCGCGATCTCTTTCACGACGAAATCACGTTCGGTTTTGAAACCTTGCATGTCGACAACGGCGAACATCGTTATTCGTATAAGTAGTAGCGTCGGTGACGAATCAGTAACTGCGGACTTTGACATCTACATCATCGTTTTAAAACAGTAGCAGTATCCGGAGTAGTAGTAGTAGTAGTATTAGTAGTAGTAGTAATAATAATCGTTCACGCACGCACACTATATTAGTTTGCGTACCACGTTGGTTAAAGGGTTGTATTCGACTATACGATCGTGTATCATCAAACAGTACTAGGTAGTATTAGCGGGAACATTTCCTTTGAATTCGAAATCTATTCGCACGTCCACCGTGGCGCTCTTCAACGACTCGTTTTGCCTAGAACAATCTATGACCGCGATAGGCGCGTATTTACGGAATTCGATCGCATTCAGCAACGGTTCTCCGTGACTATAGTACGATCGACCGAATTTCGCGTACTTATCGTACAGGAGCGCGAATTTATTCTTATCGAAATCCAAGTTCAAGTCGTCGTACGGAAACGCCTCGGAATTTAGATAGAATCGAAGGTTCGTGAGATTATTCGAGTCAAATCTGCTCGCGGATTTATCGGGATAATTCTTTCGATCGGTTTGCGTGCCGAATAACACGTATCGGGGTTTCTCGATTTGCGACGTAGCTTTCACGGTCCACGTGTGTTTCATTGTAGCTTGCAGTAACGCGAACTCGTGCAAGCTCCACGATCGGAAACTCATCGCGATCGGTCGACCGCTTTCCAGGATACGTAGCATCGACAGTTTATTCACTTCCTCCAAAACGACATGGGGTATACGCCACTGCACCTTGCGTATCTCAAGTTTCGGCCACGCAGTGGCGGAGGTGCAGTGCATCGCGTTCGTATCGACTCGTGATCGTATAAGGATCAGCTCGTGCCGCGTGTTCATCACGATGTGTTTGTAATCCTCGCAGAATCCTAATAACACGCTCAGGGGTACGCAGAAATTGAAAGCGCCCGAATGAAAAATGTCGTTATCGTAATCGATGGCATAATTCCAACCAGCATTCGCGAGCACTTTGCTTCTATCGGCCGACAACGAAACGTAATTTTTCAACGTGTTAGTGATTCCTGGATTTCGGCAACGATCGATCTCGACACCGTTCAATTCGTATCGAATCTCATCGGACATGAACGAACGCAATTATTGTCTAGAACAGCGGTCGCGGACGTTGCCGGACCTGCCGCGTTCTGCGCCGACAACATGCCACGTCTTTCGATGTAGAGAAAACTTTCGCACGGAAGCGTGTACAGATCTTGCTGCTGTATGGGGATTCTTATCTCGTCGCTATTGTCGAACGTCGTGTTGGTGTACGAATTACATGTGTGTAACTCGATCTTCGTGATACGATTGTCGAAGGTTGGCGTATCCAGAATAATCGCCACATCCAGAATAATCGACATCGTGGTTGCGTGTCTAATAGGCAACGATGAATCCTAGCGATCGTAGGAAACGTGCGTTTCGGCGAGTCAACGGCTTGCTTCTCCTTATGGGTCCTCTTCTTATCGCTCCACCCGTCTTTATTCTTCTACTTTCACCTATCGATAAAGGGTCGCGCCGATGACGCGAGACAGAGACGTCAGGAGTAGCAGCGACGACTGATAAATCGTACGTGTGATCTAACACTAACATACTACACACGCGTGCATACACGTGCGGTCACGCTACCTATCGCGCGGACGTCGTTGAACGTGCAAACGAATCGTTATTTCTTCGCCGCGAAAATCTATAGGACGATCGTATTGATCGACGATGCGCAGCGTTAGATCGTGTACTGCTCGTGCGACGATCGGCAGGTAAATGACGTGTCGCGGAGTTTCCGATATCTTATATCCCGGCGGCACGCGAGGTGAAAATTCGTGGATAGTGTGTACCGGTTTATCGTTGCTGAACGCGCCGGTAGTTACGTTGCACGTTACTCTGAGCACGTTAACGTTTATAATATTCACGGGTACGTCGGACTCGTGCCAGATTCTCGGTATTAAGACACGATTCGGGGAAAATCCTAACAACGAGCCTACATTGTTGGGTTTCGTGAAGTCTACGAAGAACGAACAGTACATCTCGCTTTTCATGGTGTTGTTGTTAGCTCGTAGCATTAGAGGGTACTTGTCGTCATCGTCGTTCCCGTTGTTACCGCGTTTTCGAGGATATCGATCGAGTAATCGTTGCTTCAGATACTCGGCGATAGCGTCTAATTCGTAGGAACCGTGGGAGATCGTAATGTATTCATGAGCGGCGTCGACGATGAAGTTGTTTTCGGTGTCATAGTTCACGATGAAATAGAATTTATCGTTGCTCGAGTCGATGTTTGGTATCGTGTAAAAAGTCTCCAAGTCCGTGAGTCCTAATTCGTATTGACCATCACTCAACTCTATCGGTGGGAAATAATTTACCGTGAGCACGCTGCTGCGACCCGTTAACGTGAACGTGAACGACATATCATAGATTACACTCGCGAGACGGAGAGAAAGGAAGTGACGCGCGCGTACGAATACTCGGCAATTTATCGATATTATGTGTCTTTATTAAAGAAAATATGGATTACCATTACGCATGGTTACATTGAAACGAAATCTTAGTACACACCGTTATTAGTACGTATGCCATAATTCCATAGACTTTTGCTGTAAAAATTGCATGCATAAGCGACCGCAATTCATCTCGTCGAAACGTTGAAAACAATTGTGATTGTACGTGATCGTTGTACCGCGTCCGAAATAGTGGATCAATTCCGTTGGTGGTCGCAGATTCCCTAAACTATCAAAGTACTGTACTCGTGGTCCACGTTTCGCGTACGCGACCCAGTGTGTACCGGTGCCTCGATTCTCGTCCAGATTCACGATACCGCATTCGTTGCTGCGTGCGCGCGTGGGAAGCGTGTCGCGCATAAACACTCCTCGAAAGAACGGAATGCTGGCGCACTCGCGCTCTAATTGCAGGTTCGTCATAGGTTGCTGGTTTATCGCCGCCACCGTCGCCATGCGCCTACGCGATCGGCGTTTTTTTTTCTTCATCTGCACTCGTCGTTGGCACCGCCGTCTCGGGTTCAAGCCCGCGCCTCGCTTGTACGGTGTCAGATGCATCCCTCGCCCTTCCATCGCACGATGATGACGCAACGTCTCTTCCAGCTGTTTTCGAGACGCCTTCGAATCGTTTACCGTTTTGGTTATACCAGCCGCTCCACCGGCCAATGCCCCGATAGCTGATAAAGCGGGCAATACGAACGGAAGAAATTGAAGAAAGCCACCGCGTTTCGCCACTCGTAGATTACGATGTCGTCGTCGCCGTTGCGGATGTTTCCTTCCAGACTTTCTCTGTTTACGTTTCGTCCTTCTCATACCCATGCCGAGTTTAGTCTTAGCCTTCATCGTTGCCTACACTCCAGTCGCGGTTGCTTTTTCGCCAAAGGTCGCGTCGTTCGCGAACACTCGTTCTCGCGCTCGTTCGGCTAACGCACGATCAGCCTCGTGTCTTCCCTCTAAATCCTTTCGACGAGAGTACGCGATATCGTGGTCGCAGCACGCTACGTCCAGGGGATTCACACCTTCGTCGCCACGAGCCAATCGCTTTAGCAAACGCGTTCCCGGTCCGCAGAACTGATAACCCGGAACGTGTAGTTCGAATGGCAGACGGTTTATGATGCCGTTCACGAGACCCGATCCAGTCTTCTTCTTCTTAAGATTCTTCTTAAGATTCTTCTTGTAAGACGTCGCAGTCATTGATGCTATCATATACGTTAGAATAATCACGATTGCTACTACAATAATAGACGCGTACGCACGCTTCACCGATCACAGTGATAGTGACCTGCGCGACGCGTGCCACGAATATAAATAGTCATCCTTCGTCACACGCGCGCGAGTACCTGAGAAACCCCGCGAACATACGATTCGCGAAACAGTCGAACGTTATTCGCGTAACCGCGAATCGAATGCTCGAATATGATAGGGATGCGAGTCGAGCGAGCAGACACGGCCCGTTGCTGCCGAATAGCGTGCGAGGTGTGATTTGTGGACCGTCAGGGTGTGGAAAAACGAATGTGCTTTTAAGTATGCTAGAGAGTCCGAAACGTTTGCGTTTTGAGAACGTGTACGTGTACTCGAAATCGTTGCATCAGCCAAAGTATCGTTATCTCGAGCAGGTGTTGTCGCTGGTCGACGGAATCGAATACTTTCCCTACTCGGACAACACTGAGATCGTTCCACCGAGAGACGCTCGGCCCGATTCGATCTTCGTGTTCGACGACGTGGCGTGCGACGAACAGAAAGCGATACGCGAATACTTCTCTATGGGTCGTCACTCGAACGTGGATTGCTTTTATTTGTGTCAATCGTACGCTAGAATACCTAAACATTTGATCAGGGACAACGCAAATTTTCTCATGCTATTCAAACAAGACGGCACGAACTTGCGCCGCGTGTACAACGATCATGTGAACACAGACATGACGTTCGAGTCGTTCAACGACTTGTGTGCGAGATGTTGGCGTCGACGATACGATTTCGTGGTGATCGATAAGGATAGTTCCATGTACGAAGGTCGGTATCGAAGAGGATTTAACGAGTTCTTCGTAGCTCGCGGACGTTAGTAAACCGCGAGTCGTTCATCGAGCAACACGAAATGTCTAACGAAACGACGACGACGACGCCGATAACCACGAGCAACGTTGACGCGAAGCATTCGCGAAAACATCACCAACGTCGTCGACAAAAAGGAATGAAACATCAAAATGGTACGAAACGCCGGGCCGCGGACACAAAGGTGGAAATCGCCAAAGTCAGCGACGTTATACGTAAAAAGTGCTTGGCTCTGAAAATTGGAAAAATGGATACGGAAGCGGCTGTGGATGCGAGCACGCGTCCCATCGTTGAACCGTTGAAACGGTTGATCGAGAACGCGTCCGCGTCGAAAACGCGCTCAACGCCTCGATCGCGACCCGTGAATAGGAAACACGAATACGATCGACAACAATCATCGAAGAGATTTCAACCCGTCACTCCGTCGATAATCAAGGAACATCCGAATAACCTTCCAGATTCTAGTGACGACAACGACGACGATGACGCCGACTACACCGACAACGATAACAACAACGACAACGATAACATCAACAACAACGACAACGGCAACAACGATTTTGACGAAGTTGTCGATGAAGATGATGTTGTTGATGATGAGGATGTTGTTGATGATATCGTCGATGAAGACGATGAAAAAATTCCTGATGATGAGTCGTCAGTAAAGGCTTACGATTTGGATATGGTGCGTAAACCCGTCGATGATATCGAAGTGTATATACGGAACGCCAAAGGACCCTTGTCGCGACAATACCTACGACTGTTCTTCACCGACAACAGGAGACCAATCGATGATGTGTACGGCGTACACTTGGGGCCCGACGAAGATCTAATGATCGGCGATTCCGTGCTCATCATCGATGCGGACGGCGATGACATTCACGTGAACGGAACGCGATACCCGGGGACTCGGGGTTTGTACGAATTGTTGTTCATGCGAGAACCCAACCAGCAGACGTGCACGGACGCTGATTTTCGCTCGTACCGACGCATCTTGTTGTCGACGAGCGCGCATAAGCAAAACCATTCGCCGAGCAAGCGCACGCTGGGTAACAAGGGGTACAAGTATAAGAAAATCATATCCCAGGTGATCGGTGGGGTGCGAACATCGAGTGTCAGACGCGTTAGCGGAGCGCAGGCGACGCGGGCGGCGCGGGCACGCGACAAGGTCGAGGATTGCCCATCGACGAATCGATGACGGTCACCGATAACGCGATCGATTACGTGTACTGGGATGATCCGAACGAATTGGTCGATAGGCTTGGATTGCTCGTAGCATCGCGCGCGACAGGTCACACGGGTCACGATAACGAAATCGCATCCATCGTGGAGGAACTTCGCGAGGACGGGCGCATCTTAAATTGAACGATCCGGTGATCGTCGCGTCAGTAGCGTTCGCGCGCACGCATCGTTATGTCGGTGAACAAATTTGGCACCTCGTTACGCAATAACAACAATAACAACGAAGCGGCGATGACAATGACGAGACTATTGTTCTCGGCGGATGAACGCTTTACCCAAAAAATCGAAACGGCTATCGCGAGCGCGCGACTGGACGCCGAGTATCAACGATCTCAACTTGAGACGCGAGTACAACGAACGATTACGGATATCGTTAACGCGCAATTGTCTCGACTAGAGGATGATTTAAATAACGCGATGGAACGACGCTTCGATCACTTGAAAGACAGACTCGACGAGTTGACGACGTCGGCAACGACGCCGACTGCGATAACAACCACGGATCGATACAAACGAAAAGCAAACGAGGGTCTACGGCGACGATGACGATGATCAATGATGCTGACAATATCGACTACGACTTCGAAACGACTAATAACGAACGATCGCGAAATACGTGCACCGATTGCGTTTTACGTACGCTCGAGGAACTGATACTAATTCTAACGACTTTGGAACGTCGCGACCATCCCCGACTACCCGCGAAGCATGAACAAGGAGCGAGTACAACTAGTGAACGAATTACACGCCCCGGCTAGACGGAATTTCCCACGGCGTAGCGTCATGATTCGCGGCTACGATGATTTGTGGCAGGCCGATTCGGTGGAGATGCGTCCGTACGCGAAGCAAAATCGTGGATATCATTACATACTAACGATCATCGACGCGTTCAGCAAGTACGCGTAGGCCGTACCCGTGAAAACGAAAAGTGGACGCGACGTGACCGCGGCGTTCGCGACCGTATTGCGACAGAGCGCTAGATGTCCGCGAAATTTACAAACCGACATGGGTAAGAAGTTTTACAACGCGGAGTTTCAACGATGCGCGAAGACCCGGGGGATCAACCACTACTCCACATACAGCGTGATGAAAGCGTCGATCGTCGAACGTTTCAATCGCACGCTGAAAAACCTCATGTGGAAACAATTCTCCTTGAACGCGTCCTATCGTTGGATCGACCTGTTACCTGCGCTCGTACGCACCTACAATCATCGCAAGCATCGAACGATCAACGCCCGACCCGTTGACGTGACCCCCGCGACGCGTTTGTCGTTCGCCGCGAATGAGCCCATCCCCCTATCTGCCTCGAAAGGTGTTCGACGACGACGCACGAAATTCAAAGTCGGTGACAAGGTACGCGTGAGCAAGTTCAAGACCCTCTTCGAGAAGGGGTACACTCCGAACTGGTCGACCGAGGTATTCGAAATCGTAACCGTACAACGAACTTTCCCGGTGACGTACATTCTGCGCGATTCCGCGGGAGAGCCGATCTCGGGTGGATTCTACGAGTACGAACTGCATTCGTTCGCGAATCCGGACGTCTATCTAGTCGAGAAGATTATTCGTCGCAAGGGAAACCAGGTGTACGTTAAGTGGCTCGGATTTGATTCGTCGCGGAACTCGTGGATAAGCGATAAGGATATTCTATGATTCGCGATCATAAACGCACTATATGTTACTGGAATAAATAAATGAATAAATAAATGAAAAAATACATACAAAATATATACATTGTCCGTTTATTCACATTCTCCTCCTCCTCATTCTCATTCTTCTTCTTCGTGCATATATATGTGTACAATTAAGCTTGATAAAGTAGAGAAAAAATATATATACTAATACGTATGAAATACAATTTTGGTTATATTCTACGCTATACATATATTACATATCCATAAATAAATAAATAACATATACAAAAGAAACGTATATACATATGTACATGCAAAAAAAATACAAACATACAAGCATTCTATACAATGGGATTCTCGAGGGACTCGTCGGGCTCAAGCTCGAGCTCGGGGATTCGATCGGTTAAAATATATCGCTTGTCGTCGAACGGACTGAGAGCGTTCTTTTCCCCACTCACGGAATACACATCGTGCTCTTTGGAGCGTATATTGTTCTGTCGAATCGATTTTTCGGTGAGATCGCGGAGACAACGAATGTAATCATCGAATTGTATATCGTTCGCGACCACGTGTCTCCGCACACCCTTCACTTTTTTAGTCTCACTCGTAGACCCCACTGTCGCGTTAAACGTTCTAGTCGCGTACATCTTAGACCGTAGTCCGACGAACTCGGTCATCAAGGCGCCGTTGTTCTTATCTTTCATGAGTCCCGGAACCTTTTTGTTTACGCGGGGCATACCGTACGGATTGTCCACCGCATAATCACTCGTGTCGAATCGGGCGACGTCACGCTTCATCCTTTCATACGCATCCTCGCATTCCACACTATACATTAAACTGTCGGTGTCGGTGTACAGAACCTTACACCGATCACCGAACTCCGCGCGTATATATGCATACTAAAATTCATACAGACATTCCTTCGATACATCGAGCACACTCATACCCACGTATATCGGTTTGTCAAACTTAACTTTCAGTTTATGCATTTCGATTGCCACTAACTGCTCCGAGAAGATCGTGCGGCTGTGAAAGTTCGGTTTCGCGATCAGCGCTTCCGCGCCGTAACGACCGTCCCACCGCGTCACTAGTCGCACGTCTACGCGATTCCGCACATTTTCCATTGTCTTCCCGTACACCGCGTTATTCATTAATTTAAATAAAGTCTTTTGAAATTCACTCGTGGCTCGCGTCCTCAAACCGGTGTTCAATTGGATATAGTCGCGCAACCAATGCGGCTGATCGAATCGTAACACTCGATGAATTCGCGTCACGCGTAAACCGTGTCGGACGCACTGTTTCAGGTAGCGATAATGGATGACGTATCGCTCCTTATCGTCGAGCATGGCAAGCAGCTTAATCTGTTTTCCTCCTGGCTTAATCATGAAATGCGCGTCGTAGCCTGATAGATTGTGAAACACTACCGGTATCGTGTACGATCTTTGGAACTGCAAGTTACACGACACGTGGGCCGCGCCTGGGTACTCGCCCGTCGAGTGGCAATGGTCGCGCACTTTTTTATTCCCATCGACGAACGGTTGTCCGCACACGTGACACGCGATTGCTTCGTTAAAACTTTGCCACTATTGATGCGTCAACGAGTTCATTGGTTTCGCGTTCCGCAACCACGAATACGCATTGTCCGCAAAGTCTCGAAGTTCTTGCACGAACCATTTCACGCACTCGGTTTCGTGACGATACGCCCGATAACGGCACAGAGACGCGTCGGTGGAGCAATGGATGTAGTATCCCACGCTGTACGCTCTGTGCTGCTGGTACGCGTACGTCCGACTCCGCTCCGCAGGCTCGACGTCCTCCAGCATGCATTCGAAGTCCGCGTGGACGATGAATGGTGCTCGTTCCTCATGTTTGAAATTTTTGAAGTGCAACCATTTATCCTCCGCGGACGGAAATTCGACGGCACACTCGTTCAGACGTTGACAGACCACGTTGTGCTTCGTCAATTGCCCGGATGAATAGAAGAAGCTGAGACACCTGCGATGATAATAGTATTAATAATAATAATCAAACAAAAAGAATAAATAGTATATCGATCGAAATATTTTTTTTTTATTACTCACCTATCGTAAACGAATACTTGGTGTCCGTCATTGCCGAGTTGTTTCGAAATGAGTCTCGACATGCTTCGAATGCACGCGAAATGATATCGTTGAGGATCCTTGGTGTCCTGTATCAATAGCACGTTCGCGTGCCTCTCCCGCTTGTCCTCGGTTAAACGCAGAGGAGTGCAGTTTTTGTCGGTCCAGGTGTACACGTTCACCGACACGTCGTTCAACCTCTCGAACTTCGCCAGCTGGTCCAACGTCACGGGAAGCGTCACATCGTCCGTGCGAAGTACCGTCGAGTAATGATGATACGACGAGTTCTTGTGTACGTTCGTAGAAGCTGGATACAAACTTGCGCCGATGGACCATAAGAAACACGCGTTACCCCCGCTCTGTACATTGACCACTGCCTTTCTAAGAATTACCTCGCGTGGAAGTGGTACGTCGCAGCCGGCGCGAAGAGGGTTATACTTATTGTTTATTATTTGGTTTAGCACAGCCCTCAGAGCCCATCCACTATCGCGATCTTGAAACTCCTCGATCGCCACTAATGTGGGAGCGACCACGCACTTTGAATACCACTCGCGCACGTTCGAAGTCATTAACAGTACGCGATTTCGCGTCCCGAAACTTTTCATGTCTGTATTCTCGTTTAACATAAAGTCTGCGTTCAGAATCGTATTCACGACCACACCAGAATGTTCCCTGATAGCGTCTGTCACGCGCGATAGCACCATTCGTCGGGCACCCTCTAAAAATCGACGCGGATCGATGTAACCCACGTTAATGACCGCACCAGTCGAAATACGATTGCGAAACGCGGTTTCCACGTCCTCCCATACGACTTTAGGTGCCGTCGATCGAGCCGAAACCCCACACCCTACTCGCGAAACCCGTGCCCGCACGATCGTACGTGATGTCTTCGTACGCGCGATTAGCGATGCCAGACGCTGCTTCGATGTCACCGACACTCCTTCGCCGCACTGATACTCGATGATGAGTCGTAAGCACGCGTCGCACCGATCCATCCAGTCTCTGAATTCCGTAATCGTGCGTAAAAGCGTTGACATTCGATAAAGAACATTGAACGTATCCATGAATACCTCCATGTTTACTTCTGCCTCTTCGATATTCAATGTTCAATATTCAATAGTCAATTAAAAGGCGCGCACGATCAGGCACGAGTGGTTGATTCGACTCTTCCACGTGATGCGGTTCTGTTCCGGATATCGAAAACTCAGAGGAAGAACAAGGCGTGACAAGTGTTGTCGCACAATAGGAATCGGATGCTCGTCCAATAATCGTGATAATTCGCGACACAAGAATGTATTCACGGTGATCGTTAATGTTCGAGGGCACAACACTTCGTATACTACGACTGCCCCATTCTCGATGTCGTGTAGCAGTGTTAATGGTGTACACGCGATCGCGGTAAAATACCTCATTCGTTGTCGAGACACATCCCTGTCACCGACGATGCAATATAATGTACATTTACGTACAGTACTATATTGCGCGATATGACGTAGTAGTTGACGTTGCTCGGGTGAGAATCGCATAAATCCAGCTTGAAAGATCCTACCCCACGATGACTCGCATAATGAGGGCACGCTTAACTCGTCGCGGATTTTATGTCTCTCGATTTCAAGTGTTTGATCGTTCAACTGTGGCATCGTGGATAATGGGTACGCGTTCCCTTCATCGTCGGAAGATGATGACGCAAGCAATGCGTCTCGCGCGTCCAATTCGTCGAGTATCCGCGCTATTATATTCCGAACGTGTGTTCGAGCTATTTCGATGGTATTTTTAAATAACGATAAACGTTGATGCGTGTTTTGCGATATTCGTTGGGGGTTCAAGTACTCGTTGAGGCAGCGTAAATAGTCACTACACGCTATTAGCCACTCACTGGACCGTTCTTCGGTAGTCAGTACTGGAATCCACTCCGTCAACAACTCGTACGAATTTACGAATATGTCCATGTCTCGCGACACTTTTTGCACGTAACGATTATTCGAGATCTTTACCGAAGGACTGCGCGGCTCTGATTGAATATACTAACCACCTACCCTAGCCGAGATTCATGAGTCGTTATCGCTTCAAATTCTTTTCATCTCACTCTCTCTCTCTCTCTCTCTCTCTCTCTCTCTCCCCCTCTCTCACCCTCAACGTCTCAATCAGGTGGCGTGATGTCACACTTGATGTCACACTTGCGTTGCCGCGCGTATCGAATTACAGCGTTGATGATAAGGGTGTTTACACCCGTCACGGTGGTCTCGATCAGCATCCTTAAATTCAGTTCTCAAATGCTACTACTTCGATATGGGCATGAGGGTCAACTCTCATGTTCATATGGTCAAAACGAGGTGCACCGAAAGGTTTAACTCACTAGCGATTGTAGCAAGGCAAAAGTGGGGACTCGGGTACAACACCCTCCGGGTCCTTTATAAAGGTCTCTTCGTTCCCATCGCGACATACGCGGCTGCAGCGTGGCACGAACACCTAAATAAGACCTGCACACAGGTCTTATTATCGGCCCAAAGACAGGTTCTCCTGAAGGTAACGAAGGCCTACAGAACAGCCTCCACAGCAGCTATTCCAGTAATAGCAGACGTCCTTCCCATCGACCTCCATGTCACACTAGCATCCATCAAATATAAAGTCAGGAAAGGAATTCACTTCTCCCTCGGCGAATACCGGTTCCCCGAACACGCGGCAACCACTCCACCTCAAAGAGCTATCCCTGAGATACTCTTCGCGATCTGGCAACGCCGTTGGGACGCTTCCCCCGACGGCCGTCACACTCACAGTATCTTCCCGAATATCAAACACCGCCTAGAGATGACCTGGTTACAGTCCGACCACTACTTAGTTCAATTTTTATCAGGACACGGCGATTTCGCCTCAACACTGAAATCTCTGGGCCTCGCGAAAAGCAATGCGTGCGGCTGCGGCGGGGGCGAAGAGACTGCTCTGCATGTCCTTCTCCACTGCCCGCTGCACGCGGCCGAACGAGAGGAACTTAGGTCTATCACTTTAGAAAAGAATCTTCCCTGGCCACCGACACCCCAGCAACTCGTAACTCAGAGCACATTCAATGCATTAATGAGCACCTCAAAATCCATATTAGTAAAGAAAGAATCGGCCTGGAAAACCCTCCCCAAACCCTCTCGCCCAGCATCAACAGACCCCGCAGCCGCAGCCGGCCCCTCGCACCAAGCAGATTAATCCATCTGTTCTTTTTCAGCCACGTCACCCGCTCCGACCCCCAGTGCAGGCAGTGCCCAGGCATTGTGGAGGGTGGGGCGTTATCGGCGAAAGCCATCCTGCCGGGATCGAGCTTGCGCTGGCGACGTGGAGCGCTGACTAAATGAGCCGCCGCCCTCCGGGGTGGATCCAACTTGTTCAGTGATTCCTAGCGGATGAGGGCAGGGTTTTTCCAAGTTCCATTTCGACAGGACATCTACGCCGAATTTCCCTTGGCAGCGGCACGCGATGATCGTTATATTTTGCAAACACCACCATGCCAGCCAAATGCTCGTATAGGCGAAAGCCTGAGGTAGAGCGCGCCCCTCCTGGGCCAAGACGGCTATACTAGATGCTACTACAGCGATCAAGACGTACATTACCGTGAGAAACGTTTTAAACAATTTATCACATCTAAGTCGACTGTAATTGCATCAAAGTGTTGTAAGTGAAAGTGCTTTGAAGTAGATCGGTTTGGAAGGAAACTGCTTTTGAAAGAGATTGCTTGTGGAGGATATCGTCAGTCGTTCAACGCACGAGAAATACAATCGAATAATACCGTATGTTTCCATTACCATATTTTAGTGAATCGTTGTGTCAGCAACTTTGGGAATTATAAGAAAAATTGGTTTCAGATTATGTCATTGCCCCTGCAATTGAATCGTCCAGCTGCCGCTGCGATCTCCGACTCCGCTGTGCTGCCTATACATGACTCCAACCCTAAAATATATGTTGCGTGTCGGAATGTTGCGGTTCAAACCGAAGAAATTCGTGGTGAAGAACTTCATGAGGCGAAAGTTGTTCACGATGGCGACATCTTTTTAAAAGTGTTTTACAATGCTAATGGTATATACGGCGAGATGCCGGCTGACAACTACGGGAGCGAGCGATATTGGTTAAATAGGCATGCGCGGCAAAAAACATTCTTTTTAGATGTTAGTGATGATGATGATAATTGTGAGGACAATGATTATAATAATATATATCAACTGAACAGTTTGATGGATCCAAAAAGTGTAGTTTGGCGGAAATGTGTCAATGCGAAACAAATTGACTTCGACGCTGTTTTTGCGAATGCGGTATCGGGGCTTCAGGCTCGCGATATTGCAATTCAGACTGCCCCCGAGCAAGTTTGCGATGATTCGTTTTATACCGACAAGGATCTATTTAATGAAATCGTCGACAATGCTATTTTTACCGACGACGATAGTGCCCTATTCGCTGACGATGTAGTCGAGTGGGAAAATTAAATTGAATAAATTACTAAATCTTAAAAAATCTTAATATTAATATGTCAGCTTTACTCACCAATCTTCCACGTTCCCTGTGAAATCTTTCGGCGGCGGCGGATGTTTATACTAGGGCGACGTTGCATTCTTTCGTGAGACGGTTGGGCTATTTAGATTAATCGATCTCGAATAATTATCGCGATAAAGCGTCGAATCGTCGGCGGATGTTTATACGAGGGCGACGTTGCATTCTTTCGTGAGACGGTTGGGCTATTTAGGTTAATTAATCTCGAAGAGGTATCGGTGTCGAATTACAGCATCCGCGTTACATCCTTTCGCGCCTTATCTTTTGCGCGTGCGCATCGATCCCCGCACGTGTACGGAGATTGCGCGGCGGCGGACGCCATTTTTAAAATTTTGAATTCCCCTTCCCCTGTGACATCATCCCCCTCGCCCACGAACGTGGTAAACACCATTTTGAAAATTTTGAAATCCCCCTTCCCCTGTGACGTCAGCCCCCTCGCCCACGAACGCGACCTGCGCGCGCGACGCCATTTTGAAAATTTTGAAATCTCCTTCCCCTGTGACGTCCCCCTCACCAACGAACGCGGTGCCCCCTCCCCACCTCACCCCCGTACCCATCTCGTACAGGAGCGCGGTACCCCCTCCCCACCTCACCCCCGCGCCAGCGGTCGGTACCCCCCCGCCCCGCCTCACCCCCTCGCCCACTGTATCCAGAAACGGCATTACTTACCTACTATCGAGGAAATTAAATTTCAAAGCGACAAATTGTAATGATCGATTAAAGGAATTAAGTGATTACATGCTTAATGTTGGATCTAATACGGTGTGTTTACTTCCCACAAGTGTACAGTGTGATGCTTTGAACGCTGCAATGCTGAGTCGATTTCCGTCCGAAGGAATCCATTTGATTGCTCATGATACAATGAATTGTGCACCGTACTTGAAAAAAAAGGTGTCAAAGGTACTAAACAATAATGACGATGATAGCTCCCGAACGGCGGGTCTTGCAAGAGTCGTAATTGTTAAAGTAGGAGTGCAAATCATGATTAGAAGAAATATTGATGTTACGCTAGGTCTTGTCAACGGTACCATTGCTAAACTTGTTTCAGTTATACGAGGTGTTGATAATGATGTTGAAAAATTGATAATTATATTACCCACGGGGGAAGAACATATGATAGAACGAGTAAGTGTTAAATTTGAAGTAATGGATAGAGCGTTCGTTATTAGAAAACAATTTCCGATTTGCCTCAGCTATGGTATAACTATTCACAAAAGTCAAGGACTAAGCTTGCAGAATGCTGTCATAGGAGCAGGTAATTCAATATTTACTTGCGGACAAATTTACGTTGCTCTTTCTCGGGTGACCACATTAAAAGGACTTCATCTTATCAATTATGATCCATCTTCCGTAAAGGCACAAGAATCGGCTATTATAGAGTATAATAGATTGCGAAAAAAATATAGACCTGATCTTATGACTATTTCAATTTCTAAAAACCGCGTTCTCAAAGTTAGTGATGCTGTTTGGGCAGTACCTAATTATAATGTATCCGAATGTCAGAATACTGATGATCACATCGTGGATACCATGCAATACTACGTAAGAGGTCTCCCGAATTCTGATGGTGTGTCTTGTTATGCGAATGCCACAATCCAATGTATGTTATATTGTTCATCCATAAGAGAAAACTTATTTTCGATTGAAAAAGATGATCATATTATAAAAGTCTTTATGGACCAATATAAATCGGATAAAAATCCAAACATAATATCATTACAGCAATTTGCAGGAGAAAAATACGCTAACAATCAGCTACATGATGCAGCTGATTGTAAGCCCCATTTTGTATAATATTTACACATCTAATATCACAGATACTATAAACAGACAGAGAGTCAATATATTGCAATATGCAGATGACATAGTGGTTTATACAACAGGTAATGCTGTAGAAATAAATGTCAAAACACTAGAGGAAGAAATCAGTACATTAATAACCAATCTTCAAGAAGTAAGGCTTGATATAGCTGAGGAAAAAATAAATCTAATTAATTTTACAGTCAAAAGAAACACACGGAGAAGGGAGAAGTTATTGATCAAAATTAAAGGGAAGGAAATCAAGGAGGAGTATAACATAAAGTTCTTGGGCATCATACTGGACAAGAAACTAAGATTTGAAGATCATACGAGAGAAATGATTTTAAAAGCGAAGAGGAGAATAACGATACTAAGATATATTAGTCATATTAAAAAAGAAGCTAATCCAGAAACTATTATTATATTATATAAAACATTAGATAGATCAGTATTGAAGTATGCAATAACAATTTACTATGACAGCCACAACAAAAATATAAGGGAGAAGGTTAGAAAAATACAAAACGCCGGGATACGAACAGCAATGGGGTATAGAAGAACTACTCCAATAAACGTTATGATGACAGAAGCAGGAATCATGGACATGGAAAATAGGAAGAAATTACTCATACAGAGATATCTGGTTAAACAGAGATATAGAAACCGTAGCAACACACTGGAACCTATAGAAAGATACGTGGATAGTAAGGGAGATGATATGGAAGAGGAGAGGGATGAGACAATCCAAGCCTGGAGGGAGACAAAGGACATAGAGGAGATAATAGAAAAAGAAGATGGAAACGAGAAATGGCGGTTGGAAAATAGAGAAAAAGAAGAAGGAGAAGGTATAGAGTGGTATAGCAAGGCGGGTTCTAAACCCAAATTTGAGTTTCAAGGCCATTTCCCCCACCTCTATCCCGACCTTGAAATCCAAATTTGAGTTTCAAGGTCGGAGGAAATAATCCAACGCGGCAGGCGGGCGGCGGCGGCGGATGACGTCATAGAGATGGTGGAATGAGGGGGGTATAGCGCGAGAGCAGATATCGGAATCAATCGATATCGAAACAATATCGAATCGATACCGAAGTGCATCGAGGAGGAACCGCGGGTGAGAATTGCTATTCTGGGCCATGGTATCGACTCCACTGTTGGTAAGGAAGGAAATATTATTTTAAGATATTAATATATATGAAAAAACAGAATCTCGGGCGACGGGGCTCGAACCCAAGACCTCCGCGTTATGAGTCTGCCGCCTAACCAACTCCCCCAACGCCAGCACTCCGACATTAGTCTTTCCCAAATGGTACATATACCGAGCGTAATAATTTATTTTTATCGGTTGATGTCGAGCGATGTCGGGAAAGATCGGCGTTTGTACACACCACGTCTTCGGGGACGGGAAAGAGAGATCATTATTTTAAAGCTAAAATTCGGGGGAGGGAAAGAGACAGCACTACATAGTGGTACAATCGCAGATATTCTAAAAAATTTTTCAAAACGTTTTTGAACGTCGCGGCGCATCACGCGTAACTCGAGTCCCCTGAGACAGCCGTGCAGGATGATATCCTTTGACGAGCGCGAAGAAGGCGCGAATCATAGAATTATGCGATATCAGCGGAATTTTTTCGCGCGATCACGTGTAATTTGAATCCCCCGTGATGGAACCGCCGTGCGAGATGGTGTCATTTGGCAACGCGAAGAAGACGCGAATCATCGAAAGAATTATGTGGCGTCAGCAGAACGCTCTCCCTCTCTCTCTCCCTCTCTCTCCCCCTCCCCCTCTCACTATCAATCTCTTTTTCTTTCTCCTTCTCTTTTCTTCTCTTTTTCTTTTTTTCTCTTTTTCACATCAATCGCAAGACAACTTGAACTTTCTCGAACAGCTGATGGACTTCCTATTTACTTTTCGCGACATCATACATAAGCCGAAATGGGGAAAAATGAAAAAGGAAATGAGAATTAGAAAGGATAGGAAGATTCATATAGGGTAGTGAAACAAGGGCAAATTTTTTGCAAATTATGCTAATTTCAGTGGTTTTATTACCCGTACACAATCTTATTTGGCATTTTCTTCGTGATTGGGAATTATTGCTTGGGCTGTTTGATGTTCCTTTTTGTAGGTTTTCCTTTTCTTCTTCAGGAAATTCGTGATACTCTGTGACGAGTTCATCTGCTAATTGTAACAGGAAACGCTGTCTTGGTATCTTTATTCCAGTTGTTGCCTGATAGAGTATCCATGCATTGATTCCAGCGAAATCCAGGATATTGAAAAATACATGTACAGGCCATCTCCTGCATTTTGATTTGACGCTATATTTTCGCGCCATTTGGTCAACTACATCGACGCCAAATTTAGTGCTATTTTAATAACTAATTGTTTCGGGTGTTCGCTTTCTATTGTTTTTGGTTTTGACGCATTTATGTTTCGAACTTAGTATCGTAACTGTTTTTGTTCGTTTTGATTTATAAATCTTCAGCGTACAGTCACTTGATTTATATACTATTGTCGAGAAAAGTTTCAAATTATCTTTCTTCGTTTTCGCAAGTGTGGGCAATTCCCTTCTGTTCGTACGTATCGTTCCAAGTAGTGTCGTCCGTTTTGCCAACAATTTTGTAGCCAGGGATGCAGTGATGAAAAATTGTCTGTTGTAATATTCCTCCCAGAGTTAGTGAAAGGTTCGGCCAGTTTTAGGACAACAAATTCACTTAGTGGTATGGACGCTGGTCTTTTTCATCCCGTCCTAAATATGGCAATCCGTTTACAACATATTTCGTGTTGACGTCAGACGCTAGCCAAAATTTGATCCCAAATTTGTCGGGTTTATTTGGTATGTACTGTGTAAATTTGCATCTCGCTTTTGTGGGAAACAGTTGCTCGTCAATGCTCACATTTCTGCCTGGCTTGTAACAACTTTGGCTATTTTCGATGAACTTGCTCCACACATCTGAAATTAGAGCAAATTTGTCCACACTCAGACGTTGGATTCGTTGTGTTTTTTTATCGAATCGGAGAAATCTCAAAATTTCTGTGAAAGTGTTCCTACTCATAGCTTTCGAAAAGAAGGGAGGTCCCCATTTCGAATTCCACAGATGTGAAGTGGGTAAATTTTTTGCTTGATAAGCGCCACGTGCGTATAAAACTCCAATAAAAGCATATAATTTTGGAGTAGGCAGATCCCATTCAGTCTCTAAAACTCGCAAGGCTTCTGCTTGTGTACATTTTTTTTATGGTGTCAATAATAGTATGATCTATTATCACCGAAAATGCTGATTTTGCTTTACCAGACATAATATTGCGTTTGGCGTATGCCGTTGGGCCTGACTCTTCTCTGAAGCTAAATGGTGGTCTTCCGATTGCCGGCCCTTCTTTGATTCGATGCCAAACAGTTCCATCACGAGCCGTTACACTGTTCTCGACATTTTGCTCATCATCACTTTCAGAATCCGATAAAAATCTTCGGCGCTTTTGTCCTCTAAATCATTAGAGAGAAAATCATTCCCACTTTCACTTTGCTCATCTTCAGATATAGAATTTTCCCCGTCTGAACTCGCTTCACTTATGTTTCGAATTCTTTCCAATAACTGTCTCACTGATCGTGCGGACATATTCAAGACTGCAGTAAAACACAGCGCCAATGTACTGAGTATAACGGGAATTGTTCACTCCTTGTCGTACTTGATTCTTTGTAGGCTCTGCTCTTTACTCTCTGATCGGCGAGCTTCAGTTACCGCTGATGAAGGGGAAGCACCTGCACGGGCGGTGGTTGTGTGTGCGTGAACTGCGCCTGCGTCAGTCACGCACACGTAGCCGCCGCTCCTGTGGGTGCTTCCCCCGCCATCAGCGTAGCCCACCGATCCTTGGTTTCTTGTAAATCCCCGATACGAGTCCTTTCTGTTTATGCGTTACGTCGTATGGACCCGATCGGGTCATTGAAGTGCTCACGCCGAAACCAAACACACATATCAGATTCAGATAAATGAAACTATAACTTGAGAAGTGTATCTGAGTCCAGAACTAAGGTTCCAGTTGGAGAACTACAGAAAAATACGTAAATTTCGTAAGGGGTCAAATGACCCCTCGTGGTACATAAGGTATGCAAAGAATTTTTCTCGGTAAAAAATAAGCTAAGAGAAAACCCGAAAACGAGAAATTGAATAATCAGATAAAATAAGAATTTAGAGAAAGTCAGATAAGCGAAAGAAATAACAATGAATGTACGATTTTAAAGATAATATTGAAAGGGGTCATTTGACCCCGCTTGATACGTTTAGTGTTAAAATAATATTTCCTTCCTTACCAACAGTGGAGTCGGTAGCACGCTCCAGAGTCGCAATTCTCACTCACGGTTCCTCCACAGACCAGGTATAGGATAGACCTATCACGTAATGTAATTTTGTGTCACATGCTCGGGGGGCTCGCGAGTCCCCTTACCATTTTCGTGTCACACCCTACGTTATCGATTCAGTCTAAAATAAGATTACAATACTACGTGTGGTAGGAATTGAAATTAAATCTTATCGGAAACATTTAAAATCTAAGACGGGGTGAACGATACGACTAATTTCAAGAAACATGTTGCATAATTCTGTTTACTATTACATTTTGATAGAAGCATAATTTGCATTTATTTCCATAAATTTTGATCAGAAATATTATATAAATACAACCGCGTAATAAATATTTGTACAGTCTCTTAGTTAGGTTATATTTTCTGTCACTTCGAGGAGCGGATTTTCTGTAGCCTCGAAGTGACAGAAAATATACTTAATCTATATGCTACATGATAATAAATGTTTATTGGATATTTCGTTCTTTTACGTTACATTTGTGAACTTTTTATTACTTAACATCCTTCCCAAATATTATTACGCCGCAACGATATATTTATGAAGTCGATGAACGTAATTATTCGTGGTTAAGAAATCAAAATTTCCATTCATAACATCATTTTCTGAGTACATTTCATCGAAATAGTAAGTTTTAGCTTAATTTGTTTGTTTGCTAAATTCATGCGTTTTATTAGATTCTAATTGATTTTAGCATCAATTTTCATGTTTACAGTTTTCTATGCTTCATGAGGTTTTGGCATCAATTTTCAGGTTTGCAGTATCATGGAATTATTCGACATTGTAACTGATTTTAGCTTCTATTGTTAAATTCACATCTACGTGCACGGAAAAAGGTCAACACCGTTGGGAACGGTGCTCGAAAAGTGAGCACCGTAGGCGATGGTACCAGCACCGTAAAAAACAGTGCTGGGCCCATTCACAACGCTTTCCAGCACCGAAAAACATTGTTGTGAATGGGCGAAAATATCGGTGCTGACCCAGATATAACACGACGTCTATAAGCCGTCTTTCAGACTTTCAAGACGTCTTGAAGACGGCTTATAGACATCGTGTGCTATCTGGGGAGCCGATATCAGTGCTGGGCCCATTCACAACGCTGTTCAGCACCGAAAAGGCTCCATATCAAAACTACACAGTACAAAACTAGACATGGAATTTAGGACACATCAGAATAGTGCACAGAAAGTAGTGCACATACAATTTAAAGCACATTAAAATTATAGTACACATACAATTTAAGACACATGCGATTTAGGACACATACAATTTAGGACACATGCGATTTAGGACACATACAATTTAGAACACATGCGATTTATCATGGGCATGGGCACAGCTAGGATTTCATTCGGGGGCTGGGGGCCTAAAGCCCCCCTCATTTCGGGGGGGGGGGCAATAAAAGACACCTCCGGCTTCCAATTCGGCCATTTGTGCACTGAATTTTGAATTTATGTACATATGTAGGAACCAATATAACCGGGGTCGTGTAATGCGGAATTACTTCACAATTGAATTTATTTCTATTTTATGATAAACTAATTTAATTTTGGATGAACGTTTAATTTATTCTTTTTCCGGTCAGGGGGGCAAATGCCCCCCCCCCCCGGACTACGCACATGCGATTTATAGTGCACATACAATTTAGGACACATGCGATTTAGGACCAGGTCCGGCGGAACCCATTATGCAAGTAATGCGTTGCATAAGGGCGCCAGCCGAAGGGGGCGCTAAAAACTATATCGTAGACTTAAACAAAATGTAAATATAAATCTTTTTTTATTGTACCTCGTAAAGGCAAAACATATTAAATAGAAAACAGGAGCAAAAATTTGGGGGTACCAAAAATTTTCTTACATAAAGGCGCGAATCATCCTTGTGCCGGCCCTGTTTAGGACACATACAATTTATAACACATGCGATTTAGGACACATACAATTTGGAACACATGAAATATTTTAATTAATTGTAGTTATAATTTGAATAAGGTTTCGTACAGTAGTGTGGCATGCAAGATGGCGCGTATGCAATTAAACCTACAGTATATTTAAAATTCGGCGCGCGTACACATTGACAGACATCAAAACAGCATACACACAAAATTTGAAACACATTTAAATGTTACAAACGATGATCACAGTTTGGTAATAAACAATTCGGAAAGTAACAACATGGAAAAGGAGCAATATGAATTAAACGCATTTATTTAATAAATTATGACTTACGATGAGCATGTGAACAGTTTCAACTTTCCGCTATAGATTCGCAAGCATAGTCTAGCGCTGTTCCTGACCCTGGTGGCCATAGGGTGGTCATAGATTAGTTAGTCGCATTTTTACATTGATTGGTTTCGCACGCAATACCATGGAATAATCCACCTTAAGGAATAATAATTTATTAACTAATATTCGTCATTTTTGCTTTGAAGCAACAGTTTAATATTAATATTGTTGCTATATATATAACTAGCCTAAAGCGATAGCTGAGTGGGCACGAATGTACCCTGCTCACGGTGACGGAAGACGATTGAAGTTCTGGGACGTGTAAATAGAAATTATATGGGCAAAAACAAACGGGCAGTGTGTATTACACATGAATAAAATAGATTTCCACATCACCCTAGAGGTGCTATCGTCGATGCGTTTTGTTTTTAAAGTGGTGTCCCCAGTAGACCTATTCCACTAGAATTCGAAGTCCTATATGGTTTGAAAAATTGTACTGTAACGATGTTATACCATATTATGGTAACTATTCAGTTCTGGACATACGCATGAGAAAGGATTGTAAACGGCATACCTCAAATTAAGTTGAGATCGTTTTCACAACCATATAGTAGCGCGCACGACAAATTATGCGCATACGCATAAATGCCCGCATGGAATAAATACGTGTGTCGCCTGTACACAAAGGCACACGCAACACACACCCCCGCCTTTTGGTCGGTTGCCGTCATCTGCGAAACAAATGGTAAGTATTAAATTTGAATTGAAATCGAAGAAATTAGGAAAGCTAGTAAATATAAAGCGAAAGGTGCGCCTTCGAAGGAATTTGTCTCTATAAGTACAGTATAAAAAAATGAACAAAACAAGTTTTCTAAAGTTGTCGGCAGCTTGTGAGAGAGATGACACGATGGGCGCAGGGAGCTCATTTTTTAAAACGTATTCTTATTTCCACTAATATTTCAGTTAGAAGGTGTAACAAGACATGTATGTTAAACAATTTTGGTGGGAAATACGCCAATTAAATTTTACGACGCACGCGTTTATATTAATGATAAAATGTAATTATTCAAATTCTTCTTATGTTCGTAGCCTTTAAAATGCTATAATTATTATTCTTATTCAGGTAGACAAGTGAGATTCTGTGCGTGTTTTATGTACTTCCAACTGCATCAGGAATAAGATACAATACAATCAACGATAATTGCAATTACATACTTTGCATAACGCCGGTCGAGGTGCTGGGCATCGGATCAGAGCTGGTCCGATGATCGGCAGCAACACCGCCGTCGCTATCGCCACTGCCGCGATGGACTGTAGTCCTTCCTTCGGACGCATCACCTAATTGTGGTAAGTTTAAAATTTAATAAGAATCTTTTCAATTAGTAGTAGGGTTAGGACAGTTCTAACTCGGTTGTGCTAAGGGGGGTGCGGGGGCGGGAGAAAGTGAGGGCGCGCGGGGAGAGCGGGGAGTGGAAGACCGGCTGCGCGCGCACGAGCCGCGGAGTGGGGGAAGCCGTAACCGTGGAGCCACCGTCCCCGAAATTTTTCAGAGGGAGGGGACAAGCCCCGAAAACTTTTTAAGCCTTGGACCACCCACCCGAAATATTTTCCCAAACCCCTCTCCCCCGCATCGATCTACCAAACCAATATGCGACAGACACCCCCCCCCCCCCCAACGCAGAGAAATAATAATTTTTAAATCAGCGATCTACAGAACCATTATGTAGAAATATTATTTCAAACAGATATGCAGCAAGCATTCTAAAGCTATCAGTATTCTAAAGCGTTCCGATTTAACATCGCAGCATATCGCGCGATCGTGTGTAATTCGAATCCTCTGGAGCAGCCGTACGGGATGACGTCATGTGGTGGCGCGAAGAAGGCTCGAACGGAATATGATTATGCGGCGTCAGCTGAAATTTCTTTCCATGCCAACAGACATTTATTTCCAACGCAGGGAAAGAACAATTTTTAAATCGATCTAGCGAACCACAATGTAGCGAGCATTTTAAAGCTAACAGTATTTCGAACGTCGCAGCGTGTCGCGCGATCTCGCGTAATTTGACTCCTCTGGAACAGCCGTGTGGATGATACCTACCATTTCCACGATGCGAAGAAGGCGCGAAAGAAATATAATAATCGTTAAACGTAGAATCTTAAAATTAGGTGACGAGGAGAGAAAGTGGGTAAATGAATCGGAGAAATAATATGCGTTTAAGAGATTATATATTGTTACAAACGAAATTAAAAGAATGTAAAATATAAATATAATTTAAAATTTTTTTTCCTGCGAACATCAGCTACAATATCATTGATGACGCATGCTAACAGTTCGCAATCTACAAGATAATCCTCGCAGTAATATTCGCTATCACGTATGATTTTAGCAGCACGACGCGTGTCTAATGTTTCGCAGGCAACATCGCTCTGTTGCAACACGTTAACAAAACTTTTGAATTTTGTCCTCACATCTTCTGCAGTTTGATGCAGCCGCAGATACACATAGCTTACACATGGCTCAAGATTAAATAAAAATGATACTGTATTCAGTTTGAAATACAGCGAATTAATATCCATTGTCATCTTTACAATCGGTGAATCAAAGATCCGACAAAATTCCACCGTTAATTCATCAATCCGCATCGAAGGTGATCCAGGCAATTGTGCACGTTCTTCGATTGTTGTACGGCTGTCGAATAGTACATTCCATATATGCCATGGTAATATGAGATGATTCCTATGATTGTCGCCGAGAAGAACTTCTACATCGGCCATAGGTCCTACGTTGATTCCAATTTCCAAATATTTGCTACCCATGGATGTTAATGCGTATCTTCTAACCATGATACGCGATGCTCGGCGCGGGCTAAGAGAACAATCAAAGCTATGAAATTCTCCGCTCGTATCAGGAATAAACATAACAAATTTTGAGAATATGTGAAAATTAAGTCTTACCAAGCAACTGTAATCTACCTGCATTGAGCTACGCCATCATCTTGTACGATCGGAACGTAATAATTCATACGTTCAAAGTTTCCTTCGGCACTGGTACTGCACATTTTTTTTTCAGAGCACTATTTGTTCCGTCGAAATTAACTGAGGCTACTGAGCGATTGATGGAATAGCGTCCTGGAGCCGACTTAAATAGCGGTGCAATTGCTTCCCCCACCACCGCATTTATTCTAAAGCTACCAATTTTTTAAAGCGTTCCGATTTAACGTCGCAGCATTTCTCATATAATTTGAGCCCCACCGTCAAGGATAAAAGTCTCGACACGTGTTGAAGCGCCGAATCTTAGAATTAGGTGTCATCAGAAAGTGTGTCGTATGATCTTGCGCGCTAATTCGTCATATACATGAATCATAGAGAGAATTATGCAGTATCAGCAGAAACTGCATAGAACCCTGTTGGGACGGATCGTCGTGTTTTTGCATACAATGCATCCGAGGGAGGGGTACACCAAAAGAGTTACACGGAGATAGCAAATCGCGGTATCAGTCTTAAAAGCGCGCTCCGAACTGCACAAAGCCTCAAATCGTTGCAACGTGTGGCGCGGAAAAGATTACATTCCATTTACGACCATGGAAGAAATCGCGCAAGTAGAACGCCAATTGTTGGATCAATCTGAACGATTGATTTCGCGGGAAGAATTCATCGCGTGGGAAGAACAGTGCAACGAGTGTATTGAATCGTTGGAAGAACACAGTCGCGTGAAACGTCCGCGATTATCGATCGGTGTTCGACAATCGTTGGTTGCTCGAATCGCGCGGCTCGAGGGATTGAAACATTCATTGCGTGGACGTTTCGTGCGTGAAGGTGCAGGACATTCGAGCACAGGACTTTTGTGGCGCGAAATAGACACTGCGTTCGATAGCCGCGTATTAACCGGTGCTGTGCTAAATTCGAACTATATCGAACCGCGCAACTTTCTCCAAGATGCGGCGACCATTGTGCTGGAGCATGTGCGGGGCGCTTTGAGGAAACATCGAAACCTCAAAGTGAACACGGTGTTCAATGGTGAATTTGTGGCGGGCGATAAACATGCGAGTAAAAGCATCAACACCCGAAACTATGAACTCTTCGGCACATCCGATCTGCAGGAGTGGTACCAGCGATGCATCATCGAACCCACCCTGACATCGCTGGAAGAGTTCCAGGAACGCGACAGCGGATGGGCATTGACGAGAATCCTCAACCTGACCGTCAATGTCAACAAGTACAATCCGCTGCGCGCAGGGTGCCACTGCAAGTTGCCGCGGGATTTATTGTTGAAGAAAGCAACAATTAGCGTACAATCCCCGGACAATGCGTGTTTCGCGTGGGCAGTGGTCGCCGCTCTTCATCCTGCCCAAAGAGACACCGTGCGCCCAAGTTCATACCCCGATTATGCTTCCGTGCTAAATCTCCAGGGCATTGAGTTCCCAATGTCCCTGGAGCAAATTGGGAAGTTCGAGCGGCAGAACGAAATCTCCGTCAACGTCTACAGCTTCGAGGCGGAGAAGACGAAGGGATCGACAGTCTTTCCGCTGCGTCTCACCAGCCAAAAGAGGGATCGACACGTGAACCTGCTGTATATGCTGGAACAGGAGCACGGTGATGTAGGGCACTTCGTACTAATCAAGGACTTGTCCCGGCTGGTGGGCATGCAGCTGAGCAGACGCAAGACAAAGAAATTCATCTGTGATCGGTACGTATATAAACATATGAAATGTTGGAATGTCTGGCGAAACAAATTAAATAATACATTTTTGAGGTTTACACATGCATGCACTACTTCGGATCTGCCGCGAAGTTGGAGCTTCATTCGCTGGACCCAGCTGCTGCCCAGCGAAAGCAACAATTTGCTCACTTTCGGCAACCACTGCAGGAAGGAGCGGCTCCCCTTCGTGGTATATGCAGATCTCGAGTGCATCATCGAAAAAACAGAGGACAACCGAGTGGGTGATAATAAATTACATATGTATCAGCACTTAACATTACTTTAAGAACTTAAAAATTTTGCAAACTTCGCCAAACCCATCTTGACTAGTAATGTTCCCATGCTGGATTTAACCACCGAACAGTGGACGGCATTTCGCGATGCAACACACTGTCATATTTGCGAAGAGCCATTTGAGGCTGATGATGTACAAGTCCACGATCATTGCCATCTATCCGGACGATATAGAGGCCCAGCATATTCGGAGTGCAATTTAAATGATAAAAATGCGTTTTACATCCCCATAGTTTTCCATAATTTATCCGGCTACGAATCACATTTCATTATCGAGGAAATAGCTACCGCTTTCGAAGGTCACGTTGACGTATTACCCATAACTAAAGAAAAGTGTTGTAACCGTGAAACGCGGGGTTACCGGTGGGACGGTGGAAGTACCGTAATGCCAGCTCAGGATGGTGGTCCAGGGCTGCCGATCGAGTGAGCGAACGCTGAGGTAGAGTGGAGTACGGCAGTTTATTTGCGTTAAGGTTTACGTACAAGATATCCCGGCCAGGTCTATGCTGGCATACAGTATGTAGACGGCTTAACCTAGGCCTTAAGCTAGCGCGGCCCGTCTCGGTGTGAACGGCGGCGTGGGTCCCGGCGCGTATCGCGGTGTGGGTCGCGGCGTATATCGCGGTGCGTATCTCGGCGCGTATTATAATCGGCGGTGACGGTTCGGCGGAAGGGGAGGGAAGAGGTGCGTTGACCCTTCGGTGTCCTGGCGGGCCAACCCTGCCACTGGACCCTGGTCGGAGAGTCTTTGACCCGGTCACCCGGTGGGCACAACCCGGGGGTGAATCGGAGACTGTGAGGACGCTCTCGAGAACGGAGATGAATCTGTTCGGGAGATCGATAGCGGATGACGGCCTGCGTCCAGTGGACGGCTCACGCTGTCCTTCTGGGAACCGTGGAGGGTGCGTAGTAAAAAAAAACGCAGTGACTCAGTCTGGCGTCGCACTAGAACTGATGCGTACACGGGCGCTTGTCTTTCGCAAGAACGAGTGTCGGCACAAGAGCGTGGAATCGCACAGAAGGTCGCTGGGAGAGGCGTACGAATCGTACTATCGCTCACGGCGGTCTCTGCCAACTAGGCCTATACCCCCGGATTATATATCCTCGTCCGCGGATTTTCGGCAGCGAGAGAGTCACTCGGTGCGTGACCCTCTCGCGCCAGTTTTCGGTAATTGCGGACGAGTGGTGGGGGGCATGACCGTTGGCAGCGCGCGGTGCGTGTTGTCGTGGTCGGGCGTATGGTGGGGGGCAAGATCGTCGTCCCACCGACACAACTCGTTACAGTGTATTTCATTCACAAAAAATGTCGAAGATGCGGCTGAACCAGACTCGCGAAATTATATTAAATTGCGATTCATCGATTCGTACAAATTTCTAAATACCAGTCTCGACAAATTAGCATCTTTTCCTAGTATAGATCAATTAAAAATTTTACGATCCAAATTTGAAACATTATCCGCCGAGGATTTCAATTTATTGACGCGAAAGGGTGTCTTTCTGTATGAATACCTTGATTGCGCGAACAAGCTGCAGGACCCATACTTACCGCCGCGCGAGTCATTCTACAGTTCGTTAACGGGGGAGACTGTATCCGAGAGCGATTACGCGCACGCCGAGACTGTCTGGCAGCGTTTCGACGTTAGAACCTTGGGCGAATACAGCGACTTGTATTTGAAAACAGGTGTCTTGTTATTGGCAGATATTTTTGAAAATTTTCGCGAAAGTTGTATCAAGAGTTACGGACTAGATTCAGCACATTATTATACTCTACCCGGTTTCACATGGGATGCCATGCTAAAACATACCAAAATTACGTTCGAATTGCTCACCGACGTCGATATGGTTATGTTTATCGAACGCGGTATACGCGGCGGTTTAAGTCAATGTTATACTTGATATACTTTGACGTGAACAATTTGTATGGATGGGCAATGTGTCAGCCCCTGCCATACGCCAAATTTCAATGGGTCGAAGATGTCGTAAATTTTGACGTGTCTTCAATCGTTGTCGATTCGCCCACGAGATACATTCTCGAGGTAGATCTGGAATATCCGCAAAGTCTGCACGACGCTCAGGTCGATCTACCGTTCTGCCCGACGCGTGCCAAACCACCGGGCAGCAGACAGGACAAGTTACTCGCGACGGTATACGATAAGCAGCGTTACGTTATACATTATCGCAACCTGCAGCAGTGCACGTGTCATGGTCTTCGTATTACAAAGATACACCGCGTGCTTCAATTCACTCAATCCCCCTGGCTCCGCGATTACATCGAACTCAATACACGGTTTAGAACAGGCGCGACAAACGACTTTGAAAAAAATTTGTACAATTTGATGAACAACGCGGTATTCGGTAAAACTATGGAAAATGTACGAAATCATGTGGATGTAAAACTTTTGACACATTGGGAAGGGCGATATGGCGCGGAGGCAATGATCGCGAAACGGAATTTCCACAGCAGAAGTGTTTTTTCGGAAAATTTAATAGCTGTTGAATTGCGAAAACTCGAGGTAAAATTCAACAAACCAATATATGTGGGTATGTGCATTCTGGACATATCAAAAATTTGTTTGTATGAATTTCACCACGAGTACATGTGGCCCAAGCACGGACCAAATTGTAAAATTCTATACACCGACACAGGCAGTCTCATTTATCACATTCGATGCGAAGATATCTACGAGATCATGAAACACAATATCGATAGATTCGACACAAGCGATTATCCTACTGACAATCCATATAATATGCTGCGCGTAAATAAGAAGGTTCCAGGGCTGATGAAGGACGAAAATATTGGTGCGATAATGACCGTATTCGTAGGTCTTAGTCGATACCAGTTCGACATAGTTCGATATCCGTTCGATATACGATCAAAGCCGTTCGATGCACGATCAAAACCGTTCGATGCACGTTCGATACCCGTTCGACATACGTTCGATACCCGTTCGATGCACGATCAAAGCCGTTCGATGCAAGTTCGATACACGTTCAAAACCGTTCGATGCACGTTCGACATACGTTCAATACCCGTTCGATGCACGTTCAATACCCGTTCGATGCACGTTCAATACCCGTCCGATGCACGTTCAATACACGTTCAAAACCGTTCGGTACACGATCAAGTGATATGGTTTAGTCAAATTACGAGACCAAAGAATGAGAGGATGATCTGTGAAGAATTCGAAGCAGATTAGTGCAAGGAGGAAGGAGATTGTCAGTGATGAAGAAGGTGAATAACGAAGGCACCCTACTTTGCAACGTATGCAACTTTAGGCATGGGTCCTCATGTGATAAATCCCGTTACTATGGATAGTATAAAGAAGCTTGGTGATACTCGGTTGGTATAATTTCGGGTTTTTCTAAATCGTTTTTGGAAGTCTTCTAATTTGTTTGTTAACTTTACTTAATTCTTCGGGGTTTTCGATTATCCTTTTAAGCTTGAAATTTGTGTTTCCGTACGAATTTACAGTAGTCTGTGGAAGTGTGATTTCATCTGATGACAAAAAATTATGGTTGTAGCATGCAGAAAAGGAAGTTTGAGAAACGCTGACCATCGAGACGTTTCGAGAACACGCTTGTAGGCCGCCCGTGAGGAGAGACGTGAGGGCGCGGGACCGCGTCTCGCGAGGCTCGCACTTAACAACGCATCTGTTGATTTCTGCGGCCGCGGATAGCAACGATTGGGTATAAATTAGAGGACCGCAATGGCATTTCCTTCTTCGCTGTTCTGAGAGAGAGGACGAGGTACGACACACGGCCGCTCTCAGACAGCTTAGGGACTCCGGCAGGAGAGTTCGGCGATAATACCTGGACGCCTGCTGGAGGGACTAGGCACTAGAGTCTGTTCCTGGACGCTCGACCGATATGGAGAGTACGGCCATAATACCTGGACGCCTATTGGTCGAGAGAGTACAGAGCAACTCATTAGAAAAGAGAGGAGAGTACGGGAGAATATGCCTGGACGCCTGTTCGGTATGGAGAGTTCGGCGACAATACCTGGACGCCAACCGAACAGGAGAGTACAGAGGAACTCCTGGACGCCCCGTTAACGTAGAGAGGAGAGTACGGGAGAATATTCCTGGACGCCTGTTCGGTATGGAAAGTACAGCGATCATACCTGGACGCCAACCGAACGGGAGAGTACAGAGTATCTCCTGGACGCCTCAGTAGAGTAGAGTCGCGAAAGTACAAAGCCCCCTTCTTAAATACCCAATCGTTGAGAGAGGAGAGTACGGAAGAATATTCCTGGACGCCTGTTCGATATGGAGAGTTCGGCGACAATACCTGGACGCCAATCGAACGGGAGAGTACAGAGTAACTCCTGGACGCCTCATTAGAGTAAAGTCAAGTGCCGTTCGCACCATAGTATCTTTGAAAATTGTATAAATACATCGAGACGCAACGTCTGACCTTCGAAATTTGTAGCCCCATCCTGTCAATCAAACCATGTATTCCTTCCTAATCCGAATAAATCTTGTCTGTCCAGAAATATCCATATTCCTTACAACCCAAAAGGCTACATGGTCAGGTAAGTAGTACCATGTTCTTTCAATTCCGCATTGTTTTCTAGTTTCTATTGTGAATTTGGTGGTAGTGATTGTACATTTGTTTCTTATTGTTATTATACCAGAATCCTTAACGCTATACATATTTGTGCTTTTGTCGTCGCAAGTTACTGCTAGTTGTATCGGTTTCGGCGCGATATAAATCCACGTGCCTGGTAGTTGTAATTCTATCTGGAATGTGTGATTCAGTGTCATAATTCGCATTTTACAAGTGTTTGTTAATTTTGTGTACAATTGTACTTCGCACGGTCTGTATGGTAACGCTTTGAACATCGGGTGATTAGAGGTGCAGAGGTACAGATCGTTTATTGTCTTACATTTTGCTAGGCACTGTTTGCTTAGTTGTATGTAATCTTGCACCGAGGTGTCACGTACCTCCCCGCGACCTATCTGCTCCTCGATTCCTGTGGAGAACCTGTTGCCGGAGGATTCTATGAATACGAGCTGCAACGCGTCACCGATCGTGATGTGTATCTAGTGGAAAAAGTGTTGCGTAGGAAGGGGGATAAGGTGTATGTCAAGTGGTTGGGGTTTGATAAATCACACAATTCTTGGATAAATAAAAATAATGTATTGTAACATAATAATATATGATTCAATAAAAATACAATATATATATATGTGTAAATTAGTGAACAATTTTATTTTTGCACATTAATTCCACCATTTATAATTTCTATACACGTGCGACCAATTTCTATATTACACAATAATGACAATAAATACAATTTCTATTTTAAAATGATATTCTACAACGGAATTTTATAATGTCCCCACGGCAGAGTGTCGGTCGAATCAGGTACGATATACCGCTTGTCATTATGTGGACTTAGAGCGATTTTGGATTCCGAAATGGTGTACACTTTGTGCAATTTAGATAGAATGCACGATTGCCTGCGAAGCATTTCGATCTCCCTTTGCAAACACTGCGCGTAGTCGTCGAAAGTTATCGTTCTAGCTATGACGTTGGTCTTGACGCCTTTTGCCTTTTTCGTATCTTTTTTACCGTCTACGCGAAGTGCATACATTTTCGCTCTGAGACCTACGAATTCGGTCATTATCGCACCAATATTTTCGTCCATCATCAGCCCTGGAACCTTCTTATTTACGCGCGGCATATTATATGGATTGTCAGTAGGATAATCGCTTGTGTCGAATCTATCGATATTGTGTTTCATGATCTCGTAGATATCTTCGCATCGAATGTGATAAATGAGACTGCCTGTGTCGGTGTATAGAATTTTACAATTTGGTCCGTGCTTGGGCCACATGTACTCGTGGTGAAATTCATACAAACAAATTTTTGATATGTCCAGAATGCACATACCCACATATATTGGTTTGTTGAATTTTACCTCGAGTTTTCGCAATTCAACAGCTATTAAATTTTCCGAAAAAACACTTCTGCTGTGGAAATTCCGTTTCGCGATCATTGCCTCCGCGCCATATCGCCCTTCCCAATGTGTCAAAAGTTTTACATCCACATGATTTCGTACATTTTCCATAGTTTTACCGAATACCGCGTTGTTCATCAAATTGTACAAATTTTTTCAAAGTCGTTTGTCGCGCTTGTTCTAAACCGAGTATTGAGTTCGATGTAATCGCGGAGCCAGGGGGATTGAGTGAATTGAAGCACGCGGTGTATCTTTGTAATACGAAGACCATGACACGTGCACTGCTGCAGGTTGCGATAATGTATAACGTAACGCTGCTTATCGTATACCGTCGCGAGTAACTTGTCCTGTCTGCAGCCCGGTGGTTTGGCACTCGTCGGGCAGAACGGTAGATCGACCTGAGCGTCGTGCAGACTTTGCGGATATTCCAGATCTACCTCGAGAATGTATCTCGTGGGCGAATCGACATCGATTGAAGACACGTCAAAATTTACGACATCTTCGACCCATTGAAATTTGGCGTATGGCAGGGGCTGACACATTGCCCATCCATACAAATTGTTCACGTAAAAATAGCATTGTCGACGATTTCATTAAATAGATCCTTGTCGGTATAAAACGAATCATCGCAAACTTGCTCGGGGGCAGTCTGAATTGCAATATCGCGAGCCTGAAGCCCCGATACCGCATTCGCAAAAACAGCGTCGAAGTCAATTTGTTTCGCATTGACACATTTCCGCCAAACTACACTTTTTGGATCCATCAAACTGTTCAGTTGATATATATTATTATAATCATTGTCCTCACAATCATCATCATCATCACTAACATCTAAAAAGAATGTTTTTTGCTGCGCATGCCTATTTAACCAATATCGCTCGCTCCCGTAGTTGTCAGCCGGCATCTCGCCGTATATACCATTAGCATTGTAAAACACTTTTAAAAAGATGTCGCCATCGTGAACAACTTTCGCCTCATGAAGTTCTTCACCACGAATTTCTTCGGTTTGAACCGAAACATTCCGACACGCAACATATATTTTAGGGTTGGAGTCATGTATAGGCAGCACAGCGGAGTCGGAGATCGCAGCGGCAGCTGGACGATTCAATTGCAGGGGCAATGACATAATCTGAAACCAATTTTTCTTATAATTCCCAAAGTTGCTGACACAACGATTCACTAAAATATGGTAATGGAAACTTACGGTATTATTCGATTGTATTTCTCGTGCGTTGAACGACTGACGATATCCTCCACAAGCAATCTCTTTCAAAAGCAGTTTCCTTCAAAACCGATCTACTTCAAAGCACTTTCACTTACAACACTTTGATGCAATTACAGTCGACTTAGATGTGATAAATTGTTTAAAACGTTTCTCACGGTAATGTACGTCTTGATCGCTGTAGTAGCATCTAGTATAGCCGTCTTGGCCCAGGAGGGGCGCGCTCTACCTCAGGCTTTCGCCTATACGAGCATTTGGCTGGCATGGTGGTGTTTGCAAAATATAACGATCATCGCGTGCCGCTGCCAAGGGAAATTCGGCGTAGATGTCCTGTCGAAATGGAACTTGGAAAAACCCTGATCTCATCCGCTAGGAATCACTGAACAAGTTGGATCCACCCCGGAGGGCGGCGGCTCATTTAGTCAGCGCTCCACGTCGCGGTGCGACGGGGAGCACTGTCCAGTGGGGACCACGGGGAGGTAGAGCCGCCAGCGCAAGCTCGATCCCGGCAGGATGGCTTTCGCCGATAACGCCCCACCCTCCACAATGCCTGGGCACTGCCTGCACTGGGGGTCGGGGCGGGTGACGTGGCTGAAAAAGAACAGATGGATTAATCTGCTTGGTGCGAGGGGCCGGCTGCGGCTGCGGGGTCTGTTGGTGCTGGGCGAGAGGGTTTGGGGAGGGTTTTCCAGGCCGATTCTTTCTTTACTAATATGGATTTTGAGGTGCTCATTAATGCATTGAATGTGCTCTGAGTTACGAGTTGCTGGGGTGTCGGTGGCCAGGGAAGATTCTTTTCTAAAGTGATAGACCTAAGTTCCTCTCGTTCGGCCGCGTGCAGCGGGCAGTGGAGAAGGACATGTAGAGCAGTCTCTTCGCCCCCGCCGCAGCCGCACGCATTGCTTTTCGCGAGGCCCAGAGATTTCAGTGTTGAGGCGAAATCGCCGTGTCCTGATAAAAATTGAACTAAGTAGTGGTCGGACTGTAACCAGGTCATCTCTAGGCGGTGTTTGATATTCGGGAAGATACTGTGAGTGTGACGGCCGTCGGGGGAAGCGTCCCAACGGCGTTGCCAGATCGCGAAGAGTATCTCAGGGATAGCTCTTTGAGGTGGAGTGGTTGCCGCGTGTTCGGGGAACCGGTATTCGCCGAGGGAGAAGTGAATTCCTTTCCTGACTTTATATTTGATGGATGCTAGTGTGACATGGAGGTCGATGGGAAGGACGTCTGCTATTACTGGAATAGCTGCTGTGGAGGCTGTTCTGTAGGCCTTCGTTACCTTCAGGAGAACCTGTCTTTGGGCCGATAATAAGACCTGTGTGCAGGTCTTATTTAGGTGTTCGTGCCACGCTGCAGCCGCGTATGTCGCGATGGGTACGAAGAGACCTTTATAAAGGACCCGGAGGGTGTTGTACCCGAGTCCCCACTTTTGCCTTGCTACAATCGCTAGTGAGTTAAACCTTTCGGTGCACCTCGTTTTGACCATATGAACATGAGAGTTGACCCTCATGCCCATATCGAAGTAGTAGCATTTGAGAACTGAATTTAAGGATGCTGATCGAGACCACCGTGACGGGTGTAAACACCCTTATCATCAACGCTGTAATTCGATACGCGCGGCAACGCAAGTGTGACATCAAGTGTGACATCACGCCACCTGATTGAGACGTTGAGGGTGAGAGAGGGGGAGAGAGAGAGAGAGAGAGAGAGAGAGAGAGAGAGAGAGAGAGTGAGATGAAAAGAATTTGAAGCGATAACGACTCATGAATCTCGGCTAGGGTAGGTGGTTAGTATATTCAATCAGAGCCGCGCAGTCCTTCGGTAAAGATCTCGAATAATCGTTACGTGCAAAAAGTGTCGCGAGACATGGACATATTCGTAAATTCGTACGAGTTGTTGACGGAGTGGATTTCAGTACTGACTACCGAAGAACGGTCCAGTGAGTGGCTAATAGCGTGTAGTGACTATTTACGCTGCCTCAACGAGTACTTGAACCCCCAACGAATATCGCAAAACACGCATCAACGTTTATCGTTATTTAAAAATACCATCGAAATAGCTCGAACACACGTTCGGAATATAATAGCGCGGATACTCGACGAATTGGACGCGCGAGACGCATTGCTTGCGTCATCATCTTCCGACGATGAAGGGAACGCGTACCCATTATCCACGATGCCACAGTTGAACGATCAAACACTTGAAATCGAGAGACATAAAATCCGCGACGAGTTAAGCGTGCCCTCATTATGCGAGTCATCGTGGGGTAGGATCTTTCAAGCTGGATTTATGCGATTCTCACCCGAGCAACGTCAACTACTACGTCATATCGCGCAATATAGTACTGTACGTAAATGTACATTATATTGCATCGTCGGTGACAGGGATGTGTCTCGACAACGAATGAGGTATTTTACCGCGATCGCGTGTACACCATTAACACTGCTACACGACATCGAGAATGGGGCAGTCGTAGTATACGAAGTGTTGTGCCCTCGAACATTAACGATCACCGTGAATACATTCTTGTGTCGCGAATTATCACGATTATTGGACGAGCATCCGATTCCTATTGTGCGACAACACTTGTCACGCCTTGTTCTTCCTCTGAGTTTTCGATATCCGGAACAGAACCGCATCACGTGGAAGAGTCGAATCAACCACTCGTGCCTGATCGTGCGCGCCTTTTAATTGACTATTGAATATTGAACATTGAATATCGAAGAGGCAGAAGTAAACATGGAGGTATTCATGGATACGTTCAATGTTCTTTATCGAATGTCAACGCTTTTACGCACGATTACGGAATTCAGAGACTGGATGGATCGGTGCGACGCGTGCTTACGACTCATCATCGAGTATCAGTGCGGCGAAGGAGTGTCGGTGACATCGAAGCAGCGTCTGGCATCGCTAATCGCGCGTACGAAGACATCACGTACGATCGTGCGGGCACGGGTTTCGCGAGTAGGGTGTGGGGTTTCGGCTCGATCGACGGCACCTAAAGTCGTATGGGAGGACGTGGAAACCGCGTTTCGCAATCGTATTTCGACTGGTGCGGTCATTAACGTGGGTTACATCGATCCGCGTCGATTTTTAGAGGGTGCCCGACGAATGGTGCTATCGCGCGTGACAGACGCTATCAGGGAACATTCTGGTGTGGTCGTGAATACGATTCTGAACGCAGACTTTATGTTAAACGAGAATACAGACATGAAAAGTTTCGGGACGCGAAATCGCGTACTGTTAATGACTTCGAACGTGCGCGAGTGGTATTCAAAGTGCGTGGTCGCTCCCACATTAGTGGCGATCGAGGAGTTTCAAGATCGCGATAGTGGATGGGCTCTGAGGGCTGTGCTAAACCTAATAATAAACAATAAGTATAACCCTCTTCGCGCCGGCTGCGACGTACCACTTCCACGCGAGGTAATTCTTAGAAAGGCATTGGTCAATGTACAGAGCGGGGGTAACGCGTGTTTCTTATGGTCCATCGTCGCAAGTTTGTATCCAGCTTCTACGAACGTACACAAGAACTCGTCGTATCATCATTACTCGACGGTACTTCGCACGGACGATGTGACGCTTCCCGTGACGTTGGACCAGCTGGCGAAGTTCGAGAGGTTGAACGACGTGTCGGTGAACGTGTACACCTGGACCGACAAAAGCTGCATTCCTCTGCGTTTAACCGAGGACAAGCGGGAGAGGCACGCGAACGTGCTATTGATACAGGACACCAAGGATCCTCAACGATATCATTTCGCGTGCATTCGAAGCATGTCGAGACTCATTTCGAAACAACTCGGCAATGACGGACACCAAGTATTCGTTTACGATAGGTGAGTAATAAAAAAAAAATATTTCGATCGATATACTATTTATTCTTTTTGTTTGATTATTATTATTAATACTATTATCATCGCAGGTGTCTCAGCTTCTTCTATTCATCCGGGCAATTGACGAAGCACAACGTGGTCTGTCAACGTCTGAACGAGTGTGCCGTCGAATTTCCGTCCGCGGAGGATAAATGGTTGCACTTCAAAAATTTCAAACATGAGGAACGAGCACCATTCATCGTCCACGCGGACTTCGAATGCATGCTGGAGGACGTCGAGCCTGCGGAGCGGAGTCGGACGTACGCGTACCAGCAGCACAGAGCGTACAGCGTGGGATACTACATCCATTGCTCCACCGACGCGTCTCTGTGCCGTTATCGGGCGTATCGTCACGAAACCGAGTGCGTGAAATGGTTCGTGCAAGAACTTCGAGACTTTGCGGACAATGCGTATTCGTGGTTGCGGAACGCGAAACCAATGAACTCGTTGACGCATCAATAGTGGCAAAGTTTTAACGAAGCAATCGCGTGTCACGTGTGCGGACAACCGTTCGTCGATGGGAATAAAAAAGTGCGCGACCATTGCCACTCGACGGGCGAGTACCCAGGCGCGGCCCACGTGTCGTGTAACTTGCAGTTCCAAAGATCGTACACGATACCGGTAGTGTTTCACAATCTATCAGGCTACGACGCGCATTTCATGATTAAGCCAGGAGGAAAACAGATTAAGCTGCTTGCCATGCTCGACGATAAGGAGCGATACGTCATCCATTATCGCTACCTGAAACAGTGCGTCCGACACGGTTTACGCGTGACGCGAATTCATCGAGTGTTACGATTCGATCAGCCGCATTGGTTGCGCGACTATATCCAATTGAACACCGGTTTGAGGACGCGAGCCACGAGTGAATTTCAAAAGACTTTATTTAAATTAATGAATAACGCGGTGTACGGGAAGACAATGGAAAATGTGCGGAATCGCGTAGACGTGCGACTAGTGACGCGGTGGGACGGTCGTTACGGCGCGGAAGCGCTGATCGCGAAACCGAACTTTCACAGCCGCACGATCTTCTCGGAGCAGTTAGTGGCAATCGAAATGCATAAACTGAAAGTTAAGTTTGACAAACCGATATACGTGGGTATGAGTGTGCTCGATGTATCGAAGGAATGTCTGTATGAATTTCAGTATGCATATATACGCGCGGAGTTCGGTGATCGGTGTAAGGTTCTGTACACCGACACCGACAGTTTAATGTATAGTGTGGAATGCGAGGATGCGTATGAAAGGATGAAGCGTGACGTCGCCCGATTCGACACGAGTGATTATGCGGTGGACAATCCGTACGGTATGCCCCGCGTAAACAAAAAGGTTCCGGGACTCATGAAAGATAAGAACAACGGCGCCTTGATGACCGAGTTCGTCGGACTACGGTCTAAGATGTACGCGACTAGAACGTTTAACGCGACAGTGGGGTCTACGAGTGAGACTAAAAAAGTGAAGGGTGTGCGGAGACACGTGGTCGCGAACGATATACAATTCGATGATTACATTCGTTGTCTCCGCGATCTCACCGAAAAATCGATTCGACAGAACAATATACGCTCCAAAGAGCACGATGTGTATTCCGTGAGTGGGGAAAAGAACGCTCTCAGTCCGTTCGACGACAAGCGATATATTTTAACCGATCGGGTCAGCACACTTCCGTGGGGGCATTATCGAATCCCCGAGCTCGAGCTTGAGCCCGACGAGTCCCTCGAGAATCCCATTGTATAGAATGCTTGTATGTTTGTATTTTTTTTGCATGTACATATGTATATACGTTTCTTTTGTATATGTTATTTATTTATTTATGGATATGTAATATATGTATAGCGTAGAATATAACCAAAATTGTATTTCATACGTATTAGTATATATATTTTTTCTCTACTTTATCAAGCTTAATTGTACACATATATATGCACGAAGAAGAAGAATGAGAATGAGGAGGAGGAGAATGTGAATAAACGGACAATGTATATATTTTGTATGTATTTTTTCATTTATTTATTCATTTATTTATTCCAGTAACATATAGTGCGTTTATGATCGCGAATCATAGAATATCCTTATCGCTTATCCACGAGTTCCGCGACGAATCAAATCCGAGCCACTTAACGTACACCTGGTTTCCCTTGCGACGAATAATCTTCTCGACTAGATAGACGTCCGGATTCGCGAACGAATGCAGTTCGTACTCGTAGAATCCACCCGAGATCGGCTCTCCCGCGGAATCGCGCAGAATGTACGTCACCGGGAAAGTTCGTTGTACGGTTACGATTTCGAATACCTCGGTCGACCAGTTCGGAGTGTACCCCTTCTCGAAGAGGGTCTTGAACTTGCTCACGCGTACCTTGTCACCGACTTTGAATTTCGTGCGTCGTCGTCGAACACCTTTCGAGGCAGATAGGGGGATGGGCTCATTCGCGGCGAACGACAAACGCGTCGCGGGGGTCACGTCAACGGGTCGGGCGTTGATCGTTCGATGCTTGCGATGATTGTAGGTGCGTACGAGCGCAGGTAACAGGTCGATCCAACGATAGGACGCGTTCAAGGAGAATTGTTTCCACATGAGGTTTTTCAGCGTGCGATTGAAACGTTCGACGATCGACGCTTTCATCACGCTGTACGTGGAGTAGTGGTTGATCCCCCGGGTCTTCGCGCATCGTTGAAACTCCGCGTTGTAAAACTTCTTACCCATGTCGGTTTGTAAATTTCGCGGACATCTAGCGCTCTGTCGCAATACGGTCGCGAACGCCGCGGTCACGTCGCGTCCACTTTTCGTTTTCACGGGTACGGCCTTCGCGTACTTGCTGAACGCGTCGATGATCGTTAGTATGTAATGATATCCACGATTTTGCTTCGCGTACGGACGCATCTCCACCGAATCGGCCTGCCACAAATCATCGTAGCCGCGAATCATGACGCTACGCCGTGGGAAATTCCGTCTAGCCGGGGCGTGTAATTCGTTCACTAGTTGTACTCGCTCCTTGTTCATGCTTCGCGGGTAGTCGGGGATGGTCGCGACGTTCCACAGACGTTAGAATTAGTATCAGTTCCTCGAGCGTACGTAAAACGCAATCGGTGCACGTATTTCAGGATCGTTCGTTATTAGTCGTTTCGAAGTCGTAGTCGATATTGTCAGCATCATTGATCATCGTCATCGTCGCCGTAGACCCTCGTTTGCTTTTCGTTTGTATCGATCCGTGGTTGTTATCGCAGTCGGCGTCGTTGCCGACGTCGTCAACTCGTCGAGTCTGTCTTTCAAGTGATCGAAGCGTCGTTCCATCGCGTTATTTAAATCATCCTCTAGTCGAGACAATTGCGCGTTAACGATATCCGTAATCGTTCGTTGTACTCTATGTCATGTCTGTGTTCACATGATCGTTGTACACGCGGCGCAAGTTCGTGCCGTCTTGTTTGAATAGCATGAGAAAATTTGCGTTGTCCCTGATCAAATGTTTAGGTATTCTAGCGTACGATTGACACAAATAAAAGCAATCCACGTTCGAGTGACGACCCATAGAGAAGTATTCGCGTATCGCTTTCTGTTCGTCGCACGCCACGTCGTCGAACACGAAGATCGAATCGGGCCGAGCGTCTCTCGGTGGAACGATCTCAGTGTTGTCCGAGTAGGGAAAGTATTCGATTCCGTCGACCAGCGACAACACCTGCTCGAGATAACGATACTTTGGCTGATGCAACGATTTCGAGTACACGTACACGTTCTCGAAACGCAAACGTTTCGGACTCTCTAGCATACTTAAAAGCACATTCGTTTTTCCACACCCTGACGGTCCACAAATCACACCTCGCACGCTATTCGGCAGCAACGGGCCGTGTCTGCTCGCTCGACTCGCATCCCTATCATATTCGAGCATTCGATTCGCGGTTACGCGAATAACGTTCGACTGTTTCGCGAATCGTATGTTCGCGGGGCTTCTCAGGTACTCGCGCGCGTGTGACGAAGGATGACTATTTATATTCGTGGCACGCGTCGCGCAAGTCACTATCACTGTGATCGGTGAAGCGTGCGTACGCGTCTATTATTGTAGTAGCTATCGTGATTATTCTAACGTATATGATAGCATCAATGACTGCGACGTCTTACAAGAAGAATCTTAAGAAGAATCTTAAGAAGAAGAAGACTGGATCGGGTCTCGTGAACGGCATCATAAACCGTCTGCCATTCGAACTACACGTTCCGGGTTATCAGTTCTGCGGACCGGGAACGCGTTTGCTAAAGCGATTGGCTCGTGGCGACGAAGGTGTGAATCCCCTGGACGTAGCGTGCTGCGACCACGATATCGCGTACTCTCGTCGAAAGGATTTAGAGGGAAGACACGAGGCTGATCGTGCGTTAGCCGAACGAGCGCGAGAACGAGTGTTCGCGAACGACGCGACCTTTGGCGAAAAAGCAACCGCGACTGGAGTGTAGGCAACGATGAAGGCTAAGACTAAACTCGGCATGGGTATGAGAAGGACGAAACGTAAACAGAGAAAGTCTGGAAGGAAACATCCGCAACGGCGACGACGACATCGTAATCTACGAGTGGCGAAACGCGGTGGCTTTCTTCAATTTCTTCCGTTCGTATTGCCCGCTTTATCAGCTATCGGGGCATTGGCCGGTGGAGCGGCTGGTATAACCAAAACGGTAAACGATTCGAAGGCGTCTCGAAAACAGCTGGAAGAGACGTTGCGTCATCATCGTGCGATGGAAGGGCGAGGGATGCATCTGACACCGTACAAGCGAGGCGCGGGCTTGAACCCGAGACGGCGGCGCCAACGACGAGTGCAGACGAAGAAAAAAAAACGCCGATCGCGTAGGCGCATGGCGACGGTGGCGGCGATAAACCAGCAACCTATGACGAACCTGCAATTAGAGCGCGAGTGCGCCAGCATTCCGTTCTTTCGAGGAGTGTTTATGCGCGACACGCTTCCCACGCGCGCACGCAGCAACGAATGCGGTATCGTGAATCTGGACGAGAATCGAGGCACCGGTACACACTGGGTCGCGTACGCGAAACGTGGACCACGAGTACAGTACATTGATAGTTTAGGGAATCTGCGACCACCAACGGAATTGATCCACTATTTCGGACGCGGTACAACGATCACGTACAATCACAATTGTTTTCAACGTTTCGACGAGATGAATTGCGGTCGCTTATGCATGCAATTTTTACAGCAAAAGTCTATGGAATTATGGCATACGTACTAATAACGGTGTGTACTAAGATTTCGTTTCAATGTAACCATGCGTAATGGTAATCCATATTTTCTTTAATAAAGACACATAATATCGATAAATTGCCGAGTATTCGTACGCGCGCGTCACTTCCTTTCTCTCCGTATCGCGAGTGTAATCTATGATACGTCGTTCACGTTCACGTTAACGGGTCGCAGCAGCGTGCTCACGGTAAATTATTTCCCACCGATAGAGTTGAGTGATGGTCAATACGAATTAGGACTCACAGACTTGGAGACTTTTTACACGATACCAAACATCGACTCGAGCAACGATAAATTCTATTTCATCGTGAACTATGACACCGAAAACAACTTCATCGTCGACGCCGCTCATGAATACATTACGATCTCCCACGGTTCCTACGAATTAGACGCTATCGCCGAGTATCTGAAGCAACGATTACTCGATCGATATCCTCGAAAACGCGGTAACAACGGGAACGACGATGACGACAAGTACCCTCTAATGCTACGAGCTAACAACAACACCATGAAAAGCGAGATGTACTGTTCGTTCTTCGTAGACTTCACGAAACCCAACAATGTAGGCTCGTTGTTAGGATTTTCCCCGAATCGTGTCTTAATACCGAGAATCTGGCACGAGTCCGACGTACCCGTGAATATTATAAACGTTAACGTGATCAGAGTAACGTGCAACGTAACTACCGGCGCGTACAGCAACGATAAACCGGTACACACTATCCACGAATTTTCACCTCGCGTGCCGCCGGGATATAAGATATCGGAAACTCCGCGACACGTCATTTACCTGCCGATCGTCGCACGAGCAGTACACGATCTAACGCTGCGCATCGTCGATCAATACGATCGTCCTATAGATTTTCGCGGCGAAGAAATAACGATTCGTTTGCACGTTCAACGACGTCCGCGCGATAGGTAGCGTGACCGCACGTGTATGCACGCGTGTGTAGTATGTTAGTGTTAGATCACACGTACGATTTATCAGTCGTCGCTGCTACTCCTGACGTCTCTGTCTCGCGTCATCGGCGCGACCCTTTATCGATAGGTGAAAGTAGAAGAATAAAGACGGGTGGAGCGATAAGAAGAGGACCCATAAGGAGAAGCAAGCCGTTGACTCGCCGAAACGCACGTTTCCTACGATCGCTAGGATTCATCGTTGCCTATTAGACACGCAACCTCGATGTCGATTATTCTGGATGTGGCGATTATTCTGGATACGCCAACCTTCGACAATCGTATCACGAAGATCGAGTTACACACATGTAATCCGTACACCAACACGACGTTCGACAATAGCGACGAGATAAGAATCCCCATACAGCAGCAAGATCTGTACACGCTTCCGTGCGAAAGTTTTCTCTACATCGAAAGACGTGGCATGTTGTCGGCGCAGAACGCGGCAGGTCCGGCAACGTCCGCGACCGCTGTTCTAGACAATAATTGCGTTCGTTCATGTCCGATGAGATTCGATACGAATTGAACGGTGTCGAGATCGATCGTTGCCGAAATCCAGGAATCACTAACACGTTGAAAAATTACGTTTCGTTGTCGGCCGATAGAAGCAAAGTGCTCGCGAATGCTGGTTGGAATTATGCCATCGATTACGATAACGACATTTTTCATTCGGGCGCTTTCAATTTCTGCGTACCCCTGAGCGTGTTATTAGGATTCTGCGAGGATTACAAACACATCGTGATGAACGCGCGGCACGAGCTGATCCTTATACGATCACGAGTCGATACGAACGCGATGCACTGCAACTCCGCCACTGCGTGGCCGAAACTTGAGATACGCAAGGTGCAGTGGCGTATACCCCATGTCGTTTTGGAGGAAGTGAATAAACTGTCGATGCTACGTATCCTGGAAAGCGGTCGACCGATCGTGATGAGTTTCCGATCGTGGAGCTTGCACGAGTTCCCGTTACTGCAAGCTACAATGAAACACACGTGGACCGTGAAAGCTACGTCGCAAACGAGAAACCCCGATACGTGTTATTCGGCACGCAAACCGATCGAAAGAATTATCCCGATAAATCCGCGAGCAGATTTGACTCGAATAATCTCACGAACCTTCGATTCTATCTAAATTCCGAGGCGTTTCCGTACGACGACTTGAACTTGGATTTCGATAAGAATAAATTCGCGCTCCTGTACGATAAGTACGCGAAATTCGGTCGATCGTACTATAGTCACGGAGAACCGTTGCTGAATGCGATCGAATTCCGTAAATACGCGCCTATCGCGGTCATAGATTGTTCTAGGCAAAACGAGTCCTTGAAGAGCGCCACGGTGGACGTGCGAATAGATTTCTAATTCAAAGAAAATGTTCCCGCTAATACTACCTAGTACTGTTTGATGATACACGATCGTATAGTCGAATACAACCCTTTAACCAACGTGGTACGCAAACTAATATAGTGTGCGTGCGTGAACTATTATTATTACTACTACTACTAATACTACTACTACTACTGCGGATACTGCTACTGTTTTAAAACGATGATGTAGATGTCAAAGTCCGCAGTTACTGATTCGTCACCGACGCTACTACTTATACGAATAACGATGTTCGCCGTTGTCGACATGCAAGGTTTCAAAACCGAACGTGATTTCGTCGTGAAAGAGATCGCGATTCGCACAAGCAGCAGCAATATCGATGAAACGTCGACGATCAGCCACTGGATCTTCGAGCCGCCATACTTCTGGAATCATCTGAATTCGTTCGAGAAATGTCAAGCGTCCTGGCTCGCGAAGCATCATCACGGTCTCCGCTGGTGTGATGGCTGCGTTCCATACTGGAAACTTCCGGAACTGCTCGCCAGCGCACTCGCGATCATCGACTTCGCCATCGTGAAAGGTGCGGAAAAGAAAACCTGGATGCTGCAACTACTGCTGGACATAATCGTCGAGGATATCTGCGATGTGTACAAGCCGAAGGGGGAAAAGATTACCAACGCTCGAACCGTTGAGGACGACGGCGGCTACGACGTTGACGATGATTATTGCGGTATCACGCCTGACACCGTGGATCCTGACGTTCTTAACCTGAAATCTATGGCTTCCACGAATACCTCGCGATGCGCGTTTCACAACGACGGCGGTGTTTGCGCGCTGGAGAATGTCCATAAAGTATGGAATTATATACGTAGCGGCACCTAATGTGAGTCATACACACGCATTGCATCTACTTTGCGCGTTATATGTAGAGAAACGAATATGTAACAATTTTTTTTTTATTTTCTATAGCAATGGGAACTGCAGCGAAGACGAGCACAACGACAGCGGCGACTGCTCCCTTTACCTGCGAGCAAGAATACCCATCCCATACGAACATTGTTATATGCGAATACTAACTTTATAATTTCAGTATACATACATGCATGGATGGTCATTAATAAATATACACTATTTTGTAGAAAAAAATATATACATTTATTTTAAATTATATCCCATACATATAAATTGATAAAATATTTTTTTTAAAATTCTAGCGTGATGTTACGTCCTGAAACGCACAGAAAAAAAAACACCAAATTATTATTGTATAAAACGTTGGTAATAGCGCGCGATACACCAAACAATTAAAATTCAGTTATACTCACTCCTTAAATAGGTGAGGTAAGTTCCAAAAGTCTCCCTCAAACGCCAGGAATTCAATGTTAATTGTATCTTCTCGCCACGTACGTCTAGCCTCCTGAATTTTTTGTCGCAACTCGCGGCAGATCCGTCCATCGTTTCTCGTCGGGTATTCGCGCCGCTGAAACAAAACACATGACTCGATTAAAACATCACTTACGAATAGTTGGATTATAATATCCAGGTCCCCATCCCGCGCGTGCGCCTCGATGTCTTCTCGACGCTGAAACAAACGTGCGAATCGATTAAAACAACGTCGATTAATGTATGCGTATCAATACAATTTTTGCGAAACATCACTTACGAGGCGCCCGACCGTCCCGAGATATTCTTCGGTCCAATCCGCCATTTGGTTTTCGCGTTCGTGCTGTAACAAACACATGAATCGACTAAAACATTGTTTAATGGTGTATGCGAACCAATATAATTTTTCTGAAACATCACTTACGAGAAGGCTAATCAACTCCCGCCGTTCCGCGCGCCACGCCCGCATGACTGTATCACGCTCGTGCTATAACAAATGTACAACTTCATTAGAAGACCGCCTAATTGAATGCGCGCACCAATTCAATTTACATAAACAGAAAAAAACTATACTTACGATTTTTTGGAGCACGGCATTACGCTCCTCCAGCCACGCACTTTCAATTTCCCCATGCCGTTGCTGTAACAAACGTACAACTTCAATATAATATCGTCGAATTAAATACGCGCACCAATTCAATTTACACAACTATACTTACGATGCATCGCTGCATCATAGCGGCATTCATGCCACGCCTCACTGGTGATCGAATATAATCGTAGGCGGGCATGTTTCTTTTTAAAAATGCTTCTTATAGAATGATTATGATGCGGTGATAAAACACACTAGCTCGTGCGGTGGCGGTCGATGTCCTTATATGCATTTCGGTTCTCTAGACTAGAGGACCAGCCCTGCACGTTGCAGGGTAGGGGTAGTCGTGGAGTAGGTGTGGTGGGAGCGTCCGTATCACAGTTCCTTCTCCTTCGATGATTTGATACTAATTATTCCAGCTTATAGTGCACTTTTATGGTTCGCACCGCGAATCATCTTCGAATCTTCTGCGACACGTGTGCATCTTGAATTTAGCGCGTACGCTATTTGAATCTGCCGCGCACGCCATTTGAATTTATCGCGCACTATTCATATTGATGTTTGTACCGTAACACAACCATGATCATCACAATCATTGATACAATATTCTCTTGCACATTGGTGTGTGTACGTGTACGTGAATCTGTATAAAAGCAATGTTGGTCAGTCCTGTGAACGTCATTACACCGCGTTCGCTCGAGTGCTAACAAGTATCGTTCGCGTCAATTTCTTCATCGATCAGTATAATCGTACATAGTGCATATCAAGATGTATAAACGCAGCTTCAACGATTCATCCTACGCATCCGCCATCAATGGTGATGACCCCAATAAACGCCAGCAACAGGAACATCCCCATCAACAGTCCAATATGAGGTACGTACGCGTTATTATACACTTTTCACTTTTCACTTACTTCATTCACTTACTTCTTTCACTGTAAACGCAAGCGAACCGAGTATTAATTCCGTGTATACATTTCTTACAGTTCTAGATCCGCAACGCCAAAAACAACGAAAACGCCAAAACCATCAATCGTGCGAATCCTGGGGCGGGATTACCCGTTGACCTCAACAGCGTATAAACGGCTCACGATAGGAATTCGCATTGGCATGGATTCGTGCCGCGTCGAGATCACCATAGTCGACAATAAAGGTGGCGAGTTGAGCTTCTCAATGTCTACATGGAAGCTCCTACTGCAAAATATGACTGACATTCTTAAAAAATTACGCGACAACGTAACAACACCCCAGACCCACATCGAAATTGATCATTTGCGAATCGAATTCACGCGCATGCACAATGATCAACTCGTCAAAATCACCGATAATCGCGTTACCTTATACACGACGGAAGTCACGATGCGAAAACTGTTCGCGTATGAACATTGCATCGATCATATGTTCACTTGGTTGACCGAAAATATGTACGCTGTAGCTAGTAAATATACCGCGTTCCTAAACGTTCTACGTAGCGCTACCGCACCAACAGATTATGTAAAATTAATTTCCGAAAGCGATCACTTTGAACAACATTCTTTGATTGATTGCGAATTGTTAGCGTTAGGAATGCAATCCATGTTGCGCGACGTAAATCATGTACCACTATAGTACGCGTATATGTTTTAATAAATGGATGATTTTCACGTTAATACCTGTAACGATTCATTTAAACGTTGCTTTTATACAGATTCACGTACACGTGCACGTCAATGTATGAATATATATTGCAGCATTGATGGCGTTGATCATCGAATTCTCTCTCTCTCTATCGCTCTTTCTCTCTCATGCACCTCAATCGAGTAACGTAAAGTCGCACTAACTCGTTGCGTTACCACGTGTATCGGATTCCCCCGTTCGCGATAAGGGCATTCGCATCCGTCACGGCGGTCCTAATCTTTGAAATATTCGAAACGAAACTCGAATAATTATCGCTCTATGTTTTCGTAGGCGGATGTTTACGCGAACGCAATGCCCCCCATTCTTACATGATGATCATGGGGCAGCTGTACTGTTTAGATTAATAAATCTCGCATAGTTATCGCTTCGTGCTGTGTCAGAGGGTGTCGAATTACAGCATCTGCGGAGCACGCACGTACGCGCCTCGACGCGTTACATCCTGTCGCGCGTCATGATTCCTTATCTTTCGGAGGACTTCTTGCCGTATTATGAATTGATCTCGAATAGTTATTTCATTCAAAATACGTTGGATGATACCCGAATAATTATCGCTCTGAGGGTGTCGAATTACATTTCGTCGGCGGATGTTTATACTAGGGCGACTTTGCATTCTTTCGTGAGACGGTTGGGCTATTTAGATTAATCGATCTCGAATAATTATCGCGATAAAGCGTCGAATCGTCGGCGGATGGTTATACGAGGGCGACGTTGCATTCTTTCGTGAGACGGTTGGGCTATTTAGGTTAATTAATCTCGAATAGGTATCGGTGTCGAATTACAGCATCCGCGTTACATCCTTTCGCGCCTTATCTTTCGCGCGTGCGCACCGATCCCCGCACGTGTACGGAGATTGCGCGGCGGCGGACGCCATTTTGAAAATTTTGAATTCCCCCTTCCCCTGTGACGTCATCCCCCTCGCACACGAACGCGGTAAACGCCATTTTAAAAATTTTGAAATCCCCCTTCCCCTGTGACGTCAGCCCCCTCGCCCACGAACTCGACCTGCGCGCGCGAAGACATTTTGAAAATTTTGAAATCCCCCTTCCCCTGTGACGTCATCCCCCTCACCAACGAACGCGGTGCCCCCTCCCCACCTCACCCCCGCACCCATCTCGTCCAAGAGCGCGGTACCCCCCTCCCCACCTCACCCCCGCGCCAGCGGCCGGTACCCCCGCCCCGCCTCACCCCCTCACCGACTGTATCCAGAACCGGCATTACTTACCTACTCTCGATTCTAAAAGCTTTGTATCCGTAACGGTCACTACTCCGGTGCGAATTCTCGACAGGATATCTCTGTAAATATTATCACCCTGCTGTCGCATGTTTATTGTCAATTCGTCATAGCTAAACAAGGCAGACCATTAATTATAAGAACCTAATCCTCCAACATTTTTCTCCATACTCTTATTGGATAATTGTATAAAAGCAGGTGCTTCGTGAACAGGAGGAAGTTGTAGTAAGTCACCAAATAGCAGAATAGGTATTTTTCCGAACCAAGCATCATCGGAATCTGCAGTATCAAATATTTCTGTAAGTCGTAGATGTATGTACAGGAAAGTTACGTTAGAAACCATCGAAATTTCATCGATGATTACTAAAGCAACATTTTTGAGTTGATCTCGTACAATTTGAAGAGCTGCATCGCTAAGTTGCCTATACTGGGCTGTATGCCCATGTTCTACAGGTAATTGAAATAATCGGTGTATGGAAAGACCTTCGATATTAAAAGCTGCGATTCCAGTAGGAGCAGTTACTGCTGTGTCTTTTCCGATACTCTGCTTGATCCAGTGCCTGATAGTTTTTATTAAAAAACTTTTCCCAATGCCACATTCTCCACTCACATAAAGCCTGAGAATATTATCGTTAGACGTCAAGGACTTAGTAACTTTATCAAATATCCGCTTCTGATCATGGTTCAATTCCGAAATCATTTCTTGAAGATCACCACAGTTAAATTTGTTTCCTACGTCTTTAAAATCTTTCATGGCACCAACAGTTTCAACGGGGACACACTCTAATGGGTGATCGCCTTGATCATTTTCTTCTTGTTCTACAGTATTCAACACGTTCTTTTCAATTTCTTCCTTTATATGATCACGGGCTTCTTGAATATCCGTTATTCGTTCGTGATACTGAACTGCTTCTGTCAATTGTGATTGTAGCGACAAAAAAGCTTCCGCATATGTGTTAAATCCATTTTTCAATTCCTCGGTGTTTCTCCAAGGTTGGAATAATAATAATAATGAGAAATAATAATTCTCAGGTTGGGTTTGAACATTGTACTTATAGTGATCGATAAGAAACCCTCTTTGCCTTTTTTTCAAAAACAAAGATTCACTGATTTCATAATATTCAGTTTTTTCAGACGGTCTAATTTTAGTAACGTCATACCACATAGCAAACCCGTACAGATGCATAGATTCTAATTCCTTAGGTCTGTTAGGGTAGTAATCATCTATGAGGGATGGACAAAATATGTCTGTGGATTCATCTTCCAGTTCCTCAATCTCTTTGCGAGTTTCCAATTTCCTACTTCTCAGTATATTTACATCTAACCATCTAATAGTAGTACTGGAGTCAGTGCCATACAATGATAATCCTAAAAGAGTATCAGCACATTCAGGCGCTCCACATTCTCTATGATTTAGCATACGCATTCCAAGGTTGCACAGCAGACTAGCCAATGACTTAGTAGAATTTATTGCTGCCATAGTGTTGGTAGCGTAACTTTTTTCCGGCTTTGATACGTACTTAGTACAGTAACATGTTACCAACCCTGTCTTTTCCCCAATATATTGTATATCCATGTTACCTCTCCAAACCGTGAGAACGGGTGCATTATAATCATTGATACGGACTTCCTTTATCGAACGTGGAAGATCATAGAGTCTACCTTTTGCTTTCAATTGTTTTCTAGCACCTATAGAAACAGCCACATCCCTTATTATCAATGTATTTGTAACTGTACGTGGAAATGAAAATCTACATACTTTACAGAAGGAATTGTTAGTTTTTTTGTTGCGTAAACAGTAGCTTATGCATTTATGCATTTGATGTGCAATTACACGACTATATAATTCTGGCGACACATGTGGTGATGGCAATCTGCAAGTGACGTATTTCATAATAAATTCTGCTACATGTTCCTTCGAAGATTTATCGATTATAGGAGCATCTTCAATCCAAATTAAAAGATGAAAATGTTGTGATCCCCTGCTTTGATGTTCTCTGCGCCAAAAGTAATGAGTGACCTTCCCAATCGAATTGTCGGGCGAACATATGAAATCCAGCATAGCATGGAATGCATTATCTATAAATCGAGCAGTTGAAACGGGATCAGAAGCAATGAGTTCGTTCGGGGACATTTTAGCCACCGATGGGCCGTTTACTTCACGAAGATATTCTATTAAATCTGTCCATAGCCACTCACTTAGCTGGTCCATAATGGTGTATCATACAGTTCAAATCATTTCTCGGTTTTTGCCAATACTGTGCTGTGTTACGTAATCTGGAATATATAGTGTTCAAATTCGTTTGTAGCTGATCTTTAGAGAGTTGCTCTAGAAAACCAGCAGCTGTGTATTTTTCACGTGGATTTACGACGTCCATTTTGTGAAAAATTCCAGCGTTCAATTGCCGCATATTGGTATCGTGTAATGAATGAAAAATATATTGCATGTTCAATCGAAATTGCGAATGCTTGGACATCAGTTTGGACTTAATGAATTCATGATCAGTCAAACGAACCAATCTGTCTTCATGCTGTCCGTTTACCCCATAAGGATATAAATCTGGGAAAAATTTCACATCTAATTGTTCAGCACGATGGCCCAACGGAATGTCATGAACTTTAAGCATTTGATAGAGTGCGGTAGCAGATTCATTAACCCTTTTGTCATACATTGGATAAATCGTAAACTGATCATAATATGAATCAGATTGCGACATTGGCGTCAATAATGCACGTTTGTTGTTTTCATCGATATTAAGTGTTTCACCTTCAACGTCCTCGATAGATTCGTTATTATCGTTATTATTATCATTGGTAACAACTTCTTCTTGAAATTCTGTACCTGGTAATTTGGCACTCAGCAATAAATCGTGCGATTGTGGTAAAACAATTTCTGAGTATAGAGGATTATTGGCTTTCAACCATACTAAGGCATTCCATACTTTCTTCAAGTCAACTAACTTTTCACAAACTATTTTCGATTTTGTTGGAACGCCCCGCACCAATATGTATAATTCATGATTTTGATTTAAAGGTTCAGTCCAAGGACAATTTTTTTTCAAATTTTCCTCTAATGGCAAAGGAAGGTGAAATGTTCTCCCCTTTACTTTTGGAAACATATGTTTATGTGGCATATTTTTACGCATTACTGTATCCATTCTCACAATCGTTTGAAACGGTTTAGCTCTTTGAATGAGAATTCGTTCGTAATCGTTCAAGACTGCTATTTCTGGAACTGTACGTACATCAAGCTTATTTAAAATACATTTGGGTGGTATGGAATCGTTGCGAATTTTATCGTGACAATATCGGCAAATAAAATGCATGTCACCAACTATGTATCCAATATGATTTAACAATGTTTGCATTACATTTCCCTTATATGTTCTTTTAGAAACATCAAACTTAAGAACCTCTCTTTTAAAACAGAGTTTCTCGCAGGAAACACACGGAATGCGTGGTGTGTCCATAGACCGCTTTGTGAAAGCTCTAAATGCTAAATAATATCGAGATATAATCTCTTCTTCGTTCAAGCTTATGTCAGTATTATTTTTTTGTAACGCTTCAGCTTCTTTCCGCGCTTGCAGTGTTATTCGTTCAAGTGTTTCAAGGTCATTATCGTTTAAGGCTTTGTCTAAATTATGTAATTGGTCTTTATAAATGCTCGCTATTTTGTATATCATTCTCTTCAAATGTCGTAAATCCGGAAAGTGAGGTGCCAAAATCTCAATGGCTAAAAAATTGGACTTACATAAATTAGGGTTTATGTAACAACCATGAGAATGACCAACTTTTTCAGCATGCACTTTATTTGAACAGCTACTGATGTAGTTGTTCAACTTATGTACCTTTTTTAATGAGCATTCTAACAATCGTTTGAAGAAATCCTGTAAATTATTCAGAATTTCAACATCTTTTGTTTTACAAAGATAACTACAATGCCATGCTTTTGTCGTCTTCTTCGATTGCAATACAGGTAGAACGTTTATAGGCCCGGTTCAAACGAGCGGTTTGCGGCAGTCTGCCGCGCGCGTTTTAGCCGGACATAGATTTATATGAAGCAGTTCACACGGGACGCAAATTTGAGCGGCTGCTAGGCGGCATGTTTGCGTTCGTTTTGACGAACGCACGTCCCGCTTCGCCGCAACTGAACGCTGCCGCAAAGCGGCGAAGCAGTACATTGTTTTATATACAAGCAATTTACACGAGCGTTTTGCGTTTATTTAACGCAAGAAAATGTCCGAACTAGATGTGGAAATATTTATCAGCGAAATAAAAAAATTTCGAGCCATATGGGATTCTAGTACCGAAGAATACCATAACAAAAATAAGAAGGAGGATGCGTGGGTACAAGTGTGCACCTCAATAAATCCAGATTTTGAAAATTTGCCCGCAAAAGATAAAACAAATTTTGGTAATTATAAATTCCACATATTTTTTATATTATACATACTGTAATATTATTATACATACTGAGAACTACATTAAATAATTATTTTAACACATGAACACATTACAATTTTAACAATAAGATTATACTAAACAATTAAACCATGTTATCTTGCCATGATACTTTCCCAATATCACTTACAAAATAGTTTGTGAATTCTTGTCGGATTTGGTTTAATTGTCAACCTCCTTGCACAATTACTGGCTCATGTTCTAATTCATAGAAACCTTCAATGGAATAAGTATCTTCTTCCTGGTAACCATCACGGTCTCGAACAAAGTTGTGTAGTACACAATAACATTTGACAATATCTATTGCAAACTGTAACTTAACATTCATTGCTTTATGAAAAATACGCCATTTATTCGACAAAATGCCAAACGTGGACTCTACATATCTTCTAGCACGACTGAGTCGATAACTGAAAATTCTTTTCTCATGGGACAAAAATTTTCCACTGTAAGGCCTTAATATATGATTGAATAGCGAAAAAGCTTCATCTCCAACAAACATATAGGGCATAGTTGGACCATTTGTTCCGGGTAATGATTTTCCAGGAGGAATACATAATGAATTATTCTCTAATTTCTTATAAAATATAGAATTTTCAAATATGGTACTGTCCCCTTCCTTGCCTGGAGAACCAATATCGACATAGAGAAACCTATAGTTGGCATCAGCTATAGCAAACAGAACTATTGAAAAGAAATTTTTGTAATTGTAGTACGTAGAGCCACTCATCGTAGGTTTCGTAATACGTATATGTTTTCCATCAAGGGCTCCTAAACAGTTAGGAAAATTTGTACGGTGTTCAAAATGTTTGGCTACTTCAAGCCACATATTATGTTCATTATATTTTGGTATACATTCGTCTTTCATAATTGTCCAAATTGTTGAGCAGACCTTTCTTGTAATCAAACATAACGTTGATCGTCCAATTCTGAATGAATAGTGCAAGTCAATTAGGTTGCATCCACTTCCTAAGTACCTATACAAAAACTTTAAAATTACATTTTGTTCCAGGTTCACTTTTAATGAAAAAATGGAAAAACTTGAAAGATAATTACGCGAAAAATGTTAAAAAACAATTAAAATCTGGGAGTGCTGCCACAGGGAGAAAATATATTTATGCACAGCAATTAACATTTTTAAATTCAGTACAAAGTTCAGTAACAACAGAAAATAGTATAACGGAAGAAAATGAGAACGAAGAACAAATAGAAATTTCGAACCCAATCATTCAAATTCAAGAAGACCGTGCATCAAATGAAGAAATTCAAATTCCAAAATCATCGACAAAACGTAAAAGATGTATAGAAGAAGCGATGTTAAAATATATGCGTAATTCCGAAATTCCAAACGATAATAACGATGATACGTCATTTTGTCAATCATTAATTCCCATTTTAAAAGATTTTAGCACAAATCAAAAAATAGAATTCAGGACTGACATTTTACACATCCTAAAACAAATTCGAAAAAAAAGCATGCCTTCTGTTAGTTACCATCAACAGCCCCCTCATCTTACAACTAGTAATTTTTATGAACCTTCTTATCAACAATTTGGAACTTATCCACAGTATCAATCCACAACATACAATATGAATGAACATCAAGTATTTCCTTCAACATCATCATCAACTACATCAACGGCATCCGAAAGTATTTATTATTAAAGTATCTATTCTATACCTGATCTGTGATTTAACTACGGAGCTGACGCGTAACCAACAGAGGGAAAGAATTCATTTTCTTTTTGCAAGTTATTTAATATTATATCGATGTACTAGAAAAAAAAGATATTGGGTACATCCCTTCATTAGTGCAAGACTTCTCAAAGGAGCATTTAGTTCCATGTTTATAGATTTGAGAGAGAATGAGACCAATTTTTTTAATTATTTCCGTATGAACATAACATCTTTTGATGAATTAAGTGCAAAAATTTCTGAAAGTTTGAAGTCTCAAAACACTGTCATGAGACTTGCTATTCCGCCACTTGAAATGATAGCTGTTACATTGAGGTAAGAAGGACATTTATTTGTTAAAAATAGTGTAATACAATTTTCAAGAGTATTTTAAGAAAAGTTTTGTGACAAAATTCCAAACAACGAATTGTAAATGATTTATAGAAGAGATGATGAAGTTAGCAAATAAACAAAATAAACAAAATAAACTAACCAACAAACAATGACATTGTACTAGTAAACAATAAAATAATAAATAATTTAATAACAATTTTATAACTTATAAATGATAAATACTTTCGGATGCCGTTGATGTAGTTGATGATGATGTTGAAGGAAATACTTGATGTTCATTCATATTGTATGTTGTGGATTGATACTGTGGATAAGTTCCAAATTGTTGATAAGAAGGTTCATAAAAATTACTAGTTGTAAGATGAGGGGGCTGTTGATGGTAACTAACAGAAGGCATGCTTTTTTTTCGAATTTGTTTTAGGATGTGTAAAATGTCAGTCCTGAATTCTATTTTTTGATTTGTGCTAAAATCTTTTAAAATGGGAATTAATGATTGACAAAATGACGTATCATCGTTATTATCGTTTGGAATTTCGGAATTACGCATATATTTTAACATCGCTTCTTCTATACATCTTTTACGCTTTGTCGATGATTTTGGAATTTGAATTTCTTCATTTGATGCACGGTCTTCTTGAATTTGAATGATTGGGTTCGAAATTTCTATTTGTTCTTCGTTCTCATTTTCTTCCGTTATACTATTTTCTGTTGTTACTGAACTTTGTACTGAATTTAAAAATGTTAATTGCTGTGCATAAATATATTTTCTCCCTGTGGCAGCACTCCCAGATTTTAATTGTTTTTTAACATTTTTCGCGTAATTATCTTTCAAGTTTTTCCATTTTTTCATTAAAAGTGAACCTGGAACAAAATGTAATTTTAAAGTTTTTGTATAGGTACTTAGGAAGTGGATGCAACCTAATTGACTTGCACTATTCATTCAGAATTGGACGATCAACGTTATGTTTGATTACAAGAAAGGTCTGCTCAACAATTTGGACAATTATGAAAGACGAATGTATACCAAAATATAATGAACATAATATGTGGCTTGAAGTAGCCAAACATTTTGAACACCGTACAAATTTTCCTAACTGTTTAGGAGCCCTTGATGGAAAACATATACGTATTACGAAACCTACGATGAGTGGCTCTACGTACTACAATTACAAAAATTTCTTTTCAATAGTTCTGTTTGCTATAGCTGATGCCAACTATAGGTTTCTCTATGTCGATATTGGTTCTCCAGGCAAGGAAGGGGACAGTACCATATTTGAAAATTCTATATTTTATAAGAAATTAGAGAATAATTCTTTATGTATTCCTCCTGGAAAATCATTACCCGGAACAAATGGTCCAACTATGCCCTATATGTTTGTTGGAGATGAAGCTTTTTCGCTATTCAATCATATATTAAGGCCTTACAGTGGAAAATTTTTGTCCCATGAGAAAATAATTTTCAGTTATCGACTCAGTCGTGCTAGAAGATATGTAGAGTCCACGTTTGGCATTTTGTCGAATAAATGGCGTATTTTTCATAAAGCAATGAATGTTAAGTTACAGTTTGCAATAGATATTGTCAAATGTTATTGTGTACTACACAACTTTGTTCGAGACCGTGATGGTTACCAGGAAGAAGATACTTATTCCATTGAAGGTTTCTATGAATTAGAACATGAGCCAGTAATTGTGCAAGGAGGTTGACAATTAAACCAAATCCGACAAGAATTCACAAACTATTTTGTAAGTGATATTGGGAAAGTATCATGGCAAGATAACATGGTTTAATTGTTTAGTATAATCTTATTGTTAAAATTGTAATGTGTTCATGTGTTAAAATAATTATTTAATGTAGTTCTCAGTATGTATAATAATATTACAGTATGTATAATATAAAAAATATGTGGAATTTATAATTACCAAAATTTGTTTTATCTTTTGCGGGCAAATTTTCAAAATCTGGATTTATTGAGGTGCACACTTGTACCCACGCATCCTCCTTCTTATTTTTGTTATGGTATTCTTCGGTACTAGAATCCCATATGGCTCGAAATTTTTTTATTTCGCTGATAAATATTTCCACATCTAGTTCGGACATTTTCTTGCGTTAAATAAACGCAAAACGCTCGTGTAAATTACTTGTATATAAAACAATGTACTGCTTCGCCGCTTTGCGGCAGCGTTCAGTTGCGGCGAAGCGGGACGTGCGTTCGTCAAAACGAACGCAAACATGCCGCCTAGCAGCCGCTCAAATTTGCGTCCCGTGTGAACTGCTTCATATAAATCTATGTCCGGCTAAAACGCGCGCGGCAGACTGCCGCAAACCGCTCGTCTGAACCGGGCCTATAAACGTTCTACCTGTATTGCAATCGAAGAAGACGACAAAAGCATGGCATTGTAGTTATCTTTGTAAAACAAAAGATGTTGAAATTCTGAATAATTTACAGGATTTCTTCAAACGATTGTTAGAATGCTCATTAAAAAAGGTACATAAGTTGAACAACTACATCAGTAGCTGTTCAAATAAAGTGCATGCTGAAAAAGTTGGTCATTCTCATGGTTGTTACATAAATCCTAATTTATGTAAGTCCAATTTTTTAGCCATTGAGATTTTGGCACCTCACTTTCCGGATTTACGACATTTGAAGAGAATGATATACAAAATAGCGAGCATTTATAAAGACCAATTACATAATTTAGACAAAGCCTTAAACGATAATGACCTTGAAACACTTGAACGAATAACACTGCAAGCGCGGAAAGAAGCTGAAGCGTTACAAAAAAATAATACTGACATAAGCTTGAACGAAGAAGAGATTATATCTCGATATTATTTAGCATTTAGAGCTTTCACAAAGCGGTCTATGGACACACCACGCATTCCGTGTGTTTCCTGCGAGAAACTCTGTTTTAAAAGAGAGGTTCTTAAGTTTGATGTTTCTAAAAGAACATATAAGGGAAATGTAATGCAAACATTGTTAAATCATATTGGATACATAGTTGGTGACATGCATTTTATTTGCCGATATTGTCACGATAAAATTCGCAACGATTCCATACCACCCAAATGTATTTTAAATAAGCTTGATGTACGTACAGTTCCAGAAATAGCAGTCTTGAACGATTACGAACGAATTCTCATTCAAAGAGCTAAACCGTTTCAAACGATTGTGAGAATGGATACAGTAATGCGTAAAAATATGCCACATAAACATATGTTTCCAAAAGTAAAGGGGAGAACATTTCACCTTCCTTTGCCATTAGAGGAAAATTTGAAAAAAAAATTGTCCTTGGACTGAACCTTTAAATCAAAATCATGAATTATACATATTGGTGCGGGGCGTTCCAACAAAATCGAAAATAGTTTGTGAAAAGTTAGTTGACTTGAAGAAAGTATGGAATGCCTTAGTATGGTTGAAAGCCAATAATCCTCTATACTCAGAAATTGTTTTACCACAATCGCACGATTTATTGCTGAGTGCCAAATTACCGGGTACAGAATTTCAAGAAGAAGTTGTTACCAATGATAATAATAAGGATAATAACGAATCTATCGAGGACGTTGAAGGTGAAACACTTAATATCGATGAAAACAACAAACGTGCATTATTGACGCCAATGTCGCAATCTGATTCATATTATGATCAGTTTACGATTTATCCAATGTATGACAAAAGGGTTAATGAATCTGCTACCGCACTCTATCAAATGCTTAAAGTTCATGACATTCCGTTGGGCCATCGTGCTGAACAATTAGATGTGAAATTTTTCCCAGATTTATATCCTTATGGGGTAAACGGACAGCATGAAGACAGATTGGTTCTTTTGACTGATCATGAATTCATTAAGTCCAAACTGATGTCCAAGCATTCGCAATTTCGATTGAACATGCAATATATTTTTCATTCATTACACGATACCAATATGCGGCAATTGAACGCTGGAATTTTTCACAAAATGGACGTCGCAAATCCACGTGAAAAATACACAGCTGCTGGTTTTCTAGAGCAACTCTCTAAAGATCAGCTACAAACGAATTTGGACACTATATATTCCAGATTACGTAACACAGCACAGTATTGGCGAAAACCGAGAAATGATTTGAACTGTATGATACACCATTATGGACCAGCTAAGTGAGTGGCTATGGACAGATTTAATAGAATATCTTCGTGAAGTAAACGGCCCATCGGTGGCTAAAATGTCCCCGAACGAACTCATTGCTTCTGATCCCGTTTCAACTGCTCGATTTATAGATAATGCATTCCATGCTATGCTGGATTTCATATGTTCGCCCGACAATTCGATTGGGAAGGTCACTCATTACTTTTGGCGCAGAGAATATCAAAGCAGGGGATCACAACATTTTCATATTTTAATTTGGATTGAAGATGCTCCTATAATCGATAAATCTTCGAAGGAACATGTAGCAGAATTTATTATGAAATACGTCACTTGCAGATTGCCATCACCACATGTGTCGCCAGAATTATATAGTCGTGTAATTGCACATCAAATGCATAAATGCAATAGCTACTGTTTACGCAACAAAAAAACTAAAAATTCCTTCTGTAAAGTATGTAGATTTTCATTTCCACGTACAGTTACAGATACATTGATAATAAGGGATGTGGCTGTTTCTATAGGTGCTAGAAAACAATTGAAAGCAAAAGGTAGATTCTATGATCTTCCACGTTCGATAAAGGAAGTCCGTATCAATGATTATAATGCACCCGTTCTCACGGTTTGGAGAGGTAACATGGATATACAATATATTGGGGAAAAGACAGGGTTGGTAACATGTTACTGTACTAAGTACGTATCAAAGCCGGAAAAAAGTTACGCTACCAACACTATGGCAGCAATAAATTCTACTAAGTCATTGGCTAGTCTGCTGTGCAACCTTGGAATGCGTATGTTAAATCATAGAGAATGTGGAGCGCCTGAATGTGCTGATACTCTTTTAGGATTATCATTGTATGGCACTGACTCCAGTACTACTATTAGATGGTTAGATGTAAATATACTGAGAAGTAGGAAATTGAAAACTCGCAAAGAGATTGAGGAACTGGAAGATGAATCCACAGACATATTTTGTCCATCCCTCATAGATGATTACTACCCTAACAGACCTAAGGAATTAGAATCTATGCATCTGTACGAGTTTGCTATGTGGTATGACGTTACTAAAATTAGACCGTCTGAAAAAACTGAATATTATGAAATCAGTGAATCTTTGTTTTTGAAAAAAAGGCAAAGAGGGTTTCTTATCGATCACTATAAGTACAATGTTCAAACCCAACCTGAATTATTTCTCATTATTATTATTATTCCAACCTTGGAGAAACACCGAGGAATTGAAAAATGGATTTAACACATATGCGGAAGCTTTTTTGTCGCTACAATCACAATTGACAGAAGCAGTTCAGTATCACGAACGAATAACGGATATTCAAGAAGCCCGTGATCATATAAAGGAAGAAATTGAAAAGAACGTGTTGAATACTGTAGAACAAGAAGAAAATGATCAAGGCGATCACCCATTAGAGTGTGTCCCCGTTGAAACTGTTGGTGCCATGAAAGATTTTAAAGACGTAGGAAACAAATTTAACTGTGGTGATCTTCAAGAAATGATTTCGGAATTGAACCATGATCAGAAGCGGATATTTGATAAAGTTACTAAGTCCTTGACGTCTAACGATAATATTCTCAGGCTTTATGTGAGTGGAGAATGTGGCATTGGGAAAAGTTTTTTAATAAAAACTATCAGGCACTGGATCAAGCAGAGTATCGGAAAAGACACAGCAGTAACTGCTCCTACTGGAATCGCAGCTTTTAATATCGAAGGTCTTACCATACACCGATTATTTCAATTACCTGTAGAACATGGGCATACAGCCCAGTATAGGCAACTTAGCGATGCAGCTCTTCAAATTGTACGAGATCAACTCAAAAATGTTGCTTTAGTAATCATCGATGAAATTTCGATGGTTTCTAACGTAACTTTCCTGTACATACATCTACGACTTACAGAAATATTTGATACTGCAGATTCCGATGATGCTTGGTTCGGAAAAATACCTATTCTGCTATTTGGTGACTTACTACAACTTCCTCCTGTTCACGAAGCACCTGCTTTTATACAATTATCCAATAAGAGTATGGAGAAAAATGTTGGAGGATTAGGTTCTTATAATTAATGGTCTGCCTTGTTTAGCTATGACGAATTGACAATAAACATGCGACAGCAGAGTGATAATATTTACAGAGATATCCTGTCGAGAATTCGCACCGGAGAAGTGACCGTTACGGATACAAAGCTTTTAGAATCGAGAGTAGGTAAGTAATGCCGGTTCTGGATACAGTCGGTGAGGGGTTGAGGCGGGGCGGGGGTACCGGCCGCTAGTGCGGGGGTGAGGTGGGGAGGGGGGTACCGCGCTCTTGGACGAGATGGGTGCGGGGGTGAGGTGGGGAGGGGGCACTGCGTTCGTTGGTGAGGGGGATGACGTCACAGGGGAAGGGGGAATTCAAAATTTTCAAAATGGCGTCCGCCGCCGCGCAATCTCCGTACACGTGCGGGGATCGGTGCGCACGCGCGAAAGATAAGGCGCGAAAGGATGTAACGCGGATGCTGTAATTCGACACCGATACCTATTCGAGATTAATTAACCTAAATAGCCCAACCGTCTCACGAAAGAATGCAACGTCGCCCTCGTATAAACATCCGCCGACGATTCGACGCTTTATCGCGATAATTATTCGAGATCGATTAATCTGAATAGCCCAACCGTCTCACGAAAGAATGCAAAGTCGCCCTAGTATAAACATCCGCCGACGAAATGTAATTCGACACCCTCAGAGCGATAATTATTCGGGTATCATCCAACGTATTTTGAATGAAATAACTATTCGAGATCAATTCATAATACGGCAAGAAGTCCTCCGAAAGATAAGGAATCATGACGCGCGACAGGATGTAACGCGTCGAGGCGCGTACGTGCGTGCTCCGCAGATGCTGTAATTCGACACCCTCTGACACAGCGCGAAGCGATAACTATGCGAGATTTATTAATCTAAACAGTACAGCTGCCCCATGATCATCATGTAAGAATGGGGGGCATTGCGTTCGCGTAAACATCCGCCTACGAAAACATAGAGCGATAATTATTCGAGTTTCGTTTCGAATATTTCAAAGATTAGGACCGCCGTGACGGATGCGAATGCCCTTATCGCGAACGGGGGAATCCGATACACGTGGTAACGCAACGAGTTAGTGCGACTTTACGTTACTCGATTGAGGTGCATGAGAGAGAAAGAGCGATAGAGAGAGAGAGAATTCGATGATCAACGCCATCAATGCTGCAATATATATTCATACATTGACGTGCACGTGTACGTGAATCTGTATAAAAGCAACGTTTAAATGAATCGTTACAGGTATTAACGTGAAAATCATCCATTTATTAAAACATATACGCGTACTATAGTGGTACATGATTTACGTCGCGCAACATGGATTGCATTCCTAACGCTAACAATTCGCAATCAATCAAAGAATGTTGTTCAAAGTGATCGCTTTCGGAAATTAATTTTACATAATCTGTTGGTGCGGTAGCGCTACGTAGAACGTTTAGGAACGCGGTATATTTACTAGCTACAGCGTACATATTTTCGGTCAACCAAGTGAACATATGATCGATGCAATGTTCATACGCGAACAGTTTTCGCATCGTGACTTCCGTCGTGTATAAGGTAACGCGATTATCGGTGATTTTGACGAGTTGATCATTGTGCATGCGCGTGAATTCGATTCGCAAATGATCAATTTCGATGTGGGTCTGGGGTGTTGTTACGTTGTCGCGTAATTTTTTAAGAATGTCAGTCATATTTTGCAGTAGGAGCTTCCATGTAGACATTGAGAAGCTCAACTCGCCACCTTTATTGTCGACTATGGTGATCTCGACGCGGCACGAATCCATGCCAATGCGAATTCCTATCGTGAGCCGTTTATACGCTGTTGAGGTCAACGGGTAATCCCGCCCCAGGATTCGCACGATTGATGGTTTTGGCGTTTTCGTTGTTTTTGGCGTTGCGGATCTAGAACTGTAAGAAATGTATACACGGAATTAATACTCGGTTCGCTTGCGTTTACAGTGAAAGAAGTAAGTGAATGAAGTAAGTGAAAAGTGAAAAGTGTATAATAACGCGTACGTACCTCATATTGGACTGTTGATGGGGATGTTCCTGTTGCTGGCGTTTATTGGGGTCATCACCATTGATGGCGGATGCGTAGGATGAATCGTTGAAGCTGCGTTTATACATCTTGATATGCACTATGTACGATTATACTGATCGATGAAGAAATTGACGCGAACGATACTTGTTAGCACTCGAGCGAACGCGGTGTAATGACGTTCACAGGACTGACCAACATTGCTTTTATACAGATTCACGTACACGTACACACACCAATGTGCAAGAGAATATTGTATCAATGATTGTGATGATCATGGTTGTGTTACGGTACAAACATCAATATGAATAGTGCGCGATAAATTCAAATGGCGTGCGCGGCAGATTCAAATAGCGTACGCGCTAAATTCAAGATGCACACGTGTCGCAGAAGATTCGAAGATGATTCGCGGTGCGAACCATAAAAGTGCACTATAAGCTGGAATAATTAGTATCAAATCATCGAAGGAGAAGGAACTGTGATACGGACGCTCCCACCACACCTACTCCACGACTACCCCTACCCTGCAACGTGCAGGGCTGGCCCTCTAGTCTAGAGAACCGAAATGCATATAAGGACATCGACCGCCACCGCACGAGCTAGTGTGTTTTATCACCGCATCATAATCATTCTATAAGAAGCATTTTTAAAAAGAAACATGCCCGCCTACGATTATATTCGATCACCAGTGAGGCGTGGCATGGATGCCGCTATGATGCAGCGATGCATCGTAAGTATAGTTGTGTAAATTGAATTGGTGCGCGTATTTAATTCGACGATATTATATTGAAGTTGTACGTTTGTTACAGCAACGGCATGGGGAAATTGAAAGTGCGTGGCTGGAGGAGCGTAATGCCGTGCTCCAAAAAATCGTAAGTATAGTTTTTTTCTGTTTATGTAAATTGAATTGGTGCGCGCATTTAATTAGGCGGTCTTCTAATGAAGTTGTACATTTGTTATAGCACGAGCGTGATACAGTCATGCGGGCGTGGCGCGCGGAACGGCTGGAGTTGATTAGCCTTCTCGTAAGTGATGTTTCAGAAAAATTATATTGGTTCGCATACACCATTAAACAATGTTTTAGTCGATTCATGTGTTTGTTACAGCACGAACGCGAAAACCAAATGGCGGATTGGACCGAAGAATATCTCGGGACGGTCGGGCCCCTCGTAAGTGATGTTTCGCAAAAATTGTATTGATACGCATACATTAATCGACGTTGTTTTAATCGATTCGCACGTTTGTTTCAGCGTCGAGAAGACATCGAGGCGCACGCGCGGGATGGGGACCTGGATATTATAATCCAACTATTCGTAAGTGATGTTTTAATCGAGTCATATGTTTTGTTTCAGCGGCGCGAATACCCGACGAGAAACGATGGACGGATCTGCCGCGAGTTGCGACAAAAAATTCAGGAGGCTAGACGTACGTGGCGAGAAGATACAATTAACATTGAATTCCTGGCGTTTGAGGGAGACTTTTGGAACTTACCTCACCTATTTAAGGAGTGAGTATAACTGAATTTTAATTGTTTGGTGTATCGCGCGCTATTACCAACGTTTTATACAATAATAATTTGGTGTTTTTTTTTGTGCGTTGCAGGACGTAACATCACGCTAGAATTTAAAAAAAAATATTTTATCAATTTATATGTATGGGATATAATTTAAAATAAATGTATATATTTTTTTCTACAAAATAGTGTATATTTATTAATGACCATCCATGCATGTATGTATACTGAAATTATAAAGTTAGTATTCGCATATAACAATGTTCGTATGGGATGGGTATTCTTGCTCGCAGGTAAAGGGAGCAGTCGCCGCTGTCGTTGTGCTCGTCTTCGCTGCAGTTCCCATTGCTATAGAAAATAAAAAAAAAATTGTTACATATTCGTTTCTCTACATATAACGCGCAAAGTAGATGCAATGCGTGTGTATGACTCACATTAGGTGCCGCTACGTATATAATTCCATACTTTATGGACATTCTCCAGCGCGCAAACACCGCCGTCGTTGTGAAACGCGCATCGCGAGGTATTCGTGGAAGCCATAGATTTCAGGTTAAGAACGTCAGGATCCACGGTGTCAGGCGTGATACCGCAATAATCATCGTCAACGTCGTAGCCGCCGTCGTCCTCAACGGTTCGAGCGTTGGTAATCTTTTCCCCCTTCGGCTTGTACACATCGCAGATATCCTCGACGATTATGTCCAGCAGTAGTTGCAGCATCCAGGTTTTCTTTTCCGCACCTTTCACGATGGCGAAGTCGATGATCGCGAGTGCGCTGGCGAGCAGTTCCGGAAGTTTCCAGTATGGAACGCAGCCATCACACCAGCGGAGACCGTGATGATGCTTCGCGAGCCAGGACGCTTGACATTTCTCGAACGAATTCAGATGATTCCAGAAGTATGGCGGCTCGAAGATCCAGTGGCTGATCGTCGACGTTTCATCGATATTGCTGCTGCTGCTGCTGCTTGTGCGAATCGCGATCTCTTTCACGACGAAATCACGTTCGGTTTTGAAACCTTGCATGTCGACAACGGCGAACATCGTTATTCGTATAAGTAGTAGCGTCGGTGACGAATCAGTAACTGCGGACTTTGACATCTACATCATCGTTTTAAAACAGTAGCAGTATCCGGAGTAGTAGTAGTAGTATTAGTAGTAGTAGTAATAATAATCGTTCACGCACGCACACTATATTAGTTTGCGTACCACGTTGGTTAAAGGGTTGTATTCGACTATACGATCGTGTATCATCAAACAGTACTAGGTAGTATTAGCGGGAACATTTTCTTTGAATTCGAAATCTATTCGCACGTCCACCGTGGCGCTCTTCAAGGACTCGTTTTGCCTAGAACAATCTATGACCGCGATAGGCGCGTATTTACGGAATTCGATCGCATTCAGCAACGGTTCTCCGTGACTATAGTACGATCGACCGAATTTCGCGTACTTATCGTACAGGAGCGCGAATTTATTCTTATCGAAATCCAAGTTCAAGTCGTCGTACGGAAACGCCTCGGAATTTAGATAGAATCGAAGGTTCGTGAGATTATTCGAGTCAAATCTGCTCGCGGATTTATCGGGATAATTCTTTCGATCGGTTTGCGTGCCGAATAACACGTATCGGGGTTTCTCGATTTGCGACGTAGCTTTCACGGTCCACGTGTGTTTCATTGTAGCTTGCAGTAACGGGAACTCGTGCAAGCTCCACGATCGGAAACTCATCACGATCGGTCGACCGCTTTCCAGGATACGTAGCATCGACAGTTTATTCACTTCCTCCAAAACGACATGGGGTATACGCCACTGCACCTTGCGTATCTCAAGTTTCAGCCACGCAGTGGCGGAGGTGCAGTGCATCGCGTTCGTATCGACTCGTGATCGTATAAGGATCAGCTCGTGCCGCGCGTTCATCACGATGTGTTTGTAATCCTCGCAGAATCCTAATAACACGCTCAGGGGTACGCAGAAATTGAAAGCGCCCGAATGAAAAATGTCGTTATCGTAATCGATGGCATAATTCCAACCAGCATTCGCGAGCACTTTGCTTCTATCGGCCGACAACGAAACGTAATTTTTCAACGTGTTAGTGATTCCTGGATTTCGGCAACGATCGATCTCGACACCGTTCAATTCGTATCGAATCTCATCGAACATGAACGAACGCAATTATTGTCTAGAACAGCGGTCGCGGACGTTGCCGGACCTGCCGCGTTCTGCGCCGACAACGTGCCACGTCTTTCGATGTAGAGAAAACTTTCGCACGGAAGCGTGTACAGATCTTGCTGCTGTATGGGGATTCTTATCTCGTCGCTATTGTCGAACGTCGTGTTGGTGTACGGATTACATGTGTGTAACTCGATCTTCGTGATACGATTGTCGAAGGTTGGCGTATTCAGAATAATCGCCACATCCAGAATAATCGACATCGTGGTTGCGTGTCTAATAGGCAACGATGAATCCTAGCGATCGTAGGAAACGTGCGTTTCGGCGAGTCAACGGCTTGCTTCTCCTTATGGGTCCTCTTCTTATCGCTCCACCCGTCTTTATTCTTCTACTTTCACCTATCGATAAAGGGTCGCGCCGATGACGCGAGACAGAGACGTCAGGAGTAGCAGCGACGACTGATAAATCGTACGTGTGATCTAACACTAACATACTACACACGCGTGCATACACGTGCGGTCACGCTACCTATCGCGCGGACGTCGTTGAACGTGCAAACGAATCGTTATTTCTTCGCCGCGAAAATCTATAGGACGATCGTATTGATCGACGATGCGCAGCGTTAGATCGTGTACTGCTCGTGCGACGATCGGCAGGTAAATGACGTGTCGCGGAGTTTCCGATATCTTATATCCCGGCGGCACGCGAGGTGAAAATTCGTGGATAGTGTGTACTGGTTTATCGTTGCTGAACGCGCCGGTAGTTACGTTGCACGTTACTCTGAGCACGTTAACGTTTATAATATTCACGGGTACGTCGGACTCGTGCCAGATTCTCGGTATTAAGACACGATTCGGGGAAAATCCTAACAACGAGCCTACATTGTTGGGTTTCGTGAAGTCTACGAAGAACGAACAGTACATCTCGCTTTTCATGGTGTTGTTGTTAGCTCGTAGCATTAGAGGGTACTTGTCGTCATCGTCGTTCCCGTTGTTACCGCGTTTTCAAGGATATCGATCGAGTAATGTATTCATGAGCGGCGTCGACGATGAAGTTGTTTTCGGTGTCATAGTTCACGATGAAATAGAATTTATCGTTGCTCGAGTCGATGTTTGGTATCGTGTAAAAAGTCTCCAAGTCCGTGAGTCCTAATTCGTATTGACCATCACTGAACTCTATCGGTGGGAAATAATTTACCGTGAGCACGCTGCTGCGACCCGTTAACGTGAACGTGAACGACATATCATAGATTACACTCGCGAGACGGAGAGAAAGGAAGTGACGCGCGCGTACGAATACTCGGCAATTTATCGATATTATGTGTCTTTATTAAAGAAAATATGGATTACCATTACGCATGGTTACATTGAAACGAAATCTTAGTACACACCGTTATTAGTACGTATGCCATAATTCCATAGACTTTTGCTGTAAAAATTGCATGCATAAGCGACCGCAATTCATCTCGTCGAAACGTTGAAAACAATTGTGATTGTACGTGATCGTTGTACCGCGTCCGAAATAGTGGATCAATTCCGTTGGTGGTCGCAGATTCCCTAAACTATCAAAGTACTGTACTCGTGGTCCACGTTTCGCGTACGCGACCCAGTGTGTACCGGTGCCTCGATTCTCGTCCAGATTCACGATACCGCATTCGTTGCTGCGTGCGCGCGTGGGAAGCGTGTCGCGCATAAACACTCCTCGAAAGAACGGAATGCTAGCGCACTCGCGCTCTAATTGCAGGTTCGTCATAGGTTGCTGGTTTATCGCCGCCATCGTCGCCATGCGCCTACGCGATCGGCGTTTTTTTTTCTTCGTCTGCACTCGTCGTTGGCGCCGCCGTCTCGGGTTCAAGCCCGCGCCTCGCTTGTACGGTGTCAGATGCATCCCTCGCCCTTCCATCGCACGATGATGACGCAACGTCTCTTCCAGCTGTTTTCGAGACGCCTTCGAATCGTTTACCGTTTTGGTTATACCAGCCGCTCCACCGGCCAATGCCCCGATAGCTGATAAAGCGGGCAATACGAACGGAAGAAATTGAAGAAAGCCACCGCGTTTCGCCACTCGTAGATTACGATGTCGTCGTCGCCGTTGCGGATGTTTCCTTCCAGACTTTCTCTGTTTACGTTTCGTCCTTCTCATACCCATGCCGAGTTTAGTCTTAGCCTTCATCGTTGCCTACACTCCAGTCGCGGTTGCTTTTTCGCCAAAGGTCGCGTCGTTCGCGAACACTCGTTCTCGCGCTCGTTCGGCTAACGCACGATCAGCCTCGTGTCTTCCCTCTAAATCCTTTCGACGAGAGTACGCGATATCGTGGTCGCAGCACGCTACGTCCAGGGGATTCACACCTTCGTCGCCACGAGCCAATCGCTTTAGCAAACGCGTTCCCGGTCCGCAGAACTAATAACCCGGAACGTGTAGTTCGAATGGCAGACGGTTTATGATGCCGTTCACGAGACCCGATCCAGTCTTCTTCTTCTTAAGATTCTTCTTAAGATTCTTCTTGTAAGACGTCGCAGTCATTGATGCTATCATATACGTTAGAATAATCACGATAGCTACTACAATAATAGACGCGTACGCACGCTTCACCGATCACAGTGATAGTGACCTGCGCGACGCGTTACACGAATATAAATAGTCATCCTTCGTCACACGCGCGCGAGTACCTGAGAAACCCCGCGAACATACGATTCGCGAAACAGTCGAACGTTATTCGCGTAACCGCGAATCGAATGCTCGAATATGATAGGGATGCGAGTCGAGCGAGCAGACACGGCCCGTTGCTGCCGAATAGCGTGCGAGGTGTGATTTGTGGACCGTCAGGGTGTGGAAAAACGAATGTGCTTTTAAGTATGCTAGAGTGTACGTGTACTCGAAATCGTTGCATCAGCCAAAGTATCGTTATCTCGAGCAGGTGTTGTCGCTGGTCGACGGAATCGAATACTTTCCCTACTCGGACAACACTGAGATCGTTCCACCGAGAGACGCTCGGCCCGATTCGATCTTCGTGTTCGACGACGTGGCGTGCGACGAACAGAAAGCGATACGCGAATACTTCTCTATGGGTCGTCACTCGAACGTGGATTGCTTTTATTTGTGTCAATCGTACGCTAGAATACCTAAACATTTGATCAGGGACAACGCAAATTTTCTCATGCTATTCAAACAAGACGGCACGAACTTGCGCCGCGTGTACAACGATCATGTGAACACAGACATGACGTTCGAGTCGTTCAACGACTTGTGTGCGAGATGTTGGCGTCGACGATACGATTTCGTGGTGATCGATAAGGATAGTTCCATGTACGAAGGTCGGTATCGAAGAGGATTTAACGAGTTCTTCGTAGCTCGCGGACGTTAGTAAACCGCGAGTCGTTCATCGAGCAACACGAAATGTCTAACGAAACGACGACGACGACGCCGATAACCACGAGCAACGTTGACGCGAAGCATTCGCGAAAACATCACCAACGTCGTCGACAAAAAGGAATGAAACATCAAAATGGTACGAAACGCCGGGCCGCGGACACAAAGGTGGAAATCGCCAAAGTCAGCGACGTTATACGTAAAAAGTGCTTGGCTCTGAAAATTGGAAAAATGGATACGGAAGCGGCTGTGGATGCGAGCACGCGTCCCATCGTTGAACCGTTGAAACGGTTGATCGAGAACGCGTCCGCGTCGAAAACGCGCTCAACGCCTCGATCGCGACCCGTGAATAGGAAACACGAATACGATCGACAACAATCATCGAAGAGATTTCAACCCGTCACTCCGTCGATAATCAAGGAACATCCGAATAACCTTCCAGATTCTAGTGACGACAACGACGACGATGACGCCGACTACACCGACAACGATAACAACAACGACAACGATAACATCAACAACAACGACAACGGCAACAACGATTTTGACGAAGTTGTCGATGAAGATGATGTTGTTGATGATGAGGATGTTGTTGATGATATCGTCGATGAAGACGATGAAAAAATTCCTGATGATGAGTCGTCAGTAAAGGCTTACGATTTGGATATGGTGCGTAAACCCGTCGATGATATCGAAGTGTATATACGGAACGCCAAAGGACCCTTGTCGCGACAATACCTACGACTGTTCTTCACCGACAACAGGAGACCAATCGATGATGTGTACGGCGTACACTTGGGGCCCGACGAAGATCTAATGATCGGCGATTCCGTGCTCATCATCGATGCGGACGGCGATGACATTCACGTGAACGGAACGCGATACCCGGGGACTCGGGGTTTGTACGAATTGTTGTTCATGCGAGAACCCAACCAGCAGACGTGCACGGACGCTGATTTTCGCTCGTACCGACGCATCTTGTTGTCGACGAGCGCGCATAAGCAAAACCATTCGCCGAGCAAGCGCACGCTGGGTAACAAGGGGTACAAGTATAAGAAAATCATATCCCAGGTGATCGGTGGGGTGCGAACATCGAGTGTCAGACGCGTTAGCGGAGCGCAGGCGACGCGGGCGGCGCGGGCACGCGACAAGGTCGAGGATTGCCCATCGACGAATCGATGACGGTCACCGATAACGCGATCGATTACGTGTACTGGGATGATCCGAACGAATTGGTCGATAGGCTTGGATTGCTCGTAGCATCGCGCGCGACAGGTCACACGGGTCACGATAACGAAATCGCATCCATCGTGGAGGAACTTCGCGAGGACGGGCGCATCTTAAATTGAACGATCCGGTGATCGTCGCGTCAGTAGCGTTCGCGCGCACGCATCGTTATGTCGGTGAACAAATTTGGCACCTCGTTACGCAATAACAACAATAACAACGAAGCGGCGATGACAATGACGAGACTATTGTTCTCGGCGGATGAACGCTTTACCCAAAAAATCGAAACGGCTATCGCGAGCGCGCGACTGGACGCCGAGTATCAACGATCTCAACTTGAGACGCGAGTACAACGAACGATTACGGATATCGTTAACGCGCAATTGTCTCGACTAGAGGATGATTTAAATAACGCGATGGAACGACGCTTCGATCACTTGAAAGACAGACTCGACGAGTTGACGACGTCGGCAACGACGCCGACTGCGATAACAACCACGGATCGATACAAACGAAAAGCAAACGAGGGTCTACGGCGACGATGACGATGATCAATGATGCTGACAATATCGACTACGACTTCGAAACGACTAATAACGAACGATCGCGAAATACGTGCACCGATTGCGTTTTACGTACGCTCGAGGAACTGATACTAATTCTAACGTCTTTGGAACGTCGCGACCATCCCCGACTACCCGCGGAGCATGAACAAGGAGCGAGTACAACTAGTGAACGAATTACACGCCCCGGCTAGACGGAATTTCCCACGGCGTAGCGTCATGATTCGCGGCTACGATGATTTGTGGCAGGCCGATTCGGTGGAGATGCGTCCGTACGCGAAGCAAAATCGTGGATATCATTACATACTAACGATCATCGACGCGTTCAGCAAGTACGCGAAGGCCGTACCCGTGAAAACGAAAAGTGGACGCGACGTGACCGCGGCGTTCGCGACCGTATTGCGACAGAGCGCTAGATGTCCGCGAAATTTACAAACCGACATGGGTAAGAAGTTTTACAACGCGGAGTTTCAACGATGCGCGAAGACCCGGGGGATCAACCACTACTCCACGTACAGCGTGATGAAAGCGTCGATCGTCGAACGTTTCAATCGCACGCTGAAAAACCTCATGTGGAAACAATTCTCCTTGAACGCGTCCTATCGTTGGATCGACCTGTTACCTGCGCTCCTACGCACCTACAATCATCGCAAGCATCGAACGATCAACGCCCGACCCGTTGACGTGACCCCCGCGACGCGTTTGTCGTTCGCCGCGAATGAGCCCATTCCCCTATCTGCCTCGAAAGGTGTTCGACGACGACGCACGAAATTCAAAGTCGGTGACAAGGTACGCGTGAGCAAGTTCAAGACCCTCTTCGAGAAGGGGTACACTCCGAACTGGTCGACCGAGGTATTCGAAATCGTAACCGTACAACGAACTTTCCCGGTGACGTACATTCTGCGCGATTCCGCGGGAGAGCCGATCTCGGGTGGATTCTACGAGTACGAACTGCATTCGTTCGCGAATCCGGACGTCTATCTAGTCGAGAAGATTATTCGTCGCAAGGGAAACCAGGTGTACGTTAAGTGGCTCGGATTTGATTCGTCGCGGAACTCGTGGATAAGCGATAAGGATATTCTATGATTCGCGATCATAAACGCACTATATGTTACTGGAATAAATAAATGAATAAATAAATGAAAAAATACATATAAAATATATATATTGTCCGTTTATTCACATTCTCCTCCTCCTCATTCTCATTCTTCTTCTTCGTGCATATATATGTGTACAATTAAGCTTGATAAAGTAGAGAAAAAATATATATACTAATACGTATGAAATACAATTTTGGTTATATTCTACGCTATACATATATTACATATCCATAAATAAATAAATAACATATACAAAAGAAACGTATATACATATGTACATGCAAAAAAAATACAAACATACAAGCATTCTATACAATGGGATTCTCGAGGGACTCGTCGGGCTCAAGCTCGAGCTCGGGGATTCGATAATGCCCCCACGGAAGTGTGCTGACCCGATCGGTTAAAATATATCGCTTGTCGTCGAACGGACTGAGAGCGTTCTTTTCCCCACTCACGGAATACACATCGTGCTCTTTGGAGCGTATATTGTTCTGTCGAATCGATTTTTCGGTGAGATCGCGGAGACAACGAATGTAATCATCGAATTGTATATCGTTCGCGACCACGTGTCTCCGCACACCCTTCACTTTTTTAGTCTCACTCGTAGACCCCACTGTCGCGTTAAACGTTCTAGTCGCGTACATCTTAGACCGTAGTCCGACGAACTCGGTCATCAAGGCGCCGTTGTTCTTATCTTTCATGAGTCCCGGAACCTTTTTGTTTACGCGGGGCATACCGTACGGATTGTCCACCGCATAATCACTCGTGTCGAATCGGGCGACGTCACGCTTCATCCTTTCATACGCATCCTCGCATTCCACACTATACATTAAACTGTCGGTGTCGGTGTACAGAACCTTACACCGATCACCGAACTCCGCGCGTATATATGCATACTGAAATTCATACAGACATTCCTTCGATACATCGAGCACACTCATACCCACGTATATCGGTTTGTCAAACTTAACTTTCAGTTTATGCATTTCGATTGCCACTAACTGCTCCGAGAAGATCGTGCGGCTGTGAAAGTTCGGTTTCGCGATCAGCGCTTCCGCGCCGTAACGACCGTCCCACCGCGTCACTAGTCGCACGTCTACGCGATTCCGCACATTTTCCATTGTCTTCCCGTACACCGCGTTATTCATTAATTTAAATAAAGTCTTTTGAAATTCACTCGTGGCTCGCGTCCTCAAACCGGTGTTCAGTTGGATATAGTCGCGCAACCAATGCGGCTGATCGAATCGTAACACTCGATAAATTCGCGTCACGCGTAAACCGTGTCGGACGCACTGTTTCAGGTAGCGATAATGGATGACGTATCGCTCCTTATCGTCGAGCGTGGCAAGCAGCTTAATCTGTTTTCCTCCTGGCTTAATCATGAAATGCGCGTCGTAGCCGCGTCGATAGATTGTGAAACACTACCGGTATCGTGTACGATCTTTGGAACTGCAAGTTACACGACACGTGGGCCGCGCCTGGGTACTCGCCCGTCGAGTGGCAATGGTCGCGCACTTTTTTATTCCCATCGACGAACGGTTGTCCGCACACGTGACACGCGATTGCTTCGTTAAAACTTTGCCACTATTGATGCGTCAACGAGTTCATTGGTTTCGCGTTCCGCAACCACGAATACGCATTGTCCGCAAAGTCTCGAAGTTCTTGCACGAACCATTTTACGCACTCGGTTTCGTGACGATACGCCCGATAACGGCACAGAGACGCGTCGGTGGAGCAATGGATGTAGTATCCCACGCTGTACGCTCTGTGCTGCTGGTACGCGTACGTCCGACTCCGCTCCGCAGGCTCGACGTCCTCCAGCATGCATTCGAAGTCCGCGTGGACGATGAATGGTGCTCGTTCCTCATGTTTGAAATTTTTGAAGTGCAACCATTTATCCTCCGCGGACGGAAATTCGACGGCACACTCGTTCAGACGTTGACAGACCACGTTGTGCTTCGTCAATTGCCCGGATGAATAGAAGAAGCTGAGACACCTGCGATGATAATAGTATTAATAATAATAATCAAACAAAAAGAATAAATAGTATATCGATCGAAATATTTTTTTTTTATTACTCACCTATCGTAAACGAATACTTGGTGTCCGTCATTGCCGAGTTGTTTCGAAATGAGTCTCGACATGCTTCGAATGCACGCGAAATGATATCGTTGAGGATCCTTGGTGTCCTGTATCAATAGCACGTTCGCGTGCCTCTCCCGCTTGTCCTCGGTTAAACGCAGAGGAGTGCAGTTTTTGTCGGTCCAGGTGTACACGTTCACCGACACGTCGTTCAACCTCTCGAACTTCGCCAGCTGGTCCAACGTCACGGGAAGCGTCACATCGTCCGTGCGAAGTACCGTCGAGTAATGATGATACGACGAGTTCTTGTGTACGTTCGTAGAAGCTGGATACAAACTTGCGACGATGGACCATAAGAAACACGCGTTACCCCCGCTCTGTACATTGACCACTGCCTTTCTAAGAATTACCTCGCGTGGAAGTGGTACGTCGCAGCCGGCGCGAAGAGGGTTATACTTATTGTTTATTATTAGGTTTAGCACAGCCCTCAGAGCCCATCCACTATCGCGATCTTGAAACTCCTCGATCGCCACTAATGTGGGAGCGACCACGCACTTTGAATACCACTCGCGCACGTTCGAAGTCATTAACAGTACGCGATTTCGCGTCCCGAAACTTTTCATGTCTGTATTCTCGTTTAACATAAAGTCTGCGTTCAGAATCGTATTCACGACCACACCAGAATGTTCCCTGATAGCGTCTGTCACGCGCGATAGCACCAGTCGTCGGGCACCCTCTAAAAATCGACGCGGATCGATGTAACCCACGTTAATGACCACACCAGTCGAAATACGATTGCGAAACGCGGTTTCCACGTCCTCCCATACGACTTTAGGTGCCGTCGATCGAGCCGAAACCCCACACCCTACTCGCGAAACCCGTGCCCGCACGATCGTACGTGATGTCTTCGTACGCGCGATTAGCGATGCCAGACGCTGCTTCGATGTCAACGACACTCCTTCGCCGCACTGATACTCGATGATGAGTCGTAAGCACGCGTCGCACCGATCCATCCAGTCTCTGAATTCCGTAATCGTGCGTAAAAGCGTTGACATTCGATAAAGAACATTGAGCGTATCCATGAATACCTCCATGTTTACTTCTGCCTCTTCGATATTCAATGTTCAATATTCAATAGTCAATTAAAAGGCGCGCACGATCAGGCACGAGTGGTTGATTCGACTCTTCCACGTGATGCGGTTCTGATCCGGATATCGAAAACTCAGAGGAAGAACAAGGCGTGACAAGTGTTGTCGCACAATAGGAATCGGATGCTCGTCCAATAATCGTGATAATTCGCGACACAAGAATGTATTCACGGTGATCGTTAATGTTCGAGGGCACAACACTTCGTATACTACGACTGCCCCATTCTCGATGTCGTGTAGCAGTGTTAATGGTGTACACGCGATCGCGGTAAAATACCTCATTCGTTGTCGAGACACATCCCTGTCACCGACGATGCAATATAATGTACATTTACGTACAGTACTATATTGCGCGATATGACGTAGTAGTTGACGTTGCTCGGGTGAGAATCGCATAAATCCAGCTTGAAAGATCCTACCCCACGATGACTCGCATAATGAGGGCACGCTTAACTCGTCGCGGATTTTATGTCTCTCGATTTCAAGTGTTTGATCGTTCAACTGTGGCATCGTGGATAATGGGTACGCGTTCCCTTCATCGTCGGAAGATGATGACGCAAGCAATGCGTCTCGCGCGTCCAATTCGTCGAGTATCCGCGCTATTATATTCCGAACGTGTGTTCGAGCTATTTCGATGGTATTTTTAAATAACGATAAACGTTGATGCGTGTTTTGCGATATTCGTTGGGGGTTCAAGTACTCGTTGAGGCAGCGTAAATAGTCACTACACGCTATTAGCCACTCACTGGACCGTTCTTCGGTAGTCAGTACTGGAATCCACTCCGTCAACAACTCGTACGAATTTACGAATATGTCCATGTCTCGCGACACTTTTTGCACGTAACGATTATTCGAGATCTTTACCGAAGGACTGCGCGGCTCTGATTGAATATACTAACCACCTACCCTAGCCGAGATTCATGAGTCGTTATCGCTTCAAATTCTTTTCATCTCACTCTCTCTCTCTCTCTCTCTCCCCCCCTCTCTCACCCTCAACGTCTCAATCAGGTGGCGTGATGTCACACTTGATGTCACACTTGCGTTGCCGCGCGTATCGAATTACAGCGTTGATGATAAGGGTGTTTACACCCGTCACGGTGGTCTCGATCAGCATCCTTAAATTCAGTTCTCAAATGCTACTACTTCGATATGGGCATGAGGGTCAACTCTCATGTTCATATGGTCAAAACGAGGTGCACCGAAAGGTTTAACTCACTAGCGATTGTAGCAAGGCAAAAGTGGGGACTCGGGTACAACACCCTCCGGGTCCTTTATAAAGGTCTCTTCGTTCCCATCGCGACATACGCGGCTGCAGCGTGGCACGAACACCTAAATAAGACCTGCACACAGGTCTTATTATCGGCCCAAAGACAGGTTCTCCTGAAGGTAACGAAGGCCTACAGAACAGCCTCCACAGCAGCTATTCCAGTAATAGCAGACGTCCTTCCCATCGACCTCCATGTCACACTAGCATCCATCAAATATAAAGTCAGGAAAGGAATTCACTTCTCCCTCGGCGAATACCGGTTCCCCGAACACGCGGCAACCACTCCACCTCAAAGAGCTATCCCTGAGATACTCTTCGCGATCTGGCAACGCCGTTGGGACGCTTCCCCCGACGGCCGTCACACTCACAGTATCTTCCCGAATATCAAACACCGCCTAGAGATGACCTGGTTACAGCCCGACCACTACTTAGTTCAACTTTTATCAGGACACGGCGATTTCGCCTCAACACTGAAATCTCTGGGCCTCGCGAAAAGCAATGCGTGCGGCTGCGGCGGGGGCGAAGAGACTGCTCTGCATGTCCTTCTCCACTGCCCGCTGCACGCGGCCGAACGAGAGGAACTTAGGTCTATCACTTTAGAAAAGAATCTTCCCTGGCCACCGACACCCCAGCAACTCGTAACTCAGAGCACATTCAATGCATTAATGAGCACCTCAAAATCCATATTAGTAAAGAAAGAATCGGCCTGGAAAACCCTCCCCAAACCCTCTCGCCCAGCACCAACAGACCCCGCAGCCGCAGCCGGCCCCTCGCACCAAGCAGATTAATCCATCTGTTCTTTTTCAGCCACGTCACCCGCCCCGACCCCCAGTGCAGGCAGTGCCCAGGCATTGTGGAGGGTGGGGCGTTATCGGCGAAAGCCATCCTGCCGGGATCGAGCTTGCGCTGGCGGCTCTACCTCCCCGTGGTCCCCACTGGACAGTGCTCCCCGTCGCACCGCGACGTGGAGCGCTGACTAAATGAGCCGCCGCCCTCCGGGGTGGATCCAACTTGTTCAGTGATTCCTAGCGGATGAGATCAGGGTTTTTCCAAGTTCCATTTCGACAGGACATCTACGCCGAATTTCCCTTGGCAGCGGCACGCGATGATCGTTATATTTTGCAAACACCACCATGCCAGCCAAATGCTCGTATAGGCGAAAGCCTGAGGTAGAGCGCGCCCCTCCTGGGCCAAGACGGCTATACTAGATGCTACTACAGCGATCAAGACGTACATTACCGTGAGAAACGTTTTAAACAATTTATCACATCTAAGTCGACTGTAATTGCATCAAAGTGTTGTAAGTGAAAGTGCTTTGAAGTAGATCGGTTTTGAAGGAAACTGCTTTTGAAAGAGATTGCTTGTGGAGGATATCGTCAGTCGTTCAACGCACGAGAAATACAATCGAATAATACCGTAAGTTTCCATTACCATATTTTAGTGAATCGTTGTGTCAGCAACTTTGGGAATTATAAGAAAAATTGGTTTCAGATTATGTCATTGCCCCTGCAATTGAATCGTCCAGCTGCCGCTGCGATCTCCGACTCCGCTGTGCTGCCTATACATGACTCCAACCCTAAAATATATGTTGCGTGTCGGGATGTTTCGGTTCAAACCGAAGAAATTCGTGGTGAAGAACTTCATGAGGCGAAAGTTGTTCACGATGGCGACATCTTTTTAAAAGTGTTTTACAATGCTAATGGTATATACGGCGAGATGCCGGCTGACAACTACGGGAGCGAGCGATATTGGTTAAATAGGCATGCGCGGCAAAAAACATTCTTTTTAGATGTTAGTGATGATGATGATGATTGTGAGGACAATGATTATAATAATATATATCAACTGAACAGTTTGATGGATCCAAAAAGTGTAGTTTGGCGGAAATGTGTCAATGCGAAACAAATTGACTTCGACGCTGTTTTTGCGAATGCGGTATCGGGGCTTCAGGCTCGCGATATTGCAATTCAGACTGCCCCCGAGCAAGTTTGCGATGATTCGTTTTATACCGACAAGGATCTATTTAATGAAATCGTCGACAATGCTATTTTTACGTGAACAATTTGTATGGATGGGCAATGTGTCAGCCCCTGCCATACGCCAAATTTCAATGGGTCGAAGATGTCGTAAATTTTGACGTGTCTTCAATCGATGTCGATTCGCCCACGAGATACATTCTCGAGGTAGATCTGGAATATCCGCAAAGTCTGCACGACGCTCAGGTCGATCTACCGTTCTGCCCGACGAGTGCCAAACCACCGGGCAGCAGACAGGACAAGTTACTCGCGACGGTATACGATAAGCAGCGTTACGTTATACATTATCGCAACCTGCAGCAGTGCACGTGTCATGGTCTTCGTATTACAAAGATACACCGCGTGCTTCAATTCACTCAATCCCCCTGGCTCCGCGATTACATCGAACTCAATACTCGGTTTAGAACAAGCGCGACAAACGACTTTGAAAAAATTTGTACAATTTGATGAACAACGCGGTATTCGGTAAAACTATGGAAAATGTACGAAATCATGTGGATGTAAAACTTTTGACACATTGGGAAGGGCGATATGGCGCGGAGGCAATGATCGCGAAACGGAATTTCCACAGCAGAAGTGTTTTTTCGGAAAATTTAATAGCTGTTGAATTGCGAAAACTCGAGGTAAAATTCAACAAACCAATATATGTGGGTATGTGCATTCTGGACATATCAAAAATTTGTTTGTATGAATTTCACCACGAGTACATGTGGCCCAAGCACGGACCAAATTGTAAAATTCTATACACCGACACAGGCAGTCTCATTTATCACATTCGATGCGAAGATATCTACGAGATCATGAAACACAATATCGATAGATTCGACACAAGCGATTATCCTACTGACAATCCATATAATATGCCGCGCGTAAATAAGAAGGTTCCAGGGCTGATGATGGACGAAAATATTGGTGCGATAATGACCGAATTCGTAGGTCTCAGAGCGAAAATGTATGCACTTCGCGCAGACGGTAAAAAAGATACGAAAAAGGCGAAAGGCGTCAAGACCAACGTCATAGCTAGAACGATAACTTTCGACGACTACGCGCAGTGTTTGCAAAGGGAGATCGAAATGCTTCGCAGGCAATCGTGCATTCTATCTAAATTGCACAAAGTGTACACCATTTCGGAATCCAAAATCGCTCTAAGTCCACATAATGACAAGCGGTATATCGTACCTGATTCGACCGACACTCTGCCGTGGGGACATTATAAAATTCCGTTGTAGAATATCATTTTAAAATAGAAATTGTATTTATTGTCATTATTGTGTAATATAGAAATTGGTCGCACGTGTATAGAAATTATAAATGGTGGAATTAATGTGCAAAAATAAAATTGTTCACTAATTTACACATATATATATATTGTATTTTTATTGAATCATATATTATTATGTTACAATACATTATTTTTATTTATCCAAGAATTGTGTGATTTATCAAACCCCAACCACTTGACATACACCTTATCCCCCTTCCTACGCAACACTTTTTCCACTAGATACACATCACGATCGGTGACGCGTTGCAGCTCGTATTCATAGAATCCTCCGGCAACAGGTTCTCCACAGGAATCGAGGAGCAGATAGGTCGCGGGGAGGTACGTGACACCTCGGTGCAAGATTACATACAACTAAGCAAACAGTGCCTAGCAAAATGTAAGACAATAAACGATCTGTACCTCTGCACCTCTAATCACCCGATGTTCAAAGCGTTACCATACAGACCGTGCGAAGTACAATTGTACACAAAATTAACAAACACTTGTAAAATGCGAATTATGACACTGAATCACACATTCCAGATAGAATTACAACTACCAGGCACGTGGATTTATATCGCGCCGAAACCGATACAACTAGCAGTAACTTGCGACGACAAAAGCACAAATATGTATAGCGTTAAGGATTCTGGTATAATAACAATAAGAAACAAATGTACAATCACTACCACCAAATTCACAATAGAAACTAGAAAACAATGCGGAATTGAAAGAACATGGTACTACTTACCTGACCATGTAGCCTTTTGGGTTGTAAGGAATATGGATATTTCTGGACAGACAAGATTTATTCGGATTAGGAAGGAATACATGGTTTGATTGACAGGATGGGGCTACAAATTTCGAAGGTCAGACGTTGCGTCTCGATGTATTTATACAATTTTCAAAGATACTATGGTGCGAACGGCACTTGACTTTACTCTAATGAGGCGTCCAGGAGTTACTCTGTACTCTCCCGTTCGATTGGCGTCCAGGTATTGTCGCCGAACTCTCCATATCGAACAGGCGTCCAGGAATATTCTTCCGTACTCTCCTCTCTCAACGATTGGGTATTTAAGAAGGGGGCTTTGTACTTTCGCGACTCTACTCTACTGAGGCGTCCAGGAGATACTCTGTACTCTCCCGTTCGGTTGGCGTCCAGGTATGATCGCTGTACTTTCCATACCGAACAGGCGTCCAGGAATATTCTCCCGTACTCTCCTCTCTACGTTAACGGGGCATCCAGGAGTTCCTCTGTACTCTCCTGTTCGGTTGGCGTCCAGGTATTGTCGCCGAACTCTCCATACCGAACAGGCGTCCAGGCATATTCTCCCGTACTCTCCTCTCTTTTCTAATGAGTTGCTCTGTACTCTCTCGACCAATAGGCGTCCAGGTATTATGGCCGTACTCTCCATATCGGTCGAGCGTCCAGGAACAGACTCTAGTGCCTAGTCCCTCCAGCAGGCGTCCAGGTATTATCGCCGAACTCTCCTGCCGGAGTCCCTAAGCTGTCTGAGAGCGGCCGTGTGTCGTACCTCGTCCTCTCTCTCAGAACAGCGAAGAAGGAAATGCCATTGCGGTCCTCTAATTTATACCCAATCGTTGCTATCCGCGGCCGCAGAAATCAACAGATGCGTTGTTAAGTGCGAGCCTCGCGAGACGCGGTCCCGCGCCCTCACGTCTCTCCTCACGGGCGGCCTACAAGCGTGTTCTCGAAACGTCTCGATGGTCAGCGTTTCTCAAACTTCCTTTTCTGCATGCTACAACCATAATTTTTTGTCATCAGATGAAATCACACTTCCACAGACTACTGTAAATTCGTACGGAAACACAAATTTCAAGCTTAAAAGGATAATCGAAAACCCCGAAGAATTAAGTAAAGTTAACAAACAAATTAGAAGACTTCCAAAAACGATTTAGAAAAACCCGAAATTATACCAACCGAGTATCACCAAGCTTCTTTATACTATCCATAGTAACGGGATTTATCACATGAGGACCCATGCCTAAAGTTGCATACGTTGCAAAGTAGGGTGCCTTCGTTATTCACCTTCTTCATCACTGACAATCTCCTTCCTCCTTGCACTAATCTGCTTCGAATTCTTCACAGATCATCCTCTCATTCTTTGGTCTCGTAATTTGACTAAACCATATCACTTGATCGTGTACCGAACGGTTTTGAACGTGTATTGAACGTGCATCGGACGGGTATTGAACGTGCATCGAACGGGTATTGAACGTGCATCGAACGGGTATTGAACGTATGTCGAACGTGCATCGAACGGTTTTGAACGTGTATCGAACTTGCATCGAACGGCTTTGATCGTGCATCGAACGGGTATCGAACGTATGTCGAACGGGTATCGAACGTGCATCGAACGGTTTTGATCGTGCATCGAACGGCTTTGATCGTATATCGAACGGATATCGAACTATGTCGAACTGGTATCGACTAAGACCTACGAATACGGTCATTATCGCACCAATATTTTCGTCCTTCATCAGCCCTGGAACCTTCTTATTTACGCGCAGCATATTATATGGATTGTCAGTAGGATAATCGCTTGTGTCGAACCTATCGATATTGTGTTTCATGATCTCGTAGATATCTTCGCATCGAATGTGATAAATGAGACTGCCTGTGTCGGTGTATAGAATTTTACAATTTGGTCCGTGCTTGGGCCACATGTACTCGTGGTGAAATTCATACAAACAAATTTTTGATATGTCCAGAATGCACATACCCACATATATTGGTTTGTTGAATTTTACCTCGAGTTTTCGCAATTCAACAGCTATTAAATTTTCCGAAAAAACACTTCTGCTGTGGAAATTCCGTTTCGCGATCATTGCCTCCGCGCCATATCGCCCTTCCCAATGTGTCAAAAGTTTTACATCCACATGATTTCGTACATTTTCCATAGTTTTACCGAATACCGCGTTGTTCATCAAATTGTACAAATTTTTTTCAAAGTCGTTTGTCGCGCCTGTTCTAAACCGTGTATTGAGTTCGATGTAATCGCGGAGCCAGGGGGATTGAGTGAATTGAAGCACGCGGTGTATCTTTGTAATACGAAGACCATGACACGTGCACTGCTGCAGGTTGCGATAATGTATAACGTAACGCTGCTTATCGTATACCGTCGCGAGTAACTTGTCCTGTTTGCTGCCCGGTGGTTTGGCACGCGTCGGGCAGAACGGTAGATCGACCTGAGCGTCGTGCAGACTTTGCGGATATTCCAGATCTACCTCGAGAATGTATCTCGTGGGCGAATCGACATCGATTGAAGACACGTCAAAATTTACGACATCTTCGACCCATTGAAATTTGGCGTATGGCAGGGGCTGACACATTGCCCATCCATACAAATTGTTCACGTCAAAGTATATCAAGTATAACATTGACTTAAACCGCCGCGTATACCGCGTTCGATAAACATAACCATATCGACGTCGGTGAGCAATTCGAACGTAATTTTGGTATGTTTTAGCATGGCATCCCATGTGAAACCGGGTAGAGTATAATAATGTGCTGAATCTAGTCCGTAACTCTTGATACAACTTTCGCGAAAATTTTCAAAAATATCTGCCAATAACAAGACACCTGTTTTCAAATACAAGTCGCTGTATTCGCCCAAGGTTCTAACGTCGAAACGCTGCCAGACAGTCTCGGCGTGCGCGTAATCGCTCTCGGATACAGTCTCCCCCGTTAACGAACTGTAGAATGACTCGCGCGGCGGTAAGTATGGGTCCTGCAGCTTGTTCGCGCAATCAAGGTATTCATACGGAAAGACACCCTTTCGCGTCAATAAATTGAAATCCTCGGCGGATAATGTTTCAAATTTGGATCGTAAAATTTTTAATTGATCTATACTAGGAAAAGATGCTAATTTGTCGAGACTGGTATTTAGAAATTTGTACGAATCGATGAATCGCAATTTAATATAATTTCGCGAGTCTGGTTCAGCCGCATCTTCGACATTTTTTGTGAATGAAATACACTGTAACGAGTTGTGTCGGTGGGACGACGATCTTGCCCCCCACCATACGCCCGACCACGACAACACGCACCGCGCGCTGCCAACGGTCATGCCCCCCACCACTCGTCCGCAATTACCGAAAACTGGCGCGAGAGGGTCACGCACCGAGTGACTCTCTCGCTGCCGAAAATCCGCGGACGAGGATATATAATCCGGGGGTATAGGCCTAGTTGGCAGAGACCGCCGTGAGCGATAGTACGATTCGTACGCCTCTCCCAGCGACCTTCTGTGCGATTCCACGCTCTTGTGCCGACACTCGTTCTTGCGAAAGACAAGCGCCCGTGTACGCATCAGTTCTAGTGCGACGCCAGACTGAGTCACTGCGTTTTTTTTTACTACGCACCCTCCACGGTTCCCAGAAGGACAGCGTGAGCCGTCCACTGGACGCAGGCCGTCATCCGCTATCGATCTCCCGAACAGATTCATCTCCGTTCTCGAGAGCGTCCTCACAGTCTCCGATTCACCCCCGGGTTGTGCCCACCGGGTGACCGGGTCAAAGACTCTCCGACCAGGGTCCAGTGGCAGGGTTGGCCCGCCAGGACACCGAAGGGTCAACGCAATTCTTCCCTCCCCCTCCGCCGAACCGTCACCGCCGATTATAATACGCGCCGAGATACGCACCGCGATATACGCCGCGACCCACACCGCGATACGCGCCGGGACCCACGCCGCCGTTCACACCGAGACGGGCCGCGCTAGCTTAAGGCCTAGGTTAAGCCGTCTACATACTGTATGCCAGCATAGACCTGGCCGGGATATCTTGTACGTAAACCTTAACGCAAATAAACTGCCGTACTCCACTCTACCTCAGCGTTCGCTCACTCGATCGGCAGCCCTGGACCACCATCCTGAGCTGGCATTACGGTACTTCCACCGTCCCACCGGTAACCCCGCGTTTCACGGTTACAACACTTTTCTTTAGTTATGGGTAATACGTCAACGTGACCTTCGAAAGCGGTAGCTATTTCCTCGATAATGAAATGTGATTCGTAGCCGGATAAATTATGGAAAACTATGGGGATGTAAAACGCATTTTTATCATTTAAATTGCACTCCGAATATGCTGGGCCTCTATATCGTCCGGATAGATAGCAATGATCGTGGACTTGTACATCATCAGCCTCAAATGGCTCTTCGCAAATATGACAGTGTGTTGCATCGCGAAATGCCGTCCACTGTTCGGTGGTTAAATCCAGCATGGGAACATTACTAGTCAAGATGGGTTTGGCGAAGTTTGCAAAATTTTTAAGTTCTTAAAGTAATGTTAAGTGCTGATACATATGTAATTTATTATCACCCACTCGGTTGTCCTCTGTTTTTTCGATGATGCACTCGAGATCTGCATATACCACGAAGGGGAGCCGCTCCTTCCTGCAGTGGTTGCCGAAAGTGAGCAAATTGTTGCTTTCGCTGGGCAGCAGCTGGGTCCAGCGAATGAAGCTCCAACTTCGCGGCAGATCCGAAGTAGTGCATGCATGTGTAAACCTCAAAAATGTATTATTTAATTTGTTTCGCCAGACATTCCAACATTTCATATGTTTATATACGTACCGATCACAGATGAATTTCTTTGTCTTGCGTCTGCTCAGCTGCATGCCCACCAGCCGGGACAAGTCCTTGATTAGTACGAAGTGCCCTACATCACCGTGCTCCTGTTCCAGCATATACAGCAGGTTCACGTGTCGATCCCTCTTTTGGCTGGTGAGACGCAGCGGAAAGACTGTCGATCCCTTCGTCTTCTCCGCCTCGAAGCTGTAGACGTTGACGGAGATTTCGTTCTGCCGCTCGAACTTCCCAATTTGCTCCAGGGATATTGGGAACTCAATGCCCTGGAGATTTAGCACGGAAGCATAATCGGGGTATGAACTTGGGCGCACGGTGTCTCTTTGGGCAGGATGAAGAGCGGCGACCACTGCCCACGCGAAACACGCATTGTCCGGGGATTGTACGCTAATTGTTGCTTTCTTCAACAATAAATCCCGCGGCAACTTGCAGTGGCACCCTGCGCGCAGCGGATTGTACTTGTTGACATTGACGGTCAGGTTGAGGATTCTCGTCAATGCCCATCCGCTGTCGCGTTCCTGGAACTCTTCCAGCGATGTCAGGGTGGGTTCGATGATGCATCGCTGGTACCACTCCTGCAGATCGGATGTGCCCAAGAGTTCATAGTTTCGGGTGTTGATGCTTTTACTCGCATGTTTATCGCCCGCCACAAATTCACCATTGAACACCGTGTTCACTTTGAGGTTTCGATGTTTCCTCAAAGCGCCCCGCACATGCTCCAGCACAATGGTCGCCGCATCTTGGAGAAAGTTGCGCGGTTCGATATAGTTCGAATTTAGCACAGCACCGGTTAATACGCGGCTATCGAACGCAGTGTCTATTTCGCGCCACAAAAGTCCTGTGCTCGAATGTCCTGCACCTTCACGCACGAAACGTCCACGCAATGAATGTTTCAATCCCTCGAGCCGCGCGATTCGAGCAACCAACGATTGTCGAACACCGATCGATAATCGAGGACGTTTCACGCGACTGTGTTCTTCCAACGATTCAATACACTCGTTGCACTGTTCTTCCCACGCGATGAATTCTTCCCGCGAAATCAATCGTTCAGATTGATCCAACAATTGGCGTTCTACTTGCGCGATTTCTTCCATGGTCGTAAATGGAATGTAATCTTTTCCGCGCCACACGTTGCAACGATTTGAGGCTTTGTGCAGTTCGGAGCGCGCTTTTAAGACTGATACCGCGATTTGCTATCTCCGTGTAACTCTTTTGGTGTACCCCTCCCTCGGATGCATTGTATGCAAAAACACGACGATCCGTCCCAACAGGGTTCTATGCAGTTTCTGCTGATACTGCATAATTCTCTCTATGATTCATGTATATGACGAATTAGCGCGCAAGATCATACGACACACTTTCTGATGACACCTAATTCTAAGATTCGGCGCTACAACACGTGTCGAGACTTTTATCCTTGACGGTGGGGCTCAAATTATATGAGAAATGCTGCGACGTTAATTCGGAACGCTTTAAAAAATTGGTAGCTTTAGAATAAATGCGGTGGTGGGGGAAGCAATTGCACCGCTATTTAAGTCGGCTCCAGGACGCTATTCCATCAATCGCTCAGTAGCCTCAGTTAATTTCGACGGAACAAATAGTGCTCTGAAAAAAAAATGTGCAGTACCAGTGCCGAAGGAAACTTTGAACGTATGAATTATTACGTTCCGATCGTACAAGATGATGGCGTAGCTCAATGCAGGTAGATTACAGTTGCTTGGTAAGACTTAATTTTCACATATTCTCAAAATTTGTTATGTTTATTCCTGATACGAGCGGAGAATTTCATAGCTTTGATTGTTCTCTTAGCCCGCGCCGAGCATCGCGTATCATGGTTAGAAGATACGCATTAACATCCATGGGTAGCAAATATTTGGAAATTGGAATCAACGTAGGACCTATGGCCGATGTAGAAGTTCTTCTCGGCGACAATCATAGGAATCATCTCATATTACCATGGCATATATGGAATGTACTATTCGACAGCCGTACAACAATCGAAGAACGTGCACAATTGCCTGGATCACCTTCGATGCGGATTGATGAATTAACGGTGGAATTTTGTCGGATCTTTGATTCACCGATTGTAAAGATGACAATGGATATTAATTCGCTGTATTTCAAACTGAATACAGTATCATTTTTATTTAATCTTGAGCCATGTGTAAGCTATGTGTATCTGCGGCTGCATCAAACTGCAGAAGATGTGAGGACAAAATTCAAAAGTTTTGTTAACGTGTTGCAACAGAGCGATGTTGCCTGCGAAACATTAGACACGCGTCGTGCTGCTAAAATCATACGTGATAGCGAATATTACTGCGAGGATTATCTTGTAGATTGCGAACTGTTAGCATGCGTCATCAATGATATTGTAGCTGATGTTCGCAGGAAAAAAAATTTTAAATTATATTTATATTTTACATTCTTTTAATTTCGTTTGTAACAATATATAATCTCTTAAACGCATATTATTTCTCCGATTCATTTACCCACTTTCTCTCCTCGTCACCTAATTTTAAGATTCTACGTTTAACGATTATTATATTTCTTTCGCGCCTTCTTCGCATCGTGGAAATGGTAGGTATCATCCACACGGCTGTTCCAGAGGAGTCAAATTACGCGAGATCGCGCGACACGCTGCGACGTTCGAAATACTGTTAGCTTTAAAATGCTCGCTACATTGTGGTTCGCTAGATCGATTTAAAAATTGTTCTTTCCCTGCGTTGGAAATAAATGTCTGTTGGCATGGAAAGAAATTTCAGCTGACGCCGCATAATCATATTCCGTTCGAGCCTTCTTCGCGCCACCACATGACGTCATCCCGTACGGCTGCTCCAGAGGATTCGAATTACACACGATCGCGCGATATGCTGCGATGTTAAATCGGAACGCTTTAGAATACTGATAGCTTTAGAATGCTTGCTGCATATCTGTTTGAAATAATATTTCTACATAATGGTTCTGTAGATCGCTGATTTAAAAATTATTATTTCTCTGCGTTGGGGGGGGGGGGGGTGTCTGTCGCATATTGGTTTGGTAGATCGATGCGGGGGAGAGGGGTTTGGGAAAATATTTCGGGTGGGTGGTCCAAGGCTTAAAAAGTTTTCGGGGCTTGTCCCCTCCCTCTGAAAAATTTCGGGGACGGTGGCTCCACGGTTACGGCTTCCCCCACTCCGCGGCTCGTGCGCGCGCAGCCGGTCTTCCACTCCACGCTCTCCCCGCGCGCCCTCACTTTCTCCCGCCCCCGCACCCCCCTTAGCACAACCGAGTTAGAACTGTCCTAACCCTACTACTAATTGAAAAGATTCTTATTAAATTTTAAACTTACCACAATTAGGTGATGCGTCCGAAGGAAGGACTACAGTCCATCGCGGCAGTCGCGATAGCGACGGCGGTGTTGCTGCCGATCATCGGACCAGCTCTGATCCGATGCCCAGCACCTCGACCGGCGTTATGCAAAGTATGTAATTGCAATTATCGTTGATTGTATTGTATCTTATTCCTGATGCAGTTGGAAGTACATAAAACACGCACAGAATCTCACTTGTCTACCTGAATAAGAATAATAATTATAGCATTTTAAAGGCTACGAACATAAGAAGAATTTGAATAATTACATTTTATCATTAATATAAACGCGTGCGTCGTAAAATTTAATTGGCGTATTTCCCACCAAAATTGTTTAACATACATGTCTTGTTACACCTTCTAACTGAAATATTAGTGGAAATAAGAATACGTTTTAAAAAATGAGCTCCCTGCGCCCATCGTGTCATCTCTCTCACAAGCTGCCGACAACTTTAGAAAACTTGTTTTGTTCATTTTTTTATACTGTACTTATAGAGACAAATTCCTTCGAAGGCGCACCTTTCGCTTTATATTTACTAGCTTTCCTAATTTCTTCGATTTCAATTCAAATTTAATACTTACCATTTGTTTCGCAGATGACGGCAACCGACCAAAAGGCGGGGGTGTGTGTTGCGTGTGCCTTTGTGTACAGGCGACACACGTATTTATTCCATGCGGGCATTTATGCGTATGCGCAGAATGCCTAACAAAATTAAAGCGGACAAGTTGCCCCGTTTGTCGTGCGCGCTACTATATGGTTGTGAAAACGATCTCAACTTAATTTGAGGTATGCCGTTTACAATCCTTTCTCATGCGTATGTCCAGAACTGAATAGTTACCATAATATGGTATAACATCGTTACAGTACAATTTTTCAAACCATATAGGACTTCGAATTCTAGTGGAATAGGTCTACTGGGGACACCACTTTAAAAACAAAACGCATCGACGATAGCACCTCTAGGGTGATGTGGAAATCTATTTTATTCATGTGTAATACACACTGCCCGTTTGTTTTTGCCCATATAATTTCTATTTACACGTCCCAGAACTTCAATCGTCTTCCGTCACCGTGAGCAGGGTACATTCGTGACCACTCAGCTATCGCTTTAGGCTAGTTATATATATAGCAACAATATTAATATTAAACTGTTGCTTCAAAGCAAAAATGACGAATATTAGTTAATAAATTATTATTCCTTAAGGTGGATTATTCCATGGTATTGCGTGCGAAACCAATCAATGTAAAAATGCGACTAACTAATCTATGACCACCCTATGGCCACCAGGGTCAGGAACAGCGCTAGACTATGCTTGCGAATCTATAGCGGAAAGTTGAAACTGTTCACATGCTCATCGTAAGTCATAATTTATTAAATAAATGCGTTTAATTCATATTGCTCCTTTTCCATGTTGTTACTTTCCGAATTGTTTATTACCAAACTGTGATCATCGTTTGTAACATTTAAATGTGTTTCAAATTTTGTGTGTATGCTGTTTTGATGTCTGTCAATGTGTACGCGCGCCGAATTTTAAATATACTGTAGGTTTAATTGCATACGCGCCATCTTGCATGCCAAACTACTGTACGAAACCTTATTCAAATTATAACTACAATTAATTAAAATATTTCATGTGTTCCAAATTGTATGTGTCCTAAATCGCATGTGTTAAAAATTGTATGTGTCCTAAACAGGGCCGGCACAAGGATGATTCGCGCCTTTATGTAAGAAAATTTTTGGTACCCCCAAATTTTTGCTCCTGTTTTCTATTTAATATGTTTTGCCTTTACGAGGTACAATAAAAAAAGATTTATATTTACATTTTGTTTAAGTCTACGATATAGTTTTTAGCGCCCCCTTCGGCTGGCGCCCTTATGCAACGCATTACTTGCATAATGGGTTCCGCCGGACCTGGTCCTAAATCGCATGTGTCCTAAATTGTATGTGCACTATAAATCGCATGTGCGTAGTCCGGGGGGGGGGGGGGGCATTTGCCCCCCTGACCGGAAAAAGAATAAATTAAACGTTCATCCAAAATTAAATTAGTTTATCATAAAATAGAAATAAATTCAATTGTGAAGTAATTCCGCATTACACGACCCCGGTTATATTGGTTCCTACATATGTACATAAATTCAAAATTCAGTGCACAAATGGCCGAATTGGAAGCCGGAGGTGTCTTTTATTGCCCCCCCCCCCCCCGAAATGAGGGGGGCTTTAGGCCCCCAGCCCCCGAATGAAATCCTAGCTGTGCCCATGCCCATGATAAATCGCATGTGTTCTAAATTGTATGTGTCCTAAATCGCATGTGTCCTAAATTGTATGTGTCCTAAATCGCATGTGTCTTAAATTGTATGTGTACTATAATTTTAATGTGCTTTAAATTGTATGTGCACTACTTTCTGTGCACTATTCTGATGTGTCCTAAATTCCATGTCTAGTTTTGTACTGTGTAGTTTTGATATGGAGCCTTTTCGGTGCTGAACAGCGTTGTGAATGGGCCCAGCACTGATATCGGCTCCCCAGATAGCACACGATGTCTATAAGCCGTCTTCAAGACGTCTTGAAAGTCTGAAAGACGGCTTATAGACGTCGTGTTATATCTGGGTCAGCACCGATATTTTCGCCCATTCACAACAATGTTTTTCGGTGCTGGAAAGCGTTGTGAATGGGCCCAGCACTGTTTTTTACGGTGCTGGTACCATCGCCTACGGTGCTCACTTTTCGAGCACCGTTCCCAACGGTGTTGACCTTTTTCCGTGCACGTAGATGTGAATTTAACAATAGAAGCTAAAATCAGTTACAATGTCGAATAATTCCATGATACTGCAAACCTGAAAATTGATGCCAAAACCTCATGAAGCATAGAAAACTGTAAACATGAAAATTGATGCTAAAATCAATTAGAATCTAATAAAACGCATGAATTTAGCAAACAAACAAATTAAGCTAAAACTTACTATTTCGATGAAATGTACTCAGAAAATGATGTTATGAATGGAAATTTTGATTTCTTAACCACGAATAATTACGTTCATCGACTTCATAAATATATCGTTGCGGCGTAATAATATTTGGGAAGGATGTTAAGTAATAAAAAGTTCACAAATGTAGCGTAAAAGAACGAAATATCCAATAAACCTTTATTATCATGTAGCATATAGATTAAGTATATTTTCTGTCACTTCGAGGCTACAGAAAATCCGCTCCTCGAAGTGACAGAAAATATAACCTAACTAAGAGACTGTACAAATATTTATTACGCGGTTGTATTTATATAATATTTCTGATCAAAATTTATGGAAATAAATGCAAATTATGCTTCTATCAAAATGTAATAGTAAACAGAATTATGCAACATGTTTCTTGAAATTAGTCGTATCGTTCACCCCGTCTTAGATTTTAAATGTTTCCGATAAGATTTAATTTCAATTCCTACCACACGTAGTATTGTAATCTTATTTTAGACTGAATCGATAACGTAGGGTGTGACACGAAAATGGTAAGGGGACTCGCGAGCCCCCCGAGCATGTGACACAAAATTACATTACGTGATAGGTCTATCCTATACCTGGTCTGTGGAGGAACCGTGAGTGAGAATTGCGACTCTGGAGCGTGCTACCGACTCCACTGTTGGTAAGGAAGGAAATATTATTTTAACACTAAACGTATCAAGCGGGGTCAAATGACCCCTTTCAATATTATCTTTAAAATCGTACATTCATTGTTATTTCTTTCGCTTATCTGACTTTCTCTAAATTCTTATTTTATCTGATTATTCAATTTCTCGTTTTCGGGTTTTCTCTTAGCTTATTTTTTACCGAGAAAAATTCTTTGCATACCTTATGTACCACGAGGGGTCATTTGACCCCTTACGAAATTTACGTATTTTTCTGTAGTTCTCCAACTGGAACCTTAGTTCTGGACTCAGATACACTTCTCAAGTTATAGTTTCATTTATCTGAATCTGATATGTGTGTTTGGTTTCGGCGTGAGCACTTCAATGACCCGATCGGGTCCATACGACGTAACGCATAAACAGAAAGGACTCGTATCGGGGATTTACAAGAAACCAAGGATCGGTGGGCTACGCTGATGGCGGGGGAAGCACCCACAGGAGCGGCGGCTACGTGTGCGTGACTGACGCAGGCGCAGTTCACGCACACACAACCACCGCCCGTGCAGGTGCTTCCCCTTCATCAGCGGTAACTGAAGCTCGCCGATCAGAGAGTAAAGAGCAGAGCCTACAAAGAATCAAGTACGACAAGGAGTGAACAATTCCCGTTATACTCAGTACATTGGCGCTGTGTTTTACTGCAGTCTTGAATATGTCCGCACGATCAGTGAGACAGTTATTGGAAAGAATTCGAAACATAAGTGAAGCGAGTTCAGACGGGGAAAATTCTATATCTGAAGATGAGCAAAGTGAAAGTGGGAATGATTTTCTCTCTAATGATTTAGAGGACAAAAGCGCCGAAGATTTTTATCGGATTCTGAAAGTGATGATGAGCAAAATGTCGAGAACAGTGTAACGGCTCGTGATGGAACTGTTTGGCATCGAATCAAAGAAGGGCCGGCAATCGGAAGACCACCATTTAGCTTCAGAGAAGAGTCAGGCCCAACGGCATACGCCAAACGCAATATTATGTCTGGTAAAGCAAAATCAGCATTTTCGGTGATAATAGATCATACTATTATTGACACCATAAAAAAAATGTACACAAGCAGAAGCCTTGCGAGTTTTAGAGACTGAATGGGATCTGCCTACTCCAAAATTATATGCTTTTATTGGAGTTTTATACGCACGTGGCGCTTATCAAGCAAAAAATTTACCCACTTCACATCTGTGGAATTCGAAATGGGGACCTCCCTTCTTTTCGAAAGCTATGAGTAGGAACACTTTCACAGAAATTTGGAGATTTCTCCGATTCGATAAAAAAACACAACGAATCCAACGTCTGAGTGTGGACAAATTTGCTCTAATTTCAGATGTGTGGAGCAAGTTCATCGAAAATAGCCAAAGTTGTTACAAGCCAGGCAGAAATGTGAGCATTGACGAGCAACTGTTTCCCACAAAAGCGAGATGCAAATTTACACAGTACATACCAAATAAACCCGACAAATTTGGGATCAAATTTTGGCTAGCGTCTGACGTCAACACGAAATATGTTGTAAACGGATTGCCATATTTAGGACGGGATGAAAAAGACCAGCGTCCATACCACTAAGTGAATTTGTTGTCCTAAAACTGGCCGAACCTTTCACTAACTCTGGGAGGAATATTACAACAGACAATTTTTCATCACTGCATCCCTGGCTACAAAATTGTTGGCAAAACGGACGACACTACTTGGAACGATACGTACGAACAGAAGGGAATTGCCCACACTTGCGAAAACGAAGAAAGATAATTTGAAACTTTTCTCGACAATAGTATATAAATCAAGTGACTGTACGCTGAAGATTTATAAATCAAAACGAACAAAAACAGTTACGATACTAAGTTCGAAACATAAATGCGTCAAAACCAAAAACAATAGAAAGCGAACACCCGAAACAATTAGTTATTAAAATAGCACTAAATTTGGCGTCGATGTAGTTGACCAAATGGCGCGAAAATATAGCGTCAAATCAAAATGCAGGAGATGGCCTGTACATGTATTTTTCAATATCCTGGATTTCGCTGGAATCAATGCATGGATACTCTATCAGGCAACAATTGGAATAAAGATACCAAGACAGCGTTTCCTGTTACAATTAGCAGATGAACTCGTCACAGAGTATCACGAATTTCCTGAAGAAGAAAAGGAAAACCTACAAAAAGGAACATCAAACAGCCCAAGCAATAATTCCCAATCACGAAGAAAATGCCAAATAAGATTGTGTACGGGTAATAAAACCACTGAAATTAGCATAATTTGCAAAAAATTTGCCCTTGTTTCACTACCCTATATGAATCTTCCTATCCTTTCTAATTCTCATTTCCTTTTTCATTTTTCCCCATTTCGGCTTATGTATGATGTCGCGAAAAGTAAATAGGAAGTCCATCAGCTGTTCGAGAAAGTTCAAGTTGTCTTGCGATTGATGTGAAAAAGAGAAAAAAAGAAAAAGAGAAGAAAAGAGAAGGAGAAAGAAAAAGAGATTGATAGTGAGAGGGGGGAGGGGGAGAGAGAGGGAGAGAGAGAGGGAGAGCGTTCTGCTGACGCCACATAATTCTTTCGATGATTCGCGTCTTCTTCGCGTTGCCAAATGACACCATCTCGCACGGCGGTTCCATCACGGGGGATTCAAATTACACGTGATCGCGCGAAAAAATTCCGCTGATATCGCATAATTCTATGATTCGCGCCTTCTTCGCGCTCGTCAAAGGATATCATCCTGCACGGCTGTCTCAGGGGACTCGAGTTACGCGTGATGCGCCGCGACGTTCAAAAACGTTTTGAAAAAATTTTTAGAATATCTGCGATTGTACCACTATGTAGTGCTGTCTCTTTCCCTCCCCCGAATTTTAGCTTTAAAATAATGATCTCTCTTTCCCGTCCCCGAAGACGTGGTGTGTACAAACGCCGATCTTTCCCGACATCGCTCGACATCAACCGATAAAAATAAATTATTACGCTCGGTATATGTACCATTTGGGAAAGACTAATGTCGGAGTGCTGGCGTTGGGGGAGTTGGTTAGGCGGCAGACTCATAACGCGGAGGTCTTGGGTTCGAGCCCCGTCGCCCGAGATTCTGTTTTTTCATATATATTAATATCTTAAAATAATATTTCCTTCCTTACCAACAGTGGAGTCGATACCATGGCCCAGAATAGCAATTCTCACCCGCGGTTCCTCCTCGATGCACTTCGGTATCGATTCGATATTGTTTCGATATCGATTGATTCCGATATCTGCTCTCGCGCTATACCCCCCTCATTCCACCATCTCTATGACGTCATCCGCCGCCGCCGCCCGCCTGCCGCGTTGGATTATTTCCTCCGACCTTGAAACTCAAATTTGGATTTCAAGGTCGGGATAGAGGTGGGGGAAATGGCCTTGAAACTCAAATTTGGGTTTAGAACCCGCCTTGCTATACCACTCTATACCTTCTCCTTCTTCTTTTTCTCTATTTTCCAACCGCCATTTCTCGTTTCCATCTTCTTTTTCTATTATCTCCTCTATGTCCTTTGTCTCCCTCCAGGCTTGGATTGTCTCATCCCTCTCCTCTTCCATATCATCTCCCTTACTATCCACGTATCTTTCTATAGGTTCCAGTGTGTTGCTACGGTTTCTATATCTCTGTTTAACCAGATATCTCTGTATGAGTAATTTCTTCCTATTTTCCATGTCCATGATTCCTGCTTCTGTCATCATAACGTTTATTGGAGTAGTTCTTCTATACCCCATTGCTGTTCGTATCCCGGCGTTTTGTATTTTTCTAACCTTCTCCCTTATATTTTTGTTGTGGCTGTCATAGTAAATTGTTATTGCATACTTCAATACTGATCTATCTAATGTTTTATATAATATAATAATAGTTTCTGGATTAGCTTCTTTTTTAATATGACTAATATATCTTAGTATCGTTATTCTCCTCTTCGCTTTTAAAATCATTTCTCTCGTATGATCTTCAAATCTTAGTTTCTTGTCCAGTATGATGCCCAAGAACTTTATGTTATACTCCTCCTTGATTTCCTTCCCTTTAATTTTGATCAATAACTTCTCCCTTCTCCGTGTGTTTCTTTTGACTGTAAAATTAATTAGATTTATTTTTTCCTCAGCTATATCAAGCCTTACTTCTTGAAGATTGGTTATTAATGTACTGATTTCTTCCTCTAGTGTTTTGACATTTATTTCTACAGCATTACCTGTTGTATAAACCACTATGTCATCTGCATATTGCAATATATTGACTCTCTGTCTATTTATAGTATCTGTGATATTAGATGTGTAAATATTATACAAAATGGGGCTTACAATCAGCTGCATCATGTAGCTGATTGTTAGCGTATTTTTCTCCTGCAAATTGCTGTAATGATATTATGTTTGGATTTTTATCCGATTTATATTGGTCCATAAAGACTTTTATAATATGATCATCTTTTTCAATCGAAAATAAGTTTTCTCTTATGGATGAACAATATAACATACATTGGATTGTGGCATTCGCATAACAAGACACACCATCAGAATTCGGGAGACCTCTTACGTAGTATTGCATGGTATCCACGATGTGATCATCAGTATTCTGACATTCGGATACATTATAATTAGGTACTGCCCAAACAGCATCACTAACTTTGAGAACGCGGTTTTTAGAAATTGAAATAGTCATAAGATCAGGTCTATATTTTTTTCGCAATCTATTATACTCTATAATAGCCGATTCTTGTGCCTTTACGGAAGATGGATCATAATTGATAAGATGAAGTCCTTTTAATGTGGTCACCCGAGAAAGAGCAACGTAAATTTGTCCGCAAGTAAATATTGAATTACCTGCTTCTATGACAGCATTCTGCAAGCTTAGTCCTTGACTTTTGTGAATAGTTATACCATAGCTGAGGCAAATCGGAAATTGTTTTCTAATAACGAACGCTCTATCCATTACTTCAAATTTAACACTTACTCGTTCTATCATATGTTCTTCCCCCGTGGGTAATATAATTATCAATTTTTCAACATCATTATCAACACCTCGTATAACTGAAACAAGTTTAGCAATGGTACCGTTGACAAGACCTAGCGTAACATCAATATTTCTTCTAATCATGATTTGCACTCCTACTTTAACAATTACGACTCTTGCAAGACCCGCCGTTCGGGAGCTATCATCGTCATTATTGTTTAGTACCTTTGACACCTTTTTTTTCAAGTACGGTGCACAATTCATTGTATCATGAGCAATCAAATGGATTCCTTCGGACGGAAATCGACTCAGCATTGCAGCGTTCAAAGCATCACACTGTACACTTGTGGGAAGTAAACACACCGTATTAGATCCAACATTAAGCATGTAATCACTTAATTCCTTTAATCGATCATTACAATTTGTCGCTTTGAAATTTAATTTCCTCGATAGTAGGTAAGTAATGCCGTTTCTGGATACAGTGGGCGAGGGGGTGAGGCGGGGCGGGGGGGTACCGACCGCTGGCGCGGGGGTGAGGTGGGGAGGGGGTACCGCGCTCCTGTACGAGATGGGTACGGGGGTGAGGTGGGGAGGGGGCACCGCGTTCGTTGGTGAGGGGGACGTCACAGGGGAAGGAGATTTCAAAATTTTCAAAATGGCGTCGCGCGCGCAGGTCGCGTTCGTGGGCGAGGGGGCTGACGTCACAGGGGAAGGGGGATTTCAAAATTTTCAAAATGGTGTTTACCACGTTCGTGGGCGAGGGGGATGATGTCACAGGGGAAGGGGAATTCAAAATTTTAAAAATGGCGTCCGCCGCCGCGCAATCTCCGTACACGTGCGGGGATCGATGCGCACGCGCAAAAGATAAGGCGCGAAAGGATGTAACGCGGATGCTGTAATTCGACACCGATACCTCTTCGAGATTAATTAACCTAAATAGCCCAACCGTCTCACGAAAGAATGCAACGTCGCCCTCGTATAAACATCCGCCGACGATTCGACGCTTTATCGCGATAATTATTCGAGATCGATTAATCTAAATAGCCCAACCGTCTCACGAAAGAATGCAACGTCGCCCTAGTATAAACATCCGCCGCCGCCGAAAGATTTCACAGGGAACGTGGAAGATTGGTGAGTAAAGCTGACATATTAATATTAAGATTTTTTAAGATTTAGTAATTTATTCAATTTAATTTTCCCACTCGACTACATCGTCAGCGAATAGGGCACTATCGTCGTCGGTAAAAATAGCATTGTCGACGATTTCATTAAATAGATCCTTGTCGGTATAAAACGAATCATCGCAAACTTGCTCGGGGGCAGTCTGAATTGCAATATCGCGAGCCTGAAGCCCCGATACCGCATTCGCAAAAACAGCGTCGAAGTCAATTTGTTTCGCATTGACACATTTCCGCCAAACTACACTTTTTGGATCCATCAAACTGTTCAGTTGATATATATTATTATAATCATTGTCCTCACAATTATCATCATCATCACTAACATCTAAAAAGAATGTTTTTTGCCGCGCATGCCTATTTAACCAATATCGCTCGCTCCCGTAGTTGTCAGCCGGCATCTCGCCGTATATACCATTAGCATTGTAAAACACTTTTAAAAAGATGTCGCCATCGTGAACAACTTTCGCCTCATGAAGTTCTTCACCACGAATTTCTTCGGTTTGAACCGCAACATTCCGACACGCAACATATATTTTAGGGTTGGAGTCATGTATAGGCAGCACAGCGGAGTCGGAGATCGCAGCGGCAGCTGGACGATTCAATTGCAGGGGCAATGACATAATCTGAAACCAATTTTTCTTATAATTCCCAAAGTTGCTGACACAACGATTCACTAAAATATGGTAATGGAAACATACGGTATTATTCGATTGTATTTCTCGTGCGTTGAACGACTGACGATATCCTCCACAAGCAATCTCTTTCAAAAGCAGTTTCCTTCCAAACCGATCTACTTCAAAGCACTTTCACTTACAACACTTTGATGCAATTACAGTCGACTTAGATGTGATAAATTGTTTAAAACGTTTCTCACGGTAATGTACGTCTTGATCGCTGTAGTAGCATCTAGTATAGCCGTCTTGGCCCAGGAGGGGCGCGCTCTACCTCAGGCTTTCGCCTATACGAGCATTTGGCTGGCATGGTGGTGTTTGCAAAATATAACGATCATCGCGTGCCGCTGCCAAGGGAAATTCGGCGTAGATGTCCTGTCGAAATGGAACTTGGAAAAACCCTGCCCTCATCCGCTAGGAATCACTGAACAAGTTGGATCCACCCCGGAGGGCGGCGGCTCATTTAGTCAGCGCTCCACGTCGCCAGCGCAAGCTCGATCCCGGCAGGATGGCTTTCGCCGATAACGCCCCACCCTCCACAATGCCTGGGCACTGCCTGCACTGGGGGTCGGGGCGGGTGACGTGGCTGAAAAAGAACAGATGGATTAATCTGCTTGGTGCGAGGGGCCGGCTGCGGCTGCGGGGTCTGTTGATGCTGGGCGAGAGGGTTTGGGGAGGGTTTTCCAGGCCGATTCTTTCTTTACTAATATGGATTTTGAGGTGCTCATTAATGCATTGAATGTGCTCTGAGTTACGAGTTGCTGGGGTGTCGGTGGCCAGGGAAGATTCTTTTCTAAAGTGATAGACCTAAGTTCCTCTCGTTCGGCCGCGTGCAGCGGGCAGTGGAGAAGGACATGCAGAGCAGTCTCTTCGCCCCCGCCGCAGCCGCACGCATTGCTTTTCGCGAGGCCCAGAGATTTCAGTGTTGAGGCGAAATCGCCGTGTCCTGATAAAAATTGAACTAAGTAGTGGTCGGACTGTAACCAGGTCATCTCTAGGCGGTGTTTGATATTCGGGAAGATACTGTGAGTGTGACGGCCGTCGGGGGAAGCGTCCCAACGGCGTTGCCAGATCGCGAAGAGTATCTCAGGGATAGCTCTTTGAGGTGGAGTGGTTGCCGCGTGTTCGGGGAACCGGTATTCGCCGAGGGAGAAGTGAATTCCTTTCCTGACTTTATATTTGATGGATGCTAGTGTGACATGGAGGTCGATGGGAAGGACGTCTGCTATTACTGGAATAGCTGCTGTGGAGGCTGTTCTGTAGGCCTTCGTTACCTTCAGGAGAACCTGTCTTTGGGCCGATAATAAGACCTGTGTGCAGGTCTTATTTAGGTGTTCGTGCCACGCTGCAGCCGCGTATGTCGCGATGGGAACGAAGAGACCTTTATAAAGGACCCGGAGGGTGTTGTACCCGAGTCCCCACTTTTGCCTTGCTACAATCGCTAGTGAGTTAAACCTTTCGGTGCACCTCGTTTTGACCATATGAACATGAGAGTTGACCCTCATGCCCATATCGAAGTAGTAGCATTTGAGAACTGAATTTAAGGATGCTGATCGAGACCACCGTGACGGGTGTAAACACCCTTATCATCAACGCTGTAATTCGATACGCGCGGCAACGCAAGTGTGACATCAAGTGTGACATCACGCCACCTGATTGAGACGTTGAGGGTGAGAGAGGGGGGGGGGGGGGAGAGAGAGAGAGAGAGAGAGAGAGAGAGAGAGTGAGATGAAAAGAATTTGAAGCGATAACGACTCATGAATCTCGGCTAGGGTAGGTGGTTAGTATATTCAATCAGAGCCGCGCAGTCCTTCGGTAAAGATCTCGAATAATCGTTACGTGCAAAAAGTGTCGCGAGACATGGACATATTCGTAAATTCGTACGAGTTGTTGACGGAGTGGATTCCAGTACTGACTACCGAAGAACGGTCCAGTGAGTGGCTAATAGCGTGTAGTGACTATTTACGCTGCCTCAACGAGTACTTGAACCCCCAACGAATATCGCAAAACACGCATCAACGTTTATCGTTATTTAAAAATACCATCGAAATAGCTCGAACACACGTTCGGAATATAATAGCGCGGATACTCGACGAATTGGACGCGCGAGACGCATTGCTTGCGTCATCATCTTCCGACGATGAAGGGAACGCGTACCCATTATCCACGATGCCACAGTTGAACGATCAAACACTTGAAATCGAGAGACATAAAATCCGCGACGAGTTAAGCGTGCCCTCATTATGCGAGTCATCGTGGGGTAGGATCTTTCAAGCTGGATTTATGCGATTCTCACCCGAGCAACGTCAACTACTACGTCATATCGCGCAATATAGTACTGTACGTAAATGTACATTATATTGCATCGTCGGTGACAGGGATGTGTCTCGACAACGAATGAGGTATTTTACCGCGATCGCGTGTACACCATTAACACTGCTACACGACATCGAGAATGGGGCAGTCGTAGTATACGAAGTGTTGTGCCCTCGAACATTAACGATCACCGTGAATACATTCTTGTGTCGCGAATTATCACGATTATTGGACGAGCATCCGATTCCTATTGTGCGACAACACTTGTCACGCCTTGTTCTTCCTCTGAGTTTTCGATATCCGGAACAGAACCGCATCACGTGGAAGAGTCGAATCAACCACTCGTGCCTGATCGTGCGCGCCTTTTAATTGACTATTGAATATTGAACATTGAATATCGAAGAGGCAGAAGTAAACATGGAGGTATTCATGGATACGTTCAATGTTCTTTATCGAATGTCAACGCTTTTACGCACGATTACGGAATTCAGAGACTGGATGGATCGGTGCGACGCGTGCTTACGACTCATCATCGAGTATCAGTGCGGCGAAGGAGTGTCGGTGACATCGAAGCAGCGTCTGGCATCGCTAATCGCGCGTACGAAGACATCACGTACGATCGTGCGGGCACGGGTTTCGCGAGTAGGGTGTGGGGTTTCGGCTCGATCGACGGCACCTAAAGTCGTATGGGAGGACGTGGAAACCGCGTTTCGCAATCGTATTTCGACTGGTGCGGTCATTAACGTGGGTTACATCGATCCGCGTCGATTTTTAGAGGGTGCCCGACGAATGGTGCTATCGCGCGTGACAGACGCTATCAGGGAACATTCTGGTGTGGTCGTGAATACGATTCTGAACGCAGACTTTATGTTAAACGAGAATACAGACATGAAAAGTTTCGGGACGCGAAATCGCGTACTGTTAATGACTTCGAACGTGCGCGAGTGGTATTCAAAGTGCGTGGTCGCTCCCACATTAGTGGCGATCGAGGAGTTTCAAGATCGCGATAGTGGATGGGCTCTGAGGGCTGTGCTAAACCTAATAATAAACAATAAGTATAACCCTCTTCGCGCCGGCTGCGACGTACCACTTCCACGCGAGGTAATTCTTAGAAAGGCATTGGTCAATGTACAGAGCGGGGATAACGCGTGTTTCTTATGGTCCATCGTCGCAAGTTTGTATCCAGCTTCTACGAACGTACACAAGAACTCGTCGTATCATCATTACTCGACGGTACTTCGCACGGACGATGTGACGCTTCCCGTGACGTTGGACCAGCTGGCGAAGTTCGAGAGGTTGAACGACGTGTCGGTGAACGTGTACACCTGGACCGACAAAAGCTGCATTCCTCTGCGTTTAACCGAGGACAAGCGGGAGAGGCACGCGAACGTGCTATTGATACAGGACACCAAGGACCCTCAACGATATCATTTCGCGTGCATTCGAAGCATGTCGAGACTCATTTCGAAACAACTCGGCAATGACGGACACCAAGTATTCGTTTACGATAGGTGAGTAATAAAAAAAAAATATTTCGATCGATATACTATTTATTCTTTTTGTTTGATTATTATTATTAATACTATTATCATCGCAGGTGTCTCAGCTTCTTCTATTCATCCGGGCAATTGACGAAGCACAACGTGGTCTGTCAACGTCTGAACGAGTGTGCCGTCGAATTTCCGTCCGCGGAGGATAAATGGTTGCACTTCAAAAATTTCAAACATGAGGAACGAGCACCATTCATCGTCCACGCGGACTTCGAATGCATGCTGGAGGACGTCGAGCCTGCGGAGCGGAGTCGGACGTACGCGTACCAGCAGCACAGAGCGTACAGCGTGGGATACTACATCCATTGCTCCACCGACGCGTCTCTGTGCCGTTATCGGGCGTATCGTCACGAAACCGAGTGCGTGAAATGGTTCGTGCAAGAACTTCGAGACTTTGCGGACAATGCGTATTCGTGGTTGCGGAACGCGAAACCAATGAACTCGTTGACGCATCAATAGTGGCAAAGTTTTAACGAAGCAATCGCGTGTCACGTGTGCGGACAACCGTTCGTCGATGGGAATAAAAAAGTGCGCGACCATTGCCACTCGACGGGCGAGTACCCAGGCGCGGCCCACGTGTCGTGTAACTTGCAGTTCCAAAGATCGTACACGATACCGGTAGTGTTTCACAATCTATCAGGCTACGACGCGCATTTCATGATTAAGCCAGGAGGAAAACAGATTAAGCTGCTTGCCATGCTCGACGATAAGGAGCGATACGTCATCCATTATCGCTACCTGAAACAGTGCGTCCGACACGGTTTACGCGTGACGCGAATTCATCGAGTGTTACGATTCGATCAGCCGCATTGGTTGCGCGACTATATCCAATTGAACACCGGTTTGAGGACGCGAGCCACGAGTGAATTTCAAAAGACTTTATTTAAATTAATGAATAACGCGGTGTACGGGAAGACAATGGAAAATGTGCGGAATCGCGTAGACGTGCGACTAGTGACGCGGTGGGACGGTCGTTACGGCGCGGAAGCGCTGATCGCGAAACCGAACTTTCACAGCCGCACGATCTTCTCGGAGCAGTTAGTGGCAATCGAAATGCATAAACTGAAAGTTAAGTTTGACAAACCGATATACGTGGGTATGAGTGTGCTCGATGTATCGAAGGAATGTCTGTATGAATTTCAGTATGCATATATACGCGCGGAGTTCGGTGATCGGTGTAAGGTTCTGTACACCGACACCGACAGTTTAATGTATAGTGTGGAATGCGAGGATGCGTATGAAAGGATGAAGCGTGACGTCGCCCGATTCGACACGAGTGATTATGCGGTGGACAATCCGTACGGTATGCCCCGCGTAAACAAAAAGGTTCCGGGACTCATGAAAGATAAGAACAACGGCGCCTTGATGACCGAGTTCGTCGGACTACGGTCTAAGATGTACGCGACTAGAACGTTTAACGCGGCAGTGGGGTCTACGAGTGAGACTAAAAAAGTGAAGGGTGTGCGGAGACACGTGGTCGCGAACGATATACAATTCGATGATTACATTCGTTGTCTCCGCGATCTCACCGAAAAATCGATTCGACAGAACAATATACGCTCCAAAGAGCACGATGTGTATTCCGTGAGTGGGGAAAAGAACGCTCTCAGTCCGTTCGACGACAAGCGATATATTTTAACCGATCGAATCCCCGAGCTCGAGCTTGAGCCCGACGAGTCCCTCGAGAATCCCATTGTATAGAATGCTTGTATGTTTGTATTTTTTTTGCATGTACATATGTATATACGTTTCTTTTGTATATGTTATTTATTTATTTATGGATATGTAATATATGTATAGCGTAGAATATAACCAAAATTGTATTTCATACGTATTAGTATATATATTTTTTCTCTACTTTATCAAGCTTAATTGTACACATATATATGCACGAAGAAGAAGAATGAGAATGAGGAGGAGGAGAATGTGAATAAACGGACAATGTATATATTTTGTATGTATTTTTTCATTTATTTATTCATTTATTTATTCCAGTAACATATAGTGCGTTTATGATCGCGAATCATAGAATATCCTTATCGCTTATCCACGAGTTCCGCGACGAATCAAATCCGAGCCACTTAACGTACACCTGGTTTCCCTTGCGACGAATAATCTTCTCGACTAGATAGACGTCCGGATTCGCGAACGAATGCAGTTCGTACTCGTAGAATCCACCCGAGATCGGCTCTCCCGCGGAATCGCGCAGAATGTACGTCACCGGGAAAGTTCGTTGTACGGTTACGATTTCGAATACCTCGGTCGACCAGTTCGGAGGGTACCCCTTCTCGAAGAGGGTCTTGAACTTGCTCACGCGTACCTTGTCACCGACTTTGAATTTCGTGCGTCGTCGTCGAACACCTTTCGAGGCAGATAGGGGAATGGGCTCATTCGCGGCGAACGACAAACGCGTCGCGGGGGTCACGTCAACGGGTCGGGCGTTGATCGTTCGATGCTTGCGATGATTGTAGGTGCGTAGGAGCGCAGGTAACAGGTCGATCCAACGATAGGACGCGTTCAAGGAGAATTGTTTCCACATGAGGTTTTTCAGCGTGCGATTGAAACGTTCGACGATCGACGCTTTCATCACGCTGTACGTGGAGTAGTGGTTGATCCCCCGGGTCTTCGCGCATCGTTGAAACTCCGCGTTGTAAAACTTCTTACCCATGTCGGTTTGTAAATTTCGCGGACATCTAGCGCTCTGTCGCAATACGGTCGCGAACGCCGCGGTCACGTCGCGTCCACTTTTCGTTTTCACGGGTACGGCCTTCGCGTACTTGCTGAACGCGTCGATGATCGTTAGTATGTAATGATATCCACGATTTTGCTTCGCGTACGGACGCATCTCCACCGAATCGGCCTGCCACAAATCATCGTAGCCGCGAATCATGACGCTACGCCGTGGGAAATTCCGTCTAGCCGGGGCGTGTAATTCGTTCACTAGTTGTACTCGCTCCTTGTTCATGCTTCGCGGGTAGTCGGGGATGGTCGCGACGTTCCAAAGACGTTAGAATTAGTATCAGTTCCTCGAGCGTACGTAAAACGCAATCGGTGCACGTATTTCGCGATCGTTCGTTATTAGTCGTTTCGAAGTCGTAGTCGATATTGTCAGCATCATTGATCATCGTCATCGTCGCCGTAGACCCTCGTTTGCTTTTCGTTTGTATCGATCCGTGGTTGTTATCGCAGTCGGCGTCGTTGCCGACGTCGTCAACTCGTCGAGTCTGTCTTTCAAGTGATCGAAGCGTCGTTCCATCGCGTTATTTAAATCATCCTCTAGTCGAGACAATTGCGCGTTAACGATATCCGTAATCGTTCGTTGTACTCGCGTCTCAAGTTGAGATCGTTGATACTCGGCGTCCAGTCGCGCGCTCGCGATAGCCGTTTCGATTTTTTGGGTAAAGCGTTCATCCGCCGAGAACAATAGTCTCGTCATTGTCATCGCCGCTTCGTTGTTATTGTTGTTATTGCGTAACGAGGTGCCAAATTTGTTCACCGACATAACGATGCGTGCGCGCGAACGCTACTGACGCGACGATCACCGGATCGTTCAATTTAAGATGCGCCCGTCCTCGCGAAGTTCCTCCACGATGGATGCGATTTCGTTATCGTGACCCGTGTGACCTGTCGCGCGCGATGCTACGAGCAATCCAAGCCTATCGACCAATTCGTTCGGATCATCCCAGTACACGTAATCGATCGCGTTATCGGTGACCGTCATCGATTCGTCGATGGGCAATCCTCGACCTTGTCGCGTGCCCGCGCCGCCCGCGTCGCCTGCGCTCCGCTAACGCGTCTGACACTCGATGTTCGCACCCCACCGATCACCTGGGATATGATTTTCTTATACTTGTACCCCTTGTTACCCAGCGTGCGCTTGCTCGGCGAATGGTTTTGCTTATGCGCGCTCGTCGACAACAAGATGCGTCGGTACGAGCGAAAATCAGCGTCCGTGCACGTCTGCTGGTTGGGTTCTCGCATGAACAACAATTCGTACAAACCCCGAGTCCCCGGGTATCGCGTTCCGTTCACGTGAATGTCATCGCCGTCCGCATCGATGATGAGCACGGAATCGCCGATCATTAGATCTTCGTCGGGCCCCAAGTGTACGCCGTACACATCATCGATTGGTCTCCTGTTGTCGGTGAAGAACAGTCGTAGGTATTGTCGCGACAAGGGTCCTTTGGCGTTCCGTATATACACTTCGATATCATCGACGGGTTTACGCACCATATCCAAATCGTAAGCCTTTACTGACGACTCATCATCAGGAATTTTTTCATCGTCTTCATCGACGATATCATCAACAACATCCTCATCATCAACAACATCATCTTCATCGACAACTTCGTCAAAATCGTTGTTGCCGTTGTCGTTGTTGTTGATGTTATCGTTGTCGTTGTTGTTATCGTTGTCGGTGTAGTCGGCGTCATCGTCGTCGTTGTCGTCACTAGAATCTGGAAGGTTATTCGGATGTTCCTTGATTATCGACGGAGTGACGGGTTGAAATCTCTTCGATGATTGTTGTCGATCGTATTCGTGTTTCCTATTCACGGGTCGCGATCGAGGCGTTGAGCGCGTTTTCGACGCGGACGCGTTCTCGATCAACCGTTTCAACGGTTCAACGATGGGACGCGTGCTCGCATCCACAGCCGCTTCCGTATCCATTTTTCCAATTTTCAGAGCCAAGCACTTTTTACGTATAACGTCGCTGACTTTGGCGATTTCCACCTTTGTGTCCGCGGCCCGGCGTTTCGTACCATTTTGATGTTTCATTCCTTTTTGTCGACGACGTTGGTGATGTTTTCGCGAATGCTTCGCGTCAACGTTGCTCGTGGTTATCGGCGTCGTCGTCGTCGTTTCGTTAGACATTTCGTGTTGCTCGATGAACGACTCGCGGTTTACTAACGTCCGCGAGCTACGAAGAACTCGTTAAATCCTCTTCGATACCGACCTTCGTACATGGAACTATCCTTATCGATCACCACGAAATCGTATCGTCGACGCCAACATCTCGCACACAAGTCGTTGAACGACTCGAACGTCATGTCTGTGTTCACATGATCGTTGTACACGCGGCGCAAGTTCGTGCCGTCTTGTTTGAATAGCATGAGAAAATTTGCGTTGTCCCTGATCAAATGTTTAGGTATTCTAGCGTACGATTGACACAAATAAAAGCAATCCACGTTCGAGTGACGACCCATAGAGAAGTATTCGCGTATCGCTTTCTGTTCGTCGCACGCCACGTCGTCGAACACGAAGATCGAATCGGGCCGAGCGTCTCTCGGTGGAACGATCTCAGTGTTGTCCGAGTAGGGAAAGTATTCGATTCCGTCGACCAGCGACAACACCTGCTCGAGATAACGATACTTTGGCTGATGCAACGATTTCGAGTACACGTACACGTTCTCAAAACGCAAACGTTTCGGACTCTCTAGCATACTTAAAAGCACATTCGTTTTTCCACACCCTGACGGTCCACAAATCACACCTCGCACGCTATTCGGCAGCAACGGGCCGTGTCTGCTCGCTCGACTCGCATCCCTATCATATTCGAGCATTCGATTCGCGGTTACGCGAATAACGTTCGACTGTTTCGCGAATCGTATGTTCGCGGGGTTTCTCAGGTACTCGCGCGCGTGTGACGAAGGATGACTATTTATATTCGTGGCACGCGTCGCGCAGGTCACTATCACTGTGATCGGTGAAGCGTGCGTACGCGTCTATTATTGTAGTAGCTATCGTGATTATTCTAACGTATATGATAGCATCAATGACTGCGACGTCTTACAAGAAGAATCTTAAGAAGAATCTTAAGAAGAAGAAGACTGATAAGATATCGGAAACTCCGCGACACGTCATTTACCTGCCGATCGTCGCACGAGCAGTACACGATCTAACGCTGCGCATCGTCGATCAATACGATCGTCCTATAGATTTTCGCGGCGAAGAAATAACGATTCGTTTGCACGTTCAACGACGTCCGCGCGATAGGTAGCGTGACCGCACGTGTATGCACGCGTGTGTAGTATGTTAGTGTCTCGCAGGTGTCTCAGCTTCTTCTATTCATCCGGGCAATTGACGAAGCACAACGTGGTCTGTCAACGTCTGAACGAGTGTGCCGTCGAATTTCCGTCCGCGGAGGATAAATGGTTGCACTTCAAAAATTTCAAACATGAGGAACGAGCACCATTCATCGTCCACGCGGACTTCGAATGCATGCTGGAGGACGTCGAGCCTGCGGAGCGGAGTCGGACGTACGCGTACCAGCAGCACAGAGCGTACAGCGTGGGATACTACATCCATTGCTCCACCGACGCGTCTCTGTGCCGTTATCGGGCGTATCGTCACGAAACCGAGTGCGTGAAATGGTTCGTGCAAGAACTTCGAGACTTTGCGGACAATGCGTATTCGTGGTTGCGGAACGCGAAACCAATGAACTCGTTGACGCATCAATAGTGGCAAAGTTTTAACGAAGCAATCGCGTGTCACGTGTGCGGACAACCGTTCGTCGATGGGAATAAAAAAGTGCGCGACCATTGCCACTCGACGGGCGAGTACCCAGGCGCGGCCCACGTGTCGTGTAACTTGCAGTTCCAAAGATCGTACACGATACCGGTAGTGTTTCACAATCTATCAGGCTACGACGCGCATTTCATGATTAAGCCAGGAGGAAAACAGATTAAGCTGCTTGCCATGCTCGACGATAAGGAGCGATACGTCATCCATTATCGCTACCTGAAACAGTGCGTCCGACACGGTTTACGCGTGACGCGAATTCATCGAGTGTTACGATTCGATCAGCCGCATTGGTTGCGCGACTATATCCAATTGAACACCGGTTTGAGGACGCGAGCCACGAGTGAATTTCAAAAGACTTTATTTAAATTAATGAATAACGCGGTGTACGGGAAGACAATGGAAAATGTGCGGAATCGCGTAGACGTGCGACTAGTGACGCGGTGGGACGGTCGTTACGGCGCGGAAGCGCTGATCGCGAAACCGAACTTTCACAGCCGCACGATCTTCTCGGAGCAGTTAGTGGCAATCGAAATGCATAAACTGAAAGTTAAGTTTGACAAACCGATATACGTGGGTATGAGTGTGCTCGATGTATCGAAGGAATGTCTGTATGAATTTCAGTATGCATATATACGCGCGGAGTTCGGTGATCGGTGTAAGGTTCTGTACACCGACACCGACAGTTTAATGTATAGTGTGGAATGCGAGGATGCGTATGAAAGGATGAAGCGTGACGTCGCCCGATTCGACACGAGTGATTATGCGGTGGACAATCCGTACGGTATGCCCCGCGTAAACAAAAAGGTTCCGGGACTCATGAAAGATAAGAACAACGGCGCCTTGATGACCGAGTTCGTCGGACTACGGTCTAAGATGTACGCGACTAGAACGTTTAACGCGGCAGTGGGGTCTACGAGTGAGACTAAAAAAGTGAAGGGTGTGCGGAGACACGTGGTCGCGAACGATATACAATTCGATGATTACATTCGTTGTCTCCGCGATCTCACCGAAAAATCGATTCGACAGAACAATATACGCTCCAAAGAGCACGATGTGTATTCCGTGAGTGGGGAAAAGAACGCTCTCAGTCCGTTCGACGACAAGCGATATATTTTAACCGATCGAATCCCCGAGCTCGAGCTTGAGCCCGACGAGTCCCTCGAGAATCCCATTGTATAGAATGCTTGTATGTTTGTATTTTTTTTGCATGTACATATGTATATACGTTTCTTTTGTATATGTTATTTATTTATTTATGGATATGTAATATATGTATAGCGTAGAATATAACCAAAATTGTATTTCATACGTATTAGTATATATATTTTTTCTCTACTTTATCAAGCTTAATTGTACACATATATATGCACGAAGAAGAAGAATGAGAATGAGGAGGAGGAGAATGTGAATAAACGGACAATGTATATATTTTGTATGTATTTTTTCATTTATTTATTCATTTATTTATTCCAGTAACATATAGTGCGTTTATGATCGCGAATCATAGAATATCCTTATCGCTTATCCACGAGTTCCGCGACGAATCAAATCCGAGCCACTTAACGTACACCTGGTTTCCCTTGCGACGAATAATCTTCTCGACTAGATAGACGTCCGGATTCGCGAACGAATGCAGTTCGTACTCGTAGAATCCACCCGAGATCGGCTCTCCCGCGGAATCGCGCAGAATGTACGTCACCGGGAAAGTTCGTTGTACGGTTACGATTTCGAATACCTCGGTCGACCAGTTCGGAGGGTACCCCTTCTCGAAGAGGGTCTTGAACTTGCTCACGCGTACCTTGTCACCGACTTTGAATTTCGTGCGTCGTCGTCGAACACCTTTCGAGGCAGATAGGGGAATGGGCTCATTCGCGGCGAACGACAAACGCGTCGCGGGGGTCACGTCAACGGGTCGGGCGTTGATCGTTCGATGCTTGCGATGATTGTAGGTGCGTAGGAGCGCAGGTAACAGGTCGATCCAACGATAGGACGCGTTCAAGGAGAATTGTTTCCACATGAGGTTTTTCAGCGTGCGATTGAAACGTTCGACGATCGACGCTTTCATCACGCTGTACGTGGAGTAGTGGTTGATCCCCCGGGTCTTCGCGCATCGTTGAAACTCCGCGTTGTAAAACTTCTTACCCATGTCGGTTTGTAAATTTCGCGGACATCTAGCGCTCTGTCGCAATACGGTCGCGAACGCCGCGGTCACGTCGCGTCCACTTTTCGTTTTCACGGGTACGGCCTTCGCGTACTTGCTGAACGCGTCGATGATCGTTAGTATGTAATGATATCCACGATTTTGCTTCGCGTACGGACGCATCTCCACCGAATCGGCCTGCCACAAATCATCGTAGCCGCGAATCATGACGCTACGCCGTGGGAAATTCCGTCTAGCCGGGGCGTGTAATTCGTTCACTAGTTGTACTCGCTCCTTGTTCATGCTTCGCGGGTAGTCGGGGATGGTCGCGACGTTCCAAAGACGTTAGAATTAGTATCAGTTCCTCGAGCGTACGTAAAACGCAATCGGTGCACGTATTTCGCGATCGTTCGTTATTAGTCGTTTCGAAGTCGTAGTCGATATTGTCAGCATCATTGATCATCGTCATCGTCGCCGTAGACCCTCGTTTGCTTTTCGTTTGTATCGATCCGTGGTTGTTATCGCAGTCGGCGTCGTTGCCGACGTCGTCAACTCGTCGAGTCTGTCTTTCAAGTGATCGAAGCGTCGTTCCATCGCGTTATTTAAATCATCCTCTAGTCGAGACAATTGCGCGTTAACGATATCCGTAATCGTTCGTTGTACTCGCGTCTCAAGTTGAGATCGTTGATACTCGGCGTCCAGTCGCGCGCTCGCGATAGCCGTTTCGATTTTTTGGGTAAAGCGTTCATCCGCCGAGAACAATAGTCTCGTCATTGTCATCGCCGCTTCGTTGTTATTGTTGTTATTGCGTAACGAGGTGCCAAATTTGTTCACCGACATAACGATGCGTGCGCGCGAACGCTACTGACGCGACGATCACCGGATCGTTCAATTTAAGATGCGCCCGTCCTCGCGAAGTTCCTCCACGATGGATGCGATTTCGTTATCGTGACCCGTGTGACCTGTCGCGCGCGATGCTACGAGCAATCCAAGCCTATCGACCAATTCGTTCGGATCATCCCAGTACACGTAATCGATCGCGTTATCGGTGACCGTCATCGATTCGTCGATGGGCAATCCTCGACCTTGTCGCGTGCCCGCGCCGCCCGCGTCGCCTGCGCTCCGCTAACGCGTCTGACACTCGATGTTCGCACCCCACCGATCACCTGGGATATGATTTTCTTATACTTGTACCCCTTGTTACCCAGCGTGCGCTTGCTCGGCGAATGGTTTTGCTTATGCGCGCTCGTCGACAACAAGATGCGTCGGTACGAGCGAAAATCAGCGTCCGTGCACGTCTGCTGGTTGGGTTCTCGCATGAACAACAATTCGTACAAACCCCGAGTCCCCGGGTATCGCGTTCCGTTCACGTGAATGTCATCGCCGTCCGCATCGATGATGAGCACGGAATCGCCGATCATTAGATCTTCGTCGAGCCCCAAGTGTACGCCGTACACATCATCGATTGGTCTCCTGTTGTCGGTGAAGAACAGTCGTAGGTATTGTCGCGACAAGGGTCCTTTGGCGTTCCGTATATACACTTCGATATCATCGACGGGTTTACGCACCATATCCAAATCGTAAGCCTTTACTGACGACTCATCATCAGGAATTTTTTCATCGTCTTCATCGACGATATCATCAACAACATCCTCATCATCAACAACATCATCTTCATCGACAACTTCGTCAAAATCGTTGTTGCCGTTGTCGTTGTTGTTGATGTTATCGTTGTCGTTGTTGTTATCGTTGTCGGTGTAGTCGGCGTCATCGTCGTCGTTGTCGTCACTAGAATCTGGAAGGTTATTCGGATGTTCCTTGATTATCGACGGAGTGACGGGTTGAAATCTCTTCGATGATTGTTGTCGATCGTATTCGTGTTTCCTATTCACGGGTCGCGATCGAGGCGTTGAGCGCGTTTTCGACGCGGACGCGTTCTCGATCAACCGTTTCAACGGTTCAACGATGGGACGCGTGCTCGCATCCACAGCCGCTTCCGTATCCATTTTTCCAATTTTCAGAGCCAAGCACTTTTTACGTATAACGTCGCTGACTTTGGCGATTTCCACCTTTGTGTCCGCGGCCCGGCGTTTCGTACCATTTTGATGTTTCATTCCTTTTTGTCGACGACGTTGGTGATGTTTTCGCGAATGCTTCGCGTCAACGTTGCTCGTGGTTATCGGCGTCGTCGTCGTCGTTTCGTTAGACATTTCGTGTTGCTCGATGAACGACTCGCGGTTTACTAACGTCCGCGAGCTACGAAGAACTCGTTAAATCCTCTTCGATACCGACCTTCGTACATGGAACTATCCTTATCGATCACCACGAAATCGTATCGTCGACGCCAACATCTCGCACACAAGTCGTTGAACGACTCGAACGTCATGTCTGTGTTCACATGATCGTTGTACACGCGGCGCAAGTTCGTGCCGTCTTGTTTGAATAGCATGAGAAAATTTGCGTTGTCCCTGATCAAATGTTTAGGTATTCTAGCGTACGATTGACACAAATAAAAGCAATCCACGTTCGAGTGACGACCCATAGAGAAGTATTCGCGTATCGCTTTCTGTTCGTCGCACGCCACGTCGTCGAACACGAAGATCGAATCGGGCCGAGCGTCTCTCGGTGGAACGATCTCAGTGTTGTCCGAGTAGGGAAAGTATTCGATTCCGTCGACCAGCGACAACACCTGCTCGAGATAACGATACTTTGGCTGATGCAACGATTTCGAGTACACGTACACGTTCTCAAAACGCAAACGTTTCGGACTCTCTAGCATACTTAAAAGCACATTCGTTTTTCCACACCCTGACGGTCCACAAATCACACCTCGCACGCTATTCGGCAGCAACGGGCCGTGTCTGCTCGCTCGACTCGCATCCCTATCATATTCGAGCATTCGATTCGCGGTTACGCGAATAACGTTCGACTGTTTCGCGAATCGTATGTTCGCGGGGTTTCTCAGGTACTCGCGCGCGTGTGACGAAGGATGACTATTTATATTCGTGGCACGCGTCGCGCAGGTCACTATCACTGTGATCGGTGAAGCGTGCGTACGCGTCTATTATTGTAGTAGCTATCGTGATTATTCTAACGTATATGATAGCATCAATGACTGCGACGTCTTACAAGAAGAATCTTAAGAAGAATCTTAAGAAGAAGAAGACTGGATCGGGTCTCGTGAACGGCATCATAAACCGTCTGCCATTCGAACTACACGTTCCGGGTTATCAGTTCTGCGGACCGGGAACGCGTTTGCTAAAGCGATTGGCTCGTGGCGACGAAGGTGTGAATCCCCTGGACGTAGCGTGCTGCGACCACGATATCGCGTACTCTCGTCGAAAGGATTTAGAGGGAAGACACGAGGCTGATCGTGCGTTAGCCGAACGAGCGCGAGAACGAGTGTTCGCGAACGACGCGACCTTTGGCGAAAAAGCAACCGCGACTGGAGTGTAGGCAACGATGAAGGCTAAGACTAAACTCGGCATGGGTATGAGAAGGACGAAACGTAAACAGAGAAAGTCTGGAAGGAAACATCCGCAACGGCGACGACGACATCGTAATCTACGAGTGGCGAAACGCGGTGGCTTTCTTCAATTTCTTCCGTTCGTATTGCCCGCTTTATCAGCTATCGGGGCATTGGCCGGTGGAGCGGCTGGTATAACCAAAACGGTAAACGATTCGAAGGCGTCTCGAAAACAGCTGGAAGAGACGTTGCGTCATCATCGTGCGATGGAAGGGCGAGGGATGCATCTGACACCGTACAAGCGAGGCGCGGGCTTGAACCCGAGACGGCGGTGCCAACGACGAGTGCAGATGAAGAAAAAAAAACGCCGATCGCGTAGGCGCATGGCGACGGTGGCGGCGATAAACCAGCAACCTATGACGAACCTGCAATTAGAGCGCGAGTGCGCCAGCATTCCGTTCTTTCGAGGAGTGTTTATGCGCGACACGCTTCCCACGCGCGCACGCAGCAACGAATGCGGTATCGTGAATCTGGACGAGAATCGAGGCACCGGTACACACTGGGTCGCGTACGCGAAACGTGGACCACGAGTACAGTACTTTGATAGTTTAGGGAATCTGCGACCACCAACGGAATTGATCCACTATTTCGGACGCGGTACAACGATCACGTACAATCACAATTGTTTTCAACGTTTCGACGAGATGAATTGCGGTCGCTTATGCATGCAATTTTTACAGCAAAAGTCTATGGAATTATGGCATACGTACTAATAACGGTGTGTACTAAGATTTCGTTTCAATGTAACCATGCGTAATGGTAATCCATATTTTCTTTAATAAAGACACATAATATCGATAAATTGCCGAGTATTCGTACGCGCGCGTCACTTCCTTTCTCTCCGTCTCGCGAGTGTAATCTATGATATGTCGTTCACGTTCACGTTAACGGGTCGCAGCAGCGTGCTCACGGTAAATTATTTCCCACCGATAGAGTTGAGTGATGGTCAATACGAATTAGGACTCACGGACTTGGAGACTTTTTACACGATACCAAACATCGACTCGAGCAACGATAAATTCTATTTCATCGTGAACTATGACACCGAAAACAACTTCATCGTCGACGCCGCTCATGAATACATTACTCGATCGATATCCTTGAAAACGCGGTAACAACGGGAACGACGATGACGACAAGTACCCTCTAATGCTACGAGCTAACAACAACACCATGAAAAGCGAGATGTACTGTTCGTTCTTCGTAGACTTCACGAAACCCAACAATGTAGGCTCGTTGTTAGGATTTTCCCCGAATCGTGTCTTAATACCGAGAATCTGGCACGAGTCCGACGTACCCGTGAATATTATAAACGTTAACGTGATCAGAGTAACGTGCAACGTAACTACCGGCGCGTACAGCAACGATAAACCGGTACACACTATCCATGAATTTTCACCTCGCGTGCCGCCGGGATATAAGATATCGGAAACTCCGCGACACGTCATTTACCTGCCGATCGTCGCACGAGCAGTACACGATCTAACGCTGCGCATCGTCGATCAATACGATCGTCCTATAGATTTTCGCGGCGAAGAAATAACGATTCGTTTGCACGTTCAACGACGTCCGCGCGATAGGTAGCGTGACCGCACGTGTATGCACGCGTGTGTAGTATGTTAGTGTTAGATCACACGTACGATTTATCAGTCGTCGCTGCTACTCCTGACGTCTCTGTCTCGCGTCATCGGCGCGACCCTTTATCGATAGGTGAAAGTAGAAGAATAAAGACGGGTGGAGCGATAAGAAGAGGACCCATAAGGAGAAGCAAGCCGTTGACTCGCCGAAACGCACGTTTCCTACGATCGCTACGATTCATCGTTGCCTATTAGACACGCAACCACGATGTCGATTATTCTGGATGTGGCGATTATTCTGGATACGCCAACCTTCGACAATCGTATCACGAAGATCGAGTTACACACATGTAATTCGTACACCAACACGACGTTCGACAATAGCGACGAGATAAGAATCCCCATACAGCAGCAAGATCTGTACACGCTTCCGTGCGAAAGTTTTCTCTACATCGAAAGACGTGGCACGTTGTCGGCGCAGAACGCGGCAGGTCCGGCAACGTCCGCGACCGCTGTTCTAGACAATAATTGCGTTCGTTCATGTTCGATGAGATTCGATACGAATTGAACGGTGTCGAGATCGATCGTTGCCGAAATCCAGGAATCACTAACACGTTGAAAAATTACGTTTCGTTGTCGGCCGATAGAAGCAAAGTGCTCGCGAATGCTGGTTGGAATTATGCCATCGATTACGATAACGACATTTTTCATTCGGGCGCTTTCAATTTCTGCGTACCCCTGAGCGTGTTATTAGGATTCTGCGAGGATTACAAACACATCGTGATGAACGCGCGGCACGAGCTGATCCTTATACGATCACGAGTCGATACGAACGCGATGCACTGCACCTCCGCCACTGCGTGGCCGAAACTTGAGATACGCAAGGTGCAGTGGCGTATACCCCATGTCGTTTTGGAGGAAGTGAATAAACTGTCGATGCTACGTATCCTGGAAAGCGGTCGACCGATCGCGATGAGTTTCCGATCGTGGAGCTTGCACGAGTTCGCGTTACTGCAAGCTACAATGAAACACACGTGGACCGTGAAAGCTACGTCGCAAATCGAGAAACCCCGATACGTGTTATTCGGCACGCAAACCGATCGAAAGAATTATCCCGATAAATCCGCGAGCAGATTTGACTCGAATAATCTCACGAACCTTCGATTCTATCTAAATTCCGAGGCGTTTCCGTACGACGACTTGAACTTGGATTTCGATAAGAATAAATTCGCGCTCCTGTACGATAAGTACGCGAAATTCGGTCGATCGTACTATAGTCACGGAGAACCGTTGCTGAATGCGATCGAATTCCGTAAATACGCGCCTATCGCGGTCATAGATTGTTCTAGGCAAAACGAGTCGTTGAAGAGCGCCACGGTGGACGTGCGAATAGATTTCGAATTCAAAGGAAATGTTCCCGCTAATACTACCTAGTACTGTTTGATGATACACGATCGTATAGTCGAATACAACCCTTTAACCAACGTGGTACGCAAACTAATATAGTGTGCGTGCGTGAACGATTATTATTACTACTACTACTAATACTACTACTACTACTGCGGATACTGCTACTGTTTTAAAACGATGATGTAGATGTAAAAGTCCGCAGTTACTGATTCGTCACCGACGCTACTACTTATACGAATAACGATGTTCGCCGTTGTCGACATGCAAGGTTTCAAAACCGAACGTGATTTCGTCGTGAAAGAGATCGCGATTCGCACAAGCAGCAGCAATATCGATGAAACGTCGACGATCAGCCACTGGATCTTCGAGCCGCCATACTTCTGGAATCATCTGAATTCGTTCGAGAAATGTCAAGCGTCCTGGCTCGCGAAGCATCATCACGGTCTCCGCTGGTGTGATGGCTGCGTTCCATACTGGAAACTTCCGGAACTGCTCGCCAGCGCACTCGCGATCATCGACTTCGCCATCGTGAAAGGTGCGGAAAAGAAAACCTGGATGCTGCAACTACTGCCGGACATAATCGTCGAGGATATCTGCGATGTGTACAAGCCGAAGGGGGAAAAGATTACCAACGCTCGAACCGTTGAGGACGACGGCGGCTACGACGTTGACGATGATTATTGCGGTATCACGCCTGACACCGTGGATCCTGACGTTCTTAACCTGAAATCTATGGCTTCCACGAATACCTCGCGATGCGCGTTTCACAACGACGGCGGTGTTTGCGCGCTGGAGAATGTCCATAAAGTATGGAATTATATACGTAGCGGCACCTAATGTGAGTCATACACACGCATTGCATCTACTTTGCGCGTTATATGTAGAGAAACGAATATGTAACAATTTTTTTTTATTTTCTATAGCAATGGGAACTGCAGCGAAGACGAGCACAACGACAGCGGCGACTGCTCCCTTTACCTGCGAGCAAGAATACCCATCCCATACGAACATTGTTATATGCGAATACTAACTTTATAATTTCAGTATACATACATGCATGGATGGTCATTAATAAATATACACTATTTTGTAGAAAAAAATATATACATTTATTTTAAATTATATCCCATACATATAAATTGATAAAATATTTTTTTTAAAATTCTAGCGTGATGTTACGTCCTGAAACGCACAGAAAAAAAAACACCAAATTATTATTGTATAAAACGGTGGTAATAGCGCGCGATACACCAAACAATTAAAATTCAGTTATACTCACTCCTTAAATAGGTGAGGTAAGTTCCAAAAGTCTCCCTCAAACGCCAGGAATTCAATGTTAATTGTATCTTCTCGCCACGTACGTCTAGCCTCCTGAATTTTTTGTCGCAACTCGCGGCAGATCCGTCCATCGTTTCTCGTCGGGTATTCGCGCCGCTGAAACAAAACACATGACTCGATTAAAACATCACTTACGAATAGTTGGATTATAATATCCAGGTCCCCATCCCGCGCGTGCGCCTCGATGTCTTCTCGACGCTGAAACAAACGTGCGAATCGATTAAAACAACGTCGATTAATGTATGCGTATCAATACAATTTTTGCGAAACATCACTTACGAGGCGCCCGACCGTCCCGAGATATTCTTCTGTCCAATCCGCCATTTGGTTTTCGCGTTCGTGCTGTAACAAACACATGAATCGACTAAAACATTGTTTAATGGTGTATGCGAACCAATATAATTTTTCTGAAACATCACTTACGAGAAGGCTAATCAACTCCCGCCGTTCCGCGCGCCACGCCCGCATGACTGTATCACGCTCGTGCTATAACAAATGTACAACTTCATTAGAAGACCGCCTAATTGAATGCGCGCACCAATTCAATTTACATAAACAGAAAAAAACTATACTTACGATTTTTTGGAGCACGGCATTACGCTCCTCCAGCCACGCACTTTCAATTTCCCCATGCCGTTGCTGTAACAAACGTACAACTTCAATATAATATCGTCGAATTAAATACGCGCACCAATTCAATTTACACAACTATACTTACGATGCATCGCTGCATCATAGCGGCATTCATGCCACGCCCCACTGGTGATCGAATATAATCGTAGGCGGGCATGTTTCTTTTTAAAAATGCTTCTTATAGAATGATTATGATGCGGTGATAAAACACACTAGCTCGTGCGGTGGCGGTCGATGTCCTTATATGCATTTCGGTTCTCTAGACTAGAGGACCAGCCCTGCACGTTGCAGGGTAGGGGTAGTCGTGGAGTAGGTGTGGTGGGAGCGTCCGTATCACAGTTCCTTCTCCTTCGATGATTTGATACTAATTATTCCAGCTTATAGTGCACTTTTATGGTTCGCACCGCGAATCATCTTCGAATCTTCTGCGACACGTGTGCATCTTGAATTTAGCGCGTACGCTATTTGAATCTGCCGCGCACGCCATTTGAATTTATCGCGCACTATTCATATTGATGTTTGTACCGTAACACAACCATGATCATCACAATCATTGATACAATATTCTCTTGCACATTGGTGTGTGTACGTGTACGTGAATCTGTATAAAAGCAATGTTGGTCAGTCCTGTGAACGTCATTACACCGCGTTCGCTCGAGTGCTAACAAGTATCGTCCGCGTCAATTTCTTCATCGATCAGTATAATCGTACATAGTGCATATCAAGATGTATAAACGTAGCTTCAACGATTCATCCTACGCATCCGCCATCAATGGTGATGACCCCAATAAACGCCAGCAACAGGAACATCCCCATCAACAGTCCAATATGAGGTACGTACGCGTTATTATACACTTTTCACTTTTCACTTACTTCATTCACTTACTTCTTTCACTGTAAACGCAAGCGAACCGAGTATTAATTCCGTGTATACATTTCTTACAGTTCTAGATCCGCAACGCCAAAAACAACGAAAACGCCAAAACCATCAATCGTGCGAATCCTGGGGCGGGATTACCCGTTGACCTCAACAGCGTATAAACGGCTCACGATAGGAATTCGCATTGGCATGGATTCGTGCCGCGTCGAGATCACCATAGTCGACAATAAAGGTGGCGAGTTGAGCTTCTCAATGTCTACATGGAAGCTCCTACTGCAAAATATGACTGACATTCTTAAAAAATTACGCGACAACGTAACAACACCCCAGACCCACATCGAAATTGATCATTTGCGAATCGAATTCACGCGCATGCACAATGATCAACTCGTCAAAATCACCGATAATCGCGTTACCTTATACACGACGGAAGTCACGATGCGAAAACTGTTCGCGTATGAACATTGCATCGATCATATGTTCACTTGGTTGACCGAAAATATGTACGCTGTAGCTAGTAAATATACCGCGTTCCTAAACGTTCTACGTAGCGCTACCGCACCAACAGATTATGTAAAATTAATTTCCGAAAGCGATCACTTTGAACAACATTCTTTGATTGATTGCGAATTGTTAGCGTTAGGAATGCAATCCATGTTGCGCGACGTAAATCATGTACCACTATAGTACGCGTATATGTTTTAATAAATGGATGATTTTCACGTTAATACCTGTAACGATTCATTTAAACGTTGCTTTTATACAGATTCACGTACACGTGCACGTCAATGTATGAATATATATTGCAGCATTGATGGCGTTGATCATCGAATTCTCTCTCTCTCTATCGCTCTTTCTCTCTCATGCACCTCAATCGAGTAACGTAAAGTCGCACTAACTCGTTGCGTTACCACGTGTATCGGATTCCCCCGTTCGCGATAAGGGCATTCGCATCCGTCACGGCGGTCCTAATCTTTGAAATATTCGAAACGAAACTCGAATAATTATCGCTCTATGTTTTCGTAGGCGGATGTTTACGCGAACGCAATGCCCCCCATTCTTACATGATGATCATGGGGCAGCTGTACTGTTTAGATTAATAAATCTCGCATAGTTATCGCTTCGCGCTGTGTCAGAGGGTGTCGAATTACAGCATCTGCGGAGCACGCACGTACGCGCCTCGACGCGTTACATCCTGTCGCGCGTCATGATTCCTTATCTTTCGGAGGACTTCTTGCCGTATTATGAATTGATCTCGAATAGTTATTTCATTCAAAATACGTTGGATGATACCCGAATAATTATCGCTCTGAGGGTGTCGAATTACATTTCGTCGGCGGATGTTTATACTAGGGCGACTTTGCATTCTTTCGTGAGACGGTTGGGCTATTCAGATTAATCGATCTCGAATAATTATCGCGATAAAGCGTCGAATCGTCGGCGGATGTTTATACGAGGGCGACGTTGCATTCTTTCGTGAGACGGTTGGGCTATTTAGGTTAATTAATCTCGAATAGGTATCGGTGTCGAATTACAGCATCCGCGTTACATCCTTTCGCGCCTTATCTTTCGCGCGTGCGCACCGATCCCCGCACGTGTACGGAGATTGCGCGGCGGCGGACGCCATTTTGAAAATTTTGAATTCCCCCTTCCCCTGTGACGTCATCCCCCTCACCAACGAACGCAGTGCCCCCTCCCCACCTCACCCCCGCACCCATCTCGTCCAAGAGCGCGGTACCCCCCTCCCCACCTCACCCCCGCACTAGCGGCCGGTACCCCCGCCCCGCCTCACCCCCTCACCGACTGTATCCAGAACCGGCATTACTTACCTACTCTCGATTCTAAAAGCTTTGTATCCGTAACGGTCACTTCTCCGGTGCGAATTCTCGACAGGATATCTCTGTAAATATTATCACCCTGCTGTCGCATGTTTATTGTCAATTCGTCATAGCTAAACAAGGCAGACCATTAATTATAAGAACCTAATCCTCCAACATTTTTCTCCATACTCTTATTGGATAATTGTATAAAAGCAGGTGCTTCGTGAACAGGAGGAAGTTGTAGTAAGTCACCAAATAGCAGAATAGGTATTTTTCCGAACCAAGCATCATCGGAATCTGCAGTATCAAATATTTCTGTAAGTCGTAGATGTATGTACAGGAAAGTTACGTTAGAAACCATCGAAATTTCATCGATGATTACTAAAGCAACATTTTTGAGTTGATCTCGTACAATTTGAAGAGCTGCATCGCTAAGTTGCCTATACTGGGCTGTATGCCCATGTTCTACAGGTAATTGAAATAATCGGTGTATGGTAAGACCTTCGATATTAAAAGCTGCGATTCCAGTAGGAGCAGTTACTGCTGTGTCTTTTCCGATACTCTGCTTGATCCAGTGCCTGATAGTTTTTATTAAAAAACTTTTCCCAATGCCACATTCTCCACTCACATAAAGCCTGAGAATATTATCGTTAGACGTCAAGGACTTAGTAACTTTATCAAATATCCGCTTCTGATCATGGTTCAATTCCGAAATCATTTCTTGAAGATCACCACAGTTAAATTTGTTTCCTACGTCTTTAAAATCTTTCATGGCACCAACAGTTTCAACGGGGACACACTCTAATGGGTGATCGCCTTGATCATTTTCTTCTTGTTCTACAGTATTCAACACGTTCTTTTCAATTTCTTCCTTTATATGATCACGGGCTTCTTGAATATCCGTTATTCGTTCGTGATACTGAACTGCTTCTGTCAATTGTGATTGTAGCGACAAAAAAGCTTCCGCGTATGTGTTAAATCCATTTTTCAATTCCTCGGTGTTTCTCCAAGGTTGGAATAATAATAATAATGAGAAATAATAATTCTCAGGTTGGGTTTGAACATTGTACTTATAGTGATCGATAAGAAACCCTCTTTGCCTTTTTTTCAAAAACAAAGATTCACTGATTTCATAATATTCAGTTTTTTCAGACGGTCTAATTTTAGTAACGTCATACCACATAGCAAACTCGTACAGATGCATAGATTCTAATTCCTTAGGTCTGTTAGGGTAGTAATCATCTATGAGGGATGGACAAAATATGTCTGTGGATTCATCTTCCAGTTCCTCAATCTCTTTGCGAGTTTTCAATTTCCTACTTCTCAGTATATTTACATCTAACCATCTAATAGTAGTACTGGAGTCAGTGCCATGCAATGATAATCCTAAAAGAGTATCAGCACATTCAGGCGCTCCACATTCTCTATGATTTAGCATACGCATTCCAAGGTTGCACAGCAGACTAGCCAATGACTTAGTAGAATTTATTGCTGCCATAGTGTTGGTAGCGTAACTTTTTTCCGGCTTTGATACGTACTTAGTACAGTAACATGTTACCAACCCTGTCTTTTCCCCAATATATTGTATATCCATGTTACCTCTCCAAACCGTGAGAACGGGTGCATTATAATCATTGATACGGACTTCCTTTATCGAACGTGGAAGATCATAGAGTCTACCTTTTGCTTTCAATTGTTTTCTAGCACCTATAGAAACAGCCACATCCCTTATTATCAATGTATTTGTAACTGTACGTGGAAATGAAAATCTACATACTTTACAGAAGGAATTGTTAGTTTTTTTGTTGCGTAAACAGTAGCTATTGCATTTATGCATTTGATGTGCAATTACACGACTATATAATTCTGGCGACACATGTGGTGATGGCAATCTGCAAGTGACGTATTTCATAATAAATTCTGCTACATGTTCCTTCGAAGATTTATCGATTATAGGAGCATCTTCAATCCAAATTAAAAGATGAAAATGTTGTGATCCCCTGCTTTGATGTTCTCTGCGCCAAAAGTAATGAGTGACCTTCCCAATCGAATTGTCGGGCGAACATATGAAATCCAGCATAGCATGGAATGCATTATCTATAAATCGAGCAGTTGAAACGGGATCAGAAGCAATGAGTTCGTTCGGGGACATTTTAGCCACCGATGGGCCGTTTACTTCACGAAGATATTCTATTAAATCTGTCCATAGCTACTCACTTAGCTGGTCCATAATGGTGTATCATACAGTTCAAATCATTTCTCGGTTTTCGCCAATACTGTGCTGTGTTACGTAATCTGGAATATATAGTGTTCAAATTCGTTTGTAGCTGATCTTTAGAGAGTTGCTCTAGAAAACCAGCAGCTGTGTATTTTTCACGTGGATTTACGACGTCCATTTTGTGAAAAATTCCAGCGTTCAATTGCCGCATATTGGTATCGTGTAATGAATGAAAAATATATTGCATGTTCAATCGAAATTGCGAATGCTTGGACATCAGTTTGGACTTAATGAATTCATGATCAGTCAAACGAACCAATCTGTCTTCATGCTGTCCGTTTACCCCATAAGGATATAAATCTGGGAAAAATTTCACATCTAATTGTTCAGCACGATGGCCCAACGGAATGTCATGAACTTTAAGCATTTGATAGAGTGCGGTAGCAGATTCATTAACCCTTTTGTCATACATTGGATAAATCGTAAACTGATCATAATATGAATCAGATTGCGACATTGGCGTCAATAATGCACGTTTGTTGTTTTCATCGATATTAAGTGTTTCACCTTCAACGTCCTCGATAGATTCGTTATTATCGTTATTATTATCATTGGTAACAACTTCTTCTTGAAATTCTGTACCTGGTAATTTGGCACTCAGCAATAAATCGTGCGATTGTGGTAAAACAATTTCTGAGTATAGAGGATTATTGGCTTTCAACCATACTAAGGCATTCCATACTTTCTTCAAGTCAACTAACTTTTCACAAACTATTTTCGATTTTGTTGGAACGCCCCGCACCAATATGTATAATTCATGATTTTGATTTAAAGGTTCAGTCCAAGGACAATTTTTTTTCAAATTTTCCTCTAATGGCAAAGGAAGGTGAAATGTTCTCCCCTTTACTTTTGGAAACATATGTTTATGTGGCATATTTTTACGCATTACTGTATCCATTCTCACAATCGTTTGAAACGGTTTAGCTCTTTGAATGAGAATTCGTTCGTAATCGTTCAAGACTGCTATTTCTGGAACTGTACGTACATCAAGCTTATTTAAAATACATTTGGGTGGTATGGAATCGTTGCGAATTTTATCGTGACAATATCGGCAAATAAAATGCATGTCACCAACTATGTATCCAATATGATTTAACAATGTTTGCATTACATTTCCCTTATATGTTCTTTTAGAAACATCAAACTTAAGAACCTCTCTTTTAAAACAGAGTTTCTCGCAGGAAACACACGGAATGCGTGGTGTGTCCATAGACCGCTTTGTGAAAGCTCTAAATGCTAAATAATATCGAGATATAATCTCTTCTTCGTTCAAGCTTATGTCAGTATTATTTTTTTGTAACGCTTCAGCTTCTTTCCGCGCTTGCAGTGTTATTCGTTCAAGTGTTTCAAGGTCATTATCGTTTAAGGCTTTGTCTAAATTATGTAATTGGTCTTTATAAATGCTCGCTATTTTGTATATCATTCTCTTCAAATGTCGTAAATCCGGAAAGTGAGGTGCCAAAATCTCAATGGCTAAAAAATTGGACTTACATAAATTAGGGTTTATGTAACAACCATGAGAATGACCAACTTTTTCAGCATGCACTTTATTTGAACAGCTACTGATGTAGTTGTTCAACTTATGTACCTTTTTTAATGAGCATTCTAACAATCGTTTGAAGAAATCCTGTAAATTATTCAGAATTTCAACATCTTTTGTTTTACAAAGATAACTACAATGCCATGCTTTTGTCGTCTTCTTCGATTGCAATACAGGTAGAACGTTTATAGGCCCGGTTCAGACGAGCGGTTTGCGGCAGTCTGCCGCGCGCGTTTTAGCCGGACATAGATTTATATGAAGCAGTTCACACGGGACGCAAATTTGAGCGGCTGCTAGGCGGCATGTTTGCGTTCGTTTTGACGAACGCACGTCCCGCTTCGCCGCAACTGAACGCTGCCGCAAAGCGGCGAAGCAGTACATTGTTTTATATACAAGCAATTTACACGAGCGTTTTGCGTTTATTTAACGCAAGAAAATGTCCGAACTAGATGTGGAAATATTTATCAGCGAAATAAAAAAATTTCGAGCCATATGGGATTCTAGTACCGAAGAATACCATAACAAAAATAAGAAGGAGGATGCGTGGGTACAAGTGTGCACCTCAATAAATCCAGATTTTGAAAATTTGCCCGCAAAAGATAAAACAAATTTTGGTAATTATAAATTCCACATATTTTTTATATTATACATACTGTAATATTATTATACATACTGAGAACTACATTAAATAATTATTTTAACACATGAACACATTACAATTTTAACAATAAGATTATACTAAACAATTAAACCATGTTATCTTGCCATGATACTTTCCCAATATCACTTACAAAATAGTTTGTGAATTCTTGTCGGATTTGGTTTAATTGTCAACCTCCTTGCACAATTACTGGCTCATGTTCTAATTCATAGAAACCTTCAATGGAATAAGTATCTTCTTCCTGGTAACCATCACGGTCTCGAACAAAGTTGTGTAGTACACAATAACATTTGACAATATCTATTGCAAACTGTAACTTAACATTCATTGCTTTATGAAAAATACGCCATTTATTCGACAAAATGCCAAACGTGGACTCTACATATCTTCTAGCACGACTGAGTCGATAACTGAAAATTATTTTCTCATGGGACAAAAATTTTCCACTGTAAGGCCTTAATATATGATTGAATAGCGAAAAAGCTTCATCTCCAACAAACATATAGGGCATAGTTGGACCATTTGTTCCGGGTAATGATTTTCCAGGAGGAATACATAAAGAATTATTCTCTAATTTCTTATAAAATATAGAATTTTCAAATATGGTACTGTCCCCTTCCTTGCCTGGAGAACCAATATCGACATAGAGAAACCTATAGTTGGCATCAGCTATAGCAAACAGAACTATTGAAAAGAAATTTTTGTAATTGTAGTACGTAGAGCCACTCATCGTAGGTTTCGTAATACGTATATGTTTTCCATCAAGGGCTCCTAAACAGTTAGGAAAATTTGTACGGTGTTCAAAATGTTTGGCTACTTCAAGCCACATATTATGTTCATTATATTTTGGTATACATTCGTCTTTCATAATTGTCCAAATTGTTGAGCAGACCTTTCTTGTAATCAAACATAACGTTGATCGTCCAATTCTGAATGAATAGTGCAAGTCAATTAGGTTGCATCCACTTCCTAAGTACCTATACAAAAACTTTAAAATTACATTTTGTTCCAGGTTCACTTTTAATGAAAAAATGGAAAAACTTGAAAGATAATTACGCGAAAAATGTTAAAAAACAATTAAAATCTGGGAGTGCTGCCACAGGGAGAAAATATATTTATGCACAGCAATTAACATTTTTAAATTCAGTACAAAGTTCAGTAACAACAGAAAATAGTATAACGGAAGAAAATGAGAACGAAGAACAAATAGAAATTTCGAACCCAATCATTCAAATTCAAGAAGACCGTGCATCAAATGAAGAAATTCAAATTCCAAAATCATCGACAAAACGTAAAAGATGTATAGAAGAAGCGATGTTAAAATATATGCGTAATTCCGAAATTCCAAACGATAATAACGATGATACGTCATTTTGTCAATCATTAATTCCCATTTTAAAAGATTTTAGCACAAATCAAAAAATAGAATTCAGGACTGACATTTTACACATCCTAAAACAAATTCGAAAAAAAAGCATGCCTTCTGTTAGTTACCATCAACAGCCCCCTCATCTTACAACTAGTAATTTTTATGAACCTTCTTATCAACACTTTGGAACTTATCCACAGTATCAATCCACAACATACAATATGAATGAACATCAAGTATTTCCTTCAACATCATCATCAACTACATCAACGGCATCCGAAAGTATTTATTATTAAAGTATCTATTCTATACCTGATCTGTGATTTAACTATGGAGCTGACACGTAACCAACAGAGGGAAAGAATTCATTTTCTTTTTGCAAGTTATTTAATATTATATCGATGTACTAGAAAAAAAAGATATTGGGTACATCCCTTCATTAGTGCAAGACTTCTCAAAGGAGCATTTAGTTCCATGTTTATAGATTTGAGAGAGAATGAGACCAATTTTTTTAATTATTTCCGTATGAACATAACATCTTTTGATGAATTAAGTGCAAAAATTTCTGAAAGTTTGAAGTCTCAAAACACTGTCATGAGACTTGCTATTCCGCCACTTGAAATGATAGCTGTTACATTGAGGTAAGAAGGACATTTATTTGTTAAAAATAGTGTAATACAATTTTCAAGAGTATTTTAAGAAAAGTTTTGTGACAAAATTCCAAACAACGAATTGTAAATGATTTATAGAAGAGATGATGAAGTTAGCAAATAAACAAAATAAACAAAATAAACTAACCAACAAACAATGACATTGTACTAGTAAACAATAAAATAATAAATAATTTAATAACAATTTTATAACTTATAAATGATAAATACTTTCGGATGCCGTTGATGTAGTTGATGATGATGTTGAAGGAAATACTTGATGTTCATTCATATTGTATGTTGTGGATTGATACTGTGGATAAGTTCCAAATTGTTGATAAGAAGGTTCATAAAAATTACTAGTTGTAAGATGAGGGGGCTGTTGATGGTAACTAACAGAAGGCATGCTTTTTTTTCGAATTTGTTTTAGGATGTGTAAAATGTCAGTCCTGAATTCTATTTTTTGATTTGTGCTAAAATCTTTTAAAATGGGAATTAATGATTGACAAAATGACGTATCATCGTTATTATCGTTTGGAATTTCGGAATTACGCATATATTTTAACATCGCTTCTTCTATACATCTTTTACGTTTTGTCGATGATTTTGGAATTTGAATTTCTTCATTTGATGCACGGTCTTCTTGAATTTGAATGATTGGGTTCGAAATTTCTATTTGTTCTTCGTTCTCATTTTCTTCCGTTATACTATTTTCTGTTGTTACTGAACTTTGTACTGAATTTAAAAATGTTAATTGCTGTGCATAAATATATTTTCTCCCTGTGGCAGCACTCCCAGATTTTAATTGTTTTTTAACATTTTTCGCGTAATTATCTTTCAAGTTTTTCCATTTTTTCATTAAAAGTGAACCTGGAACAAAATGTAATTTTAAAGTTTTTGTATAGGTACTTAGGAAGTGGATGCAACCTAATTGACTTGCACTATTCATTCAGAATTGGACGATCAACGTTATGTTTGATTACAAGAAAGGTCTGCTCAACAATTTGGACAATTATGAAAGACGAATGTATACCAAAATATAATGAACATAATATGTGGCTTGAAGTAGCCAAACATTTTGAACACCGTACAAATTTTCCTAACTGTTTAGGAGCCCTTGATGGAAAACATATACGTATTACGAAACCTACGATGAGTGGCTCTACGTACTACAATTACAAAAATTTCTTTTCAATAGTTCTGTTTGCTATAGCTGATGCCAACTATAGGTTTCTCTATGTCGATATTGGTTCTCCAGGCAAGGAAGGGGACAGTACCATATTTGAAAATTCTATATTTTATAAGAAATTAGAGAATAATTCTTTATGTATTCCTCCTGGAAAATCATTACCCGGAACAAATGGTCCAACTATGCCCTATATGTTTGTTGGAGATGAAGCTTTTTCGCTATTCAATCATATATTAAGGCCTTACAGTGGAAAATTTTTGTCCCATGAGAAAATAATTTTCAGTTATCGACTCAGTCGTGCTAGAAGATATGTAGAGTCCACGTTTGGCATTTTGTCGAATAAATGGCGTATTTTTCATAAAGCAATGAATGTTAAGTTACAGTTTGCAATAGATATTGTCAAATGTTATTGTGTACTACACAACTTTGTTCGAGACCGTGATGGTTACCAGGAAGAAGATACTTATTCCATTGAAGGTTTCTATGAATTAGAACATGAGCCAGTAATTGTGCAAGGAGGTTGACAATTAAACCAAATCCGACAAGAATTCACAAACTATTTTGTAAGTGATATTGGGAAAGTATCATGGCAAGATAACATGGTTTAATTGTTTAGTATAATCTTATTGTTAAAATTGTAATGTGTTCATGTGTTAAAATAATTATTTAATGTAGTTCTCAGTATGTATAATAATATTACAGTATGTATAATATAAAAAATATGTGGAATTTATAATTACCAAAATTTGTTTTATCTTTTGCGGGCAAATTTTCAAAATCTGGATTTATTGAGGTGCACACTTGTACCCACGCATCCTCCTTCTTATTTTTGTTATGGTATTCTTCGGTACTAGAATCCCATATGGCTCGAAATTTTTTTATTTCGCTGATAAATATTTCCACATCTAGTTCGGACATTTTCTTGCGTTAAATAAACGCAAAACGCTCGTGTAAATTGCTTGTATATAAAACAATGTACTGCTTCGCCGCTTTGCGGCAGCGTTCAGTTGCGGCGAAGCGGGACGTGCGTTCGTCAAAACGAACGCAAACATGCCGCCTAGCAGCCGCTCAAATTTGCGTCCCGTGTGAACTGCTTCATATAAATCTATGTCCGGCTAAAACGCGCGCGGCAGACTGCCGCAAACCGCTCGTCTGAACCGGGCCTATAAACGTTCTACCTGTATTGCAATCGAAGAAGACGACAAAAGCATGGCATTGTAGTTATCTTTGTAAAACAAAAGATGTTGAAATTCTGAATAATTTACAGGATTTCTTCAAACGATTGTTAGAATGCTCATTAAAAAAGGTACATAAGTTGAACAACTACATCAGTAGCTGTTCAAATAAAGTGCATGCTGAAAAAGTTGGTCATTCTCATGGTTGTTACATAAACCCTAATTTATGTAAGTCCAATTTTTTAGCCATTGAGATTTTGGCACCTCACTTTCCGGATTTACGACATTTGAAGAGAATGATATACAAAATAGCGAGCATTTATAAAGACCAATTACATAATTTAGACAAAGCCTTAAACGATAATGACCTTGAAACACTTGAACGAATAACACTGCAAGCGCGGAAAGAAGCTGAAGCGTTACAAAAAAATAATACTGACATAAGCTTGAACGAAGAAGAGATTATATCTCGATATTATTTAGCATTTAGAGCTTTCACAAAGCGGTCTATGGACACACCACGCATTCCGTGTGTTTCCTGCGAGAAACTCTGTTTTAAAAGAGAGGTTCTTAAGTTTGATGTTTCTAAAAGAACATATAAGGGAAATGTAATGCAAACATTGTTAAATCATATTGGATACATAGTTGGTGACATGCATTTTATTTGCCGATATTGTCACGATAAAATTCGCAACGATTCCATACCACCCAAATGTATTTTAAATAAGCTTGATGTACGTACAGTTCCAGAAATAGCAGTCTTGAACGATTACGAACGAATTCTCATTCAAAGAGCTAAACCGTTTCAAACGATTGTGAGAATGGATACAGTAATGCGTAAAAATATGCCACATAAACATATGTTTCCAAAAGTAAAGGGGAGAACATTTCACCTTCCTTTGCCATTAGAGGAAAATTTGAAAAAAAATTGTCCTTGGACTGAACCTTTAAATCAAAATCATGAATTATACATATTGGTGCGGGGCGTTCCAACAAAATCGAAAATAGTTTGTGAAAAGTTAGTTGACTTGAAGAAAGTATGGAATGCCTTAGTATGGTTGAAAGCCAATAATCCTCTATACTCAGAAATTGTTTTACCACAATCGCACGATTTATTGCTGAGTGCCAAATTACCAGGTACAGAATTTCAAGAAGAAGTTGTTACCAATGATAATAATAACGATAATAACGAATCTATCGAGGACGTTGAAGGTGAAACACTTAATATCGATGAAAACAACAAACGTGCATTATTGACGCCAATGTCGCAATCTGATTCATATTATGATCAGTTTACGATTTATCCAATGTATGACAAAAGGGTTAATGAATCTGCTACCGCACTCTATCAAATGCTTAAAGTTCATGACATTCCGTTGGGCCATCGTGCTGAACAATTAGATGTGAAATTTTTCCCAGATTTATATCCTTATGGGGTAAACGGACAGCATGAAGACAGATTGGTTCGTTTGACTGATCATGAATTCATTAAGTCCAAACTGATGTCCAAGCATTCGCAATTTCGATTGAACATGCAATATATTTTTCATTCATTACACGATACCAATATGCGGCAATTGAACGCTGGAATTTTTCACAAAATGGACGTCGTAAATCCACGTGAAAAATACACAGCTGCTGGTTTTCTAGAGCAACTCTCTAAAGATCAGCTACAAACGAATTTGAACACTATATATTCCAGATTACGTAACACAGCACAGTATTGGCGAAAACCGAGAAATGATTTGAACTGTATGATACACCATTATGGACCAGCTAAGTGAGTAGCTATGGACAGATTTAATAGAATATCTTCGTGAAGTAAACGGCCCATCGGTGGCTAAAATGTCCCCGAACGAACTCATTGCTTCTGATCCCGTTTCAACTGCTCGATTTATAGATAATGCATTCCATGCTATGCTGGATTTCATATGTTCGCCCGACAATTCGATTGGGAAGGTCACTCATTACTTTTGGCGCAGAGAACATCAAAGCAGGGGATCACAACATTTTCATCTTTTAATTTGGATTGAAGATGCTCCTATAATCGATAAATCTTCGAAGGAACATGTAGCAGAATTTATTATGAAATACGTCACTTGCAGATTGCCATCACCACATGTGTCGCCAGAATTATATAGTCGTGTAATTGCACATCAAATGCATAAATGCAATAGCTACTGTTTGCGCAACAAAAAAACTAACAATTCCTTCTGTAAAGTATGTAGATTTTCATTTCCACGTACAGTTACAAATACATTGATAATAAGGGATGTGGCTGTTTCTATAGGTGCTAGAAAACAATTGAAAGCAAAAGGTAGACTCTATGATCTTCCACGTTCGATAAAGGAAGTCCGTATCAATGATTATAATGCACCCGTTCTCACGGTTTGGAGAGGTAACATGGATATACAATATATTGGGGAAAAGACAGGGTTGGTAACATGTTACTGTACTAAGTACGTATCAAAGCCGGAAAAAAGTTACGCTACCAACACTATGGCAGCAATAAATTCTACTAAGTCATTGGCTAGTCTGCTGTGCAACCTTGGAATGCGTATGCTAAATCATAGAGAATGTGGAGCGCCTGAATGTGCTGATACTCTTTTAGGATTATCATTGCATGGCACTGACTCCAGTACTACTATTAGATGGTTAGATGTAAATATACTGAGAAGTAGGAAATTGAAAACTCGCAAAGAGATTGAGGAACTGGAAGATGAATCCACAGACATATTTTGTCCATCCCTCATAGATGATTACTACCCTAACAGACCTAAGGAATTAGAATCTATGCATCTGTACGAGTTTGCTATGTGGTATGACGTTACTAAAATTAGACCGTCTGAAAAAACTGAATATTATGAAATCAGTGAATCTTTGTTTTTGAAAAAAAGGCAAAGAGGGTTTCTTATCGATCACTATAAGTACAATGTTCAAACCCAACCTGAGAATTATTATTTCTCATTATTATTATTATTCCAACCTTGGAGAAACACCGAGGAATTGAAAAATGGATTTAACACATACGCGGAAGCTTTTTTGTCGCTACAATCACAATTGACAGAAGCAGTTCAGTATCACGAACGAATAACGGATATTCAAGAAGCCCGTGATCATATAAAGGAAGAAATTGAAAAGAACGTGTTGAATACTGTAGAACAAGAAGAAAATGATCAAGGCGATCACCCATTAGAGTGTGTCCCCGTTGAAACTGTTGGTGCCATGAAAGATTTTAAAGACGTAGGAAACAAATTTAACTGTGGTGATCTTCAAGAAATGATTTCGGAATTGAACCATGATCAGAAGCGGATATTTGATAAAGTTACTAAGTCCTTGACGTCTAACGATAATATTCTCAGGCTTTATGTGAGTGGAGAATGTGGCATTGGGAAAAGTTTTTTAATAAAAACTATCAGGCACTGGATCAAGCAGAGTATCGGAAAAGACACAGCAGTAACTGCTCCTACTGGAATCGCAGCTTTTAATATCGAAGGTCTTACCATACACCGATTATTTCAATTACCTGTAGAACATGGGCATACAGCCCAGTATAGGCAACTTAGCGATGCAGCTCTTCAAATTGTACGAGATCAACTCAAAAATGTTGCTTTAGTAATCATCGATGAAATTTCGATGGTTTCTAACGTAACTTTCCTGTACATACATCTACGACTTACAGAAATATTTGATACTGCAGATTCCGATGATGCTTGGTTCGGAAAAATACCTATTCTGCTATTTGGTGACTTACTACAACTTCCTCCTGTTCACGAAGCACCTGCTTTTATACAATTATCCAATAAGAGTATGGAGAAAAATGTTGGAGGATTAGGTTCTTATAATTAATGGTCTGCCTTGTTTAGCTATGACGAATTGACAATAAACATGCGACAGCAGGGTGATAATATTTACAGAGATATCCTGTCGAGAATTCGCACCGGAGAAGTGACCGTTACGGATACAAAGCTTTTAGAATCGAGAGTAGGTAAGTAATGCCGGTTCTGGATACAGTCGGTGAGGGGGTGAGGCGGGGCGGGGGTACCGGCCGCTAGTGCGGGGGTGAGGTGGGGAGGGGGTACCGCGCTCTTGGACGAGATGGGTGCGGGGGTGAGGTGGGGAGGGGGCACTGCGTTCGTTGGTGAGGGGGATGACGTCACAGGGGAAGGGGGAATTCAAAATTTTCAAAATGGCGTCCGCCGCCGCGCAATCTCCGTACACGTGCGGGGATCGGTGCGCACGCGCGAAAGATAAGGCGCGAAAGGATGTAACGCGGATGCTGTAATTCGACACCGATACCTATTCGAGATTAATTAACCTAAATAGCCCAACCGTCTCACGAAAGAATGCAACGTCGCCCTCGTATAAACATCCGCCGACGATTCGACGCTTTATCGCGATAATTATTCGAGATCGATTAATCTGAATAGCCCAACCGTCTCACGAAAGAATGCAAAGTCGCCCTAGTATAAACATCCGCCGACGAAATGTAATTCGACACCCTCAGAGCGATAATTATTCGGGTATCATCCAACGTATTTTGAATGAAATAACTATTCGAGATCAATTCATAATACGGCAAGAAGTCCTCCGAAAGATAAGGAATCATGACGCGCGACAGGATGTAACGCGTCGAGGCGCGTACGTGCGTGCTCCGCAGATGCTGTAATTCGACACCCTCTGACACAGCGCGAAGCGATAACTATGCGAGATTTATTAATCTAAACAGTACAGCTGCCCCATGATCATCATGTAAGAATGGGGGGCATTGCGTTCGCGTAAACATCCGCCTACGAAAACATAGAGCGATAATTATTCGAGTTTCGTTTCGAATATTTCAAAGATTAGGACCGCCGTGACGGATGCGAATGCCCTTATCGCGAACGGGGGAATCCGATACACGTGGTAACGCAACGAGTTAGTGCGACTTTACGTTACTCGATTGAGGTGCATGAGAGAGAAAGAGCGATAGAGAGAGAGAGAATTCGATGATCAACGCCATCAATGCTGCAATATATATTCATACATTGACGTGCACGTGTACGTGAATCTGTATAAAAGCAACGTTTAAATGAATCGTTACAGGTATTAACGTGAAAATCATCCATTTATTAAAACATATACGCGTACTATAGTGGTACATGATTTACGTCGCGCAACATGGATTGCATTCCTAACGCTAACAATTCGCAATCAATCAAAGAATGTTGTTCAAAGTGATCGCTTTCGGAAATTAATTTTACATAATCTGTTGGTGCGGTAGCGCTACGTAGAACGTTTAGGAACGCGGTATATTTACTAGCTACAGCGTACATATTTTCGGTCAACCAAGTGAACATATGATCGATGCAATGTTCATACGCGAACAGTTTTCGCATCGTGACTTCCGTCGTGTATAAGGTAACGCGATTATCGGTGATTTTGACGAGTTGATCATTGTGCATGCGCGTGAATTCGATTCGCAAATGATCAATTTCGATGTGGGTCTGGGGTGTTGTTACGTTGTCGCGTAATTTTTTAAGAATGTCAGTCATATTTTGCAGTAGGAGCTTCCATGTGGACATTGAGAAGCTCAACTCGCCACCTTTATTGTCGACTATGGTGATCTCGACGCGGGACGAATCCATGCCAATGCGAATTCCTATCGTGAGCCGTTTATACGCTGTTGAGGTCAACGGGTAATCCCGCCCCAGGATTCGCACGATTGGTGGTTTTGGCGTTTTCGTTGTTTTTGGCGTTGCGGATCTAGAACTGTAAGAAATGTATACACGGAATTAATACTCGGTTCGCTTGCGTTTACAGTGAAAGAAGTAAGTGAATGAAGTAAGTGAAAAGTGAAAAGTGTATAATAACGCGTACGTACCTCATATTGGACTGTTGATGGGGATGTTCCTGTTGCTGGCGTTTATTGGGGTCATCACCATTGATGGCGGATGCGTAGGATGAATCGTTGAAGCTACGTTTATACATCTTGATATGCACTATGTACGATTATACTGATCGATGAAGAAATTGACGCGGACGATACTTGTTAGCACTCGAGCGAACGCGGTGTAATGACGTTCACAGGACTGACCAACATTGCTTTTATACAGATTCACGTACACGTACACACACCAATGTGCAAGAGAATATTGTATCAATGATTGTGATGATCATGGTTGTGTTACGGTACAAACATCAATATGAATAGTGCGCGATAAATTCAAATGGCGTGCGCGGCAGATTCAAATAGCGTACGCGCTAAATTCAAGATGCACACGTGTCGCAGAAGATTCGAAGATGATTCGCGGTGCGAACCATAAAAGTGCACTATAAACTGGAATAATTAGTATCAAATCATCGAAGGAGAAGGAACTGTGATACGGACGCTCCCACCACACCTACTCCACGACTACCCCTACCCTGCAACGTGCAGGGCTGGCCCTCTAGTCTAGAGAACCGAAATGCATATAAGGACATCGACCGCCACCGCACGAGCTAGTGTGTTTTATCACCGCATCATAATCATTCTATAAGAAGCATTTTTAAAAAGAAACATGCCCGCCTACGATTATATTCGATCACCAGTGAGGCGTGGCATGAATGCCGCTATGATGCAGCGATGCATCGTAAGTATAGTTGTGTAAATTGAATTGGTGCGCGTATTTAATTCGACGATATTATATTGAAGTTGTACGTTTGTTACAGCAACGGCATGGGGAAATTGAAAGTGCGTGGCTGGAGGAGCGTAATGCCGTGCTCCAAAAAATCGTAAGTATAGTTTTTTTCTGTTTATGTAAATTGAATTGGTGCGCGCATTCAATTAGGCGGTCTTCTAATGAAGTTGTACATTTGTTATAGCACGAGCGTGATACAGTCATGCGGGCGTGGCGCGCGGAACGGCGGGAGTTGATTAGCCTTCTCGTAAGTGATGTTTCAGAAAAATTATATTGGTTCGCATACACCATTAAACAATGTTTTAGTCGATTCATGTGTTTGTTACAGCACGAACGCGAAAACCAAATGGCGGATTGGACAGAAGAATATCTCGGGACGGTCGGGCGCCTCGTAAGTGATGTTTCGCAAAAATTGTATTGATACGCATACATTAATCGACGTTGTTTTAATCGATTCGCACGTTTGTTTCAGCGTCGAGAAGACATCGAGGCGCACGCGCGGGATGGGGACCTGGATATTATAATCCAACTATTCGTAAGTGATGTTTTAATCGAGTCATGTGTTTTGTTTCAGCGGCGCGAATACCCGACGAGAAACGATGGACGGATCTGCCGCGAGTTGCGACAAAAAATTCAGGAGGCTAGACGTACGTGGCGAGAAGATACAATTAACATTGAATTCCTGGCGTTTGAGGGAGACTTTTGGAACTTACCTCACCTATTTAAGGAGTGAGTATAACTGAATTTTAATTGTTTGGTGTATCGCGCGCTATTACCACCGTTTTATACAATAATAATTTGGTGTTTTTTTTTCTGTGCGTTTCAGGACGTAACATCACGCTAGAATTTTAAAAAAAATATTTTATCAATTTATATGTATGGGATATAATTTAAAATAAATGTATATATTTTTTTCTACAAAATAGTGTATATTTATTAATGACCATCCATGCATGTATGTACACTGAAATTATAAAGTTAGTATTCGCATATAACAATGTTCGTATGGGATGGGTATTCTTGCTCGCAGGTAAAGGGAGCAGTCGCCGCTGTCGTTGTGCTCGTCTTCGCTGCAGTTCCCATTGCTATAGAAAATAAAAAAAAAATTGTTACATATTCGTTTCTCTACATATAACGCGCAAAGTAGATGCAATGCGTGTGTATGACTCACATTAGGTGCCGCTACGTATATAATTCCATACTTTATGGACATTCTCCAGCGCGCAAACACCGCCGTCGTTGTGAAACGCGCATCGCGAGGTATTCGTGGAAGCCATAGATTTCAGGTTAAGAACGTCAGGATCCACGGTGTCAGGCGTGATACCGCAATAATCATCGTCAACGTCGTAGCCGCCGTCGTCCTCAACGGTTCGAGCGTTGGTAATCTTTCCCCCTTCGGCTTGTACACATCGCAGATATCCTCGACGATTATGTCCAGCAGTAGTTGCAGCATCCAGGTTTTCTTTTCCGCACCTTTCACGATGGCGAAGTCGATGATCGCGAGTGCGCTGGCGAGCAGTTCCGGAAGTTTCCAGCATGGAACGCAGCCATCACACCAGCGGAGACCGTGATGATGCTTCGCGAGCCAGGACGCTTGACATTTCTCGAACGAATTCAGATGATTCCAGAAGTATGGCGGCTCGAAGATCCAGTGGCTGATCGTCGACGTTTCATCGATATTGCTGCTGCTGCTGCTGCTTGTGCGAATCGCGATCTCTTTCACGACGAAATCACGTTCGGTTTTGAAACCTTGCATGTCGACAACGGCGAACATCGTTATTCGTATAAGTAGTAGCGTCGGTGACGAATCAGTAACTGCGGACTTTGACATCTACATCATCGTTTTAAAACAGTAGCAGTATCCGGAGTAGTAGTAGTAGTAGTATTAGTAGTAGTAGTAATAATAATCGTTCACGCACGCACACTATATTAGTTTGCGTACCACGTTGGTTAAAGGGTTGTATTCGACTATACGATCGTGTATCATCAAACAGTACTAGGTAGTATTAGCGGGAACATTTTCTTTGAATTCGAAATCTATTCGCACGTCCACCGTGGCGCTCTTCAACGACTCGTTTTGCCTAGAACAATCTATGACCGCGATAGGCGCGTATTTACGGAATTCGATCGCATTCAGCAACGGTTCTCCGTGACTATAGTACGATCGACCGAATTTCGCGTACTTATCGTACAGGAGCGCGAATTTATTCTTATCGAAATCCAAGTTCAAGTCGTCGTACGGAAACGCCTCGGAATTTAGATAGAATCGAAGGTTCGTGAGATTATTCGAGTCAAATCTGCTCGCGGATTTATCGGGATAATTCTTTCGATCGGTTTGCGTGCCGAATAACACGTATCGGGGTTTCTCGATTTGCGACGTAGCTTTCACGGTCCACGTGTGTTTCATTGTAGCTTGCAGTAACGCGAACTCGTGCAAGCTCCACGATCGGAAACTCATCGCGATCGGTCGACCGCTTTCCAGGATACGTAGCATCGACAGTTTATTCACTTCCTCCAAAACGACATGGGGTATACGCCACTGCACCTTGCGTATCTCAAGTTTCGGCCACGCAGTGGCGGAGGTGCAGTGCATCGCGTTCGTATCGACTCGTGATCGTATAAGGATCAGCTCGTGCCGCGTGTTCATCACGATGTGTTTGTAATCCTCGCAGAATCCTAATAACACGCTCAGGGGTACGCAGAAATTGAAAGCGCCCGAATGAAAAATGTCGTTATCGTAATCGATGGCATAATTCCAACCAGCATTCGCGAGCACTTTGCTTCTATCGGCCGACAACGAAACGTAATTTTTCAACGTGTTAGTGATTCCTGGATTTCGGCAACGATCGATCTCGACACCGTTCAATTCGTATCGAATCTCATCGGACATGAACGAACGCAATTATTGTCTAGAACAGCGGTCGCGGACGTTGCCGGACCTGCCGCGTTCTGCGCCGACAACATGCCACGTCTTTCGATGTAGAGAAAACTTTCGCACGGAAGCGTGTACAGATCTTGCTGCTGTATGGGGATTCTTATCTCGTCGCTATTGTCGAACGTCGTGTTGGTGTACGAATTACATGTGTGTAACTCGATCTTCGTGATACGATTGTCGAAGGTTGGCGTATCCAGAATAATCGCCACATCCAGAATAATCGACATCGTGGTTGCGTGTCTAATAGGCAACGATGAATCCTAGCGATCGTAGGAAACGTGCGTTTCGGCGAGTCAACGGCTTGCTTCTCCTTATGGGTCCTCTTCTTATCGCTCCACCCGTCTTTATTCTTCTACTTTCACCTATCGATAAAGGGTCGCGCCGATGACGCGAGACAGAGACGTCAGGAGTAGCAGCGACGACTGATAAATCGTACGTGTGATCTAACACTAACATACTACACACGCGTGCATACACGTGCGGTCACGCTACCTATCGCGCGGACGTCGTTGAACGTGCAAACGAATCGTTATTTCTTCGCCGCGAAAATCTATAGGACGATCGTATTGATCGACGATGCGCAGCGTTAGATCGTGTACTGCTCGTGCGACGATCGGCAGGTAAATGACGTGTCGCGGAGTTTCCGATATCTTATATCCCGGCGGCACGCGAGGTGAAAATTCGTGGATAGTGTGTACCGGTTTATCGTTGCTGAACGCGCCGGTAGTTACGTTGCACGTTACTCTGAGCACGTTAACGTTTATAATATTCACGGGTACGTCGGACTCGTGCCAGATTCTCGGTATTAAGACACGATTCGGGGAAAATCCTAACAACGAGCCTACATTGTTGGGTTTCGTGAAGTCTACGAAGAACGAACAGTACATCTCGCTTTTCATGGTGTTGTTGTTAGCTCGTAGCATTAGAGGGTACTTGTCGTCATCGTCGTTCCCGTTGTTACCGCGTTTTCGAGGATATCGATCGAGTAATCGTTGCTTCAGATACTCGGCGATAGCGTCTAATTCGTAGGAACCGTGGGAGATCGTAATGTATTCATGAGCGGCGTCGACGATGAAGTTGTTTTCGGTGTCATAGTTCACGATGAAATAGAATTTATCGTTGCTCGAGTCGATGTTTGGTATCGTGTAAAAAGTCTCCAAGTCCGTGAGTCCTAATTCGTATTGACCATCACTCAACTCTATCGGTGGGAAATAATTTACCGTGAGCACGCTGCTGCGACCCGTTAACGTGAACGTGAACGACATATCATAGATTACACTCGCGAGACGGAGAGAAAGGAAGTGACGCGCGCGTACGAATACTCGGCAATTTATCGATATTATGTGTCTTTATTAAAGAAAATATGGATTACCATTACGCATGGTTACATTGAAACGAAATCTTAGTACACACCGTTATTAGTACGTATGCCATAATTCCATAGACTTTTGCTGTAAAAATTGCATGCATAAGCGACCGCAATTCATCTCGTCGAAACGTTGAAAACAATTGTGATTGTACGTGATCGTTGTACCGCGTCCGAAATAGTGGATCAATTCCGTTGGTGGTCGCAGATTCCCTAAACTATCAAAGTACTGTACTCGTGGTCCACGTTTCGCGTACGCGACCCAGTGTGTACCGGTGCCTCGATTCTCGTCCAGATTCACGATACCGCATTCGTTGCTGCGTGCGCGCGTGGGAAGCGTGTCGCGCATAAACACTCCTCGAAAGAACGGAATGCTGGCGCACTCGCGCTCTAATTGCAGGTTCGTCATAGGTTGCTGGTTTATCGCCGCCACCGTCGCCATGCGCCTACGCGATCGGCGTTTTTTTTTCTTCATCTGCACTCGTCGTTGGCACCGCCGTCTCGGGTTCAAGCCCGCGCCTCGCTTGTACGGTGTCAGATGCATCCCTCGCCCTTCCATCGCACGATGATGACGCAACGTCTCTTCCAGCTGTTTTCGAGACGCCTTCGAATCGTTTACCGTTTTGGTTATACCAGCCGCTCCACCGGCCAATGCCCCGATAGCTGATAAAGCGGGCAATACGAACGGAAGAAATTGAAGAAAGCCACCGCGTTTCGCCACTCGTAGATTACGATGTCGTCGTCGCCGTTGCGGATGTTTCCTTCCAGACTTTCTCTGTTTACGTTTCGTCCTTCTCATACCCATGCCGAGTTTAGTCTTAGCCTTCATCGTTGCCTACACTCCAGTCGCGGTTGCTTTTTCGCCAAAGGTCGCGTCGTTCGCGAACACTCGTTCTCGCGCTCGTTCGGCTAACGCACGATCAGCCTCGTGTCTTCCCTCTAAATCCTTTCGACGAGAGTACGCGATATCGTGGTCGCAGCACGCTACGTCCAGGGGATTCACACCTTCGTCGCCACGAGCCAATCGCTTTAGCAAACGCGTTCCCGGTCCGCAGAACTGATAACCCGGAACGTGTAGTTCGAATGGCAGACGGTTTATGATGCCGTTCACGAGACCCGATCCAGTCTTCTTCTTCTTAAGATTCTTCTTAAGATTCTTCTTGTAAGACGTCGCAGTCATTGATGCTATCATATACGTTAGAATAATCACGATTGCTACTACAATAATAGACGCGTACGCACGCTTCACCGATCACAGTGATAGTGACCTGCGCGACGCGTGCCACGAATATAAATAGTCATCCTTCGTCACACGCGCGCGAGTACCTGAGAAACCCCGCGAACATACGATTCGCGAAACAGTCGAACGTTATTCGCGTAACCGCGAATCGAATGCTCGAATATGATAGGGATGCGAGTCGAGCGAGCAGACACGGCCCGTTGCTGCCGAATAGCGTGCGAGGTGTGATTTGTGGACCGTCAGGGTGTGGAAAAACGAATGTGCTTTTAAGTATGCTAGAGAGTCCGAAACGTTTGCGTTTTGAGAACGTGTACGTGTACTCGAAATCGTTGCATCAGCCAAAGTATCGTTATCTCGAGCAGGTGTTGTCGCTGGTCGACGGAATCGAATACTTTCCCTACTCGGACAACACTGAGATCGTTCCACCGAGAGACGCTCGGCCCGATTCGATCTTCGTGTTCGACGACGTGGCGTGCGACGAACAGAAAGCGATACGCGAATACTTCTCTATGGGTCGTCACTCGAACGTGGATTGCTTTTATTTGTGTCAATCGTACGCTAGAATACCTAAACATTTGATCAGGGACAACGCAAATTTTCTCATGCTATTCAAACAAGACGGCACGAACTTGCGCCGCGTGTACAACGATCATGTGAACACAGACATGACGTTCGAGTCGTTCAACGACTTGTGTGCGAGATGTTGGCGTCGACGATACGATTTCGTGGTGATCGATAAGGATAGTTCCATGTACGAAGGTCGGTATCGAAGAGGATTTAACGAGTTCTTCGTAGCTCGCGGACGTTAGTAAACCGCGAGTCGTTCATCGAGCAACACGAAATGTCTAACGAAACGACGACGACGACGCCGATAACCACGAGCAACGTTGACGCGAAGCATTCGCGAAAACATCACCAACGTCGTCGACAAAAAGGAATGAAACATCAAAATGGTACGAAACGCCGGGCCGCGGACACAAAGGTGGAAATCGCCAAAGTCAGCGACGTTATACGTAAAAAGTGCTTGGCTCTGAAAATTGGAAAAATGGATACGGAAGCGGCTGTGGATGCGAGCACGCGTCCCATCGTTGAACCGTTGAAACGGTTGATCGAGAACGCGTCCGCGTCGAAAACGCGCTCAACGCCTCGATCGCGACCCGTGAATAGGAAACACGAATACGATCGACAACAATCATCGAAGAGATTTCAACCCGTCACTCCGTCGATAATCAAGGAACATCCGAATAACCTTCCAGATTCTAGTGACGACAACGACGACGATGACGCCGACTACACCGACAACGATAACAACAACGACAACGATAACATCAACAACAACGACAACGGCAACAACGATTTTGACGAAGTTGTCGATGAAGATGATGTTGTTGATGATGAGGATGTTGTTGATGATATCGTCGATGAAGACGATGAAAAAATTCCTGATGATGAGTCGTCAGTAAAGGCTTACGATTTGGATATGGTGCGTAAACCCGTCGATGATATCGAAGTGTATATACGGAACGCCAAAGGACCCTTGTCGCGACAATACCTACGACTGTTCTTCACCGACAACAGGAGACCAATCGATGATGTGTACGGCGTACACTTGGGGCCCGACGAAGATCTAATGATCGGCGATTCCGTGCTCATCATCGATGCGGACGGCGATGACATTCACGTGAACGGAACGCGATACCCGGGGACTCGGGGTTTGTACGAATTGTTGTTCATGCGAGAACCCAACCAGCAGACGTGCACGGACGCTGATTTTCGCTCGTACCGACGCATCTTGTTGTCGACGAGCGCGCATAAGCAAAACCATTCGCCGAGCAAGCGCACGCTGGGTAACAAGGGGTACAAGTATAAGAAAATCATATCCCAGGTGATCGGTGGGGTGCGAACATCGAGTGTCAGACGCGTTAGCGGAGCGCAGGCGACGCGGGCGGCGCGGGCACGCGACAAGGTCGAGGATTGCCATCGACGAATCGATGACGGTCACCGATAACGCGATCGATTACGTGTACTGGGATGATCCGAACGAATTGGTCGATAGGCTTGGATTGCTCGTAGCATCGCGCGCGACAGGTCACACGGGTCACGATAACGAAATCGCATCCATCGTGGAGGAACTTCGCGAGGACGGGCGCATCTTAAATTGAACGATCCGGTGATCGTCGCGTCAGTAGCGTTCGCGCGCACGCATCGTTATGTCGGTGAACAAATTTGGCACCTCGTTACGCAATAACAACAATAACAACGAAGCGGCGATGACAATGACGAGACTATTGTTCTCGGCGGATGAACGCTTTACCCAAAAAATCGAAACGGCTATCGCGAGCGCGCGACTGGACGCCGAGTATCAACGATCTCAACTTGAGACGCGAGTACAACGAACGATTACGGATATCGTTAACGCGCAATTGTCTCGACTAGAGGATGATTTAAATAACGCGATGGAACGACGCTTCGATCACTTGAAAGACAGACTCGACGAGTTGACGACGTCGGCAACGACGCCGACTGCGATAACAACCACGGATCGATACAAACGAAAAGCAAACGAGGGTCTACGGCGACGATGACGATGATCAATGATGCTGACAATATCGACTACGACTTCGAAACGACTAATAACGAACGATCGCGAAATACGTGCACCGATTGCGTTTTACGTACGCTCGAGGAACTGATACTAATTCTAACGACTTTGGAACGTCGCGACCATCCCCGACTACCCGCGAAGCATGAACAAGGAGCGAGTACAACTAGTGAACGAATTACACGCCCCGGCTAGACGGAATTTCCCACGGCGTAGCGTCATGATTCGCGGCTACGATGATTTGTGGCAGGCCGATTCGGTGGAGATGCGTCCGTACGCGAAGCAAAATCGTGGATATCATTACATACTAACGATCATCGACGCGTTCAGCAAGTACGCGTAGGCCGTACCCGTGAAAACGAAAAGTGGACGCGACGTGACCGCGGCGTTCGCGACCGTATTGCGACAGAGCGCTAGATGTCCGCGAAATTTACAAACCGACATGGGTAAGAAGTTTTACAACGCGGAGTTTCAACGATGCGCGAAGACCCGGGGGATCAACCACTACTCCACGTACAGCGTGATGAAAGCGTCGATCGTCGAACGTTTCAATCGCACGCTGAAAAACCTCATGTGGAAACAATTCTCCTTGAACGCGTCCTATCGTTGGATCGACCTGTTACCTGCGCTCGTACGCACCTACAATCATCGCAAGCATCGAACGATCAACGCCCGACCCGTTGACGTGACCCCCGCGACGCGTTTGTCGTTCGCCGCGAATGAGCCCATCCCCCTATCTGCCTCGAAAGGTGTTCGACGACGACGCACGAAATTCAAAGTCGGTGACAAGGTACGCGTGAGCAAGTTCAAGACCCTCTTCGAGAAGGGGTACACTCCGAACTGGTCGACCGAGGTATTCGAAATCGTAACCGTACAACGAACTTTCCCGGTGACGTACATTCTGCGCGATTCCGCGGGAGAGCCGATCTCGGGTGGATTCTACGAGTACGAACTGCATTCGTTCGCGAATCCGGACGTCTATCTAGTCGAGAAGATTATTCGTCGCAAGGGAAACCAGGTGTACGTTAAGTGGCTCGGATTTGATTCGTCGCGGAACTCGTGGATAAGCGATAAGGATATTCTATGATTCGCGATCATAAACGCACTATATGTTACTGGAATAAATAAATGAATAAATAAATGAAAAAATACATACAAAATATATACATTGTCCGTTTATTCACATTCTCCTCCTCCTCATTCTCATTCTTCTTCTTCGTGCATATATATGTGTACAATTAAGCTTGATAAAGTAGAGAAAAAATATATATACTAATACGTATGAAATACAATTTTGGTTATATTCTACGCTATACATATATTACATATCCATAAATAAATAAATAACATATACAAAAGAAACGTATATACATATGTATATGCAAAAAAAATACAAACATACAAGCATTCTATACAATGGGATTCTCGAGGGACTCGTCGGGCTCAAGCTCGAGCTCGGGGATTCGATCGGTTAAAATATATCGCTTGTCGTCGAACGGACTGAGAGCGTTCTTTTCCCCACTCACGGAATACACATCGTGCTCTTTGGAGCGTATATTGTTCTGTCGAATCGATTTTTCGGTGAGATCGCGGAGACAACGAATGTAATCATCGAATTGTATATCGTTCGCGACCACGTGTCTCCGCACACCCTTCACTTTTTTAGTCTCACTCGTAGACCCCACTGTCGCGTTAAACGTTCTAGTCGCGTACATCTTAGACCGTAGTCCGACGAACTCGGTCATCAAGGCGCCGTTGTTCTTATCTTTCATGAGTCCCGGAACCTTTTTGTTTACGCGGGGCATACCGTACGGATTGTCCACCGCATAATCACTCGTGTCGAATCGGGCGACGTCACGCTTCATCCTTTCATACGCATCCTCGCATTCCACACTATACATTAAACTGTCGGTGTCGGTGTACAGAACCTTACACCGATCACCGAACTCCGCGCGTATATATGCATACTAAAATTCATACAGACATTCCTTCGATACATCGAGCACACTCATACCCACGTATATCGGTTTGTCAAACTTAACTTTCAGTTTATGCATTTCGATTGCCACTAACTGCTCCGAGAAGATCGTGCGGCTGTGAAAGTTCGGTTTCGCGATCAGCGCTTCCGCGCCGTAACGACCGTCCCACCGCGTCACTAGTCGCACGTCTACGCGATTCCGCACATTTTCCATTGTCTTCCCGTACACCGCGTTATTCATTAATTTAAATAAAGTCTTTTGAAATTCACTCGTGGCTCGCGTCCTCAAACCGGTGTTCAATTGGATATAGTCGCGCAACCAATGCGGCTGATCGAATCGTAACACTCGATGAATTCGCGTCACGCGTAAACCGTGTCGGACGCACTGTTTCAGGTAGCGATAATGGATGACGTATCGCTCCTTATCGTCGAGCATGGCAAGCAGCTTAATCTGTTTTCCTCCTGGCTTAATCATGAAATGCGCGTCGTAGCCTGATAGATTGTGAAACACTACCGGTATCGTGTACGATCTTTGGAACTGCAAGTTACACGACACGTGGGCCGCGCCTGGGTACTCGCCCGTCGAGTGGCAATGGTCGCGCACTTTTTTATTCCCATCGACGAACGGTTGTCCGCACACGTGACACGCGATTGCTTCGTTAAAACTTTGCCACTATTGATGCGTCAACGAGTTCATTGGTTTCGCGTTCCGCAACCACGAATACGCATTGTCCGCAAAGTCTCGAAGTTCTTGCACGAACCATTTCACGCACTCGGTTTCGTGACGATACGCCCGATAACGGCACAGAGACGCGTCGGTGGAGCAATGGATGTAGTATCCCACGCTGTACGCTCTGTGCTGCTGGTACGCGTACGTCCGACTCCGCTCCGCAGGCTCGACGTCCTCCAGCATGCATTCGAAGTCCGCGTGGACGATGAATGGTGCTCGTTCCTCATGTTTGAAATTTTTGAAGTGCAACCATTTATCCTCCGCGGACGGAAATTCGACGGCACACTCGTTCAGACGTTGACAGACCACGTTGTGCTTCGTCAATTGCCCGGATGAATAGAAGAAGCTGAGACACCTGCGATGATAATAGTATTAATAATAATAATCAAACAAAAAGAATAAATAGTATATCGATCGAAATATTTTTTTTTTATTACTCACCTATCGTAAACGAATACTTGGTGTCCGTCATTGCCGAGTTGTTTCGAAATGAGTCTCGACATGCTTCGAATGCACGCGAAATGATATCGTTGAGGGTCCTTGGTGTCCTGTATCAATAGCACGTTCGCGTGCCTCTCCCGCTTGTCCTCGGTTAAACGCAGAGGAATGCAGCTTTTGTCGGTCCAGGTGTACACGTTCACCGACACGTCGTTCAACCTCTCGAACTTCGCCAGCTGGTCCAACGTCACGGGAAGCGTCACATCGTCCGTGCGAAGTACCGTCGAGTAATGATGATACGACGAGTTCTTGTGTACGTTCGTAGAAGCTGGATACAAACTTGCGCCGATGGACCATAAGAAACACGCGTTACCCCCGCTCTGTACATTGACCACTGCCTTTCTAAGAATTACCTCGCGTGGAAGTGGTACGTCGCAGCCGGCGCGAAGAGGGTTATACTTATTGTTTATTATTAGGTTTAGCACAGCCCTCAGAGCCCATCCACTATCGCGATCTTGAAACTCCTCGATCGCCACTAATGTGGGAGCGACCACGCACTTTGAATACCACTCGCGCACGTTCGAAGTCATTAACAGTACGCGATTTCGCGTCCCGAAACTTTTCATGTCTGTATTCTCGTTTAACATAAAGTCTGCGTTCAGAATCGTATTCACGACCACACCAGAATGTTCCCTGATAGCGTCTGTCACGCGCGATAGCACCATTCGTCGGGCACCCTCTAAAAATCGACGCGGATCGATGTAACCCACGTTAATGACCGCACCAGTCGAAATACGATTGCGAAACGCGGTTTCCACGTCCTCCCATACGACTTTAGGTGCCGTCGATCGAGCCGAAACCCCACACCCTACTCGCGAAACCCGTGCCCGCACGATCGTACGTGATGTCTTCGTACGCGCGATTAGCGATGCCAGACGCTGCTTCGATGTCACCGACACTCCTTCGCCGCACTGATACTCGATGATGAGTCGTAAGCACGCGTCGCACCGATCCATCCAGTCTCTGAATTCCGTAATCGTGCGTAAAAGCGTTGACATTCGATAAAGAACATTGAACGTATCCATGAATACCTCCATGTTTACTTCTGCCTCTTCGATATTCAATGTTCAATATTCAATAGTCAATTAAAAGGCGCGCACGATCAGGCACGAGTGGTTGATTCGACTCTTCCACGTGATGCGGTTCTGTTCCGGATATCGAAAACTCAGAGGAAGAACAAGGCGTGACAAGTGTTGTCGCACAATAGGAATCGGATGCTCGTCCAATAATCGTGATAATTCGCGACACAAGAATGTATTCACGGTGATCGTTAATGTTCGAGGGCACAACACTTCGTATACTACGACTGCCCCATTCTCGATGTCGTGTAGCAGTGTTAATGGTGTACACGCGATCGCGGTAAAATACCTCATTCGTTGTCGAGACACATCCCTGTCACCGACGATGCAATATAATGTACATTTACGTACAGTACTATATTGCGCGATATGACGTAGTAGTTGACGTTGCTCGGGTGAGAATCGCATAAATCCAGCTTGAAAGATCCTACCCCACGATGACTCGCATAATGAGGGCACGCTTAACTCGTCGCGGATTTTATGTCTCTCGATTTCAAGTGTTTGATCGTTCAACTGTGGCATCGTGGATAATGGGTACGCGTTCCCTTCATCGTCGGAAGATGATGACGCAAGCAATGCGTCTAGCGCGTCCAATTCGTCGAGTATCCGCGCTATTATATTCCGAACGTGTGTTCGAGCTATTTCGATGGTATTTTTAAATAACGATAAACGTTGATGCGTGTTTTGCGATATTCGTTGGGGGTTCAAGTACTCGTTGAGGCAGCGTAAATAGTCACTACACGCTATTAGCCACTCACTGGACCGTTCTTCGGTAGTCAGTACTGGAATCCACTCCGTCAACAACTCGTACGAATTTACGAATATGTCCATGTCTCGCGACACTTTTTGCACGTAACGATTATTCGAGATCTTTACCGAAGGACTGCGCGGCTCTGATTGAATATACTAACCACCTACCCTAGCCGAGATTCATGAGTCGTTATCGCTTCAAATTCTTTTCATCTCACTCTCTCTCTCTCTCTCTCTCTCTCTCTCTCTCTCTCTCTCTCTCTCTCTCCCCCTCTCTCACCCTCAACGTCTCAATCAGGTGGCGTGATGTCACACTTGATGTCACACTTGCGTTGCCGCGCGTATCGAATTACAGCGTTGATGATAAGGGTGTTTACACCCGTCACGGTGGTCTCGATCAGCATCCTTAAATTCAGTTCTCAAATGCTACTACTTCGATATGGGCATGAGGGTCAACTCTCATGTTCATATGGTCAAAACGAGGTGCACCGAAAGGTTTAACTCACTAGCGATTGTAGCAAGGCAAAAGTGGGGACTCGGGTACAACACCCTCCGGGTCCTTTATAAAGGTCTCTTCGTTCCCATCGCGACATACGCGGCTGCAGCGTGGCACGAACACCTAAATAAGACCTGCACACAGGTCTTATTATCGGCCCAAAGACAGGTTCTCCTGAAGGTAACGAAGGCCTACAGAACAGCCTCCACAGCAGCTATTCCAGTAATAGCAGACGTCCTTCCCATCGACCTCCATGTCACACTAGCATCCATCAAATATAAAGTCAGGAAAGGAATTCACTTCTCCCTCGGCGAATACCGGTTCCCCGAACACGCGGCAACCACTCCACCTCAAAGAGCTATCCCTGAGATACTCTTCGCGATCTGGCAACGCCGTTGGGACGCTTCCCCCGACGGCCGTCACACTCACAGTATCTTCCCGAATATCAAACACCGCCTAGAGATGACCTGGTTACAGTCCGACCACTACTTAGTTCAATTTTTATCAAGACACGGCGATTTCGCCTCAACACTGAAATCTCTGGGCCTCGCGAAAAGCAATGCGTGCGGCTGCGGCGGGGGCGAAGAGACTGCTCTGCATGTCCTTCTCCACTGCCCGCTGCACGCGGCCGAACGAGAGGAACTTAGGTCTATCACTTTAGAAAAGAATCTTCCCTAGCCACCGACACCCCAGCAACTCGTAACTCAGAGCACATTCAATGCATTAATGAGCACCTCAAAATCCATATTAGTAAAGAAAGAATCGGCCTGGAAAACCCTCCCCAAACCCTCTCGCCCAGCACCAACAGACCCCGCAGCCGCAGCCGGCCCCTCGCACCAAGCAGATTAATCCATCTGTTCTTTTTCAGCCACGTCACCCGCCCCGACCCCCAGTGCAGGCAGTGCCCAGGCATTGTGGAGGGTGGGGCGTTATCGGCGAAAGCCATCCTGCCGGGATCGAGCTTGCGCTGGCGGCTCTACCTCCCCGTGGTCCCCACTGGACAGTGCAGTCGCACCGCGACGTGGAGCGCTGACTAAATGAGCCGCCGCCCTCCGGGGTGGATCCAACTTGTCCAGTGATTCCTAGCGGATGAGGGCAGGGTTTTTCCAAGTTCCATTTCGACAGGACATCTACGCCGAATTTCCCTTGGCAGCGGCACGCGATGATCGTTATATTTTGCAAACACCACCATGCCAGCCAAATGCTCGTATAGGCGAAAGCCTGAGGTAGAGCGCGCCCCTCCTGGGCCAAGACGGCTATACTAGATGCTACTACAGCGATCAAGACGTACATTACCGTGAGAAACGTTTTAAACAATTTATCACATCTAAGTCGACTGTAATTGCATCAAAGTGTTGTAAGTGAAAGTGCTTTGAAGTAGATCGGTTTGGAAGGAAACTGCTTTTGAAAGAGATTGCTTGTGGAGGATATCGTCAGTCGTTCAACGCACGAGAAATACAATCGAATAATACCGTAAGTTTCCATTACCATATTTTAGTGAATCGTTGTGTCAGCAACTTTGGGAATTATAAGAAAAATTGGTTTCAGATTATGTCATTGCCCCTGCAATTGAATCGTCCAGCTGCCGCTGCGATCTCCGACTCCGCTGTGCAGTACTTGAAAAAAAAGGTGTCAAAGGTACTAAACAATAATGACGATGATAGCTCCCGAACGGCGGGTCTTGCAAGAGTCGTAATTGTTAAAGTAGGAGTGCAAATCATGATTAGAAGAAATATTGATGTTACGCTAGGTCTTGTCAACGGTACCATTGCTAAACTTGTTTCAGTTATACGAGGTGTTGATAATGATGTTGAAAAATTGATAATTATATTACCCACGGGGGAAGAACATATGATAGAACGAGTAAGTGTTAAATTTGAAGTAATGGATAGAGCGTTCGTTATTAGAAAACAATTTCCGATTTGCCTCAGCTATGGTATAACTATTCACAAAAGTCAAGGACTAAGCTTGCAGAATGCTGTCATAGAAGCAGGTAATTCAATATTTACTTGCGGACAAATTTACGTTGCTCTTTCTCGGGTGACCACATTAAAAGGACTTCATCTTATCAATTATGATCCATCTTCCGTAAAGGCACAAGAATCGGCTATTATAGAGTATAATAGATTGCGAAAAAAATATAGACCTGATCTTATGACTATTTCAATTTCTAAAAACCGCGTTCTCAAAGTTAGTGATGCTGTTTGGGCAGTACCTAATTATAATGTATCCGAATGTCAGAATACTGATGATCACATCGTGGATACCATGCAATACTACGTAAGAGGTCTCCCGAATTCTGATGGTGTGTCTTGTTATGCGAATGCCACAATCCAATGTATGTTATATTGTTCATCCATAAGAGAAAACTTATTTTCGATTGAAAAAGATGATCATATTATAAAAGTCTTTATGGACCAATATAAATCGGATAAAAATCCAAACATAATATCATTACAGCAATTTGCAGGAGAAAAATACGCTAACAATCAGCTACATGATGCAGCTGATTGTAAGCCCCATTTTGTATAATATTTACACATCTAATATCACAGATACTATAAACAGACAGAGAGTCAATATATTGCAATATGCAGATGACATAGTGGTTTATACAACAGGTAATGCTGTAGAAATAAATGTCAAAACACTAGAGGAAGAAATCAGTACATTAATAACCAATCTTCAAGAAGTAAGGCTTGATATAGCTGAGGAAAAAATAAATCTAATTAATTTTACAGTCAAAAGAAACACACGGAGAAGGGAGAAGTTATTGATCAAAATTAAAGGGAAGGAAATCAAGGAGGAGTATAACATAAAGTTCTTGGGCATCATACTGGACAAGAAACTAAGATTTGAAGATCATACGAGAGAAATGATTTTAAAAGCGAAGAGGAGAATAACGATACTAAGATATATTAGTCATATTAAAAAAGAAGCTAATCCAGAAACTATTATTATATTATATAAAACATTAGATAGATCAGTATTGAAGTATGCAATAACAATTTACTATGACAGCCACAACAAAAATATAAGGGAGAAGGTTAGAAAAATACAAAACGCCGGGATACGAACAGCAATGGGGTATAGAAGAACTACTCCAATAAACGTTATGATGACAGAAGCAGGAATCATGGACATGGAAAATAGGAAGAAATTACTCATACAGAGATATCTGGTTAAACAGAGATATAGAAACCGTAGCAACACACTGGAACCTATAGAAAGATACGTGGATAGTAAGGGAGATGATATGGAAGAGGAGAGGGATGAGACAATCCAAGCCTGGAGGGAGACAAAGGACATAGAGGAGATAATAGAAAAAGAAGATGGAAACGAGAAATGGCGGTTGGAAAATAGAGAAAAAGAAGAAGGAGAAGGTATAGAGTGGTATAGCAAGGCGGGTTCTAAACCCAAATTTGAGTTTCAAGGCCATTTCCCCCACCTCTATCCCGACCTTGAAATCCAAATTTGAGTTTCAAGGTCGGAGGAAATAATCCAACGCGGCAGGCGGGCGGCGGCGGCGGATGACGTCATAGAGATGGTGGAATGAGGGGGGTATAGCGCGAGAGCAGATATCGGAATCAATCGATATCGAAACAATATCGAATCGATACCGAAGTGCATCGAGGAGGAACCGCGGGTGAGAATTGCTATTCTGGGCCATGGTATCGACTCCACTGTTGGTAAGGAAGGAAATATTATTTTAAGATATTAATATATATGAAAAAACAGAATCTCGGGCGACGGGGCTCGAACCCAAGACCTCCGCGTTATGAGTCTGCCGCCTAACCAACTCCCCCAACGCCAGCACTCCGACATTAGTCTTTCCCAAATGGTACATATACCGAGCGTAATAATTTATTTTTATCGGTTGATGTCGAGCGATGTCGGGAAAGATCGGCGTTTGTACACACCACGTCTTCGGGGACGGGAAAGAGAGATCATTATTTTAAAGCTAAAATTCGGGGGAGGGAAAGAGACAGCACTACATAGTGGTACAATCGCAGATATTCTAAAAAATTTTTCAAAACGTTTTTGAACGTCGCGGCGCATCACGCGTAACTCGAGTCCCCTGAGACAGCCGTGCAGGATGATATCCTTTGACGAGCGCGAAGAAGGCGCGAATCATAGAATTATGCGATATCAGCGGAATTTTTTCGCGCGATCACGTGTAATTTGAATCCCCCGTGATGGAACCGCCGTGCGAGATGGTGTCATTTGGCAACGCGAAGAAGACGCGAATCATCGAAAGAATTATGTGGCGTCAGCAGAACGCTCTCCCTCTCTCTCTCCCTCTCTCTCCCCCTCCCCCTCTCACTATCAATCTCTTTTTCTTTCTCCTTCTCTTTTCTTCTCTTTTTCTTTTTTTCTCTTTTTCACATCAATCGCAAGACAACTTGAACTTTCTCGAACAGCTGATGGACTTCCTATTTACTTTTCGCGACATCATACATAAGCCGAAATGGGGAAAAATGAAAAAGGAAATGAGAATTAGAAAGGATAGGAAGATTCATATAGGGTAGTGAAACAAGGGCAAATTTTTTGCAAATTATGCTAATTTCAGTGGTTTTATTACCCGTACACAATCTTATTTGGCATTTTCTTCGTGATTGGGAATTATTGCTTGGGCTGTTTGATGTTCCTTTTTGTAGGTTTTCCTTTTCTTCTTCAGGAAATTCGTGATACTCTGTGACGAGTTCATCTGCTAATTGTAACAGGAAACGCTGTCTTGGTATCTTTATTCCAGTTGTTGCCTGATAGAGTATCCATGCATTGATTCCAGCGAAATCCAGGATATTGAAAAATACATGTACAGGCCATCTCCTGCATTTTGATTTGACGCTATATTTTCGCGCCATTTGGTCAACTACATCGACGCCAAATTTAGTGCTATTTTAATAACTAATTGTTTCGGGTGTTCGCTTTCTATTGTTTTTGGTTTTGACGCATTTATGTTTCGAACTTAGTATCGTAACTGTTTTTGTTCGTTTTGATTTATAAATCTTCAGCGTACAGTCACTTGATTTATATACTATTGTCGAGAAAAGTTTCAAATTATCTTTCTTCGTTTTCGCAAGTGTGGGCAATTCCCTTCTGTTCGTACGTATCGTTCCAAGTAGTGTCGTCCGTTTTGCCAACAATTTTGTAGCCAGGGATGCAGTGATGAAAAATTGTCTGTTGTAATATTCCTCCCAGAGTTAGTGAAAGGTTCGGCCAGTTTTAGGACAACAAATTCACTTAGTGGTATGGACGCTGGTCTTTTTCATCCCGTCCTAAATATGGCAATCCGTTTACAACATATTTCGTGTTGACGTCAGACGCTAGCCAAAATTTGATCCCAAATTTGTCGGGTTTATTTGGTATGTACTGTGTAAATTTGCATCTCGCTTTTGTGGGAAACAGTTGCTCGTCAATGCTCACATTTCTGCCTGGCTTGTAACAACTTTGGCTATTTTCGATGAACTTGCTCCACACATCTGAAATTAGAGCAAATTTGTCCACACTCAGACGTTGGATTCGTTGTGTTTTTTTATCGAATCGGAGAAATCTCAAAATTTCTGTGAAAGTGTTCCTACTCATAGCTTTCGAAAAGAAGGGAGGTCCCCATTTCGAATTCCACAGATGTGAAGTGGGTAAATTTTTTGCTTGATAAGCGCCACGTGCGTATAAAACTCCAATAAAAGCATATAATTTTGGAGTAGGCAGATCCCATTCAGTCTCTAAAACTCGCAAGGCTTCTGCTTGTGTACATTTTTTTTATGGTGTCAATAATAGTATGATCTATTATCACCGAAAATGCTGATTTTGCTTTACCAGACATAATATTGCGTTTGGCGTATGCCGTTGGGCCTGACTCTTCTCTGAAGCTAAATGGTGGTCTTCCGATTGCCGGCCCTTCTTTGATTCGATGCCAAACAGTTCCATCACGAGCCGTTACACTGTTCTCGACATTTTGCTCATCATCACTTTCAGAATCCGATAAAAATCTTCGGCGCTTTTGTCCTCTAAATCATTAGAGAGAAAATCATTCCCACTTTCACTTTGCTCATCTTCAGATATAGAATTTTCCCCGTCTGAACTCGCTTCACTTATGTTTCGAATTCTTTCCAATAACTGTCTCACTGATCGTGCGGACATATTCAAGACTGCAGTAAAACACAGCGCCAATGTACTGAGTATAACGGGAATTGTTCACTCCTTGTCGTACTTGATTCTTTGTAGGCTCTGCTCTTTACTCTCTGATCGGCGAGCTTCAGTTACCGCTGATGAAGGGGAAGCACCTGCACGGGCGGTGGTTGTGTGTGCGTGAACTGCGCCTGCGTCAGTCACGCACACGTAGCCGCCGCTCCTGTGGGTGCTTCCCCCGCCATCAGCGTAGCCCACCGATCCTTGGTTTCTTGTAAATCCCCGATACGAGTCCTTTCTGTTTATGCGTTACGTCGTATGGACCCGATCGGGTCATTGAAGTGCTCACGCCGAAACCAAACACACATATCAGATTCAGATAAATGAAACTATAACTTGAGAAGTGTATCTGAGTCCAGAACTAAGGTTCCAGTTGGAGAACTACAGAAAAATACGTAAATTTCGTAAGGGGTCAAATGACCCCTCGTGGTACATAAGGTATGCAAAGAATTTTTCTCGGTAAAAAATAAGCTAAGAGAAAACCCGAAAACGAGAAATTGAATAATCAGATAAAATAAGAATTTAGAGAAAGTCAGATAAGCGAAAGAAATAACAATGAATGTACGATTTTAAAGATAATATTGAAAGGGGTCATTTGACCCCGCTTGATACGTTTAGTGTTAAAATAATATTTCCTTCCTTACCAACAGTGGAGTCGGTAGCACGCTCCAGAGTCGCAATTCTCACTCACGGTTCCTCCACAGACCAGGTATAGGATAGACCTATCACGTAATGTAATTTTGTGTCACATGCTCGGGGGGCTCGCGAGTCCCCTTACCATTTTCGTGTCACACCCTACGTTATCGATTCAGTCTAAAATAAGATTACAATACTACGTGTGGTAGGAATTGAAATTAAATCTTATCGGAAACATTTAAAATCTAAGACGGGGTGAACGATACGACTAATTTCAAGAAACATGTTGCATAATTCTGTTTACTATTACATTTTGATAGAAGCATAATTTGCATTTATTTCCATAAATTTTGATCAGAAATATTATATAAATACAACCGCGTAATAAATATTTGTACAGTCTCTTAGTTAGGTTATATTTTCTGTCACTTCGAGGAGCGGATTTTCTGTAGCCTCGAAGTGACAGAAAATATACTTAATCTATATGCTACATGATAATAAATGTTTATTGGATATTTCGTTCTTTTACGCTACATTTGTGAACTTTTTATTACTTAACATCCTTCCCAAATATTATTACGCCGCAACGATATATTTATGAAGTCGATGAACGTAATTATTCGTGGTTAAGAAATCAAAATTTCCATTCATAACATCATTTTCTGAGTACATTTCATCGAAATAGTAAGTTTTAGCTTAATTTGTTTGTTTGCTAAATTCATGCGTTTTATTAGATTCTAATTGATTTTAGCATCAATTTTCATGTTTACAGTTTTCTATGCTTCATGAGGTTTTGGCATCAATTTTCAGGTTTGCAGTATCATGGAATTATTCGACATTGTAACTGATTTTAGCTTCTATTGTTAAATTCACATCTACGTGCACGGAAAAAGGTCAACACCGTTGGGAACGGTGCTCGAAAAGTGAGCACCGTAGGCGATGGTACCAGCACCGTAAAAAACAGTGCTGGGCCCATTCACAACGCTTTCCAGCACCGAAAAACATTGTTGTGAATGGGCGAAAATATCGGTGCTGACCCAGATATAACACGACGTCTATAAGCCGTCTTTCAGACTTTCAAGACGTCTTGAAGACGGCTTATAGACATCGTGTGCTATCTGGGGAGCCGATATCAGTGCTGGGCCCATTCACAACGCTGTTCAGCACCGAAAAGGCTCCATATCAAAACTACACAGTACAAAACTAGACATGGAATTTAGGACACATCAGAATAGTGCACAGAAAGTAGTGCACATACAATTTAAAGCACATTAAAATTATAGTACACATACAATTTAAGACACATGCGATTTAGGACACATACAATTTAGGACACATGCGATTTAGGACACATACAATTTAGAACACATGCGATTTATCATGGGCATGGGCACAGCTAGGATTTCATTCGGGGGCTGGGGGCCTAAAGCCCCCCTCATTTCGGGGGGGGGGGGGGCAATAAAAGACACCTCCGGCTTCCAATTCGGCCATTTGTGCACTGAATTTTGAATTTATGTACATATGTAGGAACCAATATAACCGGGGTCGTGTAATGCGGAATTACTTCACAATTGAATTTATTTCTATTTTATGATAAACTAATTTAATTTTGGATGAACGTTTAATTTATTCTTTTTCCGGTCAGGGGGGCAAATGCCCCCCCCCCCGGACTACGCACATGCGATTTATAGTGCACATACAATTTAGGACACATGCGATTTAGGACCAGGTCCGGCGGAACCCATTATGCAAGTAATGCGTTGCATAAGGGCGCCAGCCGAAGGGGGCGCTAAAAACTATATCGTAGACTTAAACAAAATGTAAATATAAATCTTTTTTTATTGTACCTCGTAAAGGCAAAACATATTAAATAGAAAACAGGAGCAAAAATTTGGGGGTACCAAAAATTTTCTTACATAAAGGCGCGAATCATCCTTGTGCCGGCCCTGTTTAGGACACATACAATTTATAACACATGCGATTTAGGACACATACAATTTGGAACACATGAAATATTTTAATTAATTGTAGTTATAATTTGAATAAGGTTTCGTACAGTAGTGTGGCATGCAAGATGGCGCGTATGCAATTAAACCTACAGTATATTTAAAATTCGGCGCGCGTACACATTGACAGACATCAAAACAGCATACACACAAAATTTGAAACACATTTAAATGTTACAAACGATGATCACAGTTTGGTAATAAACAATTCGGAAAGTAACAACATGGAAAAGGAGCAATATGAATTAAACGCATTTATTTAATAAATTATGACTTACGATGAGCATGTGAACAGTTTCAACTTTCCGCTATAGATTCGCAAGCATAGTCTAGCGCTGTTCCTGACCCTGGTGGCCATAGGGTGGTCATAGATTAGTTAGTCGCATTTTTACATTGATTGGTTTCGCACGCAATACCATGGAATAATCCACCTTAAGGAATAATAATTTATTAACTAATATTCGTCATTTTTGCTTTGAAGCAACAGTTTAATATTAATATTGTTGCTATATATATAACTAGCCTAAAGCGATAGCTGAGTGGGCACGAATGTACCCTGCTCACGGTGACGGAAGACGATTGAAGTTCTGGGACGTGTAAATAGAAATTATATGGGCAAAAACAAACGGGCAGTGTGTATTACACATGAATAAAATAGATTTCCACATCACCCTAGAGGTGCTATCGTCGATGCGTTTTGTTTTTAAAGTGGTGTCCCCAGTAGACCTATTCCACTAGAATTCGAAGTCCTATATGGTTTGAAAAATTGTACTGTAACGATGTTATACCATATTATGGTAACTATTCAGTTCTGGACATACGCATGAGAAAGGATTGTAAACGGCATACCTCAAATTAAGTTGAGATCGTTTTCACAACCATATAGTAGCGCGCACGACAAATTATGCGCATACGCATAAATGCCCGCATGGAATAAATACGTGTGTCGCCTGTACACAAAGGCACACGCAACACACACCCCCGCCTTTTGGTCGGTTGCCGTCATCTGCGAAACAAATGGTAAGTATTAAATTTGAATTGAAATCGAAGAAATTAGGAAAGCTAGTAAATATAAAGCGAAAGGTGCGCCTTCGAAGGAATTTGTCTCTATAAGTACAGTATAAAAAAATGAACAAAACAAGTTTTCTAAAGTTGTCGGCAGCTTGTGAGAGAGATGACACGATGGGCGCAGGGAGCTCATTTTTTAAAACGTATTCTTATTTCCACTAATATTTCAGTTAGAAGGTGTAACAAGACATGTATGTTAAACAATTTTGGTGGGAAATACGCCAATTAAATTTTACGACGCACGCGTTTATATTAATGATAAAATGTAATTATTCAAATTCTTCTTATGTTCGTAGCCTTTAAAATGCTATAATTATTATTCTTATTCAGGTAGACAAGTGAGATTCTGTGCGTGTTTTATGTACTTCCAACTGCATCAGGAATAAGATACAATACAATCAACGATAATTGCAATTACATACTTTGCATAACGCCGGTCGAGGTGCTGGGCATCGGATCAGAGCTGGTCCGATGATCGGCAGCAACACCGCCGTCGCTATCGCCACTGCCGCGATGGACTGTAGTCCTTCCTTCGGACGCATCACCTAATTGTGGTAAGTTTAAAATTTAATAAGAATCTTTTCAATTAGTAGTAGGGTTAGGACAGTTCTAACTCGGTTGTGCTAAGGGGGGTGCGGGGGCGGGAGAAAGTGAGGGCGCGCGGGGAGAGCGGGGAGTGGAAGACCGGCTGCGCGCGCACGAGCCGCGGAGTGGGGGAAGCCGTAACCGTGGAGCCACCGTCCCCGAAATTTTTCAGAGGGAGGGGACAAGCCCCGAAAACTTTTTAAGCCTTGGACCACCCACCCGAAATATTTTCCCAAACCCCTCTCCCCCGCATCGATCTACCAAACCAATATGCGACAGACACCCCCCCACCCCAACGCAGAGAAATAATAATTTTTAAATCAGCGATCTACAGAACCATTATGTAGAAATATTATTTCAAACAGATATGCAGCAAGCATTCTAAAGCTATCAGTATTCTAAAGCGTTCCGATTTAACATCGCAGCATATCGCGCGATCGTGTGTAATTCGAATCCTCTGGAGCAGCCGTACGGGATGACGTCATGTGGTGGCGCGAAGAAGGCTCGAACGGAATATGATTATGCGGCGTCAGCTGAAATTTCTTTCCATGCCAACAGACATTTATTTCCAACGCAGGGAAAGAACAATTTTTAAATCGATCTAGCGAACCACAATGTAGCGAGCATTTTAAAGCTAACAGTATTTCGAACGTCGCAGCGTGTCGCGCGATCTCGCGTAATTTGACTCCTCTGGAACAGCCGTGTGGATGATACCTACCATTTCCACGATGCGAAGAAGGCGCGAAAGAAATATAATAATCGTTAAACGTAGAATCTTAAAATTAGGTGACGAGGAGAGAAAGTGGGTAAATGAATCGGAGAAATAATATGCGTTTAAGAGATTATATATTGTTACAAACGAAATTAAAAGAATGTAAAATATAAATATAATTTAAAATTTTTTTTCCTGCGAACATCAGCTACAATATCATTGATGACGCATGCTAACAGTTCGCAATCTACAAGATAATCCTCGCAGTAATATTCGCTATCACGTATGATTTTAGCAGCACGACGCGTGTCTAATGTTTCGCAGGCAACATCGCTCTGTTGCAACACGTTAACAAAACTTTTGAATTTTGTCCTCACATCTTCTGCAGTTTGATGCAGCCGCAGATACACATAGCTTACACATGGCTCAAGATTAAATAAAAATGATACTGTATTCAGTTTGAAATACAGCGAATTAATATCCATTGTCATCTTTACAATCGGTGAATCAAAGATCCGACAAAATTCCACCGTTAATTCATCAATCCGCATCGAAGGTGATCCAGGCAATTGTGCACGTTCTTCGATTGTTGTACGGCTGTCGAATAGTACATTCCATATATGCCATGGTAATATGAGATGATTCCTATGATTGTCGCCGAGAAGAACTTCTACATCGGCCATAGGTCCTACGTTGATTCCAATTTCCAAATATTTGCTACCCATGGATGTTAATGCGTATCTTCTAACCATGATACGCGATGCTCGGCGCGGGCTAAGAGAACAATCAAAGCTATGAAATTCTCCGCTCGTATCAGGAATAAACATAACAAATTTTGAGAATATGTGAAAATTAAGTCTTACCAAGCAACTGTAATCTACCTGCATTGAGCTACGCCATCATCTTGTACGATCGGAACGTAATAATTCATACGTTCAAAGTTTCCTTCGGCACTGGTACTGCACATTTTTTTTTCAGAGCACTATTTGTTCCGTCGAAATTAACTGAGGCTACTGAGCGATTGATGGAATAGCGTCCTGGAGCCGACTTAAATAGCGGTGCAATTGCTTCCCCCACCACCGCATTTATTCTAAAGCTACCAATTTTTTAAAGCGTTCCGATTTAACGTCGCAGCATTTCTCATATAATTTGAGCCCCACCGTCAAGGATAAAAGTCTCGACACGTGTTGAAGCGCCGAATCTTAGAATTAGGTGTCATCAGAAAGTGTGTCGTATGATCTTGCGCGCTAATTCGTCATATACATGAATCATAGAGAGAATTATGCAGTATCAGCAGAAACTGCATAGAACCCTGTTGGGACGGATCGTCGTGTTTTTGCATACAATGCATCCGAGGGAGGGGTACACCAAAAGAGTTACACGGAGATAGCAAATCGCGGTATCAGTCTTAAAAGCGCGCTCCGAACTGCACAAAGCCTCAAATCGTTGCAACGTGTGGCGCGGAAAAGATTACATTCCATTTACGACCATGGAAGAAATCGCGCAAGTAGAACGCCAATTGTTGGATCAATCTGAACGATTGATTTCGCGGGAAGAATTCATCGCGTGGGAAGAACAGTGCAACGAGTGTATTGAATCGTTGGAAGAACACAGTCGCGTGAAACGTCCGCGATTATCGATCGGTGTTCGACAATCGTTGGTTGCTCGAATCGCGCGGCTCGAGGGATTGAAACATTCATTGCGTGGACGTTTCGTGCGTGAAGGTGCAGGACATTCGAGCACAGGACTTTTGTGGCGCGAAATAGACACTGCGTTCGATAGCCGCGTATTAACCGGTGCTGTGCTAAATTCGAACTATATCGAACCGCGCAACTTTCTCCAAGATGCGGCGACCATTGTGCTGGAGCATGTGCGGGGCGCTTTGAGGAAACATCGAAACCTCAAAGTGAACACGGTGTTCAATGGTGAATTTGTGGCGGGCGATAAACATGCGAGTAAAAGCATCAACACCCGAAACTATGAACTCTTCGGCACATCCGATCTGCAGGAGTGGTACCAGCGATGCATCATCGAACCCACCCTGACATCGCTGGAAGAGTTCCAGGAACGCGACAGCGGATGGGCATTGACGAGAATCCTCAACCTGACCGTCAATGTCAACAAGTACAATCCGCTGCGCGCAGGGTGCCACTGCAAGTTGCCGCGGGATTTATTGTTGAAGAAAGCAACAATTAGCGTACAATCCCCGGACAATGCGTGTTTCGCGTGGGCAGTGGTCGCCGCTCTTCATCCTGCCCAAAGAGACACCGTGCGCCCAAGTTCATACCCCGATTATGCTTCCGTGCTAAATCTCCAGGGCATTGAGTTCCCAATGTCCCTGGAGCAAATTGGGAAGTTCGAGCGGCAGAACGAAATCTCCGTCAACGTCTACAGCTTCGAGGCGGAGAAGACGAAGGGATCGACAGTCTTTCCGCTGCGTCTCACCAGCCAAAAGAGGGATCGACACGTGAACCTGCTGTATATGCTGGAACAGGAGCACGGTGATGTAGGGCACTTCGTACTAATCAAGGACTTGTCCCGGCTGGTGGGCATGCAGCTGAGCAGACGCAAGACAAAGAAATTCATCTGTGATCGGTACGTATATAAACATATGAAATGTTGGAATGTCTGGCGAAACAAATTAAATAATACATTTTTGAGGTTTACACATGCATGCACTACTTCGGATCTGCCGCGAAGTTGGAGCTTCATTCGCTGGACCCAGCTGCTGCCCAGCGAAAGCAACAATTTGCTCACTTTCGGCAACCACTGCAGGAAGGAGCGGCTCCCCTTCGTGGTATATGCAGATCTCGAGTGCATCATCGAAAAAACAGAGGACAACCGAGTGGGTGATAATAAATTACATATGTATCAGCACTTAACATTACTTTAAGAACTTAAAAATTTTGCAAACTTCGCCAAACCCATCTTGACTAGTAATGTTCCCATGCTGGATTTAACCACCGAACAGTGGACGGCATTTCGCGATGCAACACACTGTCATATTTGCGAAGAGCCATTTGAGGCTGATGATGTACAAGTCCACGATCATTGCCATCTATCCGGACGATATAGAGGCCCAGCATATTCGGAGTGCAATTTAAATGATAAAAATGCGTTTTACATCCCCATAGTTTTCCATAATTTATCCGGCTACGAATCACATTTCATTATCGAGGAAATAGCTACCGCTTTCGAAGGTCACGTTGACGTATTACCCATAACTAAAGAAAAGTGTTGTAACCGTGAAACGCGGGGTTACCGGTGGGACGGTGGAAGTACCGTAATGCCAGCTCAGGATGGTGGTCCAGGGCTGCCGATCGAGTGAGCGAACGCTGAGGTAGAGTGGAGTACGGCAGTTTATTTGCGTTAAGGTTTACGTACAAGATATCCCGGCCAGGTCTATGCTGGCATACAGTATGTAGACGGCTTAACCTAGGCCTTAAGCTAGCGCGGCCCGTCTCGGTGTGAACGGCGGCGTGGGTCCCGGCGCGTATCGCGGTGTGGGTCGCGGCGTATATCGCGGTGCGTATCTCGGCGCGTATTATAATCGGCGGTGACGGTTCGGCGGAAGGGGAGGGAAGAGGTGCGTTGACCCTTCGGTGTCCTGGCGGGCCATCCCTGCCACTGGACCCTGGTCGGAGAGTCTTTGACCCGGTCACCCGGTGGGCACAACCCGGGGGTGAATCGGAGACTGTGAGGACGCTCTCGAGAACGGAGATGAATCTGTTCGGGAGATCGATAGCGGATGACGGCCTGCGTCCAGTGGACGGCTCACGCTGTCCTTCTGGGAACCGTGGAGGGTGCGTAGTAAAAAAAAACGCAGTGACTCAGTCTGGCGTCGCACTAGAACTGATGCGTACACGGGCGCTTGTCTTTCGCAAGAACGAGTGTCGGCACAAGAGCGTGGAATCGCACAGAAGGTCGCTGGGAGAGGCGTACGAATCGTACTATCGCTCACGGCGGTCTCTGCCAACTAGGCCTATACCCCCGGATTATATATCCTCGTCCGCGGATTTTCGGCAGCGAGAGAGTCACTCGGTGCGTGACCCTCTCGCGCCAGTTTTCGGTAATTGCGGACGAGTGGTGGGGGGCATGACCGTTGGCAGCGCGCGGTGCGTGTTGTCGTGGTCGGGCGTATGGTGGGGGGCAAGATCGTCGTCCCACCGACACAACTCGTTACAGTGTATTTCATTCACAAAAAATGTCGAAGATGCGGCTGAACCAGACTCGCGAAATTATATTAAATTGCGATTCATCGATTCGTACAAATTTCTAAATACCAGTCTCGACAAATTAGCATCTTTTCCTAGTATAGATCAATTAAAAATTTTACGATCCAAATTTGAAACATTATCCGCCGAGGATTTCAATTTATTGACGCGAAAGGGTGTCTTTCTGTATGAATACCTTGATTGCGCGAACAAGCTGCAGGACCCATACTTACCGCCGCGCGAGTCATTCTACAGTTCGTTAACGGGGGAGACTGTATCCGAGAGCGATTACGCGCACGCCGAGACTGTCTGGCAGCGTTTCGACGTTAGAACCTTGGGCGAATACAGCGACTTGTATTTGAAAACAGGTGTCTTGTTATTGGCAGATATTTTTGAAAATTTTCGCGAAAGTTGTATCAAGAGTTACGGACTAGATTCAGCACATTATTATACTCTACCCGGTTTCACATGGGATGCCATGCTAAAACATACCAAAATTACGTTCGAATTGCTCACCGACGTCGATATGGTTATGTTTATCGAACGCGGTATACGCGGCGGTTTAAGTCAATGTTATACTTGATATACTTTGACGTGAACAATTTGTATGGATGGGCAATGTGTCAGCCCCTGCCATACGCCAAATTTCAATGGGTCGAAGATGTCGTAAATTTTGACGTGTCTTCAATCGATGTCGATTCGCCCACGAGATACATTCTCGAGGTAGATCTGGAATATCCGCAAAGTCTGCACGACGCTCAGGTCGATCTACCGTTCTGCCCGACGCGTGCCAAACCACCGGGCAGCAAACAGGACAAGTTACTCGCGACGGTATACGATAAGCAGCGTTACGTTATACATTATCGCAACCTGCAGCAGTGCACGTGTCATGGTCTTCGTATTACAAAGATACACCGCGTGCTTCAATTCACTCAATCCCCCTGGCTCCGCGATTACATCGAACTCAATACACGGTTTAGAACAGGCGCGACAAACGACTTTGAAAAAAATTTGTACAATTTGATGAACAACGCGGTATTCGGTAAAACTATGGAAAATGTACGAAATCATGTGGATGTAAAACTTTTGACACATTGGGAAGGGCGATATGGCGCGGAGGCAATGATCGCGAAACGGAATTTCCACAGCAGAAGTGTTTTTTCGGAAAATTTAATAGCTGTTGAATTGCGAAAACTCGAGGTAAAATTCAACAAACCAATATATGTGGGTATGTGCATTCTGGACATATCAAAAATTTGTTTGTATGAATTTCACCACGAGTACATGTGGCCCAAGCACGGACCAAATTGTAAAATTCTATACACCGACACAGGCAGTCTCATTTATCACATTCGATGCGAAGATATCTACGAGATCATGAAACACAATATCGATAGATTCGACACAAGCGATTATCCTACTGACAATCCATATAATATGCTGCGCGTAAATAAGAAGGTTCCAGGGCTGATGAAGGACGAAAATATTGGTGCGATAATGACCGTATTCGTAGGTCTTAGTCGATACCAGTTCGACATAGTTCGATATCCGTTCGATATACGATCAAAGCCGTTCGATGCACGATCAAAACCGTTCGATGCACGTTCGATACCCGTTCGACATACGTTCGATACCCGTTCGATGCACGATCAAAGCCGTTCGATGCAAGTTCGATACACGTTCAAAACCGTTCGATGCACGTTCGACATACGTTCAATACCCGTTCGATGCACGTTCAATACCCGTTCGATGCACGTTCAATACCCGTCCGATGCACGTTCAATACACGTTCAAAACCGTTCGGTACACGATCAAGTGATATGGTTTAGTCAAATTACGAGACCAAAGAATGAGAGGATGATCTGTGAAGAATTCGAAGCAGATTAGTGCAAGGAGGAAGGAGATTGTCAGTGATGAAGAAGGTGAATAACGAAGGCACCCTACTTTGCAACGTATGCAACTTTAGGCATGGGTCCTCATGTGATAAATCCCGTTACTATGGATAGTATAAAGAAGCTTGGTGATACTCGGTTGGTATAATTTCGGGTTTTTCTAAATCGTTTTTGGAAGTCTTCTAATTTGTTTGTTAACTTTACTTAATTCTTCGGGGTTTTCGATTATCCTTTTAAGCTTGAAATTTGTGTTTCCGTACGAATTTACAGTAGTCTGTGGAAGTGTGATTTCATCTGATGACAAAAAATTATGGTTGTAGCATGCAGAAAAGGAAGTTTGAGAAACGCTGACCATCGAGACGTTTCGAGAACACGCTTGTAGGCCGCCCGTGAGGAGAGACGTGAGGGCGCGGGACCGCGTCTCGCGAGGCTCGCACTTAACAACGCATCTGTTGATTTCTGCGGCCGCGGATAGCAACGATTGGGTATAAATTAGAGGACCGCAATGGCATTTCCTTCTTCGCTGTTCTGAGAGAGAGGACGAGGTACGACACACGGCCGCTCTCAGACAGCTTAGGGACTCCGGCAGGAGAGTTCGGCGATAATACCTGGACGCCTGCTGGAGGGACTAGGCACTAGAGTCTGTTCCTGGACGCTCGACCGATATGGAGAGTACGGCCATAATACCTGGACGCCTATTGGTCGAGAGAGTACAGAGCAACTCATTAGAAAAGAGAGGAGAGTACGGGAGAATATGCCTGGACGCCTGTTCGGTATGGAGAGTTCGGCGACAATACCTGGACGCCAACCGAACAGGAGAGTACAGAGGAACTCCTGGACGCCCCGTTAACGTAGAGAGGAGAGTACGGGAGAATATTCCTGGACGCCTGTTCGGTATGGAAAGTACAGCGATCATACCTGGACGCCAACCGAACGGGAGAGTACAGAGTATCTCCTGGACGCCTCAGTAGAGTAGAGTCGCGAAAGTACAAAGCCCCCTTCTTAAATACCCAATCGTTGAGAGAGGAGAGTACGGAAGAATATTCCTGGACGCCTGTTCGATATGGAGAGTTCGGCGACAATACCTGGACGCCAATCGAACGGGAGAGTACAGAGTAACTCCTGGACGCCTCATTAGAGTAAAGTCAAGTGCCGTTCGCACCATAGTATCTTTGAAAATTGTATAAATACATCGAGACGCAACGTCTGACCTTCGAAATTTGTAGCCCCATCCTGTCAATCAAACCATGTATTCCTTCCTAATCCGAATAAATCTTGTCTGTCCAGAAATATCCATATTCCTTACAACCCAAAAGGCTACATGGTCAGGTAAGTAGTACCATGTTCTTTCAATTCCGCATTGTTTTCTAGTTTCTATTGTGAATTTGGTGGTAGTGATTGTACATTTGTTTCTTATTGTTATTATACCAGAATCCTTAACGCTATACATATTTGTGCTTTTGTCGTCGCAAGTTACTGCTAGTTGTATCGGTTTCGGCGCGATATAAATCCACGTGCCTGGTAGTTGTAATTCTATCTGGAATGTGTGATTCAGTGTCATAATTCGCATTTTACAAGTGTTTGTTAATTTTGTGTACAATTGTACTTCGCACGGTCTGTATGGTAACGCTTTGAACATCGGGTGATTAGAGGTGCAGAGGTACAGATCGTTTATTGTCTTACATTTTGCTAGGCACTGTTTGCTTAGTTGTATGTAATCTTGCACCGAGGTGTCACGTACCTCCCCGCGACCTATCTGCTCCTCGATTCCTGTGGAGAACCTGTTGCCGGAGGATTCTATGAATACGAGCTGCAACGCGTCACCGATCGTGATGTGTATCTAGTGGAAAAAGTGTTGCGTAGGAAGGGGGATAAGGTGTATGTCAAGTGGTTGGGGTTTGATAAATCACACAATTCTTGGATAAATAAAAATAATGTATTGTAACATAATAATATATGATTCAATAAAAATACAATATATATATATGTGTAAATTAGTGAACAATTTTATTTTTGCACATTAATTCCACCATTTATAATTTCTATACACGTGCGACCAATTTCTATATTACACAATAATGACAATAAATACAATTTCTATTTTAAAATGATATTCTACAACGGAATTTTATAATGTCCCCACGGCAGAGTGTCGGTCGAATCAGGTACGATATACCGCTTGTCATTATGTGGACTTAGAGCGATTTTGGATTCCGAAATGGTGTACACTTTGTGCAATTTAGATAGAATGCACGATTGCCTGCGAAGCATTTCGATCTCCCTTTGCAAACACTGCGCGTAGTCGTCGAAAGTTATCGTTCTAGCTATGACGTTGGTCTTGACGCCTTTTGCCTTTTTCGTATCTTTTTTACCGTCTACGCGAAGTGCATACATTTTCGCTCTGAGACCTACGAATTCGGTCATTATCGCACCAATATTTTCGTCCATCATCAGCCCTGGAACCTTCTTATTTACGCGCGGCATATTATATGGATTGTCAGTAGGATAATCGCTTGTGTCGAATCTATCGATATTGTGTTTCATGATCTCGTAGATATCTTCGCATCGAATGTGATAAATGAGACTGCCTGTGTCGGTGTATAGAATTTTACAATTTGGTCCGTGCTTGGGCCACATGTACTCGTGGTGAAATTCATACAAACAAATTTTTGATATGTCCAGAATGCACATACCCACATATATTGGTTTGTTGAATTTTACCTCGAGTTTTCGCAATTCAACAGCTATTAAATTTTCCGAAAAAACACTTCTGCTGTGGAAATTCCGTTTCGCGATCATTGCCTCCGCGCCATATCGCCCTTCCCAATGTGTCAAAAGTTTTACATCCACATGATTTCGTACATTTTCCATAGTTTTACCGAATACCGCGTTGTTCATCAAATTGTACAAATTTTTTCAAAGTCGTTTGTCGCGCTTGTTCTAAACCGAGTATTGAGTTCGATGTAATCGCGGAGCCAGGGGGATTGAGTGAATTGAAGCACGCGGTGTATCTTTGTAATACGAAGACCATGACAAGTGCACTGCTGCAGGTTGCGATAATGTATAACGTAACGCTGCTTATCGTATACCGTCGCGAGTAACTTGTCCTGTCTGCAGCCCGGTGGTTTGGCACTCGTCGGGCAGAACGGTAGATCGACCTGAGCGTCGTGCAGACTTTGCGGATATTCCAGATCTACCTCGAGAATGTATCTCGTGGGCGAATCGACATCGATTGAAGACACGTCAAAATTTACGACATCTTCGACCCATTGAAATTTGGCGTATGGCAGGGGCTGACACATTGCCCATCCATACAAATTGTTCACGTAAAAATAGCATTGTCGACGATTTCATTAAATAGATCCTTGTCGGTATAAAACGAATCATCGCAAACTTGCTCGGGGGCAGTCTGAATTGCAATATCGCGAGCCTGAAGCCCCGATACCGCATTCGCAAAAACAGCGTCGAAGTCAATTTGTTTCGCATTGACACATTTCCGCCAAACTACACTTTTTGGATCCATCAAACTGTTCAGTTGATATATATTATTATAATCATTGTCCTCACAATCATCATCATCATCACTAACATCTAAAAAGAATGTTTTTTGCTGCGCATGCCTATTTAACCAATATCGCTCGCTCCCGTAGTTGTCAGCCGGCATCTCGCCGTATATACCATTAGCATTGTAAAACACTTTTAAAAAGATGTCGCCATCGTGAACAACTTTCGCCTCATGAAGTTCTTCACCACGAATTTCTTCGGTTTGAACCGAAACATTCCGACACGCAACATATATTTTAGGGTTGGAGTCATGTATAGGCAGCACAGCGGAGTCGGAGATCGCAGCGGCAGCTGGACGATTCAATTGCAGGGGCAATGACATAATCTGAAACCAATTTTTCTTATAATTCCCAAAGTTGCTGACACAACGATTCACTAAAATATGGTAATGGAAACTTACGGTATTATTCGATTGTATTTCTCGTGCGTTGAACGACTGACGATATCCTCCACAAGCAATCTCTTTCAAAAGCAGTTTCCTTCAAAACCGATCTACTTCAAAGCACTTTCACTTACAACACTTTGATGCAATTACAGTCGACTTAGATGTGATAAATTGTTTAAAACGTTTCTCACGGTAATGTACGTCTTGATCGCTGTAGTAGCATCTAGTATAGCCGTCTTGGCCCAGGAGGGGCGCGCTCTACCTCAGGCTTTCGCCTATACGAGCATTTGGCTGGCATGGTGGTGTTTGCAAAATATAACGATCATCGCGTGCCGCTGCCAAGGGAAATTCGGCGTAGATGTCCTGTCGAAATGGAACTTGGAAAAACCCTGATCTCATCCGCTAGGAATCACTGAACAAGTTGGATCCACCCCGGAGGGCGGCGGCTCATTTAGTCAGCGCTCCACGTCGCGGTGCGACGGGGAGCACTGTCCAGTGGGGACCACGGGGAGGTAGAGCCGCCAGCGCAAGCTCGATCCCGGCAGGATGGCTTTCGCCGATAACGCCCCACCCTCCACAATGCCTGGGCACTGCCTGCACTGGGGGTCGGGGCGGGTGACGTGGCTGAAAAAGAACAGATGGATTAATCTGCTTGGTGCGAGGGGCCGGCTGCGGCTGCGGGGTCTGTTGGTGCTGGGCGAGAGGGTTTGGGGAGGGTTTTCCAGGCCGATTCTTTCTTTACTAATATGGATTTTGAGGTGCTCATTAATGCATTGAATGTGCTCTGAGTTACGAGTTGCTGGGGTGTCGGTGGCCAGGGAAGATTCTTTTCTAAAGTGATAGACCTAAGTTCCTCTCGTTCGGCCGCGTGCAGCGGGCAGTGGAGAAGGACATGCAGAGCAGTCTCTTCGCCCCCGCCGCAGCCGCACGCATTGCTTTTCGCGAGGCCCAGAGATTTCAGTGTTGAGGCGAAATCGCCGTGTCCTGATAAAAATTGAACTAAGTAGTGGTCGGACTGTAACCAGGTCATCTCTAGGCGGTGTTTGATATTCGGGAAGATACTGTGAGTGTGACGGCCGTCGGGGGAAGCGTCCCAACGGCGTTGCCAGATCGCGAAGAGTATCTCAGGGATAGCTCTTTGAGGTGGAGTGGTTGCCGCGTGTTCGGGGAACCGGTATTCGCCGAGGGAGAAGTGAATTCCTTTCCTGACTTTATATTTGATGGATGCTAGTGTGACATGGAGGTCGATGGGAAGGACGTCTGCTATTACTGGAATAGCTGCTGTGGAGGCTGTTCTGTAGGCCTTCGTTACCTTCAGGAGAACCTGTCTTTGGGCCGATAATAAGACCTGTGTGCAGGTCTTATTTAGGTGTTCGTGCCACGCTGCAGCCGCGTATGTCGCGATGGGTACGAAGAGACCTTTATAAAGGACCCGGAGGGTGTTGTACCCGAGTCCCCACTTTTGCCTTGCTACAATCGCTAGTGAGTTAAACCTTTCGGTGCACCTCGTTTTGACCATATGAACATGAGAGTTGACCCTCATGCCCATATCGAAGTAGTAGCATTTGAGAACTGAATTTAAGGATGCTGATCGAGACCACCGTGACGGGTGTAAACACCCTTATCATCAACGCTGTAATTCGATACGCGCGGCAACGCAAGTGTGACATCAAGTGTGACATCACGCCACCTGATTGAGACGTTGAGGGTGAGAGAGGGGGAGAGAGAGAGAGAGAGAGAGAGAGAGAGAGAGAGAGAGAGAGAGAGTGAGATGAAAAGAATTTGAAGCGATAACGACTCATGAATCTCGGCTAGGGTAGGTGGTTAGTATATTCAATCAGAGCCGCGCAGTCCTTCGGTAAAGATCTCGAATAATCGTTACGTGCAAAAAGTGTCGCGAGACATGGACATATTCGTAAATTCGTACGAGTTGTTGACGGAGTGGATTCCAGTACTGACTACCGAAGAACGGTCCAGTGAGTGGCTAATAGCGTGTAGTGACTATTTACGCTGCCTCAACGAGTACTTGAACCCCCAACGAATATCGCAAAACACGCATCAACGTTTATCGTTATTTAAAAATACCATCGAAATAGCTCGAACACACGTTCGGAATATAATAGCGCGGATACTCGACGAATTGGACGCGCGAGACGCATTGCTTGCGTCATCATCTTCCGACGATGAAGGGAACGCGTACCCATTATCCACGATGCCACAGTTGAACGATCAAACACTTGAAATCGAGAGACATAAAATCCGCGACGAGTTAAGCGTGCCCTCATTATGCGAGTCATCGTGGGGTAGGATCTTTCAAGCTGGATTTATGCGATTCTCACCCGAGCAACGTCAACTACTACGTCATATCGCGCAATATAGTACTGTACGTAAATGTACATTATATTGCATCGTCGGTGACAGGGATGTGTCTCGACAACGAATGAGGTATTTTACCGCGATCGCGTGTACACCATTAACACTGCTACACGACATCGAGAATGGGGCAGTCGTAGTATACGAAGTGTTGTGCCCTCGAACATTAACGATCACCGTGAATACATTCTTGTGTCGCGAATTATCACGATTATTGGACGAGCATCCGATTCCTATTGTGCGACAACACTTGTCACGCCTTGTTCTTCCTCTGAGTTTTCGATATCCGGAACAGAACCGCATCACGTGGAAGAGTCGAATCAACCACTCGTGCCTGATCGTGCGCGCCTTTTAATTGACTATTGAATATTGAACATTGAATATCGAAGAGGCAGAAGTAAACATGGAGGTATTCATGGATACGTTCAATGTTCTTTATCGAATGTCAACGCTTTTACGCACGATTACGGAATTCAGAGACTGGATGGATCGGTGCGACGCGTGCTTACGACTCATCATCGAGTATCAGTGCGGCGAAGGAGTGTCGGTGACATCGAAGCAGCGTCTGGCATCGCTAATCGCGCGTACGAAGACATCACGTACGATCGTGCAGGCACGGGTTTCGCGAGTAGGGTGTGGGGTTTCGGCTCGATCGACGGCACCTAAAGTCGTATGGGAGGACGTGGAAACCGCGTTTCGCAATCGTATTTCGACTGGTGCGGTCATTAACGTGGGTTACATCGATCCGCGTCGATTTTTAGAGGGTGCCCGACGAATGGTGCTATCGCGCGTGACAGACGCTATCAGGGAACATTCTGGTGTGGTCGTGAATACGATTCTGAACGCAGACTTTATGTTAAACGAGAATACAGACATGAAAAGTTTCGGGACGCGAAATCGCGTACTGTTAATGACTTCGAACGTGCGCGAGTGGTATTCAAAGTGCGTGGTCGCTCCCACATTAGTGGCGATCGAGGAGTTTCAAGATCGCGATAGTGGATGGGCTCTGAGGGCTGTGCTAAACCTAATAATAAACAATAAGTATAACCCTCTTCGCGCCGGCTGCGACGTACCACTTCCACGCGAGGTAATTCTTAGAAAGGCATTGGTCAATGTACAGAGCGGGGGTAACGCGTGTTTCTTATGGTCCATCGTCGCAAGTTTGTATCCAGCTTCTACGAACGTACACAAGAACTCGTCGTATCATCATTACTCGACGGTACTTCGCACGGACGATGTGACGCTTCCCGTGACGTTGGACCAGCTGGCGAAGTTCGAGAGGTTGAACGACGTGTCGGTGAACGTGTACACCTGGACCGACAAAAGCTGCATTCCTCTGCGTTTAACCGAGGACAAGCGGGAGAGGCACGCGAACGTGCTATTGATACAGGACACCAAGGATCCTCAACGATATCATTTCGCGTGCATTCGAAGCATGTCGAGACTCATTTCGAAACAACTCGGCAATGACGGACACCAAGTATTCGTTTACGATAGGTGAGTAATAAAAAAAAAATATTTCGATCGATATACTATTTATTCTTTTTGTTTGATTATTATTATTAATACTATTATCATCGCAGGTGTCTCAGCTTCTTCTATTCATCCGGGCAATTGACGAAGCACAACGTGGTCTGTCAACGTCTGAACGAGTGTGCCGTCGAATTTCCGTCCGCGGAGGATAAATGGTTGCACTTCAAAAATTTCAAACATGAGGAACGAGCACCATTCATCGTCCACGCGGACTTCGAATGCATGCTGGAGGACGTCGAGCCTGCGGAGCGGAGTCGGACGTACGCGTACCAGCAGCACAGAGCGTACAGCGTGGGATACTACATCCATTGCTCCACCGACGCGTCTCTGTGCCGTTATCGGGCGTATCGTCACGAAACCGAGTGCGTGAAATGGTTCGTGCAAGAACTTCGAGACTTTGCGGACAATGCGTATTCGTGGTTGCGGAACGCGAAACCAATGAACTCGTTGACGCATCAATAGTGGCAAAGTTTTAACGAAGCAATCGCGTGTCACGTGTGCGGACAACCGTTCGTCGATGGGAATAAAAAAGTGCGCGACCATTGCCACTCGACGGGCGAGTACCCAGGCGCGGCCCACGTGTCGTGTAACTTGCAGTTCCAAAGATCGTACACGATACCGGTAGTGTTTCACAATCTATCAGGCTACGACGCGCATTTCATGATTAAGCCAGGAGGAAAACAGATTAAGCTGCTTGCCATGCTCGACGATAAGGAGCGATACGTCATCCATTATCGCTACCTGAAACAGTGCGTCCGACACGGTTTACGCGTGACGCGAATTCATCGAGTGTTACGATTCGATCAGCCGCATTGGTTGCGCGACTATATCCAATTGAACACCGGTTTGAGGACGCGAGCCACGAGTGAATTTCAAAAGACTTTATTTAAATTAATGAATAACGCGGTGTACGGGAAGACAATGGAAAATGTGCGGAATCGCGTAGACGTGCGACTAGTGACGCGGTGGGACGGTCGTTACGGCGCGGAAGCGCTGATCGCGAAACCGAACTTTCACAGCCGCACGATCTTCTCGGAGCAGTTAGTGGCAATCGAAATGCATAAACTGAAAGTTAAGTTTGACAAACCGATATACGTGGGTATGAGTGTGCTCGATGTATCGAAGGAATGTCTGTATGAATTTCAGTATGCATATATACGCGCGGAGTTCGGTGATCGGTGTAAGGTTCTGTACACCGACACCGACAGTTTAATGTATAGTGTGGAATGCGAGGATGCGTATGAAAGGATGAAGCGTGACGTCGCCCGATTCGACACGAGTGATTATGCGGTGGACAATCCGTACGGTATGCCCCGCGTAAACAAAAAGGTTCCGGGACTCATGAAAGATAAGAACAACGGCGCCTTGATGACCGAGTTCGTCGGACTACGGTCTAAGATGTACGCGACTAGAACGTTTAACGCGACAGTGGGGTCTACGAGTGAGACTAAAAAAGTGAAGGGTGTGCGGAGACACGTGGTCGCGAACGATATACAATTCGATGATTACATTCGTTGTCTCCGCGATCTCACCGAAAAATCGATTCGACAGAACAATATACGCTCCAAAGAGCACGATGTGTATTCCGTGAGTGGGGAAAAGAACGCTCTCAGTCCGTTCGACGACAAGCGATATATTTTAACCGATCGGGTCAGCACACTTCCGTGGGGGCATTATCGAATCCCCGAGCTCGAGCTTGAGCCCGACGAGTCCCTCGAGAATCCCATTGTATAGAATGCTTGTATGTTTGTATTTTTTTTGCATGTACATATGTATATACGTTTCTTTTGTATATGTTATTTATTTATTTATGGATATGTAATATATGTATAGCGTAGAATATAACCAAAATTGTATTTCATACGTATTAGTATATATATTTTTTCTCTACTTTATCAAGCTTAATTGTACACATATATATGCACGAAGAAGAAGAATGAGAATGAGGAGGAGGAGAATGTGAATAAACGGACAATGTATATATTTTGTATGTATTTTTTCATTTATTTATTCATTTATTTATTCCAGTAACATATAGTGCGTTTATGATCGCGAATCATAGAATATCCTTATCGCTTATCCACGAGTTCCGCGACGAATCAAATCCGAGCCACTTAACGTACACCTGGTTTCCCTTGCGACGAATAATCTTCTCGACTAGATAGACGTCCGGATTCGCGAACGAATGCAGTTCGTACTCGTAGAATCCACCCGAGATCGGCTCTCCCGCGGAATCGCGCAGAATGTACGTCACCGGGAAAGTTCGTTGTACGGTTACGATTTCGAATACCTCGGTCGACCAGTTCGGAGTGTACCCCTTCTCGAAGAGGGTCTTGAACTTGCTCACGCGTACCTTGTCACCGACTTTGAATTTCGTGCGTCGTCGTCGAACACCTTTCGAGGCAGATAGGGGGATGGGCTCATTCGCGGCGAACGACAAACGCGTCGCGGGGGTCACGTCAACGGGTCGGGCGTTGATCGTTCGATGCTTGCGATAATTGTAGGTGCGTACGAGCGCAGGTAACAGGTCGATCCAACGATAGGACGCGTTCAAGGAGAATTGTTTCCACATGAGGTTTTTCAGCGTGCGATTGAAACGTTCGACGATCGACGCTTTCATCACGCTGTACGTGGAGTAGTGGTTGATCCCCCGGGTCTTCGCGCATCGTTGAAACTCCGCGTTGTAAAACTTCTTACCCATGTCGGTTTGTAAATTTCGCGGACATCTAGCGCTCTGTCGCAATACGGTCGCGAACGCCGCGGTCACGTCGCGTCCACTTTTCGTTTTCACGGGTACGGCCTTCGCGTACTTGCTGAACGCGTCGATGATCGTTAGTATGTAATGATATCCACGATTTTGCTTCGCGTACGGACGCATCTCCACCGAATCGGCCTGCCACAAATCATCGTAGCCGCGAATCATGACGCTACGCCGTGGGAAATTCCGTCTAGCCGGGGCGTGTAATTCGTTCACTAGTTGTACTCGCTCCTTGTTCATGCTTCGCGGGTAGTCGGGGATGGTCGCGACGTTCCACAGACGTTAGAATTAGTATCAGTTCCTCGAGCGTACGTAAAACGCAATCGGTGCACGTATTTCAGGATCGTTCGTTATTAGTCGTTTCGAAGTCGTAGTCGATATTGTCAGCATCATTGATCATCGTCATCGTCGCCGTAGACCCTCGTTTGCTTTTCGTTTGTATCGATCCGTGGTTGTTATCGCAGTCGGCGTCGTTGCCGACGTCGTCAACTCGTCGAGTCTGTCTTTCAAGTGATCGAAGCGTCGTTCCATCGCGTTATTTAAATCATCCTCTAGTCGAGACAATTGCGCGTTAACGATATCCGTAATCGTTCGTTGTACTCTATGTCATGTCTGTGTTCACATGATCGTTGTACACGCGGCGCAAGTTCGTGCCGTCTTGTTTGAATAGCATGAGAAAATTTGCGTTGTCCCTGATCAAATGTTTAGGTATTCTAGCGTACGATTGACACAAATAAAAGCAATCCACGTTCGAGTGACGACCCATAGAGAAGTATTCGCGTATCGCTTTCTGTTCGTCGCACGCCACGTCGTCGAACACGAAGATCGAATCGGGCCGAGCGTCTCTCGGTGGAACGATCTCAGTGTTGTCCGAGTAGGGAAAGTATTCGATTCCGTCGACCAGCGACAACACCTGCTCGAGATAACGATACTTTGGCTGATGCAACGATTTCGAGTACACGTACACGTTCTCGAAACGCAAACGTTTCGGACTCTCTAGCATACTTAAAAGCACATTCGTTTTTCCACACCCTGACGGTCCACAAATCACACCTCGCACGCTATTCGGCAGCAACGGGCCGTGTCTGCTCGCTCGACTCGCATCCCTATCATATTCGAGCATTCGATTCGCGGTTACGCGAATAACGTTCGACTGTTTCGCGAATCGTATGTTCGCGGGGTTTCTCAGGTACTCGCGCGCGTGTGACGAAGGATGACTATTTATATTCGTGGCACGCGTCGCGCAAGTCACTATCACTGTGATCGGTGAAGCGTGCGTACGCGTCTATTATTGTAGTAGCTATCGTGATTATTCTAACGTATATGATAGCATCAATGACTGCGACGTCTTACAAGAAGAATCTTAAGAAGAATCTTAAGAAGAAGAAGACTGGATCGGGTCTCGTGAACGGCATCATAAACCGTCTGCCATTCGAACTACACGTTCCGGGTTATCAGTTCTGCGGACCGGGAACGCGTTTGCTAAAGCGATTGGCTCGTGGCGACGAAGGTGTGAATCCCCTGGACGTAGCGTGCTGCGACCACGATATCGCGTACTCTCGTCGAAAGGATTTAGAGGGAAGACACGAGGCTGATCGTGCGTTAGCCGAACGAGCGCGAGAACGAGTGTTCGCGAACGACGCGACCTTTGGCGAAAAAGCAACCGCGACTGGAGTGTAGGCAACGATGAAGGCTAAGACTAAACTCGGCATGGGTATGAGAAGGACGAAACGTAAACAGAGAAAGTCTGGAAGGAAACATCCGCAACGGCGACGACGACATCGTAATCTACGAGTGGCGAAACGCGGTGGCTTTCTTCAATTTCTTCCGTTCGTATTGCCCGCTTTATCAGCTATCGGGGCATTGGCCGGTGGAGCGGCTGGTATAACCAAAACGGTAAACGATTCGAAGGCGTCTCGAAAACAGCTGGAAGAGACGTTGCGTCATCATCGTGCGATGGAAGGGCGAGGGATGCATCTGACACCGTACAAGCGAGGCGCGGGCTTGAACCCGAGACGGCGGCGCCAACGACGAGTGCAGACGAAGAAAAAAAAACGCCGATCGCGTAGGCGCATGGCGACGGTGGCGGCGATAAACCAGCAACCTATGACGAACCTGCAATTAGAGCGCGAGTGCGCCAGCATTCCGTTCTTTCGAGGAGTGTTTATGCGCGACACGCTTCCCACGCGCGCACGCAGCAACGAATGCGGTATCGTGAATCTGGACGAGAATCGAGGCACCGGTACACACTGGGTCGCGTACGCGAAACGTGGACCACGAGTACAGTACATTGATAGTTTAGGGAATCTGCGACCACCAACGGAATTGATCCACTATTTCGGACGCGGTACAACGATCACGTACAATCACAATTGTTTTCAACGTTTCGACGAGATGAATTGCGGTCGCTTATGCATGCAATTTTTACAGCAAAAGTCTATGGAATTATGGCATACGTACTAATAACGGTGTGTACTAAGATTTCGTTTCAATGTAACCATGCGTAATGGTAATCCATATTTTCTTTAATAAAGACACATAATATCGATAAATTGCCGAGTATTCGTACGCGCGCGTCACTTCCTTTCTCTCCGTATCGCGAGTGTAATCTATGATACGTCGTTCACGTTCACGTTAACGGGTCGCAGCAGCGTGCTCACGGTAAATTATTTCCCACCGATAGAGTTGAGTGATGGTCAATACGAATTAGGACTCACAGACTTGGAGACTTTTTACACGATACCAAACATCGACTCGAGCAACGATAAATTCTATTTCATCGTGAACTATGACACCGAAAACAACTTCATCGTCGACGCCGCTCATGAATACATTACGATCTCCCACGGTTCCTACGAATTAGACGCTATCGCCGAGTATCTGAAGCAACGATTACTCGATCGATATCCTCGAAAACGCGGTAACAACGGGAACGACGATGACGACAAGTACCCTCTAATGCTACGAGCTAACAACAACACCATGAAAAGCGAGATGTACTGTTCGTTCTTCGTAGACTTCACGAAACCCAACAATGTAGGCTCGTTGTTAGGATTTTCCCCGAATCGTGTCTTAATACCGAGAATCTGGCACGAGTCCGACGTACCCGTGAATATTATAAACGTTAACGTGATCAGAGTAACGTGCAACGTAACTACCGGCGCGTACAGCAACGATAAACCGGTACACACTATCCACGAATTTTCACCTCGCGTGCCGCCGGGATATAAGATATCGGAAACTCCGCGACACGTCATTTACCTGCCGATCGTCGCACGAGCAGTACACGATCTAACGCTGCGCATCGTCGATCAATACGATCGTCCTATAGATTTTCGCGGCGAAGAAATAACGATTCGTTTGCACGTTCAACGACGTCCGCGCGATAGGTAGCGTGACCGCACGTGTATGCACGCGTGTGTAGTATGTTAGTGTTAGATCACACGTACGATTTATCAGTCGTCGCTGCTACTCCTGACGTCTCTGTCTCGCGTCATCGGCGCGACCCTTTATCGATAGGTGAAAGTAGAAGAATAAAGACGGGTGGAGCGATAAGAAGAGGACCCATAAGGAGAAGCAAGCCGTTGACTCGCCGAAACGCACGTTTCCTACGATCGCTAGGATTCATCGTTGCCTATTAGACACGCAACCTCGATGTCGATTATTCTGGATGTGGCGATTATTCTGGATACGCCAACCTTCGACAATCGTATCACGAAGATCGAGTTACACACATGTAATCCGTACACCAACACGACGTTCGACAATAGCGACGAGATAAGAATCCCCATACAGCAGCAAGATCTGTACACGCTTCCGTGCGAAAGTTTTCTCTACATCGAAAGACGTGGCATGTTGTCGGCGCAGAACGCGGCATGTCCGGCAACGTCCGCGACCGCTGTTCTAGACAATAATTGCGTTCGTTCATGTCCGATGAGATTCGATACGAATTGAACGGTGTCGAGATCGATCGTTGCCGAAATCCAGGAATCACTAACACGTTGAAAAATTACGTTTCGTTGTCGGCCGATAGAAGCAAAGTGCTCGCGAATGCTGGTTGGAATTATGCCATCGATTACGATAACGACATTTTTCATTCGGGCGCTTTCAATTTCTGCGTACCCCTGAGCGTGTTATTAGGATTCTGCGAGGATTACAAACACATCGTGATGAACGCGCGGCACGAGCTGATCCTTATACGATCACGAGTCGATACGAACGCGATGCACTGCAACTCCGCCACTGCGTGGCCGAAACTTGAGATACGCAAGGTGCAGTGGCGTATACCCCATGTCGTTTTGGAGGAAGTGAATAAACTGTCGATGCTACGTATCCTGGAAAGCGGTCGACCGATCGTGATGAGTTTCCGATCGTGGAGCTTGCACGAGTTCCCGTTACTGCAAGCTACAATGAAACACACGTGGACCGTGAAAGCTACGTCGCAAACGAGAAACCCCGATACGTGTTATTCGGCACGCAAACCGATCGAAAGAATTATCCCGATAAATCCGCGAGCAGATTTGACTCGAATAATCTCACGAACCTTCGATTCTATCTAAATTCCGAGGCGTTTCCGTACGACGACTTGAACTTGGATTTCGATAAGAATAAATTCGCGCTCCTGTACGATAAGTACGCGAAATTCGGTCGATCGTACTATAGTCACGGAGAACCGTTGCTGAATGCGATCGAATTCCGTAAATACGCGCCTATCGCGGTCATAGATTGTTCTAGGCAAAACGAGTCCTTGAAGAGCGCCACGGTGGACGTGCGAATAGATTTCTAATTCAAAGAAAATGTTCCCGCTAATACTACCTAGTACTGTTTGATGATACACGATCGTATAGTCGAATACAACCCTTTAACCAACGTGGTACGCAAACTAATATAGTGTGCGTGCGTGAACTATTATTATTACTACTACTACTAATACTACTACTACTACTGCGGATACTGCTACTGTTTTAAAACGATGATGTAGATGTCAAAGTCCGCAGTTACTGATTCGTCACCGACGCTACTACTTATACGAATAACGATGTTCGCCGTTGTCGACATGCAAGGTTTCAAAACCGAACGTGATTTCGTCGTGAAAGAGATCGCGATTCGCACAAGCAGCAGCAATATCGATGAAACGTCGACGATCAGCCACTGGATCTTCGAGCCGCCATACTTCTGGAATCATCTGAATTCGTTCGAGAAATGTCAAGCGTCCTGGCTCGCGAAGCATCATCACGGTCTCCGCTGGTGTGATGGCTGCGTTCCATACTGGAAACTTCCGGAACTGCTCGCCAGCGCACTCGCGATCATCGACTTCGCCATCGTGAAAGGTGCGGAAAAGAAAACCTGGATGCTGCAACTACTGCTGGACATAATCGTCGAGGATATCTGCGATGTGTACAAGCCGAAGGGGGAAAAGATTACCAACGCTCGAACCGTTGAGGACGACGGCGGCTACGACGTTGACGATGATTATTGCGGTATCACGCCTGACACCGTGGATCCTGACGTTCTTAACCTGAAATCTATGGCTTCCACGAATACCTCGCGATGCGCGTTTCACAACGACGGCGGTGTTTGCGCGCTGGAGAATGTCCATAAAGTATGGAATTATATACGTAGCGGCACCTAATGTGAGTCATACACACGCATTGCATCTACTTTGCGCGTTATATGTAGAGAAACGAATATGTAACAATTTTTTTTTTATTTTCTATAGCAATGGGAACTGCAGCGAAGACGAGCACAACGACAGCGGCGACTGCTCCCTTTACCTGCGAGCAAGAATACCCATCCCATACGAACATTGTTATATGCGAATACTAACTTTATAATTTCAGTATACATACATGCATGGATGGTCATTAATAAATATACACTATTTTGTAGAAAAAAATATATACATTTATTTTAAATTATATCCCATACATATAAATTGATAAAATATTTTTTTTAAAATTCTAGCGTGATGTTACGTCCTGAAACGCACAGAAAAAAAAACACCAAATTATTATTGTATAAAACGTTGGTAATAGCGCGCGATACACCAAACAATTAAAATTCAGTTATACTCACTCCTTAAATAGGTGAGGTAAGTTCCAAAAGTCTCCCTCAAACGCCAGGAATTCAATGTTAATTGTATCTTCTCGCCACGTACGTCTAGCCTCCTGAATTTTTTGTCGCAACTCGCGGCAGATCCGTCCATCGTTTCTCGTCGGGTATTCGCGCCGCTGAAACAAAACACATGACTCGATTAAAACATCACTTACGAATAGTTGGATTATAATATCCAGGTCCCCATCCCGCGCGTGCGCCTCGATGTCTTCTCGACGCTGAAACAAACGTGCGAATCGATTAAAACAACGTCGATTAATGTATGCGTATCAATACAATTTTTGCGAAACATCACTTACGAGGCGCCCGACCGTCCCGAGATATTCTTCGGTCCAATCCGCCATTTGGTTTTCGCGTTCGTGCTGTAACAAACACATGAATCGACTAAAACATTGTTTAATGGTGTATGCGAACCAATATAATTTTTCTGAAACATCACTTACGAGAAGGCTAATCAACTCCCGCCGTTCCGCGCGCCACGCCCGCATGACTGTATCACGCTCGTGCTATAACAAATGTACAACTTCATTAGAAGACCGCCTAATTGAATGCGCGCACCAATTCAATTTACATAAACAGAAAAAAACTATACTTACGATTTTTTGGAGCACGGCATTACGCTCCTCCAGCCACGCACTTTCAATTTCCCCATGCCGTTGCTGTAACAAACGTACAACTTCAATATAATATCGTCGAATTAAATACGCGCACCAATTCAATTTACACAACTATACTTACGATGCATCGCTGCATCATAGCGGCATTCATGCCACGCCTCACTGGTGATCGAATATAATCGTAGGCGGGCATGTTTCTTTTTAAAAATGCTTCTTATAGAATGATTATGATGCGGTGATAAAACACACTAGCTCGTGCGGTGGCGGTCGATGTCCTTATATGCATTTCGGTTCTCTAGACTAGAGGACCAGCCCTGCACGTTGCAGGGTAGGGGTAGTCGTGGAGTAGGTGTGGTGGGAGCGTCCGTATCACAGTTCCTTCTCCTTCGATGATTTGATACTAATTATTCCAGCTTATAGTGCACTTTTATGGTTCGCACCGCGAATCATCTTCGAATCTTCTGCGACACGTGTGCATCTTGAATTTAGCGCGTACGCTATTTGAATCTGCCGCGCACGCCATTTGAATTTATCGCGCACTATTCATATTGATGTTTGTACCGTAACACAACCATGATCATCACAATCATTGATACAATATTCTCTTGCACATTGGTGTGTGTACGTGTACGTGAATCTGTATAAAAGCAATGTTGGTCAGTCCTGTGAACGTCATTACACCGCGTTCGCTCGAGTGCTAACAAGTATCGTTCGCGTCAATTTCTTCATCGATCAGTATAATCGTACATAGTGCATATCAAGATGTATAAACGCAGCTTCAACGATTCATCCTACGCATCCGCCATCAATGGTGATGACCCCAATAAACGCCAGCAACAGGAACATCCCCATCAACAGTCCAATATGAGGTACGTACGCGTTATTATACACTTTTCACTTTTCACTTACTTCATTCACTTACTTCTTTCACTGTAAACGCAAGCGAACCGAGTATTAATTCCGTGTATACATTTCTTACAGTTCTAGATCCGCAACGCCAAAAACAACGAAAACGCCAAAACCATCAATCGTGCGAATCCTGGGGCGGGATTACCCGTTGACCTCAACAGCGTATAAACGGCTCACGATAGGAATTCGCATTGGCATGGATTCGTGCCGCGTCGAGATCACCATAGTCGACAATAAAGGTGGCGAGTTGAGCTTCTCAATGTCTACATGGAAGCTCCTACTGCAAAATATGACTGACATTCTTAAAAAATTACGCGACAACGTAACAACACCCCAGACCCACATCGAAATTGATCATTTGCGAATCGAATTCACGCGCATGCACAATGATCAACTCGTCAAAATCACCGATAATCGCGTTACCTTATACACGACGGAAGTCACGATGCGAAAACTGTTCGCGTATGAACATTGCATCGATCATATGTTCACTTGGTTGACCGAAAATATGTACGCTGTAGCTAGTAAATATACCGCGTTCCTAAACGTTCTACGTAGCGCTACCGCACCAACAGATTATGTAAAATTAATTTCCGAAAGCGATCACTTTGAACAACATTCTTTGATTGATTGCGAATTGTTAGCGTTAGGAATGCAATCCATGTTGCGCGACGTAAATCATGTACCACTATAGTACGCGTATATGTTTTAATAAATGGATGATTTTCACGTTAATACCTGTAACGATTCATTTAAACGTTGCTTTTATACAGATTCACGTACACGTGCACGTCAATGTATGAATATATATTGCAGCATTGATGGCGTTGATCATCGAATTCTCTCTCTCTCTATCGCTCTTTCTCTCTCATGCACCTCAATCGAGTAACGTAAAGTCGCACTAACTCGTTGCGTTACCACGTGTATCGGATTCCCCCGTTCGCGATAAGGGCATTCGCATCCGTCACGGCGGTCCTAATCTTTGAAATATTCGAAACGAAACTCGAATAATTATCGCTCTATGTTTTCGTAGGCGGATGTTTACGCGAACGCAATGCCCCCCATTCTTACATGATGATCATGGGGCAGCTGTACTGTTTAGATTAATAAATCTCGCATAGTTATCGCTTCGTGCTGTGTCAGAGGGTGTCGAATTACAGCATCTGCGGAGCACGCACGTACGCGCCTCGACGCGTTACATCCTGTCGCGCGTCATGATTCCTTATCTTTCGGAGGACTTCTTGCCGTATTATGAATTGATCTCGAATAGTTATTTCATTCAAAATACGTTGGATGATACCCGAATAATTATCGCTCTGAGGGTGTCGAATTACATTTCGTCGGCGGATGTTTATACTAGGGCGACTTTGCATTCTTTCGTGAGACGGTTGGGCTATTTAGATTAATCGATCTCGAATAATTATCGCGATAAAGCGTCGAATCGTCGGCGGATGGTTATACGAGGGCGACGTTGCATTCTTTCGTGAGACGGTTGGGCTATTTAGGTTAATTAATCTCGAATAGGTATCGGTGTCGAATTACAGCATCCGCGTTACATCCTTTCGCGCCTTATCTTTCGCGCGTGCGCACCGATCCCCGCACGTGTACGGAGATTGCGCGGCGGCGGACGCCATTTTGAAAATTTTGAATTCCCCCTTCCCCTGTGACGTCATCCCCCTCGCACACGAACGCGGTAAACGCCATTTTAAAAATTTTGAAATCCCCCTTCCCCTGTGACGTCAGCCCCCTCGCCCACGAACTCGACCTGCGCGCGCGAAGACATTTTGAAAATTTTGAAATCCCCCTTCCCCTGTGACGTCATCCCCCTCACCAACGAACGCGGTGCCCCCTCCCCACCTCACCCCCGCACCCATCTCGTCCAAGAGCGCGGTACCCCCTCCCCACCTCACCCCCGCGCCAGCGGCCGGTACCCCCGCCCCGCCTCACCCCCTCACCGACTGTATCCAGAACCGGCATTACTTACCTACTCTCGATTCTAAAAGCTTTGTATCCGTAACGGTCACTACTCCGGTGCGAATTCTCGACAGGATATCTCTGTAAATATTATCACCCTGCTGTCGCATGTTTATTGTCAATTCGTCATAGCTAAACAAGGCAGACCATTAATTATAAGAACCTAATCCTCCAACATTTTTCTCCATACTCTTATTGGATAATTGTATAAAAGCAGGTGCTTCGTGAACAGGAGGAAGTTGTAGTAAGTCACCAAATAGCAGAATAGGTATTTTTCCGAACCAAGCATCATCGGAATCTGCAGTATCAAATATTTCTGTAAGTCGTAGATGTATGTACAGGAAAGTTACGTTAGAAACCATCGAAATTTCATCGATGATTACTAAAGCAACATTTTTGAGTTGATCTCGTACAATTTGAAGAGCTGCATCGCTAAGTTGCCTATACTGGGCTGTATGCCCATGTTCTACAGGTAATTGAAATAATCGGTGTATGGAAAGACCTTCGATATTAAAAGCTGCGATTCCAGTAGGAGCAGTTACTGCTGTGTCTTTTCCGATACTCTGCTTGATCCAGTGCCTGATAGTTTTTATTAAAAAACTTTTCCCAATGCCACATTCTCCACTCACATAAAGCCTGAGAATATTATCGTTAGACGTCAAGGACTTAGTAACTTTATCAAATATCCGCTTCTGATCATGGTTCAATTCCGAAATCATTTCTTGAAGATCACCACAGTTAAATTTGTTTCCTACGTCTTTAAAATCTTTCATGGCACCAACAGTTTCAACGGGGACACACTCTAATGGGTGATCGCCTTGATCATTTTCTTCTTGTTCTACAGTATTCAACACGTTCTTTTCAATTTCTTCCTTTATATGATCACGGGCTTCTTGAATATCCGTTATTCGTTCGTGATACTGAACTGCTTCTGTCAATTGTGATTGTAGCGACAAAAAAGCTTCCGCATATGTGTTAAATCCATTTTTCAATTCCTCGGTGTTTCTCCAAGGTTGGAATAATAATAATAATGAGAAATAATAATTCTCAGGTTGGGTTTGAACATTGTACTTATAGTGATCGATAAGAAACCCTCTTTGCCTTTTTTTCAAAAACAAAGATTCACTGATTTCATAATATTCAGTTTTTTCAGACGGTCTAATTTTAGTAACGTCATACCACATAGCAAACCCGTACAGATGCATAGATTCTAATTCCTTAGGTCTGTTAGGGTAGTAATCATCTATGAGGGATGGACAAAATATGTCTGTGGATTCATCTTCCAGTTCCTCAATCTCTTTGCGAGTTTCCAATTTCCTACTTCTCAGTATATTTACATCTAACCATCTAATAGTAGTACTGGAGTCAGTGCCATACAATGATAATCCTAAAAGAGTATCAGCACATTCAGGCGCTCCACATTCTCTATGATTTAGCATACGCATTCCAAGGTTGCACAGCAGACTAGCCAATGACTTAGTAGAATTTATTGCTGCCATAGTGTTGGTAGCGTAACTTTTTTCCGGCTTTGATACGTACTTAGTACAGTAACATGTTACCAACCCTGTCTTTTCCCCAATATATTGTATATCCATGTTACCTCTCCAAACCGTGAGAACGGGTGCATTATAATCATTGATACGGACTTCCTTTATCGAACGTGGAAGATCATAGAGTCTACCTTTTGCTTTCAATTGTTTTCTAGCACCTATAGAAACAGCCACATCCCTTATTATCAATGTATTTGTAACTGTACGTGGAAATGAAAATCTACATACTTTACAGAAGGAATTGTTAGTTTTTTTGTTGCGTAAACAGTAGCTTATGCATTTATGCATTTGATGTGCAATTACACGACTATATAATTCTGGCGACACATGTGGTGATGGCAATCTGCAAGTGACGTATTTCATAATAAATTCTGCTACATGTTCCTTCGAAGATTTATCGATTATAGGAGCATCTTCAATCCAAATTAAAAGATGAAAATGTTGTGATCCCCTGCTTTGATGTTCTCTGCGCCAAAAGTAATGAGTGACCTTCCCAATCGAATTGTCGGGCGAACATATGAAATCCAGCATAGCATGGAATGCATTATCTATAAATCGAGCAGTTGAAACGGGATCAGAAGCAATGAGTTCGTTCGGGGACATTTTAGCCACCGATGGGCCGTTTACTTCACGAAGATATTCTATTAAATCTGTCCATAGCCACTCACTTAGCTGGTCCATAATGGTGTATCATACAGTTCAAATCATTTCTCGGTTTTTGCCAATACTGTGCTGTGTTACGTAATCTGGAATATATAGTGTTCAAATTCGTTTGTAGCTGATCTTTAGAGAGTTGCTCTAGAAAACCAGCAGCTGTGTATTTTTCACGTGGATTTACGACGTCCATTTTGTGAAAAATTCCAGCGTTCAATTGCCGCATATTGGTATCGTGTAATGAATGAAAAATATATTGCATGTTCAATCGAAATTGCGAATGCTTGGACATCAGTTTGGACTTAATGAATTCATGATCAGTCAAACGAACCAATCTGTCTTCATGCTGTCCGTTTACCCCATAAGGATATAAATCTGGGAAAAATTTCACATCTAATTGTTCAGCACGATGGCCCAACGGAATGTCATGAACTTTAAGCATTTGATAGAGTGCGGTAGCAGATTCATTAACCCTTTTGTCATACATTGGATAAATCGTAAACTGATCATAATATGAATCAGATTGCGACATTGGCGTCAATAATGCACGTTTGTTGTTTTCATCGATATTAAGTGTTTCACCTTCAACGTCCTCGATAGATTCGTTATTATCGTTATTATTATCATTGGTAACAACTTCTTCTTGAAATTCTGTACCTGGTAATTTGGCACTCAGCAATAAATCGTGCGATTGTGGTAAAACAATTTCTGAGTATAGAGGATTATTGGCTTTCAACCATACTAAGGCATTCCATACTTTCTTCAAGTCAACTAACTTTTCACAAACTATTTTCGATTTTGTTGGAACGCCCCGCACCAATATGTATAATTCATGATTTTGATTTAAAGGTTCAGTCCAAGGACAATTTTTTTTCAAATTTTCCTCTAATGGCAAAGGAAGGTGAAATGTTCTCCCCTTTACTTTTGGAAACATATGTTTATGTGGCATATTTTTACGCATTACTGTATCCATTCTCACAATCGTTTGAAACGGTTTAGCTCTTTGAATGAGAATTCGTTCGTAATCGTTCAAGACTGCTATTTCTGGAACTGTACGTACATCAAGCTTATTTAAAATACATTTGGGTGGTATGGAATCGTTGCGAATTTTATCGTGACAATATCGGCAAATAAAATGCATGTCACCAACTATGTATCCAATATGATTTAACAATGTTTGCATTACATTTCCCTTATATGTTCTTTTAGAAACATCAAACTTAAGAACCTCTCTTTTAAAACAGAGTTTCTCGCAGGAAACACACGGAATGCGTGGTGTGTCCATAGACCGCTTTGTGAAAGCTCTAAATGCTAAATAATATCGAGATATAATCTCTTCTTCGTTCAAGCTTATGTCAGTATTATTTTTTTGTAACGCTTCAGCTTCTTTCCGCGCTTGCAGTGTTATTCGTTCAAGTGTTTCAAGGTCATTATCGTTTAAGGCTTTGTCTAAATTATGTAATTGGTCTTTATAAATGCTCGCTATTTTGTATATCATTCTCTTCAAATGTCGTAAATCCGGAAAGTGAGGTGCCAAAATCTCAATGGCTAAAAAATTGGACTTACATAAATTAGGGTTTATGTAACAACCATGAGAATGACCAACTTTTTCAGCATGCACTTTATTTGAACAGCTACTGATGTAGTTGTTCAACTTATGTACCTTTTTTAATGAGCATTCTAACAATCGTTTGAAGAAATCCTGTAAATTATTCAGAATTTCAACATCTTTTGTTTTACAAAGATAACTACAATGCCATGCTTTTGTCGTCTTCTTCGATTGCAATACAGGTAGAACGTTTATAGGCCCGGTTCAGACGAGCGGTTTGCGGCAGTCTGCCGCGCGCGTTTTAGCCGGACATAGATTTATATGAAGCAGTTCACACGGGACGCAAATTTGAGCGGCTGCTAGGCGGCATGTTTGCGTTCGTTTTGACGAACGCACGTCCCGCTTCGCCGCAACTGAACGCTGCCGCAAAGCGGCGAAGCAGTACATTGTTTTATATACAAGCAATTTACACGAGCGTTTTGCGTTTATTTAACGCAAGAAAATGTCCGAACTAGATGTGGAAATATTTATCAGCGAAATAAAAAAATTTCGAGCCATATGGGATTCTAGTACCGAAGAATACCATAACAAAAATAAGAAGGAGGATGCGTGGGTACAAGTGTGCACCTCAATAAATCCAGATTTTGAAAATTTGCCCGCAAAAGATAAAACAAATTTTGGTAATTATAAATTCCACATATTTTTTATATTATACATACTGTAATATTATTATACATACTGAGAACTACATTAAATAATTATTTTAACACATGAACACATTACAATTTTAACAATAAGATTATACTAAACAATTAAACCATGTTATCTTGTCATGATACTTTCCCAATATCACTTACAAAATAGTTTGTGAATTCTTGTCGGATTTGGTTTAATTGTCAACCTCCTTGCACAATTACTGGCTCATGTTCTAATTCATAGAAACCTTCAATGGAATAAGTATCTTCTTCCTGGTAACCATCACGGTCTCGAACAAAGTTGTGTAGTACACAATAACATTTGACAATATCTATTGCAAACTGTAACTTAACATTCATTGCTTTATGAAAAATACGCCATTTATTCGACAAAATGCCAAACGTGGACTCTACATATCTTCTAGCACGACTGAGTCGATAACTGAAAATTCTTTTCTCATGGGACAAAAATTTTCCACTGTAAGGCCTTAATATATGATTGAATAGCGAAAAAGCTTCATCTCCAACAAACATATAGGGCATAGTTGGACCATTTGTTCCGGGTAATGATTTTCCAGGAGGAATACATAATGAATTATTCTCTAATTTCTTATAAAATATAGAATTTTCAAATATGGTACTGTCCCCTTCCTTGCCTGGAGAACCAATATCGACATAGAGAAACCTATAGTTGGCATCAGCTATAGCAAACAGAACTATTGAAAAGAAATTTTTGTAATTGTAGTACGTAGAGCCACTCATCGTAGGTTTCGTAATACGTATATGTTTTCCATCAAGGGCTCCTAAACAGTTAGGAAAATTTGTACGGTGTTCAAAATGTTTGGCTACTTCAAGCCACATATTATGTTCATTATATTTTGGTATACATTCGTCTTTCATAATTGTCCAAATTGTTGAGCAGACCTTTCTTGTAATCAAACATAACGTTGATCGTCCAATTCTGAATGAATAGTGCAAGTCAATTAGGTTGCATCCACTTCCTAAGTACCTATACAAAAACTTTAAAATTACATTTTGTTCCAGGTTCACTTTTAATGAAAAAATGGAAAAACTTGAAAGATAATTACGCGAAAAATGTTAAAAAACAATTAAAATCTGGGAGTGCTGCCACAGGGAGAAAATATATTTATGCACAGCAATTAACATTTTTAAATTCAGTACAAAGTTCAGTAACAACAGAAAATAGTATAACGGAAGAAAATGAGAACGAAGAACAAATAGAAATTTCGAACCCAATCATTCAAATTCAAGAAGACCGTGCATCAAATGAAGAAATTCAAATTCCAAAATCATCGACAAAACGTAAAAGATGTATAGAAGAAGCGATGTTAAAATATATGCGTAATTCCGAAATTCCAAACGATAATAACGATGATACGTCATTTTGTCAATCATTAATTCCCATTTTAAAAGATTTTAGCACAAATCAAAAAATAGAATTCAGGACTGACATTTTACACATCCTAAAACAAATTCGAAAAAAAAGCATGCCTTCTGTTAGTTACCATCAACAGCCCCCTCATCTTACAACTAGTAATTTTTATGAACCTTCTTATCAACAATTTGGAACTTATCCACAGTATCAATCCACAACATACAATATGAATGAACATCAAGTATTTCCTTCAACATCATCATCAACTACATCAACGGCATCCGAAAGTATTTATTATTAAAGTATCTATTCTATACCTGATCTGTGATTTAACTACGGAGCTGACGCGTAACCAACAGAGGGAAAGAATTCATTTTCTTTTTGCAAGTTATTTAATATTATATCGATGTACTAGAAAAAAAAGATATTGGGTACATCCCTTCATTAGTGCAAGACTTCTCAAAGGAGCATTTAGTTCCATGTTTATAGATTTGAGAGAGAATGAGACCAATTTTTTTAATTATTTCCGTATGAACATAACATCTTTTGATGAATTAAGTGCAAAAATTTCTGAAAGTTTGAAGTCTCAAAACACTGTCATGAGACTTGCTATTCCGCCACTTGAAATGATAGCTGTTACATTGAGGTAAGAAGGACATTTATTTGTTAAAAATAGTGTAATACAATTTTCAAGAGTATTTTAAGAAAAGTTTTGTGACAAAATTCCAAACAACGAATTGTAAATGATTTATAGAAGAGATGATGAAGTTAGCAAATAAACAAAATAAACAAAATAAACTAACCAACAAACAATGACATTGTACTAGTAAACAATAAAATAATAAATAATTTAATAACAATTTTATAACTTATAAATGATAAATACTTTCGGATGCCGTTGATGTAGTTGATGATGATGTTGAAGGAAATACTTGATGTTCATTCATATTGTATGTTGTGGATTGATACTGTGGATAAGTTCCAAATTGTTGATAAGAAGGTTCATAAAAATTACTAGTTGTAAGATGAGGGGGCTGTTGATGGTAACTAACAGAAGGCATGCTTTTTTTTCGAATTTGTTTTAGGATGTGTAAAATGTCAGTCCTGAATTCTATTTTTTGATTTGTGCTAAAATCTTTTAAAATGGGAATTAATGATTGACAAAATGACGTATCATCGTTATTATCGTTTGGAATTTCGGAATTACGCATATATTTTAACATCGCTTCTTCTATACATCTTTTACGCTTTGTCGATGATTTTGGAATTTGAATTTCTTCATTTGATGCACGGTCTTCTTGAATTTGAATGATTGGGTTCGAAATTTCTATTTGTTCTTCGTTCTCATTTTCTTCCGTTATACTATTTTCTGTTGTTACTGAACTTTGTACTGAATTTAAAAATGTTAATTGCTGTGCATAAATATATTTTCTCCCTGTGGCAGCACTCCCAGATTTTAATTGTTTTTTAACATTTTTCGCGTAATTATCTTTCAAGTTTTTCCATTTTTTCATTAAAAGTGAACCTGGAACAAAATGTAATTTTAAAGTTTTTGTATAGGTACTTAGGAAGTGGATGCAACCTAATTGACTTGCACTATTCATTCAGAATTGGACGATCAACGTTATGTTTGATTACAAGAAAGGTCTGCTCAACAATTTGGACAATTATGAAAGACGAATGTATACCAAAATATAATGAACATAATATGTGGCTTGAAGTAGCCAAACATTTTGAACACCGTACAAATTTTCCTAACTGTTTAGGAGCCCTTGATGGAAAACATATACGTATTACGAAACCTACGATGAGTGGCTCTACGTACTACAATTACAAAAATTTCTTTTCAATAGTTCTGTTTGCTATAGCTGATGCCAACTATAGGTTTCTCTATGTCGATATTGGTTCTCCAGGCAAGGAAGGGGACAGTACCATATTTGAAAATTCTATATTTTATAAGAAATTAGAGAATAATTCTTTATGTATTCCTCCTGGAAAATCATTACCCGGAACAAATGGTCCAACTATGCCCTATATGTTTGTTGGAGATGAAGCTTTTTCGCTATTCAATCATATATTAAGGCCTTACAGTGGAAAATTTTTGTCCCATGAGAAAATAATTTTCAGTTATCGACTCAGTCGTGCTAGAAGATATGTAGAGTCCACGTTTGGCATTTTGTCGAATAAATGGCGTATTTTTCATAAAGCAATGAATGTTAAGTTACAGTTTGCAATAGATATTGTCAAATGTTATTGTGTACTACACAACTTTGTTCGAGACCGTGATGGTTACCAGGAAGAAGATACTTATTCCATTGAAGGTTTCTATGAATTAGAACATGAGCCAGTAATTGTGCAAGGAGGTTGACAATTAAACCAAATCCGACAAGAATTCACAAACTATTTTGTAAGTGATATTGGGAAAGTATCATGGCAAGATAACATGGTTTAATTGTTTAGTATAATCTTATTGTTAAAATTGTAATGTGTTCATGTGTTAAAATAATTATTTAATGTAGTTCTCAGTATGTATAATAATATTACAGTATGTATAATATAAAAAATATGTGGAATTTATAATTACCAAAATTTGTTTTATCTTTTGCGGGCAAATTTTCAAAATCTGGATTTATTGAGGTGCACACTTGTACCCACGCATCCTCCTTCTTATTTTTGTTATGGTATTCTTCGGTACTAGAATCCCATATGGCTCGAAATTTTTTTATTTCGCTGATAAATATTTCCACATCTAGTTCGGACATTTTCTTGCGTTAAATAAACGCAAAACGCTCGTGTAAATTGCTTGTATATAAAACAATGTACTGCTTCGCCGCTTTGCGGCAGCGTTCAGTTGCGGCGAAGCGGGACGTGCGTTCGTCAAAACGAACGCAAACATGCCGCCTAGCAGCCGCTCAAATTTGCGTCCCGTGTGAACTGCTTCATATAAATCTATGTCCGGCTAAAACGCGCGCGGCAGACTGCCGCAAACCGCTCGTCTGAACCGGGCCTATAAACGTTCTACCTGTATTGCAATCGAAGAAGACGACAAAAGCATGGCATTGTAGTTATCTTTGTAAAACAAAAGATGTTGAAATTCTGAATAATTTACAGGATTTCTTCAAACGATTGTTAGAATGCTCATTAAAAAAGGTACATAAGTTGAACAACTACATCAGTAGCTGTTCAAATAAAGTGCATGCTGAAAAAGTTGGTCATTCTCATGGTTGTTACATAAACCCTAATTTATGTAAGTCCAATTTTTTAGCCATTGAGATTTTGGCACCTCACTTTCCGGATTTACGACATTTGAAGAGAATGATATACAAAATAGCGAGCATTTATAAAGACCAATTACATAATTTAGACAAAGCCTTAAACGATAATGACCTTGAAACACTTGAACGAATAACACTGCAAGCGCGGAAAGAAGCTGAAGCGTTACAAAAAAATAATACTGACATAAGCTTGAACGAAGAAGAGATTATATCTCGATATTATTTAGCATTTAGAGCTTTCACAAAGCGGTCTATGGACACACCACGCATTCCGTGTGTTTCCTGCGAGAAACTCTGTTTTAAAAGAGAGGTTCTTAAGTTTGATGTTTCTAAAAGAACATATAAGGGAAATGTAATGCAAACATTGTTAAATCATATTGGATACATAGTTGGTGACATGCATTTTATTTGCCGATATTGTCACGATAAAATTCGCAACGATTCCATACCACCCAAATGTATTTTAAATAAGCTTGATGTACGTACAGTTCCAGAAATAGCAGTCTTGAACGATTACGAACGAATTCTCATTCAAAGAGCTAAACCGTTTCAAACGATTGTGAGAATGGATACAGTAATGCGTAAAAATATGCCACATAAACATATGTTTCCAAAAGTAAAGGGGAGAACATTTCACCTTCCTTTGCCATTAGAGGAAAATTTGAAAAAAAATTGTCCTTGGACTGAACCTTTAAATCAAAATCATGAATTATACATATTGGTGCGGGGCGTTCCAACAAAATCGAAAATAGTTTGTGAAAAGTTAGTTGACTTGAAGAAAGTATGGAATGCCTTAGTATGGTTGAAAGCCAATAATCCTCTATACTCAGAAATTGTTTTACCACAATCGCACGATTTATTGCTGAGTGCCAAATTACCAGGTACAGAATTTCAAGAAGAAGTTGTTACCAATGATAATAATAACGATAATAACGAATCTATCGAGGACGTTGAAGGTGAAACACTTAATATCGATGAAAACAACAAACGTGCATTATTGACGCCAATGTCGCAATCTGATTCATATTATGATCAGTTTACGATTTATCCAATGTATGACAAAAGGGTTAATGAATCTGCTACCGCACTCTATCAAATGCTTAAAGTTCATGACATTCCGTTGGGCCATCGTGCTGAACAATTAGATGTGAAATTTTTCCCAGATTTATATCCTTATGGGGTAAACGGACAGCATGAAGACAGATTGGTTCGTTTGACTGATCATGAATTCATTAAGTCCAAACTGATGTCCAAGCATTCGCAATTTCGATTGAACATGCAATATATTTTTCATTCATTACACGATACCAATATGCGGCAATTGAACGCTGGAATTTTTCACAAAATGGACGTCGTAAATCCACGTGAAAAATACACAGCTGCTGGTTTTCTAGAGCAACTCTCTAAAGATCAGCTACAAACGAATTTGAACACTATATATTCCAGATTACGTAACACAGCACAGTATTGGCGAAAACCGAGAAATGATTTGAACTGTATGATACACCATTATGGACCAGCTAAGTGAGTAGCTATGGACAGATTTAATAGAATATCTTCGTGAAGTAAACGGCCCATCGGTGGCTAAAATGTCCCCGAACGAACTCATTGCTTCTGATCCCGTTTCAACTGCTCGATTTATAGATAATGCATTCCATGCTATGCTGGATTTCATATGTTCGCCCGACAATTCGATTGGGAAGGTCACTCATTACTTTTGGCGCAGAGAACATCAAAGCAGGGGATCACAACATTTTCATCTTTTAATTTGGATTGAAGATGCTCCTATAATCGATAAATCTTCGAAGGAACATGTAGCAGAATTTATTATGAAATACGTCACTTGCAGATTGCCATCACCACATGTGTCGCCAGAATTATATAGTCGTGTAATTGCACATCAAATGCATAAATGCAATAGCTACTGTTTACGCAACAAAAAAACTAACAATTCCTTCTGTAAAGTATGTAGATTTTCATTTCCACGTACAGTTACAAATACATTGATAATAAGGGATGTGGCTGTTTCTATAGGTGCTAGAAAACAATTGAAAGCAAAAGGTAGACTCTATGATCTTCCACGTTCGATAAAGGAAGTCCGTATCAATGATTATAATGCACCCGTCCTCACGGTTTGGAGAGGTAACATGGATATACAATATATTGGGGAAAAGACAGGGTTGGTAACATGTTACTGTACTAAGTACGTATCAAAGCCGGAAAAAAGTTACGCTACCAACACTATGGCAGCAATAAATTCTACTAAGTCATTGGCTAGTCTGCTGTGCAACCTTGGAATGCGTATGCTAAATCATAGAGAATGTGGAGCGCCTGAATGTGCTGATACTCTTTTAGGATTATCATTGTATGGCACTGACTCCAGTACTACTATTAGATGGTTAGATGTAAATATACTGAGAAGTAGGAAATTGGAAACTCGCAAAGAGATTGAGGAACTGGAAGATGAATCCACAGACATATTTTGTCCATCCCTCATAGATGATTACTACCCTAACAGACCTAAGGAATTAGAATCTATGCATCTGTACGGGTTTGCTATGTGGTATGACGTTACTAAAATTAGACCGTCTGAAAAAACTGAATATTATGAAATCAGTGAATCTTTGTTTTTGAAAAAAAGGCAAAGAGGGTTTCTTATCGATCACTATAAGTACAATGTTCAAACCCAACCTGAGAATTATTATTTCTCATTATTATTATTATTCCAACCTTGGAGAAACACCGAGGAATTGAAAAATGGATTTAACACATATGCGGAAGCTTTTTTGTCGCTACAATCACAATTGACAGAAGCAGTTCAGTATCACGAACGAATAACGGATATTCAAGAAGCCCGTGATCATATAAAGGAAGAAATTGAAAAGAACGTGTTGAATACTGTAGAACAAGAAGAAAATGATCAAGGCGATCACCCATTAGAGTGTGTCCCCGTTGAAACTGTTGGTGCCATGAAAGATTTTAAAGACGTAGGAAACAAATTTAACTGTGGTGATCTTCAAGAAATGATTTCGGAATTGAACCATGATCAGAAGCGGATATTTGATAAAGTTACTAAGTCCTTGACGTCTAACGATAATATTCTCAGGCTTTATGTGAGTGGAGAATGTGGCATTGGGAAAAGTTTTTTAATAAAAACTATCAGGCACTGGATCAAGCAGAGTATCGGAAAAGACACAGCAGTAACTGCTCCTACTGGAATCGCAGCTTTTAATATCGAAGGTCTTTCCATACACCGATTATTTCAATTACCTGTAGAACATGGGCATACAGCCCAGTATAGGCAACTTAGCGATGCAGCTCTTCAAATTGTACGAGATCAACTCAAAAATGTTGCTTTAGTAATCATCGATGAAATTTCGATGGTTTCTAACGTAACTTTCCTGTACATACATCTACGACTTACAGAAATATTTGATACTGCAGATTCCGATGATGCTTGGTTCGGAAAAATACCTATTCTGCTATTTGGTGACTTACTACAACTTCCTCCTGTTCACGAAGCACCTGCTTTTATACAATTATCCAATAAGAGTATGGAGAAAAATGTTGGAGGATTAGGTTCTTATAATTAATGGTCTGCCTTGTTTAGCTATGACGAATTGACAATAAACATGCGACAGCAGGGTGATAATATTTACAGAGATATCCTGTCGAGAATTCGCACCGGAGTAGTGACCGTTACGGATACAAAGCTTTTAGAATCGAGAGTAGGTAAGTAATGCCGGTTCTGGATACAGTCGGTGAGGGGGTGAGGCGGGGCGGGGGGTACCGGCCGCTGGCGCGGGGGTGAGGTGGGGAGGGGGGTACCGCGCTCTTGGACGAGATGGGTGCGGGGGTGAGGTGGGGAGGGGGCACCGCGTTCGTTGGTGAGGGGGATGACGTCACAGGGGAAGGGGGATTTCAAAATTTTCAAAATGTCTTCGCGCGCGCAGGTCGAGTTCGTGGGCGAGGGGGCTGACGTCACAGGGGAAGGGGGATTTCAAAATTTTTAAAATGGCGTTTACCGCGTTCGTGTGCGAGGGGGATGACGTCACAGGGGAAGGGGGAATTCAAAATTTTCAAAATGGCGTCCGCCGCCGCGCAATCTCCGTACACGTGCGGGGATCGGTGCGCACGCGCGAAAGATAAGGCGCGAAAGGATGTAACGCGGATGCTGTAATTCGACACCGATACCTATTCGAGATTAATTAACCTAAATAGCCCAACCGTCTCACGAAAGAATGCAACGTCGCCCTCGTATAACCATCCGCCGACGATTCGACGCTTTATCGCGATAATTATTCGAGATCGATTAATCTAAATAGCCCAACCGTCTCACGAAAGAATGCAAAGTCGCCCTAGTATAAACATCCGCCGACGAAATGTAATTCGACACCCTCAGAGCGATAATTATTCGGGTATCATCCAACGTATTTTGAATGAAATAACTATTCGAGATCAATTCATAATACGGCAAGAAGTCCTCCGAAAGATAAGGAATCATGACGCGCGACAGGATGTAACGCGTCGAGGCGCGTACGTGCGTGCTCCGCAGATGCTGTAATTCGACACCCTCTGACACAGCGCGAAGCGATAACTATGCGAGATTTATTAATCTAAACAGTACAGCTGCCCCATGATCATCATGTAAGAATGGGGGGCATTGCGTTCGCGTAAACATCCGCCTACGAAAACATAGAGCGATAATTATTCGAGTTTCGTTTCGAATATTTCAAAGATTAGGACCGCCGTGACGGATGCGAATGCCCTTATCGCGAACGGGGGAATCCGATACACGTGGTAACGCAACGAGTTAGTGCGACTTTACGTTACTCGATTGAGGTGCATGAGAGAGAAAGAGCGATAGAGAGAGAGAGAATTCGATGATCAACGCCATCAATGCTGCAATATATATTCATACATTGACGTGCACGTGTACGTGAATCTGTATAAAAGCAACGTTTAAATGAATCGTTACAGGTATTAACGTGAAAATCATCCATTTATTAAAACATATACGCGTACTATAGTGGTACATGATTTACGTCGCGCAACATGGATTGCATTCCTAACGCTAACAATTCGCAATCAATCAAAGAATGTTGTTCAAAGTGATCGCTTTCGGAAATTAATTTTACATAATCTGTTGGTGCGGTAGCGCTACGTAGAACGTTTAGGAACGCGGTATATTTACTAGCTACAGCGTACATATTTTCGGTCAACCAAGTGAACATATGATCGATGCAATGTTCATACGCGAACAGTTTTCGCATCGTGACTTCCGTCGTGTATAAGGTAACGCGATTATCGGTGATTTTGACGAGTTGATCATTGTGCATGCGCGTGAATTCGATTCGCAAATGATCAATTTCGATGTGGGTCTGGGGTGTTGTTACGTTGTCGCGTAATTTTTTAAGAATGTCAGTCATATTTTGCAGTAGGAGCTTCCATGTAGACATTGAGAAGCTCAACTCGCCACCTTTATTGTCGACTATGGTGATCTCGACGCGGCACGAATCCATGCCAATGCGAATTCCTATCGTGAGCCGTTTATACGCTGTTGAGGTCAACGGGTAATCCCGCCCCAGGATTCGCACGATTGATGGTTTTGGCGTTTTCGTTGTTTTTGGCGTTGCGGATCTAGAACTGTAAGAAATGTATACACGGAATTAATACTCGGTTCGCTTGCGTTTACAGTGAAAGAAGTAAGTGAATGAAGTAAGTGAAAAGTGAAAAGTGTATAATAACGCGTACGTACCTCATATTGGACTGTTGATGGGGATGTTCCTGTTGCTGGCGTTTATTGGGGTCATCACCATTGATGGCGGATGCGTAGGATGAATCGTTGAAGCTGCGTTTATACATCTTGATATGCACTATGTACGATTATACTGATCGATGAAGAAATTGACGCGAACGATACTTGTTAGCACTCGAGCGAACGCGGTGTAATGACGTGCACAGGACTGACCAACATTGCTTTTATACAGATTCACGTACACGTACACACACCAATGTGCAAGAGAATATTGTATCAATGATTGTGATGATCATGGTTGTGTTACGGTACAAACATCAATATGAATAGTGCGCGATAAATTCAAATGGCGTGCGCGGCAGATTCAAATAGCGTACGCGCTAAATTCAAGATGCACACGTGTCGCAGAAGATTCGAAGATGATTCGCGGTGCGAACCATAAAAGTGCACTATAAGCTGGAATAATTAGTATCAAATCATCGAAGGAGAAGGAACTGTGATACGGACGCTCCCACCACACCTACTCCACGACTACCCCTACCCTGCAACGTGCAGGGCTGGTCCTCTAGTCTAGAGAACCGAAATGCATATAAGGACATCGACCGCCACCGCACGAGCTAGTGTGTTTTATCACCGCATCATAATCATTCTATAAGAAGCATTTTTAAAAAGAAACATGCCCGCCTACGATTATATTCGATCACCAGTGAGGCGTGGCATGAATGCCGCTATGATGCAGCGATGCATCGTAAGTATAGTTGTGTAAATTGAATTGGTGCGCGTATTTAATTCGACGATATTATATTGAAGTTGTACGTTTGTTACAGCAACGGCATGGGGAAATTGAAAGTGCGTGGCTGGAGGAGCGTAATGCCGTGCTCCAAAAAATCGTAAGTATAGTTTTTTTCTGTTTATGTAAATTGAATTGGTGCGCGCATTCAATTAGGCGGTCTTCTAATGAAGTTGTACATTTGTTATAGCACGAGCGTGATACAGTCATGCGGGCGTGGCGCGCGGAACGGCGGGAGTTGATTAGCCTTCTCGTAAGTGATGTTTCAGAAAAATTATATTGGTTCGCATACACCATTAAACAATGTTTTAGTCGATTCATGTGTTTGTTACAGCACGAACGCGAAAACCAAATGGCGGATTGGACCGAAGAATATCTCGGGACGGTCGGGCGCCTCGTAAGTGATGTTTCGCAAAAATTGTATTGATACGCATACATTAATCGACGTTGTTTTAATCGATTCGCACGTTTGTTTCAGCGTCGAGAAGACATCGAGGCGCACGCGCGGGATGGGGACCTGGATATTATAATCCAACTATTCGTAAGTGATGTTTTAATCGAGTCATGTGTTTTGTTTCAGCGGCGCGAATACCCGACGAGAAACGATGGACGGATCTGCCGCGAGTTGCGACAAAAAATTCAGGAGGCTAGACGTACGTGGCGAGAAGATACAATTAACATTGAATTCCTGGCGTTTGAGGGAGACTTTTGGAACTTACCTCACCTATTTAAGGAGTGAGTATAACTGAATTTTAATTGTTTGGTGTATCGCGCGCTATTACCAACGTTTTATACAATAATAATTTGGTGTTTTTTTTTCTGTGCGTTTCAGGACGTAACATCACGCTAGAATTTTAAAAAAAATATTTTATCAATTTATATGTATGGGATATAATTTAAAATAAATGTATATATTTTTTTCTACAAAATAGTGTATATTTATTAATGACCATCCATGCATGTATGTATACTGAAATTATAAAGTTAGTATTCGCATATAACAATGTTCGTATGGGATGGGTATTCTTGCTCGCAGGTAAAGGGAGCAGTCGCCGCTGTCGTTGTGCTCGTCTTCGCTGCAGTTCCCATTGCTATAGAAAATAAAAAAAAAAATTGTTACATATTCGTTTCTCTACATATAACGCGCAAAGTAGATGCAATGCGTGTGTATGACTCATATTAGGTGCCGCTACGTATATAATTCCATACTTTATGGACATTCTCCAGCGCGCAAACACCGCCGTCGTTGTGAAACGCGCATCGCGAGGTATTCGTGGAAGCCATAGATTTCAGGTTAAGAACGTCAGGATCCACGGTGTCAGGCGTGATACCGCAATAATCATCGTCAACGTCGTAGCCGCCGTCGTCCTCAACGGTTCGAGCGTTGGTAATCTTTTCCCCCTTCGGCTTGTACACATCGCAGATATCCTCGACGATTATGTCCAGCAGCAGTTGCAGCATCCAGGTTTTCTTTTCCGCACCTTTCACGATGGCGAAGTCGATGATCGCGAGTGCGCTGGCGAGCAGTTCCGGAAGTTTCCAGTATGGAACGCAGCCATCACACCAGCGGAGACCGTGATGATGCTTCGCGAGCCAGGACGCTTGACATTTCTCGAACGAATTCAGATGATTCCAGAAGTATGGCAGCTCGAAGATCCAGTGGCTGATCGTCGACGTTTCATCGATATTGCTGCTGCTGCTGCTGCTTGTGCGAATCGCGATCTCTTTCACGACGAAATCACGTTCGGTTTTGAAACCTTGCATGTCGACAACGGCGAACATCGTTATTCGTATAAGTAGTAGCGTCGGTGACGAATCAGTAACTGCGGACTTTGACATCTACATCATCGTTTTAAAACAGTAGCAGTATCCGGAGTAGTAGTAGTAGTATTAGTAGTAGTAGTAATAATAATCGTTCACGCACGCACACTATATTAGTTTGCGTACCACGTTGGTTAAAGGGTTGTATTCGACTATACGATCGTGTATCATCAAACAGTACTAGGTAGTATTAGCGGGAACATTTTCTTTGAATTCGAAATCTATTCGCACGTCCACCGTGGCGCTCTTCAACGACTCGTTTTGCCTAGAACAATCTATGACCACGATAGGCGCGTATTTACGGAATTCGATCGCATTCAGCAACGGTTCTCCGTGACTATAGTACGATCGACCGAATTTCGCGTACTTATCGTACAGGAGCGCGAATTTATTCTTATCGAAATCCAAGTTCAAGTCGTCGTACGGAAACGCCTCGGAATTTAGATAGAATCGAAGGTTCGTGAGATTATTCGAGTCAAATCTGCTCGCGGATTTATCGGGATAATTCTTTCGATCGGTTTGCGTGCCGAATAACACGTATCGGGGTTTCTCGATTTGCGACGTAGCTTTCACGGTCCACGTGTGTTTCATTGTAGCTTGCAGTAACGCGAACTCGTGCATGCTCCACGATCGGAAACTCATCGCGATCGGTCGACCGCTTTCCAGGATACGTAGCATCGACAGTTTATTCACTTCCTCCAAAACGACATGGGGTATACGCCACTGCACCTTGCGTATCTCAAGTTTCGGCCACGCAGTGGCGGAGGTGCAGTGCATCGCGTTCGTATCGACTCGTGATCGTATAAGGATCAGCTCGTGCCGCGCGTTCATCACGATGTGTTTGTAATCCTCGCAGAATCCTAATAACACGCTCAGGGGTACGCAGAAATTGAAAGCGCCCGAATGAAAAATGTCGTTATCGTAATCGATGGCATAATTCCAACCAGCATTCGCGAGCACTTTGCTTCTATCGGCCGACAACGAAACGTAATTTTTCAACGTGTTAGTGATTCCTGGATTTCGGCAACGATCGATCTCGACACCGTTCAATTCGTATCGAATCTCATCGAACATGAACGAACGCAATTATTGTCTAGAACAGCGGTCGCGGACGTTGCCGGACCTGCCGCGTTCTGCGCCGACAACGTGCCACGTCTTTCGATGTAGAGAAAACTTTCGCACGGAAGCGTGTACAGATCTTGCTGCTGTATGGGGATTCTTATCTCGTCGCTATTGTCGAACGTCGTGTTGGTGTACGGATTACATGTGTGTAACTCGATCTTCGTGATACGATTGTCGAAGGTTGGCGTATTCAGAATAATCGCCACATCCAGAATAATCGACATCGTGGTTGCGTGTCTAATAGGCAACGATGAATCCTAGCGATCGTAGGAAACGTGCGTTTCGGCGAGTCAACGGCTTGCTTCTCCTTATGGGTCCTCTTCTTATCGCTCCACCCGTCTTTATTCTTCTACTTTCACCTATTGATAAAGGGTCGCGCCGATGACGCGAGACAGAGACGTCAGGAGTAGCAGCGACGACTGATAAATCGTACGTGTGATCTAACACTAACATACTACACACGCGTGCATACACGTGCGGTCACGCTACCTATCGCGCGGACGTCGTTGAACGTGCAAACGAATCGTTATTTCTTCGCCGCGAAAATCTATAGGACGATCGTATTGATCGACGATGCGCAGCGTTAGATCGTGTACTGCTCGTGCGACGATCGGCAGGTAAATGACGTGTCGCGGAGTTTCCGATATCTTATATCCCGGCGGCACGCGAGGTGAAAATTCGTGGATAGTGTGTACCGGTTTATCGTTGCTGTACGCGCCGGTAGTTACGTTGCACGTTACTCTGATCACGTTAACGTTTATAATATTCACGGGTACGTCGGACTCGTGCCAGATTCTCGGTATTAAGACACGATTCGGGGAAAATCCTAACAACGAGCCTACATTGTTGGGTTTCGTGAAGTCTACGAAGAACGAACAGTACATCTCGCTTTTCATGGTGTTGTTGTTAGCTCGTAGCATTAGAGGGTACTTGTCGTCATCGTCGTTCCCGTTGTTACCGCGTTTTCAAGGATATCGATCGAGTAATGTATTCATGAGCGGCGTCGACGATGAAGTTGTTTTCGGTGTCATAGTTCACGATGAAATAGAATTTATCGTTGCTCGAGTCGATGTTTGGTATCGTGTAAAAAGTCTCCAAGTCCGTGAGTCCTAATTCGTATTGACCATCACTCAACTCTATCGGTGGGAAATAATTTACCGTGAGCACGCTGCTGCGACCCGTTAACGTGAACGTGAACGACATATCATAGATTACACTCGCGAGACGGAGAGAAAGGAAGTGACGCGCGCGTACGAATACTCGGCAATTTATCGATATTATGTGTCTTTATTAAAGAAAATATGGATTACCATTACGCATGGTTACATTGAAACGAAATCTTAGTACACACCGTTATTAGTACGTATGCCATAATTCCATAGACTTTTGCTGTAAAAATTGCATGCATAAGCGACCGCAATTCATCTCGTCGAAACGTTGAAAACAATTGTGATTGTACGTGATCGTTGTACCGCGTCCGAAATAGTGGATCAATTCCGTTGGTGGTCGCAGATTCCCTAAACTATCAAAGTACTGTACTCGTGGTCCACGTTTCGCGTACGCGACCCAGTGTGTACCGGTGCCTCGATTCTCGTCCAGATTCACGATACCGCATTCGTTGCTGCGTGCGCGCGTGGGAAGCGTGTCGCGCATAAACACTCCTCGAAAGAACGGAATGCTGGCGCACTCGCGCTCTAATTGCAGGTTCGTCATAGGTTGCTGGTTTATCGCCGCCACCGTCGCCATGCGCCTACGCGATCGGCGTTTTTTTTTCTTCGTCTGCACTTGTCGTTGGCGCCGCCGTCTCGGGTTCAAGCCCGCGCCTCGCTTGTACGGTGTCAGATGCATCCCTCGCCCTTCCATCGCACGATGATGACGCAACGTCTCTTCCAGCTGTTTTCGAGACGCCTTCGAATCGTTTACCGTTTTGGTTATACCAGCCGCTCCACCGGCCAATGCCCCGATAGCTGATAAAGCGGGCAATACGAACGGAAGAAATTGAAGAAAGCCACCGCGTTTCGCCACTCGTAGATTACGATGTCGTCGTCGCCGTTGCGGATGTTTCCTTCCAGACTTTCTCTGTTTACGTTTCGTCCTTCTCATACCCATGCCGAGTTTAGTCTTAGCCTTCATCGTTGCCTACACTCCAGTCGCGGTTGCTTTTTCGCCAAAGGTCGCGTCGTTCGCGAACACTCGTTCTCGCGCTCGTTCGGCTAACGCACGATCAGCCTCGTGTCTTCCCTCTAAATCCTTTCGACGAGAGTACGCGATATCGTGGTCGCAGCACGCTACGTCCAGGGGATTCACACCTTCGTCGCCACGAGCCAATCGCTTTAGCAAACGCGTTCCCGGTCCGCAGAACTGATAACCCGGAACGTGTAGTTCGAATGGCAGACGGTTTATGATGCCGTTCACGAGACCCGATCCAGTCTTCTTCTTCTTAAGATTCTTCTTCTTCTTCTTTTTGTAAGACGTCGCAGTCATTGATGCTATCATATACGTTAGAATAATCACGATAGCTACTACAATAATAGACGCGTACGCACGCTTCACCGATCACAGTGATAGTGACCTGCGCGACGCGTGCCACGAATATAAATAGTCATCCTTCGTCACACGCGCGCGAGTACCTGAGAAACCCCGCGAACATACGATTCGCGAAACAGTCGAACGTTATTCGCGTAACCGCGAATCGAATGCTCGAATATGATAGGGATGCGAGTCGAGCGAGCAGACACGGCCCGTTGCTGCCGAATAGCGTGCGAGGTGTGATTTGTGGACCGTCAGGGTGTGGAAAAACGAATGTGCTTTTAAGTATGCTAGAGAGTCCGAAACGTTTGCGTTTCGAGAACGTGTACGTGTACTCGAAATCGTTGCATCAGCCAAAGTATCGTTATCTCGAGCAGGTGTTGTCGCTGGTCGACGGAATCGAATACTTTCCCTACTCGGACAACACTGAGATCGTTCCACCGAGAGACGCTCGGCCTGATTCGATCTTCGTGTTCGACGACGTGGCGTGCGACGAACAGAAAGCGATACGCGAATACTTCTCTATGGGTCGTCACTCGAACGTGGATTGCTTTTATTTGTGTCAATCGTACGCTAGAATACCTAAACATTTGATCAGGGACAACGCAAATTTTCTCATGCTATTCAAACAAGACGGCACGAACTTGCGCCGCGTGTACAACGATCATGTGAACACAGACATGACGTTCGAGTCGTTCAACGACTTGTGTGCGAGATGTTGGCGTCGACGATACGATTTCGTGGTGATCGATAAGGATAGTTCCATGTACGAAGGTCGGTATCGAAGAGGATTTAACGAGTTCTTCGTAGCTCGCGGACGTTAGTAAACCGCGAGTCGTTCATCGAGCAACACGAAATGTCTAACGAAACGACGACGACGACGCCGATAACCACGAGCAACGTTGACGCGAAGCATTCGCGAAAACATCACCAACGTCGTCGACAAAAAGGAATGAAACATCAAAATGGTACGAAACGCCGGGCCGCGGACACAAAGGTGGAAATCGCCAAAGTCAGCGACGTTATACGTAAAAAGTGCTTGGCTCTGAAAATTGGAAAAATGGATACGGAAGCGGCTGTGGATGCGAGCACGCGTCCCATCGTTGAACCGTTGAAACGGTTGATCGAGAACGCGTCCGCGTCGAAAACGCGCTCAACGCCTCGATCGCGACCCGTGAATAGGAAACACGAATACGATCGACAACAATCATCGAAGAGATTTCAACCCGTCACTCCGTCGATAATCAAGGAACATCCGAATAACCTTCCAGATTCTAGTGACGACAACGACGACGATGACGCCGACTACACCGACAACGATAACAACAACGACAACGATAACATCAACAACAACGACAACGGCAACAACGATTTTGACGAAGTTGTCGATGAAGATGATGTTGTTGATGATGAGGATGTTGTTGATGATATCGTCGATGAAGACGATGAAAAAATTCCTGATGATGAGTCGTCAGTAAAGGCTTACGATTTGGATATGGTGCGTAAACCCGTCGATGATATCGAAGTGTATATACGGAACGCCAAAGGACCCTTGTCGCGACAATACCTACGACTGTTCTTCACCGACAACAGGAGACCAATCGATGATGTGTACGGCGTACACTTGGGGCCCGACGAAGATCTAATGATCGGCGATTCCGTGCTCATCATCGATGCGGACGGCGATGACATTCACGTGAACGGAACGCGATACCCGGGGACTCGGGGTTTGTACGAATTGTTGTTCATGCGAGAACCCAACCAGCAGACGTGCACGGACGCTGATTTTCGCTCGTACCGACGCATCTTGTTGTCGACGAGCGCGCATAAGCAAAACCATTCGCCGAGCAAGCGCACGCTGGGTAACAAGGGGTACAAGTATAAGAAAATCATATCCCAGGTGATCGGTGGGGTGCGAACATCGAGTGTCAGACGCGTTAGCGGAGCGCAGGCGACGCGGGCGGCGCGGGCACGCGACAAGGTCGAGGATTGCCTATCGACGAATCGATGACGGTCACCGATAACGCGATCGATTACGTGTACTGGGATGATCCGAACGAATTGGTCGATAGGCTTGGATTGCTCGTAGCATCGCGCGCGACAGGTCACACGGGTCACGATAACGAAATCGCATCCATCGTGGAGGAACTTCGCGAGGACGGGCGCATCTTAAATTGAACGATCCGGTGATCGTCGCGTCAGTAGCGTTCGCGCGCACGCATCGTTATGTCGGTGAACAAATTTGGCACCTCGTTACGCAATAACAACAATAACAACGAAGCGGCGATGACAATGACGAGACTATTGTTCTCGGCGGATGAACGCTTTACCCAAAAAATCGAAACGGCTATCGCGAGCGCGCGACTGGACGCCGAGTATCAACGATCTCAACTTGAGACGCGAGTACAACGAACGATTACGGATATCGTTAACGCGCAATTGTCTCGACTAGAGGATGATTTAAATAACGCGATGGAACGACGCTTCGATCACTTGAAAGACAGACTCGACGAGTTGACGACGTCGGCAACGACGCCGACTGCGATAACAACCACGGATCGATACAAACGAAAAGCAAACGAGGGTCTACGGCGACGATGACGATGATCAATGATGCTGACAATATCGACTACGACTTCGAAACGACTAATAACGAACGATCGCGAAATACGTGCACCGATTGCGTTTTACGTACGCTCGAGGAACTGATACTAATTCTAACGTCTTTGGAACGTCGCGACCATCCCCGACTACCCGCGAAGCATGAACAAGGAGCGAGTACAACTAGTGAACGAATTACACGCCCCGGCTAGACGGAATTTCCCACGGCGTAGCGTCATGATTCGCGGCTACGATGATTTGTGGCAGGCCGATTCGGTGGAGATGCGTCCGTACGCGAAGCAAAATCGTGGATATCATTACATACTAACGATCATCGACGCGTTCAGCAAGTACGCGTAGGCCGTACCCGTGAAAACGAAAAGTGGACGCGACGTGACCGCGGCGTTCGCGACCGTATTGCGACAGAGCGCTAGATGTCCGCGAAATTTACAAACCGACATGGGTAAGAAGTTTTACAACGCGGAGTTTCAACGATGCGCGAAGACCCGGGGGATCAACCACTACTCCACGTACAGCGTGATGAAAGCGTCGATCGTCGAACGTTTCAATCGCACGCTGAAAAACCTCATGTGGAAACAATTCTCCTTGAACGCGTCCTATCGTTGGATCGACCTGTTACCTGCGCTCGTACGCACCTACAATCATCGCAAGCATCGAACGATCAACGCCCGACCCGTTGACGTGACCCCCGCGACGCGTTTGTCGTTCGCCGCGAATGAGCCCATCCCCCTATCTGCCTCGAAAGGTGTTCGACGACGACGCACGAAATTCAAAGTCGGTGACAAGGTACGCGTGAGCAAGTTCAAGACCCTCTTCGAGAAGGGGTACACTCCGAACTGGTCGACCGAGGTATTCGAAATCGTAACCGTACAACGAACTTTCCCGGTGACGTACATTCTGCGCGATTCCGCGGGAGAGCCGATCTCGGGTGGATTCTACGAGTACGAACTGCATTCGTTCGCGAATCCGGACGTCTATCTAGTCGAGAAGATTATTCGTCGCAAGGGAAACCAGGTGTACGTTAAGTGGCTCGGATTTGATTCGTCGCGGAACTCGTGGATAAGCGATAAGGATATTCTATGATTCGCGATCATAAACGCACTATATGTTACTGGAATAAATAAATGAATAAATAAATGAAAAAATACATACAAAATATATACATTGTCCGTTTATTCACATTCTCCTCCTCCTCATTCTCATTCTTCTTCTTCGTGCATATATATGTGTACAATTAAGCTTGATAAAGTAGAGAAAAAATATATATACTAATACGTATGAAATACAATTTTGGTTATATTCTACGCTATACATATATTACATATCCATAAATAAATAAATAACATATACAAAAGAAACGTATATACATATGTACATGCAAAAAAAATACAAACATACAAGCATTCTATACAATGGGATTCTCGAGGGACTCGTCGGGCTCAAGCTCGAGCTCGGGGATTCGATAATGCCCCCACGGAAGTGTGCTGACCCGATCGGTTAAAATATATCGCTTGTCGTCGAACGGACTGAGAGCGTTCTTTTCCCCACTCACGGAATACACATCGTGCTCTTTGGAGCGTATATTGTTCTGTCGAATCGATTTTTCGGTGAGATCGCGGAGACAACGAATGTAATCATCGAATTGTATATCGTTCGCGACCACGTGTCTCCGCACACCCTTCACTTTTTTAGTCTCACTCGTAGACCCCACTGTCGCGTTAAACGTTCTAGTCGCGTACATCTTAGACCGTAGTCCGACGAACTCGGTCATCAAGGCGCCGTTGTTCTTATCTTTCATGAGTCCCGGAACCTTTTTGTTTACGCGGGGCATACCGTACGGATTGTCCACCGCATAATCACTCGTGTCGAATCGGGCGACGTCACGCTTCATCCTTTCATACGCATCCTCGCATTCCACACTATACATTAAACTGTCGGTGTCGGTGTACAGAACCTTACACCGATCACCGAACTCCGCGCGTATATATGCATACTGAAATTCATACAGACATTCCTTCGATACATCGAGCACACTCATACCCACGTATATCGGTTTGTCAAACTTAACTTTCAGTTTATGCATTTCGATTGCCACTAACTGCTCCGAGAAGATCGTGCGGCTGTGAAAGTTCGGTTTCGCGATCAGCGCTTCCGCGCCGTAACGACCGTCCCACCGCGTCACTAGTCGCACGTCTACGCGATTCCGCACATTTTCCATTGTCTTCCCGTACACCGCGTTATTCATTAATTTAAATAAAGTCTTTTGAAATTCACTCGTGGCTCGCGTCCTCAAACCGGTGTTCAATTGGATATAGTCGCGCAACCAATGCGGCTGATCGAATCGTAACACTCGATGAATTCGCGTCACGCGTAAACCGTGTCGGACGCACTGTTTCAGGTAGCGATAATGGATGACGTATCGCTCCTTATCGTCGAGCATGGCAAGCAGCTTAATCTGTTTTCCTCCTGGCTTAATCATGAAATGCGCGTCGTAGCCTGATAGATTGTGAAACACTACCGGTATCGTGTACGATCTTTGGAACTGCAAGTTACACGACACGTGGGCCGCGCCTGGGTACTCGCCCGTCGAGTGGCAATGGTCGCGCACTTTTTTATTCCCATCGACGAACGGTTGTCCGCACACGTGACACGCGATTGCTTCGTTAAAACTTTGCCACTATTGATGCGTCAACGAGTTCATTGGTTTCGCGTTCCGCAACCACGAATACGCATTGTCCGCAAAGTCTCGAAGTTCTTGCACGAACCATTTCACGCACTCGGTTTCGTGACGATACGCCCGATAACGGCACAGAGACGCGTCGGTGGAGCAATGGATGTAGTATCCCACGCTGTACGCTCTGTGCTGCTGGTACGCGTACGTCCGACTCCGCTCCGCAGGCTCGACGTCCTCCAGCATGCATTCGAAGTCCGCGTGGACGATGAATGGTGCTCGTTCCTCATGTTTGAAATTTTTGAAGTGCAACCATTTATCCTCCGCGGACGGAAATTCGACGGCACACTCGTTCAGACGTTGACAGACCACGTTGTGCTTCGTCAATTGCCCGGATGAATAGAAGAAGCTGAGACACCTGCGATGATAATAGTATTAATAATAATAATCAAACAAAAAGAATAAATAGTATATCGATCGAAATATTTTTTTTTTATTACTCACCTATCGTAAACGAATACTTGGTGTCCGTCATTGCCGAGTTGTTTCGAAATGAGTCTCGACATGCTTCGAATGCACGCGAAATGATATCGTTGAGGATCCTTGGTGTCCTGTATCAATAGCACGTTCGCGTGCCTCTCCCGCTTGTCCTCGGTTAAACGCAGAGGAGTGCAGTTTTTGTCGGTCCAGGTGTACACGTTCACCGACACGTCGTTCAACCTCTCGAACTTCGCCAGCTGGTCCAACGTCACGGGAAGCGTCACATCGTCCGTGCGAAGTACCGTCGAGTAATGATGATACGACGAGTTCTTGTGTACGTTCGTAGAAGCTGGATACAAACTTGCGACGATGGACCATAAGAAACACGCGTTACCCCCGCTCTGTACATTGACCACTGCCTTTCTAAGAATTACCTCGCGTGGAAGTGGTACGTCGCAGCCGGCACGAAGAGGGTTATACTTATTGTTTATTATTAGGTTTAGCACAGCCCTCAGAGCCCATCCACTATCGCGATCTTGAAACTCCTCGATCGCCACTAAGGTGGGAGCGACCACGCACTTTGAATACCACTCGCGCACGTTCGAAGTCATTAACAGTACGCGATTTCGCGTCCCGAAACATTTCATGTCTGTATTCTCGTTTAACATAAAGTCTGCGTTCAGAATCGTATTCACGACCACACCAGAATGTTCCCTGATAGCGTCTGTCACGCGCGATAGCACCATTCGTCGGGCACCCTCTAAAAATCGACGCGGATCGATGTAACCCACGTTAATGACCGCACCAGTCGAAATACGATTGCGAAACGCGGTTTCCACGTCCTCCCATACGACTTTAGGTGCCGTCGATCGAGCCGAAACCCCACACCCTACTCGCGAAACCCGTGCCCGCACGATCGTACGTGATGTCTTCGTACGCGCGATTAGCGATGCCAGACGCTGCTTCGATGTCACCGACACTCCTTCGCCGCACTGATACTCGATGATGAGTCGTAAGCACGCGTCGCACCGATCCATCCAGTCTCTGAATTCCGTAATCGTGCGTAAAAGCGTTGACATTCGATAAAGAACATTGAACGTATCCATGAATACCTCCATGTTTACTTCTGCCTCTTCGATATTCAATGTTCAATATTCAATAGTCAATTAAAAGGCGCGCACGATCAGGCACGAGTGGTTGATTCGACTCTTCCACGTGATGCGGTTCTGTTCCGGATATCGAAAACTCAGAGGAAGAACAAGGCGTGACAAGTGTTGTCGCACAATAGGAATCGGATGCTCGTCCAATAATCGTGATAATTCGCGACACAAGAATGTATTCACGGTGATCGTTAATGTTCGAGGGCACAACACTTCGTATACTACGACTGCCCCATTCTCGATGTCGTGTAGCAGTGTTAATGGTGTACACGCGATCGCGGTAAAATACCTCATTCGTTGTCGAGACACATCCCTGTCACCGACGATGCAATATAATGTACATTTACGTACAGTACTATATTGCGCGATATGACGTAGTAGTTGACGTTGCTCGGGTGAGAATCGCATAAATCCAGCTTGAAAGATCCTACCCCACGATGACTCGCATAATGAGGGCACGCTTAACTCGTCGCGGATTTTATGTCTCTCGATTTCAAGTGTTTGATCGTTCAACTGTGGCATCGTGGATAATGGGTACGCGTTCCCTTCATCGTCGGAAGATGATGACGCAAGCAATGCGTCTCGCGCGTCCAATTCGTCGAGTATCCGCGCTATTATATTCCGAACGTGTGTTCGAGCTATTTCGATGGTATTTTTAAATAACGATAAACGTTGATGCGTGTTTTGCGATATTCGTTGGGGGTTCAAGTACTCGTTGAGGCAGCGTAAATAGTCACTACACGCTATTAGCCACTCACTGGACCGTTCTTCGGTAGTCAGTACTGGAATCCACTCCGTCAACAACTCGTACGAATTTACGAATATGTCCATGTCTCGCGACACTTTTTGCACGTAACGATTATTCGAGATCTTTACCGAAGGACTGCGCGGCTCTGATTGAATATACTAACCACCTACCCTAGCCGAGATTCATGAGTCGTTATCGCTTCAAATTCTATTCATCTCACTCTCTCTCTCTCTCTCTCTCTCTCTCTCTCTCCCCCCCTCTCTCACCCTCAACGTCTCAATCAGGTGGCGTGATGTCACACTTGATGTCACACTTGCGTTGCCGCGCGTATCGAATTACAGCGTTGATGATAAGGGTGTTTACACCCGTCACGGTGGTCTCGATCAGCATCCTTAAATTCAGTTCTCAAATGCTACTACTTCGATATGGGCATGAGGGTCAACTCTCATGTTCATATGGTCAAAACGAGGTGCACCGAAAGGTTTAACTCACTAGCGATTGTAGCAAGGCAAAAGTGGGGACTCGGGTACAACACCCTCCGGGTCCTTTATAAAGGTCTCTTCGTTCCCATCGCGACATACGGGGCTGCAGCGTGGCACGAACACCTAAATAAGACCTGCACACAGGTCTTATTATCGGCCCAAAGACAGGTTCTCCTGAAGGTAACGAAGGCCTACAGAACAGCCTCCACAGCAGCTATTCCAGTAATAGCAGACGTCCTTCCCATCGACCTCCATGTCACACTAGCATCCATCAAATATAAAGTCAGGAAAGGAATTCACTTCTCCCTCGGCGAATACCGGTTCCCCGAACACGCGGCAACCACTCCACCTCAAAGAGCTATCCCTGAGATACTCTTCGCGATCTGGCAACGCCGTTGGGACGCTTCCCCCGACGGCCGTCACACTCACAGTATCTTCCCGAATATCAAACACCGCCTAGAGATGACCTGGTTACAGTCCGACCACTACTTAGTTCAATTTTTATCAGGACACGGCGATTTCGCCTCAACACTGAAATCTCTGGGCCTCGCGAAAAGCAATGCGTGCGGCTGCGGCGGGGGCGAAGAGACTGCTCTGCATGTCCTTCTCCACTGCCCGCTGCACGCGGCCGAACGAGAGGAACTTAGGTCTATCACTTTAGAAAAGAATCTTCCCTGGCCACCGACACCCCAGCAACTCGTAACTCAGAGCACATTCAATGCATTAATGAGCACCTCAAAATCCATATTAGTAAAGAAAGAATCGGCCTGGAAAACCCTCCCCAAACCCTCTCGCCCAGCACCAACAGACCCCGCAGCCGTAGCCGGCCCCTCGCACCAAGCAGATTAATCCATCTGTTCTTTTTCAGCCACGTCACCCGCCCCGACCCCCAGTGCAGGCAGTGCCCAGGCATTGTGGAGGGTGGGGCGTTATCGGCGAAAGCCATCCTGCCGGGATCGAGCTTGCGCTGGCGGCTCTACCTCCCCGTGGTCCCCACTGGACAGTGCTCCCCGTCGCACCGCGACGTGGAGCGCTGACTAAATGAGCCGCCGCCCTCCGGGGTGGATCCAACTTGTTCAGTGATTCCTAGCGGATGAGGGCAGGGTTTTTCCAAGTTCCATTTCGACAGGACATCTACGCCGAATTTCCCTTGGCAGCGGCACGCGATGATCGTTATATTTTGCAAACACCACCATGCCAGCCAAATGCTCGTATAGGCGAAAGCCTGAGGTAGAGCGCGCCCCTCCTGGGCCAAGACGGCTATACTAGATGCTACTACAGCGATCAAGACGTACATTACCGTGAGAAACGTTTTAAACAATTTATCACATCTAAGTCGACTGTAATTGCATCAAAGTGTTGTAAGTGAAAGTGCTTTGAAGTAGATCGGTTTTGAAGGAAACTGCTTTTGAAAGAGATTGCTTGTGGAGGATATCGTCAGTCGTTCAACGCACGAGAAATACAATCGAATAATACCGTAAGTTTCCATTACCATATTTTAGTGAATCGTTGTGTCAGCAACTTTGGGAATTATAAGAAAAATTGGTTTCAGATTATGTCATTGCCCCTGCAATTGAATCGTCCAGCTGCCGCTGCGATCTCCGACTCCGCTGTGCTGCCTATACATGACTCCAACCCTAAAATATATGTTGCGTGTCGGAATGTTGCGGTTCAAACCGAAGAAATTCGTGGTGAAGAACTTCATGAGGCGAAAGTTGTTCACGATGGCGACATCTTTTTAAAAGTGTTTTACAATGCTAATGGTATATACGGCGAGATGCCGGCTGACAACTACGGGAGCGAGCGATATTGGTTAAATAGGCATGCGCGGCAAAAAACATTCTTTTTAGATGTTAGTGATGATGATGATGATTGTGAGGACAATGATTATAATAATATACAGGGTGTCCCAAAAATGCTGCGGTTCCTTGAAGGGGGTGATTCAGGGGGTGATTGCAAACAACTTGTTCCTTTGCGAAAATTCTCTCCGAGGTTTCGTTACCGAGATATTAACAAAAAGCACCGACCAATCAGAGCGCGAGTCTGACGGCCGAGTTCCCGCGCTAGCGTGGCTATGCGCCGCGCCGTGACTGCGAACAAGCAACTCGGCACGCATCGAAGAAAATTTCGTAGAATGGCAAATGAAAAAGACGTAACAAATAAAATCGAACATGTTGTCATGGTTTGTTTGTTATTTAAAGTGAATAATGAATAATGGATAAATGGATGAAAATCACGTGTAACGTAAAAAGACGAATGCACAGTTTTTTTTTTAGAAGTTTCGAAAATAATAATTATTTGAAGTGGGAGGATAAGGAATACGTAAATTTCCTTGTGTTAATAACTTAGCCACGAAAAGGTAACGTAACAGTAAATTAACGAAAAGTGATCGTAGTTCGTTATTGTGATAAAAATCCGTAATTCAGTAACGGCCAGCACTGTTGCTGATAACGAATAAGTCTGTTTAAAAAGCCCGAATAAATATTTTCGTAGGGAATTTTGAGAATTATCGCCGCAAATAAGCCATAGCTTGCGTTAAATTTAAAAATGAATGATCACCAATAAAGTAACTAAAACTCACCCTTGTCGGAAATTCACCTGCAGCGTGGAAACCTGTGTCACTGGGTCACTGAACCGATCCTGGTCATCGATGGACGAGCCCCGTGCACAGCTGGTCCCAGGTATACGACACTACCCAAAGTTAAGGGTCGCAATGTCAGGTGCATCCAGGTTAATGTACCGAATATTCACTTCACTACGCGGCTACTAACACTGAACACTTAATTTATTTTCCATGGAACGTGTTGTTCCTACGTTTTAAAAATTGGTGGCCCTGAAAAGGGCCGATTGTAATCAATTAAAAAATTGCTCCACGTGGCCACCGTTATTTTCTATGCACGCTTCAGCGCGGAGAATCAGCTGTCTTTGAACGCCCTGCAATGTTTGTGGCGTTATGTTGGCCACCGCCGCGTGAATGAGCGCAACTGCTTCCTCGGGGGTAGCCACCGGCTGACGATACACCTCATTCTGAAATGATTGTTGTACAAGAAATACGAAACGTAAGTAAAAAAAGAATACCTACAACAAGAATAATTAAAGAGTAACAACAATAATGAAATTACCTTCAGGTAGCCCCAGAAGAAAAAATCCAGCGGATTCATATCCGGTGACCGTGGGGGCCACGCAACGTGAGCCTCATCTTCACGGCCGCGGCCGATCCACCTGTCCTGAAAGGTTTCACCTAAATAGGCGCGCACATTCAACGGGTAATGTGGCCCAGCACCGTCGTGCTGGTAGTACATGTTCTGTCGGATCTCATATGGAATATCATCCATAAGATCCGGCAGAACATGTTCTAAAAAATATTTATACGCTGGGCCGTCCAGCCTGTCTGGCAGAATGTACGGCCCAACGATAAATTCGCCACAAATGCCGGCCCATAGGTTGATCGACCAACGGACTTGTGCTGCACGTGTACGAAGCGCTAGGGGATTTTCGTCGCTCCACACATGCATATTGTGGGAATTGAAGCATCCTTCCCTGTTGAAAAGTGCTTCATCCGTCCACAATATGTATTTGGTGAACGACGGATTCCTTTGCACTTCTCCCAACAGCCACCTGGAATAGTGAATCCGCTGGATGTAATCCCCAGGGTGCAAGTGTTGCACCCGTACATATTTGTACAGATGCAACATCCGATCCCTGAGAATTCGGTGCACCGTCGAGCAGCTGACACTAGAACAAAATGCAAAAACATCCACTATTAGATAACATTTTTTTTTCTTAATTAATAATTACTGCAGTTATCTTGAACTGTGACTTACTTGAAGTGGCGGCTCAAGACGCGCACACTGGTCGTAGGATCGGCGTCAATGGCGTCGAGGATTCTCTCGACGGTGCCCAGATTTCGCGCGGCTGCGGGTCTGCCCACCTCGCTGCCTCGCGGCATCATGGACCCCGTCGAGAATAGCCTCGACGCTAAACGTCGAAATGTGTCTTCGCTTGGCGTTGGAATTTGCGGATATTCCAACGCAAATGCTCGTACAGCGGCACTTGCGTCCCCGTCGTTCCGGGCGTACACCCAGAACATCCTATAATACTCCTGTGCCGTGAACATTTCTCGGTCGGGATTGCTAGCTGACTGACAAGATTTTTTCCAAGTAACTTCCTCTACCCCCAAGTAGTTTCTCTCATTCCATTATCAGTTAACCCCCACCAGGGCAAGGGGTTTTAGGTAAAAAGAAGCCATCACATTTTCGAAACACACGTGTTTTGCAGAAGTGCAACAGACGAACCATCGTACACTTTCACAAAAGCCCGCTCTCCGTCCTTTTACTGCCAATGTACCCATTGCTTCGAGATAGAAAACAGACACACACCACGTGTATCGGTTCGAAAGGGTCCGAAGGGAAAAGAAACAGAAACTCTTCGAGTTGGTATAAAGAAGAAAATTCATACTATTCCTGTTTCCACTTTCCGATACCCTGAGTTCACGTTTGCTACGAGTCATAAATTATCCAAAACTGTAGGAAACCGTTCTCTACCGCCGACTATCGGGACAATACGATCATAAACCGTGACCCTGGCGAAATGCTTTGGCCGAGCAGCCTGATTAATTTCGGGGAACTAGAATTTAAAAAGTATTATTCAACATCAATACGCCTCGCGGAGAGACACAGGAAGAAAAGGGGTAGTCCGCTGACTGCACGTAGTCCCGCCTGCGTCGTCCTCCCTACAAATTCGAAACAGATCCCTTATCTCTCGAGTATAAACACGCGCTCGAATTTCAAAATAAAAGCACGCGTCGACGTATTCCGTGCGAGAGACGGTGGGCTTGAAGTCCGATTGGCCCTAATCTAACCAATCTGCCCTGCATCCCTCCCAAACGGCCACTGTCCCGAAGAGGTCCTCTTCGCAGCAATATCTCCTCCCCATGGCCCACATTCTCTCGCACGGAATACGTCGACGCGTGCTTTTGTTTTGAAATTCGAGCGCGTGTTTAGACACGAGAGATAAGCAGGCCCGATTGGCTACTTTGGGACCAATCGAACCTCAAGGCCCACCTTCTCTCGCACGGAATACGCGGACGCGTGCTTTTGTTTTGAAATTCGAGCGCGTGTTTAGACACGAGAGATAAGCAGGCCCGATTGGCTAGTTCGGGATCAATCGAACCTCAAGCCCACCTTCTCTCGCACGGAATACGTCAATGACATCGAAAAGTCCTGCGCCCCGTCTCAGGTAAAGCAACCGCGCGCGATTGCAGTCACCTGACCGTACCGCTACAACACCATATTTCTTCAGCGAGGTCAAATAACAGGTCGACAGAAGAAACCGCTGGAGAATTTTACTAACCCACTCTTGGCCAATGACACTGTTTTTATAATAATCAAATGTGTAAGTTCCAGCTTGTCCTTATCTTGATTATTTGTTGAAAAATCAGTCGTAAAAACTAACTGCGTTGATCGTCAACGTAGTCTAAAGAAGGTCGTGTTTTATGACCGTATTGTTCTCTGAGTCGACGGTCGAGACCAGTGCGCCACGGTCACCTTCTCGTGGTTTCCATTGAGCAATGACACTTTTTCAACAAATAATCAAGATAAGGACAAGCTGGAACTTACACATTTGATTATTATAAAAACAGTGTCATTGGCCAAGAGTGGGTTAGTAAAATTCTCCAGCGATTCTTCTGTCGACCTGTTATTTGACCTCACTGAAGAAATATGGTGTTGTAGCGGTACGGTCAGGTGACTGCAATCGCGCGCGGTTGCTTTACCTGAGACGGGGCGCAGGACTTTTCGATGTCATTGACGTATTTCGTGCGAGAGAAGGTGGGCCTTGAGGTTCGATTGGTCCCAAAGTAGCCAATCGGGCCTGCTTATCTCTCGTGTCTAAACACGCGCTCGAATTTCAAAACAAAAGCACGCGTCGACGTATTCCGTGCGAGAGAATGTGGGCCATGGGGAGGAGATATTGCTGCGAAGAGGACCTCTTCGGGACAGTGGCCGTTTGGGAGGGATGCAGGGCAGATTGGTTAGATTAGGTCCAATCGGACTTCAAGCCCACCGTCTCTCGCACGGAATACGTCGACGCGTGCTTTTGTTTTGAAATTCGAGCGCGTGTTTATACTCGAGAGATAAGGGATCTGTTTCGAATTTGTAGGGAGGACGACGCAGGCGGGACTACGCGCAGTCAGCGGACTACCCCTTTTCTTCCTGTGTCTCTCCGCGAGGCGTATTGATGTTGAATAATACTTTTTAAATTCTAATTCCCCGAAATTAATCAGGCTGCTCGGCCAAAGCATTTCGCCAGGGTCACGGTTTATGATCGTATTGTCCCGCTAGTCGGCGGTAGAGAACGGTTTCCTACAGTTTTGGATAATTTATGACTCGTAGCAGACGTGAACTCAGGGTATCGGAAAGTGGAAACAGGAATAGTATGAATCTTCTTCTTTATACCAACTCGAAGAGTTTCTGTTTCTTTTCCCTTCGGACCCTTTCGAACCGATACACGTGGTGTGTGTCTGTTTTCTATCTCGAAGCAATGGGTACATTGGCAGTAAAAGGACAGAGAGCGGGCTTTTGTGAAAGTGTACGATGGTTCGTCCGTTGCACTTCTGCAAAACACGTGTGTTTCGAAAATGTGATGGCATCTTTTTACCTAAAACCCCTTGCCCTGGTGGGGGTTAACTGATAATGGAATGAGAGAAACTACTTGGGGGTAGAGGAAGTTACTTGGAAAAAATCTTGTCAGTCAGCTAGCAATCCCGACCGAGAAATGTTCACGGCACAGGAGTATTATAGGATGTTCTGGGTGTACGCCCGGAACGACGGAGACGCAAGTGCCGCTGTACGAGCATTTGCGTTGGAATATCCGCAAATTCCAACGCCAAGCGAAGACACATTTCGACGTTTAGCGTCGAGGCTATTCTCGACGGGGTCCATGATGCCGCGAGGCAGCGAGGTGGGCAGACCCGCAGCCGCGCGAAATCTGGGCACCGTCGAGAGAATCCTCGACGCCATTGACGCCGATCCTACGACCAGTGTGCGCGTCTTGAGCCGCCACTTCAAGTAAGTCACAGTTCAAGATAACTGCAGTAATTATTAATTAAGAAAAAAAAATGTTATCTAATAGTGGATGTTTTTGCATTTTGTTCTAGTGTCAGCTGCTCGACGGTGCACCGAATTCTCAGGGATCGGATGTTGCATCTGTACAAATATGTACGGGTGCAACACTTGCACCCTGGGGATTACATCCAGCGGATTCACTATTCCAGGTGGCTGTTGGGAGAAGTGCAAAGGAATCCGTCGTTCACCAAATACATATTGTGGACGGATGAAGCACTTTTCAACAGGGAAGGATGCTTCAATTCCCACAATATGCATGTGTGGAGCGACGAAAATCCCCTAGCGCTTCGTACACGTGCAGCACAAGTCCGTTGGTCGATCAACCTATGGGCCGGCATTTGTGGCGAATTTATCGTTGGGCCGTACATTCTGCCAGACAGGCTGGACGGCCCAGCGTATAAATATTTTTTAGAACATGTTCTGCCGGATCTTATGGATGATATTCCATATGAGATCCGACAGAACATGTACTACCAGCACGACGGTGCTGGGCCACATTACCCGTTGAATGTGCGCGCCTATTTAGGTGAAACCTTTCAGGACAGGTGGATCGGCCGCGGCCGTGAAGATGAGGCTCACGTTGCGTGGCCCCCACGGTCACCGGATATGAATCCGCTGGATTTTTTCTTCTGGGGCTACCTGAAGGTAATTTCATTATTGTTGTTACTCTTTAATTATTCTTGTTGTAGGTATTCTTTTTTTACTTACGTTTCGTATTTCTTGTACAACAATCATTTCAGAATGAGGTGTATCGTCAGCCGGTGGCTACCCCCGAGGAAGCAGTTGCGCTCATTCACGCGGCGGTGGCCAACATAACGCCACAAACATTGCAGGGCGTTCAAAGACAGCTGATTCTCCGCGCTGAAGCGTGCATAGAAAATAACGGTGGCCACGTGGAGCAATTTTTTAATTGATTACAATCGGCCCTTTTCAGGGCCACCAATTTTTAAAACGTAGGAACAACACGTTCCATGGAAAATAAATTAAGTGTTCAGTGTTAGTAGCCGCGTAGTGAAGTGAATATTCGGTACATTAACCTGGATGCACCTGACATTGCGACCCTTAACTTTGGGTAGTGTCGTATACCTGGGACCAGCTGTGCACGGGGCTCGTCCATCGATGACCAGGATCGGTTCAGTGACCCAGTGACACAGGTTTCCACGCTGCAGGTGAATTTCCGACAAGGGTGAGTTTTAGTTACTTTATTGGTGATCATTCATTTTTAAATTTAACGCAAGCTATGGCTTATTTGCGGCGATAATTCTCAAAATTCCCTACGAAAATATTTATTCGGGCTTTTTAAACAGACTTATTCGTTATCAGCAACAGTGCTGGCCGTTACTGAATTACGGATTTTTATCACAATAACGAACTACGATCACTTTTCGTTAATTTACTGTTACGTTACCTTTTCGTGGCTAAGTTATTAACACAAGGAAATTTACGTATTCCTTATCCTCCCACTTCAAATAATTATTATTTTCGAAACTTCTAAAAAAAAAACTGTGCATTCGTCTTTTTACGTTACACGTGATTTTCATCCATTTATCCATTATTCATTATTCACTTTAAATAACAAACAAACCATGACAACATGTTCGATTTTATTTGTTACGTCTTTTTCATTTGCCATTCTACGAAATTTTCTTCGATGCGTGCCGAGTTGCTTGTTCGCAGTCACGGCGCGGCGCATAGCCACGCTAGCGCGGGAACTCGGCCGTCAGACTCGCGCTCTGATTGGTCGGTGCTTTTTGTTAATATCTCGGTAACGAAACCTCGGAGAGAATTTTCGCAAAGGAACAAGTTGTTTGCAATCACCCCCTGAATCACTCCCTTCAAGGAACCGCAGCATTTTTGGGACACCCTGTATATCAACTGAACAGTTTGATGGATCCAAAAAGTGTAGTTTGGCGGAAATGTGTCAATGCGAAACAAATTGACTTCGACGCTGTTTTTGCGAATGCGGTATCGGGGCTTCAGGCTCGCGATATTGCAATTCAGACTGCCCCCGAGCAAGTTTGCGATGATTCGTTTTATACCGACAAGGATCTATTTAATGAAATCGTCGACAATGCTATTTTTACGTGAACAATTTGTATGGATGGGCAATGTGTCAGCCCCTGCCATACGCCAAATTTCAATGGGTCGAAGATGTCGTAAATTTTGACGTGTCTTCAATCGATGTCGATTCGCCCACGAGATACATTCTCGAGGTAGATCTGGAATATCCGCAAAGTCTGCACGACGCTCAGGTCGATCTACCGTTCTGCCCGACGAGTGCCAAACCACCGGGCAGCAGACAGGACAAGTTACTCGCGACGGTATACGATAAGCAGCGTTACGTTATACATTATCGCAACCTGCAGCAGTGCACGTGTCATGGTCTTCGTATTACAAAGATACACCGCGTGCTTCAATTCACTCAATCCCCCTGGCTCCGCGATTACATCGAAATCAATACTCGGTTTAGAACAAGCGCGACAAACGACTTTGAAAAAATTTGTACAATTTGATGAACAACGCGGTATTCGGTAAAACTATGGAAAATGTACGAAATCATGTGGATGTAAAACTTTTGACACATTGGGAAGGGCGATATGGCGCGGAGGCAATGATCGCGAAACGGAATTTCCACAGCAGAAGTGTTTTTTCGGAAAATTTAATAGCTGTTGAATTGCGAAAACTCGAGGTAAAATTCAACAAACCAATATATGTGGGTATGTGCATTCTGGACATATCAAAAATTTGTTTGTATGAATTTCACCACGAGTACATGTGGCCCAAGCACGGACCAAATTGTAAAATTCTATACACCGACACAGGCAGTCTCATTTATCACATTCGATGCGAAGATATCTACGAGATCATGAAACACAATATCGATAGATTCGACACAAGCGATTATCCTACTGACAATCCATATAATATGCCGCGCGTAAATAAGAAGGTTCCAGGGCTGATGATGGACGAAAATATTGGTGCGATAATGACCGAATTCGTAGGTCTCAGAGCGAAAATGTATGCACTTCGCGTAGACGGTAAAAAAGATACGAAAAAGGCGAAAGGCGTCAAGACCAACGTCATAGCTAGAACGATAACTTTCGACGACTACGCGCAGTGTTTGCAAAGGGAGATCGAAATGCTTCGCAGGCAATCGTGCATTCTATCTAAATTGCACAAAGTGTACACCATTTCGGAATCCAAAATCGCTCTAAGTCCACATAATGACAAGCGGTATATCGTACCTGATTGGACCGACACTCTGCCGTGGGGACATTATAAAATTCCGTTGTAGAATATCATTTTAAAATAGAAATTGTATTTATTGTCATTATTGTGTAATATAGAAATTGGTCGCACGTGTATAGAAATTATAAATGGTGGAATTAATGTGCAAAAATAAAATTGTTCACTAATTTACATATATATATATATTGTATTTTTATTGAATCATATATTATTATGTTACAATACATTATTTTTATTTATCCAAGAATTGTGTGATTTATCAAACCCCAACCACTTGACATACACCTTATCCCCCTTCCTACGCAACACTTTTTCCACTAGATACACATCACGATCGGTGACGCGTTGCAGCTCGTATTCATAGAATCCTCCGGCAACAGGTTCTCCACAGGAATCGAGGAGCAGATAGATCGCGGGGAGGTACGTGACACCTCGGTGCAAGATTACATACAACTAAGCAAACAGTGCCTAGCAAAATGTAAGACAATAAACGATCTGTACCTCTGCACCTCTAATCACCCGATGTTCAAAGCGTTACCATACAGACCGTGCGAAGTACAATTGTACACAAAATTAACAAACACTTGTAAAATGCGAATTATGACACTGAATCACACATTCCAGATAGAATTACAACTACCAGGCACGTGGATTTATATCGCGCCGAAACCGATACAACTAGCAGTAACTTGCGACGACAAAAGCACAAATATGTATAGCGTTAAGGATTCTGGTATAATAACAATAAGAAACAAATGTACAATCACTACCACCAAATTCACAATAGAAACTAGAAAACAATGCGGAATTGAAAGAACATGGTACTACTTACCTGACCATGTAGCCTTTTGGGTTGTAAGGAATATGGATATTTCTGGACAGACAAGATTTATTCGGATTAGGAAGGAATACATGGTTTGATTGACAGGATGGGGCTACAAATTTCGAAGGTCAGACGTTGCGTCTCGATGTATTTATACAATTTTCAAAGATACTATGGTGCGAACGGCACTTGACTTTACTCTAATGAGGCGTCCAGGAGTTACTCTGTACTCTCCCGTTCGATTGGCGTCCAGGTATTGTCGCCGAACTCTCCATATCGAACAGGCGTCCAGGAATATTCTTCCGTACTCTCCTCTCTCAACGATTGGGTATTTAAGAAGGGGGCTTTGTACTTTCGCGACTCTACTCTACTGAGGCGTCCAGGAGATACTCTGTACTCTCCCGTTCGGTTGGCGTCCAGGTATGATCGCTGTACTTTCCATACCGAACAGGCGTCCAGGAATATTCTCCCGTACTCTCCTCTCTACGTTAACGGGGCGTCCAGGAGTTCCTCTGTACTCTCCTGTTCGGTTGGCGTCCAGGTATTGTCGCCGAACTCTCCATACCGAACAGGCGTCCAGGCATATTCTCCCGTACTCTCCTCTCTTTTCTAATGAGTTGCTCTGTACTCTCTCGACCAATAGGCGTCCAGGTATTATGGCCGTACTCTCCATATCGGTCGAGCGTCCAGGAACAGACTCTAGTGCCTAGTCCCTCCAGCAGGCGTCCAGGTATTATCGCCGAACTCTCCTGCCGGAGTCCCTAAGCTGTCTGAGAGCGGCCGTGTGTCGTACCTCGTCCTCTCTCTCAGAACAGCGAAGAAGGAAATGCCATTGCGGTCCTCTAATTTATACCCAATCGTTGCTATCCGCGGCCGCAGAAATCAACAGATGCGTTGTTAAGTGCGAGCCTCGCGAGACGCGGTCCCGCGCCCTCACGTCTCTCCTCACGGGCGGCCTACAAGCGTGTTCTCGAAACGTCTCGATGGTCAGCGTTTCTCAAACTTCCTTTTCTGCATGCTACAACCATAATTTTTTGTCATCAGATGAAATCACACTTCCACAGACTACTGTAAATTCGTACGGAAACACAAATTTCAAGCTTAAAAGGATAATCGAAAACCCCGAAGAATTAAGTAAAGTTAACAAACAAATTAGAAGACTTCCAAAAACGATTTAGAAAAACCCGAAATTATACCAACCGAGTATCACCAAGCTTCTTTATACTATCCATAGTAACGGGATTTATCACATGAGGACCCATGCCTAAAGTTGCATACGTTGCAAAGTAGGGTGCCTTCGTTATTCACCTTCTTCATCACTGACAATCTCCTTCCTCCTTGCACTAATCTGCTTCGAATTCTTCACAGATCATCCTCTCATTCTTTGGTCTCGTAATTTGACTAAACCATATCACTTGATCGTGTACCGAACGGTTTTGAACGTGTATTGAACGTGCATCGGACGGGTATTGAACGTGCATCGAACGGGTATTGAACGTGCATCGAACGGGTATTGAACGTATGTCGAACGTGCATCGAACGGTTTTGAACGTGTATCGAACTTGCATCGAACGGCTTTGATCGTGCATCGAACGGGTATCGAACGTATGTCGAACGGGTATCGAACGTGCATCGAACGGTTTTGATCGTGCATCGAACGGCTTTGATCGTATATCGAACGGATATCGAACTATGTCGAACTGGTATCGACTAAGACCTACGAATACGGTCATTATCGCACCAATATTTTCGTCCTTCATCAGCCCTGGAACCTTCTTATTTACGCGCAGCATATTATATGGATTGTCAGTAGGATAATCGCTTGTGTCGAATCTATCGATATTGTGTTTCATGATCTCGTAGATATCTTCGCATCGAATGTGATAAATGAGACTGCCTGTGTCGGTGTATAGAATTTTACAATTTGGTCCGTGCTTGGGCCACATGTACTCGTGGTGAAATTCATACAAACAAATTTTTGATATGTCCAGAATGCACATACCCACATATATTGGTTTGTTGAATTTTACCTCGAGTTTTCGCAATTCAACAGCTATTAAATTTTCCGAAAAAACACTTCTGCTGTGGAAATTCCGTTTCGCGATCATTGCCTCCGCGCCATATCGCCCTTCCCAATGTGTCAAAAGTTTTACATCCACATGATTTCGTACATTTTCCATAGTTTTACCGAATACCGCGTTGTTCATCAAATTGTACAAATTTTTTTCAAAGTCGTTTGTCGCGCTTGTTCTAAACCGTGTATTGAGTTCGATGTAATCGCGGAGCCAGGGGGATTGAGTGAATTGAAGCACGCGGTGTATCTTTGTAATACGAAGACCATGACACGTGCACTGCTGCAGGTTGCGATAATGTATAACGTAACGCTGCTTATCGTATACCGTCGCGAGTAACTTGTCCTGTTTGCTGCCCGGTGGTTTGGCACGCGTCGGGCAGAACGGTAGATCGACCTGAGCGTCGTGCAGACTTTGCGGATATTCCAGATCTACCTCGAGAATGTATCTCGTGGGCGAATCGACATCGATTGAAGACACGTCAAAATTTACGACATCTTCGACCCATTGAAATTTGGCGTATGGCAGGGGCTGACACATTGCCCATCCATACAAATTGTTCACGTCAAAGTATATCAAGTATAACATTGACTTAAACCGCCGCGTATACCGCGTTCGATAAACATAACCATATCGACGTCGGTGAGCAATTCGAACGTAATTTTGGTATGTTTTAGCATGGCATCCCATGTGAAACCGGGTAGAGTATAATAATGTGCTGAATCTAGTCCGTAACTCTTGATACAACTTTCGCGAAAATTTTCAAAAATATCTGCCAATAACAAGACACCTGTTTTCAAATACAAGTCGCTGTATTCGCCCAAGGTTCTAACGTCGAAACGCTGCCAGACAGTCTCGGCGTGCGCGTAATCGCTCTCGGATACAGTCTCCCCCGTTAACGAACTGTAGAATGACTCGCGCGGCGGTAAGTATGGGTCCTGCAGCTTGTTCGCGCAATCAAGGTATTCATACGGAAAGACACCCTTTCGCGTCAATAAATTGAAATCCTCGGCGGATAATGTTTCAAATTTGGATCGTAAAATTTTTAATTGATCTATACTAGGAAAAGATGCTAATTTGTCGAGACTGGTATTTAGAAATTTGTACGAATCGATGAATCGCAATTTAATATAATTTCGCGAGTCTGGTTCAGCCGCATCTTCGACATTTTTTGTGAATGAAATACACTGTAACGAGTTGTGTCGGTGGGACGACGATCTTGCCCCCCACCATACGCCCGACCACGACAATACGCACCGCGCGCTGCCAACGGTCATGCCCCCCACCACTCGTCCGCAATTACCGAAAACTGGCGCGAGAGGGTCACGCACCGAGTGACTCTCTCGCTGCCGAAAATCCGCGGACGAGGATATATAATCCGGGGGTATAGGCCTAGTTGGCAGAGACCGCCGTGAGCGATAGTACGATTCGTACGCCTCTCCCAGCGACCTTCTGTGCGATTCCACGCTCTTGTGCCGACACTCGTTCTTGCGAAAGACAAGCGCCCGTGTACGCATCAGTTCTAGTGCGACGCCAGACTGAGTCACTGCGTTTTTTTTTACTACGCACCCTCCACGGTTCCCAGAAGGACAGCGTGAGCCGTCCACTGGACGCAGGCCGTCATCCGCTATCGATCTCCCGAACAGATTCATCTCCGTTCTCGAGAGCGTCCTCACAGTCTCCGATTCACCCCCGGGTTGTGCCCACCGGGTGACCGGGTCAAAGACTCTCCGACCAGGGTCCAGTGGCAGGGTTGGCCCGCCAGGACACCGAAGGGTCAACGCACCTCTTCCCTCCCCCTCCGCCGATTATAATACGCGCCGAGATACGCACCGCGATATACGCCGCGACCCACACCGCGATACGCGCCGGGACCCACGCCGCCGTTCACACCGAGACGGGCCGCGCTAGCTTAAGGCCTAGGTTAAGCCGTCTACATACTGTATGCCAGCATAGACCTGGCCGGGATATCTTGTACGTAAACCTTAACGCAAATAAACTGCCGTACTCCACTCTACCTCAGCGTTCGCTCACTCGATCGGCAGCCCTGGACCACCATCCTGAGCTGGCATTACGGTACTTCCACCGTTCCACCGGTAACCCCGCGTTTCACGGTTACAACACTTTTCTTTAGTTATGGGTAATACGTCAACGTGACCTTCGAAAGCGGTAGCTATTTCCTCGATAATGAAATGTGATTCGTAGCCGGATAAATTATGGAAAACTATGGGAATGTAAAACGCATTTTTATAATTTAAATTGCACTCCGAATATGCTGGGCCTCTATATCGTCCGGATAGATGGCAATGATCGTGGACTTGTACATCATCAGCCTCAAATGGCTCTTCGCAAATATGACAGTGTGTTGCATCGCGAAATGCCGTCCACTGTTCGGTGGTTAAATCCAGCATGGGAACATTACTAGTCAAGATGGGTTTGGCGAAGTTTGCAAAATTTTTAAGTTCTTAAAGTAATGTTAAGTGCTGATACATATGTAATTTATTATCACCCACTCGGTTGTCCTCTGTTTTTTCGATGATGCACTCGAGATCTGCATATACCACGAAGGGGAGCCGCTCCTTCCTGCAGTGGTTGCCGAAAGTGAGCAAATTGTTGCTTTCGCTGGGCAGCAGGATGGCACAGTCGTTCATCTTCCCGCAGTCCAGCGAATGAAGCTCCAACTTCGCGGCAGATCCGAAGTAGTGCATGCATGTGTAAACCTCAAAAATGTATTATTTAATTTGTTTCGCCAGACATTTCAACATTTCATATGTTTATATACGTACCGATCACAGATGAATTTCTTTGTCTTGCGTCTGCTCAGCTGCATGCCCACCAGCCGGGACAAGTCCTTGATTAGTACGAAGTGCCCTACATCACCGTGCTCCTGTTCCAGCATATACAGCAGGTTCACGTGTCGATCCCTCTTTTGGCTGGTGAGACGCAGCGGAAAGACTGTCGATCCCTTCGTCTTCTCCGCCTCGAAGCTGTAGACGTTGACGGAGATTTCGTTCTGCCGCTCGAACTTCCCAATTTGCTCCAGGGACATTGGGAACTCAATGCCCTGGAGATTTAGCACGGAAGCATAATCGGGGTATGAACTTGGGCGCACGGTGTCTCTTTGGGCAGGATGAAGAGCGGCGACCACTGCCCACGCGAAACACGCATTGTCCGGGGATTGTACGCTAATTGTTGCTTTCTTCAACAATAAATCCCGCGGCAACTTGCAGTGGCACCCTGCGCGCAGCGGATTGTACTTGTTGACATTGACGGTCAGGTTGAGGATTCTCGTCAATGCCCATCCGCTGTCGCGTTCCTGGAACTCTTCCAGCGATGTCAGGGTGGGTTCGATGATGCATCGCTGGTACCACTCCTGCAGATCGGATGTGCCCAAGAGTTCATAGTTTCGGGTGTTGATGCTTTTACTCGCATGTTTATCGCCCGCCACAAATTCACCATTGAACACCGTGTTCACTTTGAGGTTTCGATGTTTCCTCAAAGCGCCCCGCACATGCTCCAGCACAATGGTCGCCGCATCTTGGAGAAAGTTGCGCGGTTCGATATAGTTCGAATTTAGCACAGCACCGGTTAATACGCGGCTATCGAACGCAGTGTCTATTTCGCGCCACAAAAGTCCTGTGCTCGAATGTCCTGCACCTTCACGCACGAAACGTCCACGCAATGAATGTTTCAATCCCTCGAGCCGCGCGATTCGAGCAACCAACGATTGTCGAACACCGATCGATAATCGAGGACGTTTCACGCGACTGTGTTCTTCCAACGATTCAATACACTCGTTGCACTGTTCTTCCCACGCGATGAATTCTTCCCGCGAAATCAATCGTTCAGATTGATCCAACAATTGGCGTTCTACTTGCGCGATTTCTTCCATGGTCGTAAATGGAATGTAATCTTTTCCGCGCCACACGTTGCAACGATTTGAGGCTTTGTGCAGTTCGGAGCGCGCTTTTAAGACTGATACCGCGATTTGCTATCTCCGTGTAACTCTTTTGGTGTACCCCTCCCTCGGATGCATTGTTTGCAAAAACACGACGATCCGTCCCAACAGGGTTCTATGCAGTTTCTGCTGATACTGCATAATTCTCTCTATGATTCATGTATATGACGAATTAGCGCGCAAGATCATACGACACAGTTTCTGATGACACCTAATTCTAAGATTCGGCGCTTCAACACGTGTCGAGACTTTTATCCTTGACGGTGGGGCTCAAATTATATGAGAAATGCTGCGACGTTAAATCGGAACGCTTTAAAAAATTGGTAGCTTTAGAATAAATGCGGTGGTGGGGGAAGCAATTGCACCGCTATTTAAGTCGGCTCCAGGACGCTATTCCATCAATCGCTCAGTAGCCTCAGTTAATTTCGACGGAACAAATAGTGCTCTGAAAAAAAAATGTGCAGTACCAGTGCCGAAGGAAACTTTGAACGTATGAATTATTACGTTCCGATCGTACAAGATGATGGCGTAGCTCAATGCAGGTAGATTACAGTTGCTTGGTAAGACTTAATTTTCACATATTCTCAAAATTTGTTATGTTTATTCCTGATACGAGCGGAGAATTTCATAGCTTTGATTGTTCTCTTAGCCCGCGCCGAGCATCGCGTATCATGGTTAGAAGATACGCATTAACATCCATGGGTAGCAAATATTTGGAAATTGGAATCAACGTAGGACCTATGGCCGATGTAGAAGTTCTTCTCGGCGACAATCATAGGAATCATCTAATATTACCATGGCATATATGGAATGTACTATTCGACAGCCGTACAACAATCGAAGAACGTGCACAATTGCCTGGATCACCTTCGATGCGGATTGATGAATTAACGGTGGAATTTTGACGGATCTTTGATTCACCGATTGTAAAGATGACAATGGATATTAATTCGCTGTATTTCAAACTGAATACAGTATCATTTTTATTTAATCTTGAGCCATGTGTAAGCTATGTGTATCTGCGGCTGCATCAAACTGCAGAAGATGTGAGGACAAAATTCAAAAGTTTTGTTAACGTGTTGCAACAGAGCGATGTTGCCTGCGAAACATTAGACACGCGTCGTGCTGCTAAAATCATACGTGATAGCGAATATTACTGCGAGGATTATCTTGTAGATTGCGAACTGTTAGCATGCGTCATCAATGATATTGTAGCTGATGTTTGCAGGAAAAAAAATTTTAAATTATATTTATATTTTACATTCTTTTAATTTCGTTTGTAACAATATATAATCTCTTAAACGCATATTATTTCTCCGATTCATTTACCCACTTTCTCTCCTCGTCACCTAATTTTAAGATTCTACGTTTAACGATTATTATATTTCTTTCGCGCCTTCTTCGCATCGTGGAAATGGTAGGTATCATCCACACGGCTGTTCCAGAGGAGTCAAATTACGCGAGATCGCGCGACACGCTGCGACGTTCGAAATACTGTTAGCTTTAAAATGCTCGCTACATTGTGGTTCGCTAGATCGATTTAAAAATTGTTCTTTCCCTGCGTTGGAAATAAATGTCTGTTGGCATGGAAAGAAATTTCAGTTGACGCCGCATAATCATATTCCGTTCGAGCCTTCTTCGCGCCACCACATGACGTCATCCCGTACGGCTGCTCCAGAGGATTCGAATTACACACGATCGCGCGATATGCTGCGATGTTAAATCGGAACGCTTTAGAATACTGATAGCTTTAGAATGCTTGCTGCATATCTGTTTGAAATAATATTTCTACATAATGGTTCTGTAGATCGCTGATTTAAAAATTATTATTTCTCTGCGTTGGGGGGGGGGGGGGGGTGTCTGTCGCATATTGGTTTGGTAGATCGATGCGGGGGAGAGGGGTTTGGGAAAATATTTCGGGTGGGTGGTCCAAGGCTTAAAAAGTTTTCGGGGCTTGTCCCCTCCCTCTGAAAAATTTCGGGGACGGTGGCTCCACGGTTACGGCTTCCCCCACTCCGCGGCTCGTGCGCGCGCAACCGGTCTTCCACTCCCCGCTCTCCCCGCGCGCCCTCACTTTCTCCCGCCCCCGCACCCCCCTTAGCACACCCGAGTTAGAACTGTCCTAACCCTACTACTAATTGAAAAGATTCTTATTAAATTTTAAACTTACCACAATTAGGTGATGCGTCCGAAGGAAGGACTACAGTCCATCGCGGCAGTGGCGATAGCGACGGCGGTGTTGCTGCCGATCATCGGTCCAGCTCTGATCCGATGCCCAGCACCTCGACCGGCGTTATGCAAAGTATGTAATTGCAATTATCGTTGATTGTATTGTATCTTATTCCTGATGCAGTTGGAAGTACATAAAACACGCACAGAATCTCACTTGTCTACCTGAATAAGAATAATAATTATAGCATTTTAAAGGCTACGAACATAAGAAGAATTTGAATAATTACATTTTATCATTAATATAAACGCGTGCGTCGTAAAATTTAATTGGCGTATTTCCCACCAAAATTGTTTAACATACATGTCTTGTTACACCTTCTAACTGAAATATTAGTGGAAATAAGAATACGTTTTAAAAAATGAGCTCCCTGCGCCCATCGTGTCATCTCTCTCACAAGCTGCCGACAACTTTAGAAAACTTGTTTTGTTCATTTTTTTATACTGTACTTATAGAGACAAATTCCTTCGAAGGCGCACCTTTCGCTTTATATTTACTAGCTTTCCTAATTTCTTCGATTTCAATTCAAATTTAATACTTACCATTTGTTTCGCAGATGACGGCAACCGACCAAAAGGCGGGGGTGTGTGTTGCGTGTGCCTTTGTGTACAGGCGACACACGTATTTATTCCATGCGGGCATTTATGCGTATGCGCAGAATGCCTAACAAAATTAAAGCGGACAAGTTGCCCCGTTTGTCGTGCGCGCTACTATATGGTTGTGAAAACGATCTCAACTTAATTTGAGGTATGCCGTTTACAATCCTTTCTCATGCGTATGTCCAGAACTGAATAGTTACCATAATATGGTATAACATCGTTACAGGACAATTTTTCAAACCATATAGGACTTCGAATTCTAGTGGAATAGGTCTACTGGGGACACCACTTTAAAAACAAAACGCATCGACGATAGCACCTCTAGGGTGATGTGGAAATCTATTTTATTCATGTGTAATACACACTGCCCGTTTGTTTTTGCCCATATAATTTCTATTTACACGTCCCAGAACTTCAATCGTCTTCCGTCACCGTGAGCAGGGTACATTCGTGACCACTCAGCTATCGCTTTAGGCTAGTTATATATATAGCAACAATATTAATATTAAACTGTTGCTTCAAAGCAAAAATGACGAATATTAGTTAATAAATTATTATTCCTTAAGGTGGATTATTCCATGGTATTGCGTGCGAAACCAATCAATGTAAAAATGCGACTAACTAATCTATGACCACCCTATGGCCATCAGGGTCAGGAACAGCGCTAGACTATGCTTGCGAATCTATAGCGGAAAGTTGAAACTGTTCACATGCTCATCGTAAGTCATAATTTATTAAATAAATGCGTTTAATTCATATTGCTCCTTTTCCATGTTGTTACTTTCCGAATTGTTTATTACCAAACTGTGATCATCGCTTGTAACATTTAAATGTGTTTCAAATTTTGTGTGTATGCTGTTTTGATGTCTGTCAATGTGTACGCGCGCCGAATTTTAAATATACTGTAGGTTTAATTTCATACGCGCCATCTTGCATGCCACACTACTGTACGAAACCTTATTCAAATTATAACTACAATTAATTAAAATATTTCATGTGTTCCAAATTGTATGTGTCCTAAATCGCATGTGTTATAAATTGTATGTGTCCTAAACAGGGCCGGCACAAGGATGATTGGCGCCTTTATGTAAGAAAATTTTTGGTACCCCCAAATTTTTGCTCCTGTTTTCTATTTAATATGTTTTGCCTTTACGAGGTACAATAAAAAAAGAATTACATTTACATTTTGTTTAAGTCTACGATATAGTTTTTAGCGCCCCCTTCGGCTGGCGCCCTTATGCAACGCATTACTTGCATAATGGGTTCCGCCGGACCTGGTCCTAAATCGCATGTGTCCTAAATTGTATGTGCACTATAAATCGCATGTGCGTAGTCCGGGGGGGGGGGGCATTTGCCCCCCTGACCGGAAAAAGAATAAATTAAACGTTCATCCAAAATTAAATTAGTTTATCATAAAATAGAAATAAATTCAATTGTGAAGTAATTCCGCATTACACGACCCCGGTTATATTGGTTCCTACATATGTACATAAATTCAAAATTCAGTGCACAAATGGCCGAATTGGAAGCCGGAGGTGTCTTTTATTGCCCCCCCCCCCCGAAATGAGGGGGGCTTTAGGCCCCCAGCCCCCGAATGAAATCCTAGCTGTGCCCATGCCCATGATAAATCGCATGTGTTCTAAATTGTATGTGTCCTAAATCGCATGTGTCCTAAATTGTATGTGTCCTAAATCGCATGTGTCTTAAATTGTATGTGTACTATAATTTTAATGTGCTTTAAATTGTATGTGCACTACTTTCTGTGCACTATTCTGATGTGTCCTAAATTCCATGTCTAGTTTTGTACTGTGTAGTTTTGATATGGAGCCTTTTCGGTGCTGAACAGCGTTGTGAATGGGCCCAGCACTGATATCGGCTCCCCAGATAGCACACGATGTCTATAAGCCGTCTTCAAGACGTCTTGAAATTCTGAAAGACGGCTTATAGACGTCGTGTTATATCTGGGTCAGCACCGATATTTTCGCCCATTCACAACAATGTTTTTCGGTGCTGGAAAGCGTTGTGAATGGGCCCAGCACTGTTTTTTACGGTGCTGGTACCATCGCCTACGGTGCTCACTTTTCGAGCACCGTTCCCAACGGTGTTGACCTTTTTCCGTGCACGTAGATGTGAATTTAACAATAGAAGCTAAAATCAGTTACAATGTCGAATAATTCCATGATACTGCAAACCTGAAAATTGATGCCAAAACCTCATGAAGCATAGAAAACTGTAAACATGAAAATTGATGCTAAAATCAATTAGAATTTAATAAAACGCATGAATTTAGCAAACAAACAAATTAAGCTAAAACTTACTATTTCGATGAAATGTACTCAGAAAATGATGTTATGAATGGAAATTTTGATTTCTTAACCACGAATAATTACGTTCATCGACTTCATAAATATATCGTTGCGGCGTAATAATATTTGAGAAGGATGTTAAGTAATAAAAAGTTCACAAATGTAGCGTAAAAGAACGAAATATCCAATAAACATTTATTATCATGTAGCATATAGATTAAGTATATTTTCTGTCACTTCGAGGCTACAGAAAATCCGCTCCTCGAAGTGACAGAAAATATAACCTAACTAAGAGACTGTACAAATATTTATTACGCGGTTGTATTTATATAATATTTCTGATCAAAATTTATGGAAATAAATGCAAATTATGCTTCTATCAAAATGTAATAGTAAACAGAATTATGCAACATGTTTCTTGAAATTAGTCGTATCGTTCACCCCGTCTTAGATTTTAAATGTTTCCGATAAGATTTAATTTCAATTCCTACCACACGTAGTATTGTAATCTTATTTTAGACTGAATCGATAACGTAGGGTGTGACACGAAAATGGTAAGGGGACTCGCGAGCCCCCCGAGCATGTGACACAAAATTACATTACGTGATAAGTCTATCCTATACCTGGTCTGTGGAGGAACCGTGAGTGAGAATTGCGACTCTGGAGCGTGCTACCGACTCCACTGTTGGTAAGGAAGGAAATATTATTTTAACACTAAACGTATCAAGCGGGGTCAAATGACCCCTTTCAATATTATCTTTAAAATCGTACATTCATTGTTATTTCTTTCGCTTATCTGACTTTCTCTAAATTCTTATTTTATCTGATTATTCAATTTCTCGTTTTCGGGTTTTCTCTTAGCTTATTTTTTACCGAGAAAAATTCTTTGCATACCTTATGTACCACGAGGGGTCATTTGACCCCTTACGAAATTTACGTATTTTTCTGTAGTTCTCCAACTGGAACCTTAGTTCTGGACTCAGATACACTTCTCAAGTTATAGTTTCATTTATCTGAATCTGATATGTGTGTTTGGTTTCGGCGTGAGCACTTCAATGACCCGATCGGGTCCATACGACGTAACGCATAAACAGAAAGGACTCGTATCGGGGATTTACAAGAAACCAAGGATCGGTGGGCTACGCTGATGGCGGGGGAAGCACCCACAGGAGCGGCGGCTACGTGTGCGTGACTGACGCAGGCGCAGTTCACGCACACACAACCACCGCCCGTGCAGGTGCTTCCCCTTCATCAGCGGTAACTGAAGCTCGCCGATCAGAGAGTAAAGAGCAGAGCCTACAAAGAATCAAGTACGACAAGGAGTGAACAATTCCCGTTATACTCAGTACATTGGCGCTGTGTTTTACTGCAGTCTTGAATATGGCCGCACGATCAGTGAGACAGTTATTGGAAAGAATTCGAAACATAAGTGAAGCGAGTTCAGACGGGGAAAATTCTATATCTGAAGATGAGCAAAGTGAAAGTGGGAATGATTTTCTCTCTAATGATTTAGAGGACAAAAGCGCCGAAGATTTTTATCGGATTCTGAAAGTGATGATGAGCAAAATGTCGAGAACAGTGTAACGGCTCGTGATGGAACTGTTTTGCATCGAATCAAAGAAGGGCCGGCAATCGGAAGACCACCATTTAGCTTCAGAGAAGAGTCAGGCCCAACGGCATACGCCAAACGCAATATTATGTCTGGTAAAGCAAAATCAGCATTTTCGGTGATAATAGATCATACTATTATTGACACCATAAAAAAAATGTACACAAGCAGAAGCCTTGCGAGTTTTAGAGACTGAATGGGATCTGCCTACTCCAAAATTATATGCTTTTATTGGAGTTTTATACGCACGTGGCGCTTATCAAGCAAAAAATTTACCCACTTCACATCTGTGGAATTCGAAATGGGGACCTCCCTTCTTTTCGAAAGCTATGAGTAGGAACACTTTCACAGAAATTTTGAGATTTCTCCGATTCGATAAAAAAACACAACGAATCCAACGTCTGAGTGTGGACAAATTTGCTCTAATTTCAGATGTGTGGAGCAAGTTCATCGAAAATAGCCAAAGTTGTTACAAGCCAGGCAGAAATGTGAGCATTGACGAGCAACTGTTTCCCACAAAAGCGAGATGCAAATTTACACAGTACATACCAAATAAACCCGACAAATTTGGGATCAAATTTTGGCTAGCGTCTGACGTCAACACGAAATATGTTGTAAACGGATTGCCATATTTAGGACGGGATGAAAAAGACCAGCGTCCATACCACTAAGTGAATTTGTTGTCCTAAAACTGGCCGAACCTTTCACTAACTCTGGGAGGAATATTACAACAGACAATTTTTCATCACTGCATCCCTGGCTACAAAATTGTTGGCAAAACGGACGACACTACTTGGAACGATACGTACGAACAGAAGGGAATTGCCCACACTTGCGAAAACGAAGAAAGATAATTTGAAACTTTTCTCGACAATAGTATATAAATCAAGTGACTGTACGCTGAAGATTTATAAATCAAAACGAACAAAAACAGTTACGATACTAAGTTCGAAACATAAATGCGTCAAAACCAAAAACAATAGAAAGCGAACACCCGAAACAATTAGTTATTAAAATAGCACTAAATTTGGCGTCGATGTAGTTGACCAAATGGCGCGAAAATATAGCGTCAAATCAAAATGCAGGAGATGGCCTGTACATGTATTTTTCAATATCCTGGATTTCGCTGGAATCAATGCATGGATACTCTATCAGGCAACAACTGGAATAAAGATACCAAGACAGCGTTTCCTGTTACAATTAGCAGATGAACTCGTCACAGAGTATCACGAATTTCCTGAAGAAGAAAAGGAAAACCTACAAAAAGAAACATCAAACAGCCCAAGCAATAATTCCCAATCACGAAGAAAATGCCAAATAAGATTGTGTACGGGTAATAAAACCACTGAAATTAGCATAATTTGCAAAAAATTTGCCCTTGTTTCACTACCCTATATGAATCTTCCTATCCTTTCTAATTCTCATTTCCTTTTTCATTTTTCCCCATTTCGGCTTATGTATGATGTCGCGAAAAGTAAATAGGAAGTCCATCAGCTGTTCGAGAAAGTTCAAGTTGTCTTGCGATTGATGTGAAAAAGAGAAAAAAAGAAAAAGAGAAGAAAAGAGAAGGAGAAAGAAAAAGAGATTGATAGTGAGAGGGGGGAGGGGGAGAGAGAGGGAGAGAGAGAGGGAGAGCGTTCTGCTGACGCCACATAATTCTTTCGATGATTCGCGTCTTCTTCGCGTTGCCAAATGACACCATCTCGCACGGCGGTTCCATCACGGAGGATTCAAATTACACGTGATCGCGCGAAAAAATTCCGCTGATATCGCATAATTCTATGATTCGCGCCTTCTTCGCGCTCGTCAAAGGATATCATCCTGCACGGCTGTCTCAGGGGACTCGAGTTACGCGTGATGCGCCGCGACGTTCAAAAACGTTTTGAAAAAATTTTTAGAATATCTGCGATTGTACCACTATGTAGTGCTGTCTCTTTCCCTCCCCCGAATTTTAGCTTTAAAATAATGATCTCTCTTTCCCGTCCCCGAAGACGTGGTGTGTACAAACGCCGATCTTTCCCGACATCGCTCGACATCAACCGATAAAAATAAATTATTACGCTCGGTATATGTACCATTTGGGAAAGACTAATGTCGGAGTGCTGGCGTTGGGGGAGTTGGTTAGGCGGCAGACTCATAACGCGGAGGTCTTGGGTTCGAGCCCCGTCGCCCGAGATTCTGTTTTTTCATATATATTAATATCTTAAAATAATATTTCCTTCCTTACCAACAGTGGAGTCGATACCATGGCCCAGAATAGCAATTCTCACCCGCGGTTCCTCCTCGATGCACTTCGGTATCGATTCGATATTGTTTCGATATCGATTGATTCCGATATCTGCTCTCGCGCTATACCCCCCTCATTCCACCATCTCTATGACGTCATCCGCCGCCGCCGCCCGCCTGCCGCGTTGGATTATTTCCTCCGACCTTGAAACTCAAATTTGGATTTCAAGGTCGGGATAGAGGTGGGGGAAATGGCCTTGAAACTCAAATTTGGGTTTAGAACCCGCCTTGCTATACCACTCTATACCTTCTCCTTCTTCTTTTTCTCTATTTTCCAACCGCCATTTCTCGTTTCCATCTTCTTTTTCTATTATCTCCTCTATGTCCTTTGTCTCCCTCCAGGCTTGGATTGTCTCATCCCTCTCCTCTTCCATATCATCTCCCTTACTATCCACGTATCTTTCTATAGGTTCCAGTGTGTTGCTACGGTTTCTATATCTCTGTTTAACCAGATATCTCTGTATGAGTAATTTCTTCCTATTTTCCATGTCCATGATTCCTGCTTCTGTCATCATAACGTTTATTGGAGTAGTTCTTCTATACCCCATTGCTGTTCGTATCCCGGCGTTTTGTATTTTTCTAACCTTCTCCCTTATATTTTTGTTGTGGCTGTCATAGTAAATTGTTATTGCATACTTCAATACTGATCTATCTAATGTTTTATATAATATAATAATAGTTTCTGGATTAGCTTCTTTTTTAATATGACTAATATATCTTAGTATCGTTATTCTCCTCTTCGCTTTTAAAATCATTTCTCTCGTATGATCTTCAAATCTTAGTTTCTTGTCCAGTATGATGCCCAAGAACTTTATGTTATACTCCTCCTTGATTTCCTTCCCTTTAATTTTGATCAATAACTTCTCCCTTCTCCGTGTGTTTCTTTTGACTGTAAAATTAATTAGATTTATTTTTTCCTCAGCTATATCAAGCCTTACTTCTTGAAGATTGGTTATTAATGTACTGATTTCTTCCTCTAGTGTTTTGACATTTATTTCTACAGCATTACCTGTTGTATAAACCACTATGTCATCTGCATATTGCAATATATTGACTCTCTGTCTGTTTATAGTATCTGTGATATTAGATGTGTAAATATTATACAAAATGGGGCTTACAATCAGCTGCATCATGTAGCTGATTGTTAGCGTATTTTTCTCCTGCAAATTGCTGTAATGATATTATGTTTGGATTTTTATCCGATTTATATTGGTCCATAAAGACTTTTATAATATGATCATCTTTTTCAATCGAAAATAAGTTTTCTCTTATGGATGAACAATATAACATACATTGGATTGTGGCATTCGCATAACAAGACACACCATCAGAATTCGGGAGACCTCTTACGTAGTATTGCATGGTATCCACGATGTGATCATCAGTATTCTGACATTCGGATACATTATAATTAGGTACTGCCCAAACAGCATCACTAACTTTGAGAACGCGGTTTTTAGAAATTGAAATAGTCATAAGATCAGGTCTATATTTTTTTCGCAATCTATTATACTCTATAATAGCCGATTCTTGTGCCTTTACGGAAGATGGATCATAATTGATAAGATGAAGTCCTTTTAATGTGGTCACCCGAGAAAGAGCAACGTAAATTTGTCCGCAAGTAAATATTGAATTACCTGCTTCTATGACAGCATTCTGCAAGCTTAGTCCTTGACTTTTGTGAATAGTTATACCATAGCTGAGGCAAATCGGAAATTGTTTTCTAATAACGAACGCTCTATCCATTACTTCAAATTTAACACTTACTCGTTCTATCATATGTTCTTCCCCCGTGGGTAATATAATTATCAATTTTTCAACATCATTATCAACACCTCGTATAACTGAAACAAGTTTAGCAATGGTACCGTTGACAAGACCTAGCGTAACATCAATATTTCTTCTAATCATGATTTGCACTCCTACTTTAACAATTACGACTCTTGCAAGACCCGCCGTTCGGGAGCTATCATCGTCATTATTGTTTAGTACCTTTGACACCTTTTTTTTCAAGTACGGTGCACAATTCATTGTATCATGAGCAATCAAATGGATTCCTTCGGACGGAAATCGACTCAGCATTGCAGCGTTCAAAGCATCACACTGTACACTTGTGGGAAGTAAACACACCGTATTAGATCCAACATTAAGCATGTAATCACTTAATTCCTTTAATCGATCATTACAATTTGTCGCTTTGAAATTTAATTTCCTCGATAGTAGGTAAGTAATGCCGTTTCTGGATACAGTGGGCGAGGGGGTGAGGCGGGGCGGGGGGGTACCGACCGCTGGCGCGGGGGTGAGGTGGGGAGGGGGTACCGCGCTCCTGTACGAGATGGGTACGGGGGTGAGGTGGGGAGGGGGCACCGCGTTCGTTGGTGAGGGGGACGTCACAGGGGAAGGGGATTTCAAAATTTTCAAAATGGCGTCGCGCGCGCAGGTCGCGTTCGTGGGCGAGGGGGCTGACGTCACAGGGGAAGGGGGATTTCAAAATTTTCAAAATGGCGTTTACCACGTTCGTGGGCGAGGGGGATGATGTCACAGGGGAAGGGGAATTCAAAATTTTAAAAATGGCGTCCGCCGCCGCGCAATCTCCGTACACGTGCGGGGATCGATGCGTACGCGCGAAAGATAAGGCGCGAAAGGATGTAACGCGGATGCTGTAATTCGACACCGATACCTCTTCGAGATTAATTAACCTAAATAGCCCAACCGTCTCACGAAAGAATGCAACGTCGCCCTCGTATAAACATCCGCCGACGATTCGACGCTTTATCGCGATAATTATTCGAGATCGATTAATCTAAATAGCCCAACCGTCTCACGAAAGAATGCAACGTCGCCCTAGTATAAACATCCGCCGCCGCCGAAAGATTTCACAGGGAACGTGGAAGATTGGTGAGTAAAGCTGACATATTAATATTAAGATTTTTCAAGATTTAGTAATTTATTCAATTTAATTTTCCCACTCGACTACATCGTCAGCGAATAGGGCACTATCGCCGTCGGTAAAAATAGCATTGTCGACGATTTCATTAAATAGATCCTTGTCGGTATAAAACGAATCATCGCAAACTTGCTCGGGGGCAGTCTGAATTGCAATATCGCGAGCCTGAAGCCCCGATACCGCATTCGCAAAAACAGCGTCGAAGTCAATTTGTTTCGCATTGACACATTTCCGCCAAACTACACTTTTTGGATCCATCAAACTGTTCAGTTGATATATATTATTATAATCATTGTCCTCACAATTATCATCATCATCACTAACATCTAAAAAGAATGTTTTTTGCCGCGCATGCCTATTTAACCAATATCGCTCGCTCCCGTAGTTGTCAGCCGGCATCTCGCCGTATATACCATTAGCATTGTAAAACACTTTTAAAAAGATGTCGCCATCGTGAACAACTTTCGCCTCATGAAGTTCTTCACCACGAATTTCTTCGGTTTGAACCGCAACATTCCGACACGCAACATATATTTTAGGGTTGGAGTCATGTATAGGCAGCACAGCGGAGTCGGAGATCGCAGCGGCAGCTGGACGATTCAATTGCAGGGGCAATGACATAATCTGAAACCAATTTTTCTTATAATTCCCAAAGTTGCTGACACAACGATTCACTAAAATATGGTAATGGAAACTTACGGTATTATTCGATTGTATTTCTCGTGCGTTGAACGACTGACGATATCCTCCACAAGCAATCTCTTTCAAAAGCAGTTTCCTTCCAAACCGATCTACTTCAAAGCACTTTCACTTACAACACTTTGATGCAATTACAGTCGACTTAGATGTGATAAATTGTTTAAAACGTTTCTCACGGTAATGTACGTCTTGATCGCTGTAGTAGCATCTAGTATAGCCGTCATCGCCCAGGAGGGGCGCGCTCTACCTCAGGCTTTCGCCTATACGAGCATTTGGCTGGCATGGTGGTGTTTGCAAAATATAACGATCATCGCGTGCCGCTGCCAAGGGAAATTCGGCGTAGATGTCCTGTCGAAATGGAACTTGGAAAAACCCTGCCCTCATCCGCTAGGAATCACTGAACAAGTTGGATCCACCCCGGAGGGCGGCGGCTCATTTAGTCAGCGCTCCACGTCGCGGTGCGACGGGGAGCACTGTCCAGTGGGGACCACGGGGAGGTAGAGCCGCCAGCGCAAGCTCGATCCCGGCAGGATGGCTTTCGCCGATAACGCCCCACCCTCCACAATGCCTGGGCACTGCCTGCACTGGGGGTCGGGGCGGGTGACGTGGCTGAAAAAGAACAGATGGATTAATCTGCTTGGTGCGAGGGGCCGGCTGCGGCTGCGGGGTCTGTTGATGCTGGGCGAGAGGGTTTGGGGAGGGTTTTCCAGGCCGATTCTTTCTTTACTAATATGGATTTTGAGGTGCTCATTAATGCATTGAATGTGCTCTGAGTTACGAGTTGCTGGGGTGTCGGTGGCCAGGGAAGATTCTTTTCTAAAGTGATAGACCTAAGTTCCTCTCGTTCGGCCGCGTGCAGCGGGCAGTGGAGAAGGACATGCAGAGCAGTCTCTTCGCCCCCGCCGCAGCCGCACGCATTGCTTTTCGCGAGGCCCAGAGATTTCAGTGTTGAGGCGAAATCGCCGTGTCCTGATAAAAATTGAACTAAGTAGTGGTCGGACTGTAACCAGGTCATCTCTAGGCGGTGTTTGATATTCGGGAAGATACTGTGAGTGTGACGGCCGTCGGGGGAAGCGTCCCAACGGCGTTGCCAGATCGCGAAGAGTATCTCAGGGATAGCTCTTTGAGGTGGAGTGGTTGCCGCGTGTTCGGGGAACCGGTATTCGCCGAGGGAGAAGTGAATTCCTTTCCTGACTTTATATTTGATGGATGCTAGTGTGACATGGAGGTCGATGGGAAGGACGTCTGCTATTACTGGAATAGCTGCTGTGGAGGCTGTTCTGTAGGCCTTCGTTACCTTCAGGAGAACCTGTCTTTGGGCCGATAATAAGACCTGTGTGCAGGTCTTATTTAGGTGTTCGTGCCACGCTGCAGCCGCGTATGTCGCGATGGGAACGAAGAGACCTTTATAAAGGACCCGGAGGGTGTTGTACCCGAGTCCCCACTTTTGCCTTGCTACAATCGCTAGTGAGTTAAACCTTTCGGTGCACCTCGTTTTGACCATATGAACATGAAAGTTGACCCTCATGCCCATATCGAAGTAGTAGCATTTGAGAACTGAATTTAAGGATGCTGATCGAGACCACCGTGACGGGTGTAAACACCCTTATCATCAACGCTGTAATTCGATACGCGCGGCAACGCAAGTGTGACATCAAGTGTGACATCACGCCACCTGATTGAGACGTTGAGGGTGAGAGAGGGGGGGAGAGAGAGAGAGAGAGAGAGAGAGAGAGAGTGAGATGAATAGAATTTGAAGCGATAACGACTCATGAATCTCGGCTAGGGTAGGTGGTTAGTATATTCAATCAGAGCCGCGCAGTCCTTCGGTAAAGATCTCGAATAATCGTTACGTGCAAAAAGTGTCGCGAGACATGGACATATTCGTAAATTCGTACGAGTTGTTGACGGAGTGGATTCCAGTACTGACTACCGAAGAACGGTCCAGTGAGTGGCTAATAGCGTGTAGTGACTATTTACGCTGCCTCAACGAGTACTTGAACCCCCAACGAATATCGCAAAACACGCATCAACGTTTATCGTTATTTAAAAATACCATCGAAATAGCTCGAACACACGTTCGGAATATAATAGCGCGGATACTCGACGAATTGGACGCGCGAGACGCATTGCTTGCGTCATCATCTTCCGACGATGAAGGGAACGCGTACCCATTATCCACGATGCCACAGTTGAACGATCAAACACTTGAAATCGAGAGACATAAAATCCGCGACGAGTTAAGCGTGCCCTCATTATGCGAGTCATCGTGGGGTAGGATCTTTCAAGCTGGATTTATGCGATTCTCACCCGAGCAACGTCAACTACTACGTCATATCGCGCAATATAGTACTGTACGTAAATGTACATTATATTGCATCGTCGGTGACAGGGATGTGTCTCGACAACGAATGAGGTATTTTACCGCGATCGCGTGTACACCATTAACACTGCTACACGACATCGAGAATGGGGCAGTCGTAGTATACGAAGTGTTGTGCCCTCGAACATTAACGATCACCGTGAATACATTCTTGTGTCGCGAATTATCACGATTATTGGACGAGCATCCGATTCCTATTGTGCGACAACACTTGTCACGCCTTGTTCTTCCTCTGAGTTTTCGATATCCGGAACAGAACCGCATCACGTGGAAGAGTCGAATCAACCACTCGTGCCTGATCGTGCGCGCCTTTTAATTGACTATTGAATATTGAACATTGAATATCGAAGAGGCAGAAGTAAACATGGAGGTATTCATGGATACGTTCAATGTTCTTTATCGAATGTCAACGCTTTTACGCACGATTACGGAATTCAGAGACTGGATGGATCGGTGCGACGCGTGCTTACGACTCATCATCGAGTATCAGTGCGGCGAAGGAGTGTCGGTGACATCGAAGCAGCGTCTGGCATCGCTAATCGCGCGTACGAAGACATCACGTACGATCGTGCGGGCACGGGTTTCGCGAGTAGGGTGTGGGGTTTCGGCTCGATCGACGGCACCTAAAGTCGTATGGGAGGACGTGGAAACCGCGTTTCGCAATCGTATTTCGACTGGTGCGGTCATTAACGTGGGTTACATCGATCCGCGTCGATTTTTAGAGGGTGCCCGACGAATGGTGCTATCGCGCGTGACAGACGCTATCAGGGAACATTCTGGTGTGGTCGTGAATACGATTCTGAACGCAGACTTTATGTTAAACGAGAATACAGACATGAAATGTTTCGGGACGCGAAATCGCGTACTGTTAATGACTTCGAACGTGCGCGAGTGGTATTCAAAGTGCGTGGTCGCTCCCACCTTAGTGGCGATCGAGGAGTTTCAAGATCGCGATAGTGGATGGGCTCTGAGGGCTGTGCTAAACCTAATAATAAACAATAAGTATAACCCTCTTCGTGCCGGCTGCGACGTACCACTTCCACGCGAGGTAATTCTTAGAAAGGCAGTGGTCAATGTACAGAGCGGGGGTAACGCGTGTTTCTTATGGTCCATCGTCGCAAGTTTGTATCCAGCTTCTACGAACGTACACAAGAACTCGTCGTATCATCATTACTCGACGGTACTTCGCACGGACGATGTGACGCTTCCCGTGACGTTGGACCAGCTGGCGAAGTTCGAGAGGTTGAACGACGTGTCGGTGAACGTGTACACCTGGACCGACAAAAACTGCACTCCTCTGCGTTTAACCGAGGACAAGCGGGAGAGGCACGCGAACGTGCTATTGATACAGGACACCAAGGATCCTCAACGATATCATTTCGCGTGCATTCGAAGCATGTCGAGACTCATTTCGAAACAACTCGGCAATGACGGACACCAAGTATTCGTTTACGATAGGTGAGTAATAAAAAAAATATATTTCGATCGATATACTATTTATTCTTTTTGTTTGATTATTATTATTAATACTATTATCATCGCAGGTGTCTCAGCTTCTTCTATTCATCCGGGCAATTGACGAAGCACAACGTGGTCTGTCAACGTCTGAACGAGTGTGCCGTCGAATTTCCGTCCGCGGAGGATAAATGGTTGCACTTCAAAAATTTCAAACATGAGGAACGAGCACCATTCATCGTCCACGCGGACTTCGAATGCATGCTGGAGGACGTCGAGCCTGCGGAGCGGAGTCGGACGTACGCGTACCAGCAGCACAGAGCGTACAGCGTGGGATACTACATCCATTGCTCCACCGACGCGTCTCTGTGCCGTTATCGGGCGTATCGTCACGAAACCGAGTGCGTGAAATGGTTCGTGCAAGAACTTCGAGACTTTGCGGACAATGCGTATTCGTGGTTGCGGAACGCGAAACCAATGAACTCGTTGACGCATCAATAGTGGCAAAGTTTTAACGAAGCAATCGCGTGTCACGTGTGCGGACAACCGTTCGTCGATGGGAATAAAAAAGTGCGCGACCATTGCCACTCGACGGGCGAGTACCCAGGCGCGGCCCACGTGTCGTGTAACTTGCAGTTCCAAAGATCGTACACGATACCGGTAGTGTTTCACAATCTATCAGGCTACGACGCGCATTTCATGATTAAGCCAGGAGGAAAACAGATTAAGCTGCTTGCCATGCTCGACGATAAGGAGCGATACGTCATCCATTATCGCTACCTGAAACAGTGCGTCCGACACGGTTTACGCGTGACGCGAATTCATCGAGTGTTACGATTCGATCAGCCGCATTGGTTGCGCGACTATATCCAATTGAACACCGGTTTGAGGACGCGAGCCACGAGTGAATTTCAAAAGACTTTATTTAAATTAATGAATAACGCGGTGTACGGGAAGACAATGGAAAATGTGCGGAATCGCGTAGACGTGCGACTGGTGACGCGGTGGGACGGTCGTTACGACGCGGAAGCGCTGATCGCGAAACCGAACTTTCACAGCCGCACGATCTTCTCGGAGCAGTTAGTGGCAATCGAAATGCATAAACTGAAAGTTAAGTTTGACAAACCGATATACGTGGGTATGAGTGTGCTCGATGTATCGAAGGAATGTCTGTATGAATTTCAGTATGCATATATACGCGCGGAGTTCGGTGATCGGTGTAAGGTTCTGTACACCGACACCGACAGTTTAATGTATAGTGTGGAATGCGAGGATGCGTATGAAAGGATGAAGCGTGACGTCGCCCGATTCGACACGAGTGATTATGCGGTGGACAATCCGTACGGTATGCCCCGCGTAAACAAAAAGGTTCCGGGACTCGTGAAAGATGAGAACAACGGCACCTTGATGACCGAGTTCGTCGGACTACGGTCTAAGATGTACGCGACTAGAACGTTTAACGCGGCAGTGGGGTCTACGAGTGAGACTAAAAAAGTGAAGGGTGTGCGGAGACACATGGTCGCGAACGATATACAATTCGATGATTACATTCGTTGTCTCCGCGATCTCACCGAAAAATCGATTCGACAGAACAATATACGCTCCAAAGAGCACGATGTGTATTCCGTGAGTGGGGAAAAGAACGCTCTCAGTCCGTTCGACGACAAGCGATATATTTTAACCGATCGGGTCAGCACACTTCCGTGGGGGCATTATCGAATCCCCGAGCTCGAGCTTGAGCCCGACGAGTCCCTCGAGAATCCCATTGTATAGAATGCTTGTATGTTTGTATTTTTTTTGCATGTACATATGTATATACGTTTCTTTTGTATATGTTATTTATTTATTTATGGATATGTAATATATGTATAGCGTAGAATATAACCAAAATTGTATTTCATACGTATTAGTATATATATTTTTTCTCTACTTTATCAAGCTTAATTGTACACATATATATGCACGAAGAAGAAGAATGAGAATGAGGAGGAGGAGAATGTGAATAAACGGACAATGTATATATTTTATATGTATTTTTTCATTTATTTATTCATTTATTTATTCCAGTAACATATAGTGCGTTTATGATCGCGAATCATAGAATATCCTTATCGCTTATCCACGAGTTCCGCGACGAATCAAATCCGAGCCACTTAACGTACACCTGGTTTCCCTTGCGACGAATAATCTTCTCGACTAGATAGACGTCCGGATTCGCGAACGAATGCAGTTCGAACTCGTAGAATCCACCCGAGATCGGCTCTCCCGCGGAATCGCGCAGAATGTACGTCACCGGGAAAGTTCGTTGTACGGTTACGATTTCGAATACCTCGGTCGACCAGTTCGTAGTGTACCCCTTCTCGAAGAGGGTCTTGAACTTGCTCACGCGTACCTTGTCACCGACTTTGAATTTCGTGCGTCGTCGTCGAACACCTTTCGAGGCAGATAGGGGGATGGGCTCATTCGCGGCGAACGACAAACGCGTCGCGGGGGTCACGTCAACGGGTCGGGCGTTGATCGTTCGATGCTTGCGATGATTGTAGGTGCGTACGAGCGCAGGTAACAGGTCGATCCAACGATAGGACGCGTTCAAGGAGAATTGTTTCCACATGAGGTTTTTCAGCGTGCGATTGAAACGTTCGACGATCGACGCTTTCATCACGCTGTACGTGGAGTAGTGGTTGATCCCCCGGGTCTTCGCGCATCGTTGAAACTCCGCGTTGTAAAACTTCTTACCCATGTCGGTTTGTAAATTTCGCGGACATCTAGCGCTCTGTCGCAATACGGTCGCGAACGCCGCGGTCACGTCGCGTCCACTTTTCGTTTTCACGGGTACGGCCTACGCGTACTTGCTGAACGCGTCGATGATCGTTAGTATGTAATGATATCCACGATTTTGCTTCGCGTACGGACGCATCTCCACCGAATCGGCCTGCCACAAATCATCGTAGCCGCGAATCATGACGCTACGCCGTGGGAAATTCCGTCTAGCCGGGGCGTGTAATTCGTTCACTAGTTGTACTCGCTCCTTGTTCATGCTTCGCGGGTAGTCGGGGATGGTCGCGACGTTCCAAAGACGTTAGAATTAGTATCAGTTCCTCGAGCGTACGTAAAACGCAATCGGTGCACGTATTTCGCGATCGTTCGTTATTAGTCGTTTCGAAGTCGTAGTCGATATTGTCAGCATCATTGATCATCGTCATCGTCGCCGTAGACCCTCGTTTGCTTTTCGTTTGTATCGATCCGTGGTTGTTATCGCAGTCGGCGTCGTTGCCGACGTCGTCAACTCGTCGAGTCTGTCTTTCAAGTGATCGAAGCGTCGTTCCATCGCGTTATTTAAATCATCCTCTAGTCGAGACAATTGCGCGTTAACGATATCCGTAATCGTTCGTTGTACTCGCGTCTCAAGTTGAGATCGTTGATACTCGGCGTCCAGTCGCGCGCTCGCGATAGCCGTTTCGATTTTTTGGGTAAAGCGTTCATCCGCCGAGAACAATAGTCTCGTCATTGTCATCGCCGCTTCGTTGTTATTGTTGTTATTGCGTAACGAGGTGCCAAATTTGTTCACCGACATAACGATGCGTGCGCGCGAACGCTACTGACGCGACGATCACCGGATCGTTCAATTTAAGATGCGCCCGTCCTCGCGAAGTTCCTCCACGATGGATGCGATTTCGTTATCGTGACCCGTGTGACCTGTCGCGCGCGATGCTACGAGCAATCCAAGCCTATCGACCAATTCGTTCGGATCATCCCAGTACACGTAATCGATCGCGTTATCGGTGACCGTCATCGATTCGTCGATGGGCAATCCTCGACCTTGTCGCGTGCCCGCGCCGCCCGCGTCGCCTGCGCTCCGCTAACGCGTCTGACACTCGATGTTCGCACCCCACCGATCACCTGGGATATGATTTTCTTATACTTGTACCCCTTGTTACCCAGCGTGCGCTTGCTCGGCGAATGGTTTTGCTTATGCGCGCTCGTCGACAACAAGATGCGTCGGTACGAGCGAAAATCAGCGTCCGTGCACGTCTGCTGGTTGGGTTCTCGCATGAACAACAATTCGTACAAACCCCGAGTCCCCGGGTATCGCGTTCCGTTCACGTGAATGTCATCGCCGTGCGCATCGATGATGAGCACGGAATCGCCGATCATTAGATCTTCGTCGGGCCCCAAGTGTACGCCGTACACATCATCGATTGGTCTCCTGTTGTCGGTGAAGAACAGTCGTAGGTATTGTCGCGACAAGGGTCCTTTGGCGTTCCGTATATACACTTCGATATCATCGACGGGTTTACGCACCATATCCAAATCGTAAGCCTTTACTGACGACTCATCATCAGGAATTTTTTCATCGTCTTCATCGACGATATCATCAACAACATCCTCATCATCAACAACATCATCTTCATCGACAACTTCGTCAAAATCGTTGTTGCCGTTGTCGTTGTTGTTGATGTTATCGTTGTCGTTGTTGTTATCGTTGTCGGTGTAGTCGGCGTCATCGTCGTCGTTGTCGTCACTAGAATCTGGAAGGTTATTCGGATGTTCCTTGATTATCGACGGAGTGACGGGTTGAAATCTCTTCGATGATTGTTGTCGATCGTATTCGTGTTTCCTATTCACGGGTCGCGATCGAGGCGTTGAGCGCGTTTTCGACGCGGACGCGTTCTCGATCAACCGTTTCAACGGTTCAACGATGGGACGCGTGCTCGCATCCACAGCCGCTTCCGTATCCATTTTTCCAATTTTCAGAGCCAAGCACTTTTTACGTATAACGTCGCTGACTTTGGCGATTTCCACCTTTGTGTCCGCGGCCCGGCGTTTCGTACCATTTTGATGTTTCATTCCTTTTTGTCGATGACGTTGGTGATGTTTTCGCGAATGCTTCGCGTCAACGTTGCTCGTGGTTATCGGCGTCGTCGTCGTCGTTTCGTTAGACATTTCGTGTTGCTCGATGAACGACTCGCGGTTTACTAACGTCCGCGAGCTACGAAGAACTCGTTAAATCCTCTTCGATACCGACCTTCGTACATGGAACTATCCTTATCGATCACCACGAAATCGTATCGTCGACGCCAACATCTCGCACACAAGTCGTTGAACGACTCGAACGTCATGTCTGTGTCCACATGATCGTTGTACACGCGGCGCAAGTTCGTGCCGTCTTGTTTGAATAGCATGAGAAAATTTGCGTTGTCCCTGATCAAATGTTTAGGTATTCTAGCGTACGATTGACACAAATAAAAGCAATCCACGTTCGAGTGACGACCCATAGAGAAGTATTCGCGTATCGCTTTCTGTTCGTCGCACGCCACGTCGTCGAACACGAAGATCGAATCGGGCCGAGCGTCTCTCGGTGGAACGATCTCAGTGTTGTCCGAGTAGGGAAAGTATTCGATTCCGTCGACCAGCGACAACACCTGCTCGAGATAACGATACTTTGGCTGATGCAACGATTTCGAGTACACGTACACGTTCTCGAAACGCAAACGTTTCGGACTCTCTAGCATACTTAAAAGCACATTCGTTTTTCCACACCCTGACGGTCCACAAATCACACCTCGCACGCTATTCGGCAGCAACGGGCCGTGTCTGCTCGCTCGACTCGCATCCCTATCATATTCGAGCATTCGATTCGCGGTTACGCGAATAACGTTCGACTGTTTCGCGAATCGTATGTTCGCGGGGTTTCTCAGGTACTCGCGCGCGTGTGACGAAGGATGACTATTTATATTCGTGGCACGCGTCGCGCAGGTCACTATCACTGTGATCGGTGAAGCGTGCGTACGCGTCTATTATTGTAGTAGCTATCGTGATTATTCTAACGTATATGATAGCATCAATGACTGCGACGTCTTACAAAAAGAAGAAGAAGAAGAATCTTAAGAAGAAGAAGACTGGATCGGGTCTCGTGAACGGCATCATAAACCGTCTGCCATTCGAACTACACGTTCCGGGTTATCAGTTCTGCGGATCGGGAACGCGTTTGCTAAAGCGATTGGCTCGTGGCGACGAAGGTGTGAATCCCCTGGACGTAGCGTGCTGCGACCACGATATCGCGTACTCTCGTCGAAAGGATTTAGAGGGAAGACACGAGGCTGATCGTGCGTTAGCCGAACGAGCGCGAGAACGAGTGTTCGCGAACGACGCGACCTTTGGCGAAAAAGCAACCGCGACTGGAGTGTGGGCAACGATGAAGGCTAAGACTAAACTCGGCATGGGTATGAGAAGGACGAAACGTAAACAGAGAAAGTCTGGAAGGAAACATCCGCAACGGCGACGACGACATCGTAATCTACGAGTGGCGAAACGCGGTGGCTTTCTTCAATTTCTTCCGTTCGTATTGCCCGCTTTATCAGCTATCGGGGCATTGGCCGGTGGAGCGGCTGGTATAACCAAAACGGTAAACGATTCGAAGGCGTCTCGAAAACAGCTGGAAGAGACGTTGCGTCATCATCGTGCGATGGAAGGGCGAGGGATGCATCTGACACCGTACAAGCGAGGCGCGGGCTTGAACCCGAGACGGCGGCGCCAACGACGAGTGCAGACGAAGAAAAAAAAACGCCGATCGCGTAGGCGCATGGCGACGGTGGCGGCGATAAACCAGCAACCTATGACGAACCTGCAATTAGAGCGCGAGTGCGCCAGCATTCCGTTCTTTCGAGGAGTGTTTATGCGCGACACGCTTCCCACGCGCGCACGCAGCAACGAATGCGGTATCGTGAATCTGGACGAGAATCGAGGCACCGGTACACACTGGGTCGCGTACGCGAAACGTGGACCACGAGTACAGTACTTTGATAGTTTAGGGAATCTGCGACCACCAACGGAATTGATCCACTATTTCGGACGCGGTACAACGATCACGTACAATCACAATTGTTTTCAACGTTTCGACGAGATGAATTGCGGTCGCTTATGCATGCAATTTTTACAGCAAAAGTCTATGGAATTATGGCATACGTACTAATAACGGTGTGTACTAAGATTTCGTTTCAATGTAACCATGCGTAATGGTAATCCATATTTTCTTTAATAAAGACACATAATATCGATAAATTGCCGAGTATTCGTACGCGCGCGTCACTTCCTTTCTCTCCGTCTCGCGAGTGTAATCTATGATATGTCGTTCACGTTCACGTTAACGGGTCGCAGCAGCGTGCTCACGGTAAATTATTTCCCACCGATAGAGTTGAGTGATGGTCAATACGAATTAGGACTCACGGACTTGGAGACGTTTTACACGATACCAAACATCGACTCGAGCAACGATAAATTCTATTTCATCGTGAACTATGACACCGAAAACAACTTCATCGTCGACGCCGCTCATGAATACATTACGATCTCCCACGGTTCCTACGAATTAGACGCTATCGCCGAGTATCTGAAGCAACGATTACTCGATCGATATCCTCGAAAACGCGGTAACAACGGGAACGACGATGACGACAAGTACCCTCTAATGCTACGAGCTAACAACAACACCATGAAAAGCGAGATGTACTGTTCGTTCTTCGTAGACTTCACGAAACCCAACAATGTAGGCTCGTTGTTAGGATTTTCCCCGAATCGTGTCTTAATACCGAGAATCTGGCACGAGTCCGACGTACCCGTGAATATTATAAACGTTAACGTGATCAGAGTAACGTGCAACGTAACTACCGGCGCGTACAGCTACGATAAACCGGTACACACTATCCACGAATTTTCACCTCGCGTGCCGCCGGGATATAAGATATCGGAAACTCCGCGACACGTCATTTACCTGCCGATCGTCGCACGAGCAGTACACGATCTAACGCTGCGCATCGTCGATCAATACGATCGTCCTATAGATTTTCGCGGCGAAGAAATAACGATTCGTTTGCACGTTCAACGACGTCCGCGCGATAGGTAGCGTGACCGCACGTGTATGCACGCGTGTGTAGTATGTTAGTGTTAGATCACACGTACGATTTATCAGTCGTCGCTGCTACTCCTGACGTCTCTGTCTCGCGTCATCGGCGCGACCCTTTATCGATAGGTGAAAGTAGAAGAATAAAGACGGGTGGAGCGATAAGAAGAGGACCCATAAGGAGAAGCAAGCCGTTGACTCGCCGAAACGCACGTTTCCTACGATCGCTAGGATTCATCGTTGCCTATTAGACACGCAACCACGATGTCGATTATTCTGGATGTGGCGATTATTCTGGATACGCCAACCTTCGACAATCGTATCACGAAGATCGAGTTACACACATGTAATCCGTACACCAACACGACGTTCGATAATAGCGACGAGATAAGAATCCCCATACAGCAGCAAGATCTGTACACGCTTCCGTGCGAAAGTTTTCTCTACATCGAAAGACGTGGCATGTTGTCGGCGCAGAACGCGGCAGGTCCGGCAACGTCCGCGACCGCTGTTCTAGACAATAATTGCGTTCGTTCATGTCCGATGAGATTCGATACGAATTGAACGGTGTCGAGATCGATCGTTGCCGAAATCCAGGAATCACTAACACGTTGAAAAATTACGTTTCGTTGTCGGCCGATAGAAGCAAAGTGCTCGCGAATGCTGGTTGGAATTATGCCATCGATTACGATAACGACATTTTTCATTCGGGCGCTTTCAATTTCTGCGTACCCCTGAGCGTGTTATTAGGATTCTGCGAGGATTACAAACACATCGTGATGAACGCGCGGCACGAGCTGATCCTTATACGATCACGAGTCGATACGAACGCGATGCACTGCACCTCCGCCACTGCGTGGCCGAAACTTGAGATACGCAAGGTGCAGTGGCGTATACCCCATGTCGTTTTGGAGGAAGTGAATAAACTGTCGATGCTACGTATCCTGGAAAGCGGTCGACCGATCGTGATGAGTTTCCGATCGTGGAGCTTGCACGAGTTCCCGTTACTGCAAGCTACAATGAAACACACGTGGACCGTGAAAGCTACGTCGCAAATCGAGAAACCCCGATACGTGTTATTCGGCACGCAAACCGATCGAAAGAATTATCCCGATAAATCCGCGAGCAGATTTGACTCGAATAATCTCACGAACCTTCGATTCTATCTAAATTCCGAGGCGTTTCCGTACGACGACTTGAACTTGGATTTCGATAAGAATAAATTCGCGCTCCTGTACGATAAGTACGCGAAATTCGGTCGATCGTACTATAGTCACGGAGAACCGTTGCTGAATGCGATCGAATTCCGTAAATACGCGCCTATCGCGGTCATAGATTGTTCTAGGCAAAACGAGTCCTTGAAGAGCGCCACGGTGGACGTGCGAATAGATTTCTAATTCAAAGAAAATGTTCCCGCTAATACTACCTAGTACTGTTTGATGATACACGATCGTATAGTCGAATACAACCCTTTAGCCAACGTAACTTGCAGTAACGGGAACTCGTGCAAGCTCCACGATCGGAAACTCATCACGATCGGTCGACCGCTTTCCAGGATACGTAGCATCGACAGTTTATTCACTTCCTCCAAAACGACATGGGGTATACGCCACTGCACCTTGCGTATCTCAAGTTTCGGCCACGCAGTGGCGGAGGTGCAGTGCATCGCGTTCGTATCGACTCGTGATCGTATAAGGATCAGCTCGTGCCGCGTGTTCATCACGATGTGTTTGTAATCCTCGCAGAATCCTAATAACACGCTCAGGGGTACGCAGAAATTGAAAGCGCCCGAATGAAAAATGTCGTTATCGTAATCGATGGCATAATTCCAACCAGCATTCGCGAGCACTTTGCTTCTATCGGCCGACAACGAAACGTAATTTTTCAACGTGTTAGTGATTCCTGGATTTCGGCAACGATCGATCTCGACACCGTTCAATTCGTATCGAATCTCATCGGACATGAACGAACGCAATTATTGTCTAGAACAGCGGTCGCGGACGTTGCCGGACCTGCCGCGTTCTGCGCCGACAACATGCCACGTCTTTCGATGTAGAGAAAACTTTCGCACGGAAGCGTGTACAGATCTTGCTGCTGTATGGGGATTCTTATCTCGTCGCTATTATCGAACGTCGTGTTGGTGTACGGATTACATGTGTGTAACTCGATCTTCGTGATACGATTGTCGAAGGTTGGCGTATCCAGAATAATCGCCACATCCAGAATAATCGACATCGTGGTTGCGTGTCTAATAGGCAACGATGAATCCTAGCGATCGTAGGAAACGTGCGTTTCGGCGAGTCAACGGCTTGCTTCTCCTTATGGGTCCTCTTCTTATCGCTCCACCCGTCTTTATTCTTCTACTTTCACCTATCGATAAAGGGTCGCGCCGATGACGCGAGACAGAGACGTCAGGAGTAGCAGCGACGACTGATAAATCGTACGTGTGATCTAACACTAACATACTACACACGCGTGCATACACGTGCGGTCACGCTACCTATCGCGCGGACGTCGTTGAACGTGCAAACGAATCGTTATTTCTTCGCCGCGAAAATCTATAGGACGATCGTATTGATCGACGATGCGCAGCGTTAGATCGTGTACTGCTCGTGCGACGATCGGCAGGTAAATGACGTGTCGCGGAGTTTCCGATATCTTATATCCCGGCGGCACGCGAGGTAAAAATTCGTGGATAGTGTGTACCGGTTTATCGTTGCTGTACGCGCCGGTAGTTACGTTGCACGTTACTCTGATCACGTTAACGTTTATAATATTCACGGGTACGTCGGACTCGTGCCAGATTCTCGGTATTAAGACACGATTCGGGGAAAATCCTAACAACGAGCCTACATTGTTGGGTTTCGTGAAGTCTACGAAGAACGAACAGTACATCTCGCTTTTCATGGTGTTGTTGTTAGCTCGTAGCATTAGAGGGTACTTGTCGTCATCGTCGTTCCCGTTGTTACCGCGTTTTCGAGGATATCGATCGAGTAATCGTTGCTTCAGATACTCGGCGATAGCGTCTAATTCGTAGGAACCGTGGGAGATCGTAATGTATTCATGAGCGGCGTCGACGATGAAGTTGTTTTCGGTGTCATAGTTCACGATGAAATAGAATTTATCGTTGCTCGAGTCGATGTTTGGTATCGTGTAAAACGTCTCCAAGTCCGTGAGTCCTAATTCGTATTGACCATCACTCAACTCTATCGGTGGGAAATAATTTACCGTGAGCACGCTGCTGCGACCCGTTAACGTGAACGTGAACGACATATCATAGATTACACTCGCGAGACGGAGAGAAAGGAAGTGACGCGCGCGTACGAATACTCGGCAATTTATCGATATTATGTGTCTTTATTAAAGAAAATATGGATTACCATTACGCATGGTTACATTGAAACGAAATCTTAGTACACACCGTTATTAGTACGTATGCCATAATTCCATAGACTTTTGCTGTAAAAATTGCATGCATAAGCGACCGCAATTCATCTCGTCGAAACGTTGAAAACAATTGTGATTGTACGTGATCGTTGTACCGCGTCCGAAATAGTGGATCAATTCCGTTGGTGGTCGCAGATTCCCTAAACTATCAAAGTACTGTACTCGTGGTCCACGTTTCGCGTACGCGACCCAGTGTGTACCGGTGCCTCGATTCTCGTCCAGATTCACGATACCGCATTCGTTGCTGCGTGCGCGCGTGGGAAGCGTGTCGCGCATAAACACTCCTCGAAAGAACGGAATGCTGGCGCACTCGCGCTCTAATTGCAGGTTCGTCATAGGTTGCTGGTTTATCGCCGCCACCGTCGCCATGCGCCTACGCGATCGGCGTTTTTTTTTCTTCGTCTGCACTCGTCGTTGGCGCCGCCGTCTCGGGTTCAAGCCCGCGCCTCGCTTGTACGGTGTCAGATGCATCCCTCGCCCTTCCATCGCACGATGATGACGCAACGTCTCTTCCAGCTGTTTTCGAGACGCCTTCGAATCGTTTACCGTTTTGGTTATACCAGCCGCTCCACCGGCCAATGCCCCGATAGCTGATAAAGCGGGCAATACGAACGGAAGAAATTGAAGAAAGCCACCGCGTTTCGCCACTCGTAGATTACGATGTCGTCGTCGCCGTTGCGGATGTTTCCTTCCAGACTTTCTCTGTTTACGTTTCGTCCTTCTCATACCCATGCCGAGTTTAGTCTTAGCCTTCATCGTTGCCCACACTCCAGTCGCGGTTGCTTTTTCGCCAAAGGTCGCGTCGTTCGCGAACACTCGTTCTCGCGCTCGTTCGGCTAACGCACGATCAGCCTCGTGTCTTCCCTCTAAATCCTTTCGACGAGAGTACGCGATATCGTGGTCGCAGCACGCTACGTCCAGGGGATTCACACCTTCGTCGCCACGAGCCAATCGCTTTAGCAAACGCGTTCCCGATCCGCAGAACTGATAACCCGGAACGTGTAGTTCGAATGGCAGACGGTTTATGATGCCGTTCACGAGACCCGATCCAGTCTTCTTCTTCTTAAGATTCTTCTTCTTCTTCTTTTTGTAAGACGTCGCAGTCATTGATGCTATCATATACGTTAGAATAATCACGATAGCTACTACAATAATAGACGCGTACGCACGCTTCACCGATCACAGTGATAGTGACCTGCGCGACGCGTGCCACGAATATAAATAGTCATCCTTCGTCACACGCGCGCGAGTACCTGAGAAACCCCGCGAACATACGATTCGCGAAACAGTCGAACGTTATTCGCGTAACCGCGAATCGAATGCTCGAATATGATAGGGATGCGAGTCGAGCGAGCAGACACGGCCCGTTGCTGCCGAATAGCGTGCGAGGTGTGATTTGTGGACCGTCAGGGTGTGGAAAAACGAATGTGCTTTTAAGTATGCTAGAGAGTCCGAAAGGTTTGCGTTTCGAGAACGTGTACGTGTACTCGAAATCGTTGCATCAGCCAAAGTATCGTTATCTCGAGCAGGTGTTGTCGCTGGTCGACGGAATCGAATACTTTCCCTACTCGGACAACACTGAGATCGTTCCACCGAGAGACGCTCGGCCCGATTCGATCTTCGTGTTCGACGACGTGGCGTGCGACGAACAGAAAGCGATACGCGAATACTTCTCTATGGGTCGTCACTCGAACGTGGATTGCTTTTATTTGTGTCAATCGTACGCTGGAATACCTAAACATTTGATCAGGGACAACGCAAATTTTCTCATGCTATTCAAACAAGACGGCACGAACTTGCGCCGCGTGTACAACGATCATGTGAACACATACATGACGTTCGAGTCGTTCAACGACTTGTGTGCGAGATGTTGGCGTCGACGATACGATTTCGTGGTGATCGATAAGGATAGTTCCATGTACGAAGGTCGGTATCGAAGAGGATTTAACGAGTTCTTCGTAGCTCGCGGACGTTAGTAAACCGCGAGTCGTTCATCGAGCAACACGAAATGTCTAACGAAACGACGACGACGACGCCGATAACCACGAGCAACGTTGACGCGATGCATTCGCGAAAACATCACCAACGTCATCGACAAAAAGGAATGAAACATCAAAATGGTACGAAACGCCGGGCCGCGGACACAAAGGTGGAAATCGCCAAAGTCAGCGACGTTATACGTAAAAAGTGCTTGGCTCTGAAAATTGGAAAAATGGATACGGAAGCGTCTGTGGATGCGAGCACGCGTCCCATCGTTGAACCGTTGAAACGGTTGATCGAGAACGCGTCAGCGTCGAAAACGCGCTCAACGCCTCGATCGCGACCCGTGAATAGGAAACACGAATACGATCGACAACAATCATCGAAGAGATTTCAACCCGTCACTCCGTCGATAATCAAGGAACATCCGAATAACCTTCCAGATTCTAGTGACGACAACGACGACGATGACGCCGACTACACCGACAACGATAACAACAACGACAACGATAACATCAACAACAACGACAACGGCAACAACGATTTTGACGAAGTTGTCGATGAAGATGATGTTGTTGATGATGAGGATGTTGTTGATGATATCGTCGATGAAGACGATGAAAAAATTCCTGATGATGAGTCGTCAGTAAAGGCTTACGATTTGGATATGGTGCGTAAACCCGTCGATGATATCGAAGTGTATATACGGAACGCCAAAGGACCCTTGTCGCGACAATACCTACGACTGTTCTTCACCGACAACAGGAGACCAATCGATGATGTGTACGGCGTACACTTGGGGCCCGACGAAGATCTAATGATCGGCGATTCCGTGCTCATCATCGATGCGCACGGCGATGACATTCACGTGAACGGAACGCGATACCCGGGGACTCGGGGTTTGTACGAATTGTTGTTCATGCGAGAACCCAACCAGCAGACGTGCACGGACGCTGATTTTCGCTCGTACCGACGCATCTTGTTGTCGACGAGCGCGCATAAGCAAAACCATTCGCCGAGCAAGCGCACGCTGGGTAACAAGGGGTACAAGTATAAGAAAATCATATCCCAGGTGATCGGTGGGGTGCGAACATCGAGTGTCAGACGCGTTAGCGGAGCGCAGGCGACGCGGGCGGCGCGGGCACGCGACAAGGTCGAGGATTGCCCATCGACGAATCGATGACGGTCACCGATAACGCGATCGATTACGTGTACTGGGATGATCCGAACGAATTGGTCGATAGGCTTGGATTGCTCGTAGCATCGCGCGCGACAGGTCACACGGGTCACGATAACGAAATCGCATCCATCGTGGAGGAACTTCGCGAGGACGGGCGCATCTTAAATTGAACGATCCGGTGATCGTCGCGTCAGTAGCGTTCGCGCGCACGCATCGTTATGTCGGTGAACAAATTTGGCACCTCGTTACGCAATAACAACAATAACAACGAAGCGGCGATGACAATGACGAGACTATTGTTCTCGGCGGATGAACGCTTTACCCAAAAAATCGAAACGGCTATCGCGAGCGCGCGACTGGACGCCGAGTATCAACGATCTCAACTTGAGACGCGAGTACAACGAACGATTACGGATATCGTTAACGCGCAATTGTCTCGACTAGAGGATGATTTAAATAACGCGATGGAACGACGCTTCGATCACTTGAAAGACAGACTCGACGAGTTGACGACGTCGGCAACGACGCCGACTGCGATAACAACCACGGATCGATACAAACGAAAAGCAAACGAGGGTCTACGGCGACGATGACGATGATCAATGATGCTGACAATATCGACTACGACTTCGAAACGACTAATAACGAACGATCGCGAAATACGTGCACCGATTGCGTTTTACGTACGCTCGAGGAACTGATACTAATTCTAACGTCTTTGGAACGTCGCGACCATCCCCGACCACCCGCGAAGCATGAACAAGGAGCGAGTACAACTAGTGAACGAATTACACGCCCCGGCTAGACGGAATTTCCCACGGCGTAGCGTCATGATTCGCGGCTACGATGATTTGTGGCAGGCCGATTCGGTGGAGATGCGTCCGTACGCGAAGCAAAATCGTGGATATCATTACATACTAACGATCATCGACGCGTTCAGCAAGTACGCGTAGGCCGTACCCGTGAAAACGAAAAGTGGACGCGACGTGACCGCGGCGTTCGCGACCGTATTGCGACAGAGCGCTAGATGTCCGCGAAATTTACAAACCGACATGGGTAAGAAGTTTTACAACGCGGAGTTTCAACGATGCGCGAAGACCCGGGGGATCAACCACTACTCCACGTACAGCGTGATGAAAGCGTCGATCGTCGAACGTTTCAATCGCACGCTGAAAAACCTCATGTGGAAACAATTCTCCTTGAACGCGTCCTATCGTTGGATCGACCTGTTACCTGCGCTCGTACGCACCTACAATCATCGCAAGCATCGAACGATCAACGCCCGACCCGTTGACGTGACCCCCGCGACGCGTTTGTCGTTCGCCGCGAATGAGCCCATCCCCCTACCTGCCTCGAAAGGTGTTCGACGACGACGCACGAAATTCAAAGTCGGTGACAAGGTACGCGTGAGCAAGTTCAAGACCCTCTTCGAGAAGGGGTACACTCCGAACTGGTCGACCGAGGTATTCGAAATCGTAACCGTACAACGAACTTTCCCGGTGACGTACATTCTGCGCGATTCCGCGGGAGAGCCGATCTCGGGTGGATTCTACGAGTACGAACTGCATTCGTTCGCGAATCCGGACGTCTATCTAGTCGAGAAGATTATTCGTCGCAAGGGAAACCAGGTGTACGTTAAGTGGCTCGGATTTGATTCGTCGCGGAACTCGTGGATAAGCGATAAGGATATTCTATGATTGGCGATCATAAACGCACTATATGTTACTGGAATAAATAAATGAATAAATAAATGAAAAAATACATATAAAATATATACATTGTCCGTTTATTCACATTCTCCTCCTCCTCATTCTCATTCTTCTTCTTCGTGCATATATATATGTGTACAATTAAGCTTAATAAAGTAGAGAAAAAATATATATACTAATACGTATGAAATACAATTTTGGTTATATTCTACGCTATACATATATTACATATCCATAAATAAATAAATAACATATACAAAAGAAACGTATATACATATGTACATGCAAAAAAAATACAAACATACAAGCATTCTATACAATGGGATTCTCGAGGGACTCGTCGGGCTCAAGCTCGAGCTCGGGGATTCGATAATGCCCCCACGGAAGTGTGCTGACCCGATCGGTTAAAATATATCGCTTGTCGTCGAACGGACTGAGAGCGTTCTTTTCCCCACTCACGGAATACACATCGTGCTCTTTGGAGCGTATATTGTTCTGTCGAATCGATTTTTCGGTGAGATCGCGGAGACAACGAATGTAATCATCGAATTGTATATCGTTCGCGACCACGTGTCTCCGCACACCCTTCACTTTTTTAGTCTCACTCGTAAACCCCACTGCCGCGTTAAACGTTCTAGTCGCGTACATCTTAGACCGTAGTCCGACGAACTCGGTCATCAAGGCGCCGTTGTTCTTATCTTTCATGAGTCCCGGAACCTTTTTGTTTACGCGGGGCATACCGTACGGATTGTCCACCGCATAATCACTCGTGTCGAATCGGGCGACGTCACGCTTCATCCTTTCATACGCATCCTCGCATTCCACACTATACATTAAACTGTCGGTGTCGGTGTACAGAACCTTACACCGATCACCGAACTCCGCGCGTATATATGCATACTGAAATTCATACAGACATTCCTTCGATACATCGAGCACACTCATACCCACGTATATCGGTTTGTCAAATTTAACTTTCAGTTTATGCATTTCGATTGCCACTAACTGCTCCGAGAAGATCGTGCGGCTGTGAAAGTTCGGTTTCGCGATCAGCGCTTCCGCGCCGTAACGACCGTCCCACCGCGTCACCAGTCGCACGTCTACGCGATTCCGCACATTTTCCATTATCTTCCCGTACACCGCGTTATTCATTAATTTAAATAAAGTCTTTTGAAATTCACTCGTGGCTCGCGTCCTCAAACCGGTGTTCAATTGGATATAGTCGCGCAACCAATGCGGCTGATCGAATCGTAACACTCGATGAATTCGCGTCACGCGTAAACCGTGTCGGACGCACTGTTTCAGGTAGCGATAATGGATGACGCATCGCTCCTTATCGTCGAGCGTGGCAAGCAGCTTAATCTGTTTTCCTCCTGGCTTAATCATGAAATGCGCGTCGTAGCCGCGTCGATAGATTGTGAAACACTACCGGTATCGTGTACGATCTTTGGAACTGCAAGTTACACGACACGTGGGCCGCGCCTGGGTACTCGCCCGTCGAGTGGCAATGGTCGCGCACTTTTTTATTCCCATCGACGAACGGTTGTCCGCACACGTGACACGCGATTGCTTCGTTAAAACTTTGCCACTATTGATGCGTCAACGAGTTCATTGGTTTCGCGTTCCGCAACCACGAATACGCATTGTCCGCAAAGTCTCGAAGTTCTTGCACGAACCATTTCACGCACTCGGTTTCGTGACGATACGCCCGATAACGGCACAGAGACGCGTCGGTGGAGCAATGGATGTAGTATCCCACGCTGTACGCTCTGTGCTGCTGGTACGCGTACTTCCGACTCCGCTCCGCAGGCTCGACGTCCTCCAGCATGCATTCGAAGTCCGCGTGGACGATGAATGGTGCTCGTTCCTCATGTTTGAAATTTTTGAAGTGCAACCATTTATCCTCCGCGGACGGAAATTCGACGGCACACTCGTTCAGACGTTGACAGACCAAGTTGTGCTTCGTCAATTGCCCGGATGAATAGAAGAAGCTGAGACACCTGCGATGATAATAGTATTAATAATAATAATCAAACAAAAAGAATAAATAGTATATCGATCGAAATATTTTTTTTTTATTACTCACCTATCGTAAACGAATACTTGGTGTCCGTCATTGCCGAGTTGTTTCGAAATGAGTCTCGACATGCTTCGAATGCACGCGAAATGATATCGTTGAGGGTCCTTGGTGTCCTGTATATTGATACGTTCGCGTGCCTCTCCCGCTTGTCCTCGGTTAAACGCAGAGGAATGCAGCTGTTGTCGGTCCAGGTGTACACGTTCACCGACACGTCGTTCAACCTCTCGAACTTCGCCAGCTGGTCCAACGTCACGGGAAGCGTCACATCGTCCGTGCGAAGTACCGTCGAGTAATGATGATACGACGAGTTCTTGTGTACGTTCGTAGAAGCTGGATACAAACTTGCGATGATGGACCATAAGAAACACGCGTTACCCCCGCTCTGTACATTGACCACTGCCTTTCTAAGAATTACCTCGCGTGGAAGTGGTACGTCGCAGCCGGCGCGAAGAGGGTTATACTTATTGTTTATTATTAGGTTTAGCACAGCCCTCAGAGCCCATCCACTATCGCGATCTTGAAACTCCTCGATCGCCACTAATGTGGGAGCGACCACGCACTTTGAATACCACTCGCGCACGTTCGAAGTCATTAACAGTACGCGATTTCGCGTCCCGAAACTTTTCATGTCTGTATTCTCGTTTAACATAAAGTCTGCGTTCAGAATCGTATTCACGACCACACCAGAATGTTCCCTGATAGCGTCTGTCACGCGCGATAGCACCATTCGTCGGGCACCCTCTAAAAATCGACGCGGATCGATGTAACCCACGTTAATGACCGCACCAGTCGAAATACGATTGCGAAACGCGGTTTCCACGTCCTCCCATACGACTTTAGGTGCCGTCGATCGAGCCGAAACCCCACACCCTACTCGCGAAACCCGTGCCCGCACGATCGTACGTGATGTCTTCGTACGCGCGATTAGCGATGCCAGACGCTGCTTCGATGTCACCGACACTCCTTCGCCGCACTGATACTCGATGATGAGTCGTAAGCACGCGTCGCACCGATCCATCCAGTCTCTGAATTCCGTAATCGTGCGTAAAAGCGTTGACATTCGATAAAGAACATTGAACGTATCCATGAATACCTCCATGTTTACTTCTGCCTCTTCGATATTCAATGTTCAATATTCAATAGTCAATTAAAAGGCGCGCACGATCAGGCACGAGTGGTTGATTCGACTCTTCCACGTGATGCGGTTCTGTTCCGGATATCGAAAACTCAGAGGAAGAACAAGGCGTGACAAGTGTTGTCGCACAATAGGAATCGGATGCTCGTCCAATAATCGTGATAATTCGCGACACAAGAATGTATTCACGGTGATCGTTAATGTTCGAGGGCACAACACTTCGTATACTACGACTGCCCCATTCTCGATGTCGTGTAGCAGTGTTAATGGTGTACACGCGATCGCGGTAAAATACCTCATTCGTTGTCGAGACACATCCCTGTCACCGACGATGCAATATAATGTACATTTACGTACAGTACTATATTGCGCGATATGACGTAGTAGTTGACGTTGCTCGGGTGAGAATCGCATAAATCCAGCTTGAAAGATCCTACCCCACGATGACTCGCATAATGAGGGCACGCTTAACTCGTCGCGGATTTTATGTCTCTCGATTTCAAGTGTTTGATCGTTCAACTGTGGCATCGTGGATAATGGGTACGCGTTCCCTTCATCGTCGGAAGATGATGACGCAAGCAATGCGTCTCGCGCGTCCAATTCGTCGAGTATCCGCGCTATTATATTCCGAACGTGTGTTCGAGCTATTTCGGTGGTATTTTTAAATAACGATAAACGTTGATGCGTGTTTTGCGATATTCGTTGGGGGTTCAAGTACTCGTTGAGGCAGCGTAAATAGTCACTACACGCTATTAGCCACTCACTGGACCGTTCTTCGGTAGTCAGTACTGGAATCCACTCCGTCAACAACTCGTACGAATTTACGAATATGTCCATGTCTCGCGACACTTTTTGCACGTAACGATTATTCGAGATCTTTACCGAAGGACTGCGCGGCTCTGATTGAATATACTAACCACCTACCCTAGCCGAGATTCATGAGTCGTTATCGCTTCAAATTCTTTTCATCTCACTCTCTCTCTCTCTCTCTCTCTCTCCCCCCTCTCTCACCCTCAACGTCTCAATCAGGTGGCGTGATGTCACACTTGATGTCACACTTGCGTTGCCGCGCGTATCGAATTACAGCGTTGATGATAAGGGTGTTTACACCCGTCACGGTGGTCTCGATCAGCATCCTTAAATTCAGTTCTCAAATGCTACTACTTCGATATGGGCATGAGGGTCAACTCTCATGTTCATATGGTCAAAACGAGGTGCACCGAAAGGTTTAACTCACTAGCGATTGTAGCAAGGCAAAAGTGGGGACTCGGGTACAACACCCTCCGGGTCCTTTATAAAGGTCTCTTCGTTCCCATCGCGACATACGCGGCTGCAGCGTGGCACGAACACCTAAATAAGACCTGCACACAGGTCTTATTATCGGCCCAAAGACAGGTTCTCCTGAAGGTAACGAAGGCCTACAGAACAGCCTCCACAGCAGCTATTCCAGTAATAGCAGACGTCCTTCCCATCGACCTCCATGTCACACTAGCATCCATCAAATATAAAGTCAGGAAAGGAATTCACTTCTCCCTCGGCGAATACCGGTTCCCCGAACACGCGGCAACCACTCCACCTCAAAGAGCTATCCCTGAGATACTCTTCGCGATCTGGCAACGCCGTTGGGACGCTTCCCCCGACGGCCGTCACACTCACAGTATCTTCCCGAATATCAAACACCGCCTAGAGATGACCTGGTTACAGTCCGACCACTACTTAGTTCAATTTTTATCAGGACACGGCGATTTCGCCTCAACACTGAAATCTCTGGGCCTCGCGAAAAGCAATGCGTGCGGCTGCGGCGGGGGCGAAGAGACTGCTCTGCATGTCCTTCTCCACTGCCCGCTGCACGCGGCCGAACGAGAGGAACTTAGGTCTATCACTTTAGAAAAGAATCTTCCCTGGCCACCGACACCCCAGCAACTCGTAACTCAGAGCACATTCAATGCATTAATGAGCACCTCAAAATCCATATTAGTAAAGAAAGAATCGGCCTGGAAAACCCTCCCCAAACCCTCTCGCCCAGCACCAACAGACTCCGCAGCCGCAGCCGGCCCCTCGCACCAAGCAGATTAATCCATCTGTTCTTTTTCAGCCACGTCACCCGGCCCCGACCCCCAGTGCAGGCAGTGCCCAGGCATTGTGGAGGGTGGGTCGTTATCGGCGAAAGCCATCCTGCCGGGATCGAGCTTGCGCTGGCGGCTCTACCTCCCCGTGGTCCCCACTGGACAGTGCTCCCCGTCGCACCGCGACGTGGAGCGCTGACTAAATGAGCCGCCGCCCTCCGGGGTGGATCCAACTTGTCCAGTGATTCCTAGCGGATGAGGGCAGGGTTTTTCCAAGTTCCATTTCGACAGGACATCTACGCCGCATTTCCCTTGGCAGCGGCACGCGATGATCGTTATATTTTGCAAACACCACCATGCCAGCCAAATGCTCGTATAGGCGAAAGCCTGAGGTAGAGCGCGCCCCTCCTGGGCCAAGACGGCTATACTAGATGCTACTACAGCGATCAAGACGTACATTACCGTGAGAAACGTTTTAAACAATTTATCACATCTAAGTCGACTGTAATTGCATCAAAGTGTTGTAAGTGAAAGTGCTTTGAAGTAGATCGGTTTTGAAGGAAACTGCTTTTGAAAGAGATTGCTTGTGGAGGATATCGTCAGTCGTTCAACGCACGAGAAATACAATCGAATAATACCGTAAGTTTCCATTACCATATTTTAGTGAATCGTTGTGTCAGCAACTTTGGGAATTATAAGAAAAATTGGTTTCAGATTATGTCATTGCCCCTGCAATTGAATCGTCCAGCTGCCGCTGCGATCTCCGACTCCGCTGTGCTGCCTATACATGACTCCAACCCTAAAATATATGTTGCGTGTCGGAATGTTGCGGTTCAAACCGAAGAAATTCGTGGTGAAGAACTTCATGAGGCGAAAGTTGTTCACGATGGCGACATCTTTTTAAAAGTGTTTTACAATGCTAATGGTATATACGGCGAGATGCCGGCTGACAACTACGGGAGCGAGCGATATTGGTTAAATAGGCATGCGCGGCAAAAAACATTCTTTTTAGATGTTAGTGATGATGATGATGATTGTGAGGACAATGATTATAATAATATATATCAACTGAACAGTTTGATGGATCCAAAAAGTGTAGTTTGGCGGAAATGTGTCAATGCGAAACAAATTGACTTCGACGCTGTTTTTGCGAATGCGGTATCGGGGCTTCAGGCTCGCGATATTGCAATTCAGACTGCCCCCGAGCAAGTTTGCGATGATTCGTTTTATACCGACAAGGATCTATTTAATGAAATCGTCGACAATGCTATTTTTACCGACGGCGATAGTGCCCTATTCGCTGACGATGTAGTCGAGTGGGAAAATTAAATTGAATAAATTACTAAATCTTAAAAAATCTTAATATTAATATGTCAGCTTTACTCACCAATCTTCCACGTTCCCTGTGAAATCTTTCGGCGGCGGCGGATGTTTATACTAGGGCGACGTTGCATTCTTTCGTGAGACGGTTGGGCTATTTAGATTAATCGATCTCGAATAATTATCGCGATAAAGCGTCGAATCGTCGGCGGATGTTTATACGAGGGCGACGTTGCATTCTTTCGTGAGACGGTTGGGCTATTTAGGTTAATTAATCTCGAAGAGGTATCGGTGTCGAATTACAGCATCCGCGTTACATCCTTTCGCGCCTTATCTTTCGCGCGTACGCATCGATCCCCGCACGTGTACGGAGATTGCGCGGCGGCGGACGCCATTTTTAAAATTTTGAATTCCCCTTCCCCTGTGACATCATCCCCCTCGCCCACGAACGTGGTAAACGCCATTTTGAAAATTTTGAAATCCCCCTTCCCCTGTGACGTCAGCCCCCTCGCCCACGAACGCGACCTGCGCGCGCGACGCCATTTTGAAAATTTTGAAATCCCCTTCCCCTGTGACGTCCCCCTCACCAACGAACGCGGTGCCCCCTCCCCACCTCACCCCCGTACCCATCTCGTACAGGAGCGCGGTACCCCCTCCCCACCTCACCCCCGCGCCAGCGGTCGGTACCCCCCGCCCCGCCTCACCCCCTCGCCCACTGTATCCAGAAACGGCATTACTTACCTACTATCGAGGAAATTAAATTTCAAAGCGACAAATTGTAATGATCGATTAAAGGAATTAAGTGATTACATGCTTAATGTTGGATCTAATACGGTGTGTTTACTTCCCACAAGTGTACAGTGTGATGCTTTGAACGCTGCAATGCTGAGTCGATTTCCGTCCGAAGGAATCCATTTGATTGCTCATGATACAATGAATTGTGCACCGTACTTGAAAAAAAAGGTGTCAAAGGTACTAAACAATAATGACGATGATAGCTCCCGAACGGCGGGTCTTGCAAGAGTCGTAATTGTTAAAGTAGGAGTGCAAATCATGATTAGAAGAAATATTGATGTTACGCTAGGTCTTGTCAACGGTACCATTGCTAAACTTGTTTCAGTTATACGAGGTGTTGATAATGATGTTGAAAAATTGATAATTATATTACCCACGGGGGAAGAACATATGATAGAACGAGTAAGTGTTAAATTTGAAGTAATGGATAGAGCGTTCGTTATTAGAAAACAATTTCCGATTTGCCTCAGCTATGGTATAACTATTCACAAAAGTCAAGGACTAAGCTTGCAGAATGCTGTCATAGAAGCAGGTAATTCAATATTTACTTGCGGACAAATTTACGTTGCTCTTTCTCGGGTGACCACATTAAAAGGACTTCATCTTATCAATTATGATCCATCTTCCGTAAAGGCACAAGAATCGGCTATTATAGAGTATAATAGATTGCGAAAAAAATATAGACCTGATCTTATGACTATTTCAATTTCTAAAAACCGCGTTCTCAAAGTTAGTGATGCTGTTTGGGCAGTACCTAATTATAATGTATCCGAATGTCAGAATACTGATGATCACATCGTGGATACCATGCAATACTACGTAAGAGGTCTCCCGAATTCTGATGGTGTGTCTTGTTATGCGAATGCCACAATCCAATGTATGTTATATTGTTCATCCATAAGAGAAAACTTATTTTCGATTGAAAAAGATGATCATATTATAAAAGTCTTTATGGACCAATATAAATCGGATAAAAATCCAAACATAATATCATTACAGCAATTTGCAGGAGAAAAATACGCTAACAATCAGCTACATGATGCAGCTGATTGTAAGCCCCATTTTGTATAATATTTACACATCTAATATCACAGATACTATAAACAGACAGAGAGTCAATATATTGCAATATGCAGATGACATAGTGGTTTATACAACAGGTAATGCTGTAGAAATAAATGTCAAAACACTAGAGGAAGAAATCAGTACATTAATAACCAATCTTCAAGAAGTAAGGCTTGATATAGCTGAGGAAAAAATAAATCTAATTAATTTTACAGTCAAAAGAAACACACGGAGAAGGGAGAAGTTATTGATCAAAATTAAAGGGAAGGAAATCAAGGAGGAGTATAACATAAAGTTCTTGGGCATCATACTGGACAAGAAACTAAGATTTGAAGATCATACGAGAGAAATGATTTTAAAAGCGAAGAGGAGAATAACGATACTAAGATATATTAGTCATATTAAAAAAGAAGCTAATCCAGAAACTATTATTATATTATATAAAACATTAGATAGATCAGTATTGAAGTATGCAATAACAATTTACTATGACAGCCACAACAAAAATATAAGGGAGAAGGTTAGAAAAATACAAAACGCCGGGATACGAACAGCAATGGGGTATAGAAGAACTACTCCAATAAACGTTATGATGACAGAAGCAGGAATCATGGACATGGAAAATAGGAAGAAATTACTCATACAGAGATATCTGGTTAAACAGAGATATAGAAACCGTAGCAACACACTGGAACCTATAGAAAGATACGTGGATAGTAAGGGAGATGATATGGAAGAGGAGAGGGATGAGACAATCCAAGCCTGGAGGGAGACAAAGGACATAGAGGAGATAATAGAAAAAGAAGATGGAAACGAGAAATGGCGGTTGGAAAATAGAGAAAAAGAAGAAGGAGAAGGTATAGAGTGGTATAGCAAGGCGGGTTCTAAACCCAAATTTGAGTTTCAAGGCCATTTCCCCCACCTCTATCCCGACCTTGAAATCCAAATTTGAGTTTCAAGGTCGGAGGAAATAATCCAACGCGGCAGGCGGGCGGCGGCGGCGGATGACGTCATAGAGATGGTGGAATGAGGGGGGTATAGCGCGAGAGCAGATATCGGAATCAATCGATATCGAAACAATATCGAATCGATACCGAAGTGCATCGAGGAGGAACCGCGGGTGAGAATTGCTATTCTGGGCCATGGTATCGACTCCACTGTTGGTAAGGAAGGAAATATTATTTTAAGATATTAATATATATGAAAAAACAGAATCTCGGGCGACGGGGCTCGAACCCAAGACCTCCGCGTTATGAGTCTGCCGCCTAACCAACTCCCCCAACGCCAGCACTCCGACATTAGTCTTTCCCAAATGGTACATATACCGAGCGTAATAATTTATTTTTATCGGTTGATGTCGAGCGATGTCGGGAAAGATCGGCGTTTGTACACACCACGTCTTCGGGGACGGGAAAGAGAGATCATTATTTTAAAGCTAAAATTCGGGGGAGGGAAAGACACAGCACTACATAGTGGTACAATCGCAGATATTCTAAAAAATTTTTCAAAACGCTTTTGATCGTCGCGGCGCATCACGCGTAACTCGATTCCCCTGAGACAGCCGTGCAGGATGATATCCTTTGACGAGCGCGAAGAAGGCGCGAATCATAGAATTATGCGATATCAGCGGAATTTTTTCGCGCGATCACGTGTAATTTGAATCCCCCGTGATGGAACCGCCGTGCGAGATGGTGTCATTTGGCAACGCGAAGAAGACGCGAATCATCGAAAGAATTATGTGGCGTCAGCAGAACGCTCTCCCTCTCTCTCTCCCTCTCTCTCCCCCTCCCCCCTCTCACTATCAATCTCTTTTTCTTTCTCCTTCTCTTTTCTTCTCTTTTTCTTTTTTTCTCTTTTTCACATCAATCGCAAGACAACTTGAACATTCTCGAACAGCTGATGGACTTCCTATTTACTTTTCGCGACATCATACATAAGCCGAAATGGGGAAAAATGAAAAAGGAAATGAGAATTAGAAAGGATAGGAAGATTCATATAGGGTAGTGAAACAAGGGCAAATTTTTTGCAAATTATGCTAATTTCAGTGGTTTTATTACCCGTACACAATCTTATTTGGCATTTTCTTCGTGATTGGGAATTATTGCTTGGGCTGTTTGATGTTTCTTTTTGTAGGTTTTCCTTTTCTTCTTCAGGAAATTCGTGATACTCTGTGACGAGTTCATCTGCTAATTGTAACAGGAAACGCTGTCTTGGTATCTTTATTCCAGTTGTTGCCTGATAGAGTATCCATGCATTGATTCCAGCGAAATCCAGGATATTGAAAAATACATGTACAGGCCATCTCCTGCATTTTGATTTGACGCTATATTTTCGCGCCATTTGGTCAACTACATCGACGCCAAATTTAGTGCTATTTTAATAACTAATTGTTTCGGGTGTTCGCTTTCTATTGTTTTCGGTTTTGACGCATTTATGTTTCGAACTTAGTATCGTAACTGTTTTTGTTCGTTTTGATTTATAAATCTTCAGCGTACAGTCACTTGATTTATATACTATTGTCGAGAAAAGTTTCAAATTATCTTTCTTCGTTTTCGCAAGTGTGGGCAATTCCCTTCTGTTCGTACGTATCGTTCCAAGTAGTGTCGTCCGTTTTGCCAACAATTTTGTAGCCAGGGATGCAGTGATGAAAAATTGTCTGTTGTAATATTCCTCCCAGAGTTAGTGAAAGGTTCGGCCAGTTTTAGGACAACAAATTCACTTAGTGGTATTGACGCTGGTCTTGTTTCATCCCGTCCTAAATATGGCAATCCGTTTACAACATATTTCGTGTTGACGTCAGACGCTAGCCAAAATTTGATTCCAAATTTGTCGGGTTTATTTGGTATGTACTGTGTAAATTTGCATCTCGCTTTTGTGGGAAACAGTTGCTCGTCAATGCTCACATTTCTGCCTGGCTTGTAACAACTTTGGCTATTTTCGATGAACTTGCTCCACACATCTGAAATTAGAGCAAATTTGTCCACACTCAGACGTTGGATTCGTTGTGTTTTTTTATCGAATCGGAGAAATCTCAAAATTTCTGTGAAAGTGTTCCTACTCATAGCTTTCGAAAAGAAGGGAGGTCCCCATTTCGAATTCCACAGATGTGAAGTGGGTAAATTTTTTGCTTGATAAGCGCCACGTGCGTATAAAACTCCGATAAAAGCATATAATTTTGGAGTAGGCAGATCCCATTCAGTCCCTAAAACTCGCAAGGCTTCTGCTTGTGTACATTTTTTTTATGGTGTCAATAATAGTATGATCTATTATCACCGAAAATGCTGATTTTGCTTTACCAGACATAATATTGCGTTTGGCGTATGCCGTTGGGCCTGACTCTTCTCTGAAGCTAAATGGTGGTCTTCCGATTGCCGGCCCTTCTTTGATTCGATGCCAAACAGTTCCATCACGAGCCGTTACACTGTTCTCGACATTTTGCTCATCATCACTTTCAGAATCCGATAAAAATCTTCGGCGCTTTTGTCCTCTAAATCATTAGAGAGAAAATCATTCCCACTTTCACTTTGCTCATCTTCAGATATAGAATTTTCCCCGTCTGAACTCGCTTCACTTATGTTTCGAATTCTTTCCAATAACTGTCTCACTGATCGTGCGGACATATTCAAGACTGCAGTAAAACACAGCGCCAATGTACTGAGTATAACGGGAATTGTTCACTCCTTGTCGTACTTGATTCTTTGTAGGCTCTGCTCTTTACTCTCTGATCGGCGAGTTTCAGTTACCGCTGATGAAGGGGAAGCACCTGCACGGGCGGTGGTTGTGTGTGCGTGAACTGCGCCTGCGTCAGTCACGCACACGTAGCCGCCGCTCCTGTGGGTGCTTCCCCCGCCATCAGCGTAGCCCACCGATCCTTGGTTTCTTGTAAATCCCCGATACGAGTCCTTTCTGTTTATGCGTTACGTCGTATGGACCCGATCGGGTCATTGAAGTGCTCACGCCGAAACCAAACACACATATCAGATTCAGATAAATGAAACTATAACTTGAGAAGTGTATCTGAGTCCAGAACTAAGGTTCCAGTTGGAGAACTGCAGAAAAATACGTAAATTTCGTAAGGGGTCAAATGACCCCTCGCGGTACATAAGGTATGCAAAGAATTTTTCTCGGTAAAAAATAAGCTAAGAGAAAACCCGAAAACGAGAAATTGAATAATCAGATAAAATAAGAATTTAGAGAAAGTCAGATAAGCGAAAGAAATAACAATGAATGTACGATTTTAAAGATAATATTGAAAGGGGTCATTTGACCCCGCTTGATACGTTTAGTGTTAAAATAATATTTCCTTCCTTACCAACAGTGGAGTCGGTAGCACGCTCCAGAGTCGCAATTCTCACTCACGGTTCCTCCACAGACCAGGTATAGGATAGACCTATCACGTAATGTAATTTTGTGTCACATGCTCGGGGGGGCTCGCGAGTCCCCTTACCATTTTCGTGTCACACCCTACGTTATCGATTCAGTCTAAAATAAGATTACAATACTACGTGTGGTAGGAATTGAAATTAAATCTTATCGGAAACATTTAAAATCTAAGACGGGGTGAACGATACGACTAATTTCAAGAAACATGTTGCATAATTCTGTTTACTATTACATTTTGATAGAAGCATAATTTGCATTTATTTCCATAAATTTTGATCAGAAATATTATATAAATACAACCGCGTAATAAATATTTGTACAGTCCCTTAGTTAGGTTATATTTTCTGTCACTTCGAGGAGCGGATTTTCTGTAGCCTCGAAGTGACAGAAAATATACTTAATCTATATGCTACATGATAATAAATGTTTATTGGATATTTCGTTCTTTTACGCTACATTTGTGAACTTTTTATTACTTAACATCCTTCCCAAATATTATTACGCCGCAACGATATATTTATGAAGTCGATGAACGTAATTATTCGTGGTTAAGAAATCAAAATTTCCATTCATAACATCATTTTCTGAGTACATTTCATCGAAATAGTAAGTTTTAGCTTAATTTGTTTGTTTGCTAAATTCATGCGTTTTATTAGATTCTAATTGATTTTAGCATCAATTTTCATGTTTACAGTTTTCTATGCTTCATGAGGTTTTGGCATCAATTTTCAGGTTTGCAGTATCATGGAATTATTCGACATTGTAACTGATTTTAGCTTCTATTGTTAAATTCACATCTACGTGCACGGAAAAAGGTCAACACCGTTGGGAACGGTGCTCGAAAAGTGAGCACCGTAGGCGATGGTACCAGCACCGTAAAAAACAGTGCTGGGCCCATTCACAACGCTTTCCAGCACCGAAAAACATTGTTGTGAATGGGCGAAAATATCGGTGCTGACCCAGATATAACACGACGTCTATAAGCCGTCTTTCAGACTTTCAAGACGTCTTGAAGACGGCTTATAGACATCGTGTGCTATCTGGGGAGCCGATATCAGTGCTGGGCCCATTCACAACGCTGTTCAGCACCGAAAAGGCTCCATATCAAAACTACACAGTACAAAACTAGACATGGAATTTAGGACACATCAGAATAGTGCACAGAAAGTAGTGCACATACAATTTAAAGCACATTAAAATTATAGTACACATACAATTTAAGACACATGCGATTTAGGACACATACAATTTAGGACACATGCGATTTAGGACACATACAATTTAGAACACATGCGATTTATCATGGGCATGGGCACAGCTAGGATTTCATTCGGGGGCTGGGAGCCTAAAGCCCCCCTCATTTCGGGGGGGGGGGGGGCAATAAAAGACTCCTCCGGCTTCCAATTCGGCCATTTGTGCACTGAATTTTGAATTTATGTACATATGTAGGAACCAATATAACCGGGGTCGTGTAATGCGGAATTACTTCACAATTGAATTTATTTCTATTTTATGATAAACTAATTTAATTTTGGATGAACGTTTAATTTATTCTTTTTCCGGTCAGGGGGGCAAATGCCCCCCCCCCCCCCGGACTACGCACATGCGATTTATAGTGCACATACAATTTAGGACACATGCGATTTAGGACCAGGTCCGGCGGAACCCATTATGCAAGTAATGCGTTGCATAAGGGCGCCAGCCGAAGGGGGCGCTAAAAACTATATCGTAGACTTAAACAAAATGTAAATGTAATTCTTTTTTTATTGTACCTCGTAAAGGCAAAACATATTAAATAGAAAACAGGAGCAAAAATTTGGGGGTACCAAAAATTTTCTTACATAAAGGCGCCAATCATCCTTGTGCCGGCCCTGTTTAGGACACATACAATTTATAACACATGCGATTTAGGACACATACAATTTGGAACACATGAAATATTTTAATTAATTGTAGTTATAATTTGAATAAGGTTTCGTACAGTAGTGTGGCATGCAAGATGGCGCGTATGCAATTAAACCTACAGTATATTTAAAATTCGGCGCGCGTACACATTGACAGACATCAAAATAGCATACACACCAAATTTGAAACACATTTAAATGTTACAAACGATGATCACAGTTTGGTAATAAATAATTCGGAAAGTAACAACATGGAAAAGGAGCAATATGAATTAAACGCATTTATTTAATAAATTATGACTTACGGTGAGCATGTGAACAGTTTCAACCTTCCGCTATAGATTCGCAAGCATAGTCTAGCGCTGTTCCTGACCCTGGTGGCCATAGGGTGGTCATAGATTAGTTAGTCGCATTTTTACATTGATTGGTTTCGCACGCAATACCATGGAATAATCCACCTTAAGGAATAATCATTTATTAACTAATATTCGTCATTTTTGCTTTGAAGCAACAGTTTAATATTAATATTGTTGCTATATATATAACTAGCCTAAAGCGATAGCTGAGTGGTCACGAATGTACCCTGCTCACGGTGACGGAAGACGATTGAAGTTCTGGGACGTGTAAATAGAAATTATATGGGCAAAAACAAACGGGCAGTGTGTATTACACATGAATAAAATAGATTTCCACATCACCCTAGAGGTGCTATCGTCGATGCGTTTTGTTTTTAAAGTGGTGTCCCCAGTAGACCTATTCCACTAGAATTCGAAGTCCTATATGGTTTGAAAAATTGTCCTGTAACGATGTTATACCATATTATGGTAACTATTCAGTTCTGGACATACGCATGAGAAAGGATTGTAAACGGCATACCTCAAATTAAGTTGAGATCGTTTTCACAACCATATAGTAGCGCGCACGACAAACGGGGCAACTTGTCCGCTTTAATTTTGTTAGGCATTCTGCGCATACGCATAAATGCCCGCATGGAATAAATACGTGTGTCACCTGTACACAAAGGCACACGCAACACACACCCCCGCCTTTTGGTCGGTTGCCGTCATCTGCGAAACAAATGGTAAGTATTAAATTTGAATTGAAATCGAAGAAATTAGGAAAGCTAGTAAATATAAAGCGAAAGGTGCGCCTTCGAAGGAATTTGTCTCTATAAGTACAGTATAAAAAAATGAACAAAACAAGTTTTCTAAAGTTGTCGGCAGCTTGTGAGAGAGATGACACGATGGGCGCAGGGAGCTCATTTTTTAAAACGTATTCTCATTTCCACTAATATTTCAGTTAGAAGGTGTAACAAGACATGTATGTTAAACAATTTTGGTGGGAAATACGCCAATTAAATTTTACGACGCACGCGTTTATATTAATGATAAAATGTAATTATTCAAATTCTTCTTATGTTCGTAGCCTTTAAAATGCTATAATTATTATTCTTATTCAGGTAGACAAGTGAGATTCTGTGCGTGTTTTATGTACTTCCAACTGCATCAGGAATAAGATACAATACAATCAACGATAATTGCAATTACATACTTTGCATAACGCCGGTCGAGGTGCTGGGCATCGGATCAGAGCTGGTCCGATGATCGGCAGCAACACCGCCGTCACTATCGCCACTGCCGCGATGGACTGTAGTCCTTCCTTCGGACGCATCACCTAATTGTGGTAAGTTTAAAATTTAATAAGAATCTTTTCAATTAGTAGTAGGGTTAGGACAGTTCTAACTCGGGTGTGCTAAGGGGGGTGCGGGGGCGGGAGAAAGTGAGGGCGCGCGGGGAGAGCGGGGAGTGGAAGACCGGCTGCGCGCGCACGAGCCGCGGAGTGGGGGAAGCCGTAACCGTGGAGCCACCGTCCCCGAAATTTTTCAGAGGGAGGGGACAAGCCCCGAAAACTTTTTAAGCCTTGGACCACCCACCCGAAATATTTTCCCAAACCCCTCTCCCCCGCATCGATCTACCAAACCAATATGCGACAGACATCCCCCCCCCCCCCAACGCAGAGAAATAATAATTTTTAAATCAGCGATCTACAGAACCATTATGTAGAAATATTATTTCAAACAGATATGCAGCAAGCATTCTAAAGCTATCAGTATTCTAAAGCGTTCCGATTTAACATCGCAGCATATCGCGCGATCGTGTGTAATTCGAATCCTCTGGAGCAGCCGTACGGGATGACGTCATGTGGTGGCGCGAAGAAGGCTCGAACGGAATATGATTATGCGGCGTCAGCTGAAATTTCTTTCCATGCCAACAGACATTTATTTCCAACGCAGGGAAAGAACAATTTTTAAATCGATCTAGCGAACCACAATGTAGCGAGCATTTTAAAGCTAACAGTATTTCGAACGTCGCAGCGTGTCGCGCGATCTCGCGTAATTTGACTCCTCTGGAACAGCCGTGTGGAAGATACCTACCATTTCCACGATGCGAAGAAGGCGCGAAAGAAATATAATAATCGTTAAACGTAGAATCTTAAAATTTGGTGACGAGGAGAGAAAGTGGGTAAATGAATCAGAGAAATAATATGCGTTTAAGAGATTATATATTGTTACAAACGAAATTAAAAGAATGTAAAATATAAATATAATTTAAAATTTTTTTTCCTGCGAACATCAGCTACAATATCATTGATGACACATGCTAACAGCACGCAATCGACAAGATAATCCTCGCAGTAATATTCGCTATCACGTATGATTTTAGCAGCACGACGCGTGTCTAATAGTAGGTAGGCTATGAGAGTTCTGGGACTGCGCGGTGAGGGGGTGAGGCGGGGCGCGGGTACCGCGCTCTTCCGCGACATGGGCGAGGGGGTGAGGCGGGGCGGGGGGTACCGAATTCCTTGACGAGGGGGATGACGTCACAGGGGAGGGGGATTCAAAATGGCGTCTATCGAGTTCCTAGGTGAGGGGGATGACGTCACAGGGGAGGGGAATTTTCAAAATTTTCAAAATGGCGTCGCGCGCGCAGGTCGAGTTCGTGGGCGAGGGGACTGACGTCACAGGGGTGGGGGTGGATTTTCAAAATTTCAAAATGGCGTCGCGCGCATTTCGTATTGGCGTCACCTGTTGGATGTTTAAGGTATATTTGGGCACGCGTCGCCGCCGCGCAATCTCCGTACGCGTGCGGGGATCGGTGCGCAGGCGCGACCGCGACCGATTCGTGAAAATTCAAATCGAGTCTTCGATGATGATGATGATTTCTGAGAAAGAGGGCGAACCAGGATTTCTGAGAAAAGATAAGGCGATCATGGCGCGCGACAGGATTGAACGCGTTTTTATGCCTACGTGCACGCGCTTCCTGCCGTGTGTTTATATTTGAATCGTGGGACCGATGCACACCCACGTGCAATGACGTAAACATAGAGCGATAATTATTGTAAATCAATCATCGCGATAGCCCATGGAATAAACATTGCACCGCGCCATGCCGTGTGTTTATATCTGAGCAGGATTGAACGCGTTTTGATATTTGAATCGTGGAACCGATACAGCGCACGTGTAATCATGCATGCATATAGCGATAATTATTGTAAATCAATCGGCGCGATAGCCCATGGAATAAACATTGCACCGCGCCATGCCGTGTGTTTATATCTGAGCATTGACTTTTCCCAAGACCATGCCTCTAAGAAGGAAGTACCCTCGAGAAAACGCAATGTCCCTGAAGCAATAAATTAGGCGTTGCGTTCACGCGAGCAACTAAACGATAATTATTCGGGGTAGAGTTCCGAGTATTTTCACGATCGAGAACAGGGCGACGTCTCAAGCGCCCTTCTCGAGGGTCTGCGAGTCAAGCGTCGTGGGAACGTGTAAGGGCGAAAAGAATTCGTACATAGATTTTCATGATTTCAGTAATTTATTTAACTTAACTAAGTTAACTTAATCCCACTCGACAACATTATCGTTGAATATAGCATCGTCGATGTCATTCGTAAAGAATCACACGACGTTGCAATCCCGTAAGCAACCGTCATAAACATAGAGCGATAATTATTCGGGAAAGAGTTCCGAGTATTTTCACGATCGACGTTGCTGTAATTCAATCGGCGCGGCAGCTCATGGAGTAAACATAACGTTGCACCGCGCGATGATGTATGTTTATATCTGAATCATGTAAGGGTGAAAAGAGGTCGATATAGATCCACGAGCATCTGATTTACAGTATACCAATGTCAGTATCCCACGATGCTCGCTTCAACGTCTTCCAATGGTGGGGTAAGCCCTCTACCGACGTCGCTGCAGTTGGATGAAAAATTTAGTGGGTGTTAAGCCCACAGTCATTATTCGAGACGTCGTGGAGCAGTATCGTTCAAAACGGATTTATTCAATTGTCGCACCACCATCGTCAATTGCTACGCCATATCGCGCGATACAGTACTGCGAGTAAATGCACATTGTATTGCATCGTTGGTGATAAGGATGTGCATCGCAAGCAAGTGAAGTACTTCACCGCGATCGTGTGTACGCCGTTAACGCTTCTACATGACATTGAGAACGGCACGGTTGAAGTGTACAAAGTGTTGTACCCTCGAACATTGACTATTACCGTGGACTCGTTTTTGTGTCGTGAATTATTCAGATTTTTGGATGAGCACCCGACACCGATTGTACGACTACATTCGAAGCGCGTCATTTTGCCGTTGGGTTTCCGATATCCGAACACGGACCGCATCACCTGGAAGAGCCGTGTCACCCATTCGGCACTATTCGTGCGTGTCTGGTAGATAAAATTTTTGTAAATACGTAAACATGGAGGTATTCATGGACACGTATAGGGTTTTATCCAGGATGTCCAAGGTTTTACGCAGTATTGCGGAATTTCGAGACTGGGTTGATCATTGCGACGCCTGCCTGCAGCTCATCGTCCAGTATCAGAGTAGCGGAGGAGTGCCCGTGGCCGCGAAACAACGCCTGGTGTCGCTGATCGCGCGAATAAAGACATTGCGCGCGATCGTGCGGGAAAAGTTTTCGCGAGTCGGGTGCGGGGTTTCGGGCCGGTCGACGGCCCCCAAAGTCGTATGGGAAGACGTGGAATCTGCGTTTATAGGCCGTATTGCAACCGGTGCGGTAATCAACGTGGGTTACGTCGATCCATGTCGATTTTTAGAAGGTGCTCGACGAACTGTGATCTCGCGCGTCACGGACGCTATCACGACGCATAAGAGCGTGTCCGTGAATACAAACTTGAACGCGGAGTTTACGTTGGCTGAGAATACGGACCAGAAAAGTTTCGGTACGCGAAATCGCGTACTGTTAATGTCTTCGAATGTGCGCGAGTGGTACTCGAAGCACGTGGTCGCTCCGACACTAGTGATGCTCGAGGAGTTTCAAGATCGCAACAGTGGATGGACCCTAAGGGCTGTGCTAAATATTCTAGTGAATATTAATAAGCATAATCCACTTCGAGGTGGTTGCGACGTACCGCTTCCGCGCGCCGTCGTCCTGAAAAAAGCGGTGGTTAACGTAAAGAGCGGGGACAATGCGTGCTTCTTGTGGGCTGTCGTCGCCAGTTTGTACCCTGCTGTTGCCGCTACGAACGTGAGTAGGGATTCATCGTACCATCACTACTCGGAGGTGCTTCGCACGGGTGATATGACTCTACCCGTAACGTTGGACCAGCTGACGAAGTTCGAGAGGATGAACGACGTGTCAGTAAATGTGTACGCGTGGTCCGACGGAAGCTGCGTGCCTCTGCGTTTGACCGAGGACAAGCGAGAGAGACACGCGAACCTCCTACTGGTGCAGGACCCCAACGAGCCCCAACGATACCATTTCACATGCATTCGGAGCATGTCGAGACTGATTTCGAAGCAGCTCGGCAAACACAATGGACAAGTATTCGTTTGCGAAAGGTGAGTAAAATATGGTATATTTCGATCGATGTATTATTGATTATTATGTTTATTATTATTAATACTATTATCGTTGCAGATGTCTCAGCTTCTTCCATTCGAACGTGCAATTGACCAAGCATAACGTGGACTGCCAGCGTCTGAACGAGTGCGCCGTCGAATTGCCGTCCGTGGAGGATAAATGGTTGCAGTTCAAGAACTTTAAAAATAAGGAACGAGCGCCATTCATCGTTTACGCGGACTTCGAATGCATGCTGGAGGACGTCGAGCCTGCGGAGCGGAGTCGGACGTACACGTACCAACAGCATAGAGCGTACAGCGTGGGATATTACATCCATTGTTCCACCGACGCGTCTCTGTGCCGTTATCGCGCGTATCGTCACGAATCCGAGTGTGTGAAGTGGTTCGTGCAAGAACTTCGAGACATTGCGAACATTGCGTATTCGTGGTTGCGGAACGCGAATCCAATGAACTCGTTGACGAGTCAACAATGGGATAGTTTTAATAACGCGATCGTGTGTTACGTGTGCGGGCAACCTTTCGTCGAAACGGACAAAAAAGTGCGCGACCATTGCCACTCGACGGGCGAGTACCGAGGCGCGGCCCACGTGTCGTGTAACTTGCAGTACCAAAGATCGTACACGATACCGGTAGTGTTCCACAATTTATCAGGCTACGACGCGCATTTCGTGATCAAGGAGTTGGCGTCGGCGTTCGAGGGACAGATCGACCTGCTGCCGGTGACGAAGGAGCGGTACATATCGTTCACCAAACACGTCAAGGGAATCGACGCCGAGAACAACGATTGGAAGCGGGGATTGAAGTTTCGATTCATCGATTAGCTGAAGTTTTTGGCCGCGAGTCTGGAGAAACTCGCTTCGGACCTTGGCAGAGAACGACTCGCGATTCTACGGCACCAGTTTCAATCCCTGTCGGACGAGCAGTTCGATCTCCTGACCAGGAAGGGTGTCTTCCCGTACGACTACGTGACGTCGTACACCAAACTGAACGATACGTGTTTACAGTCCCGCGAAGCGTTCTATAACCGGCTGAACGATCGCGACGCGTCGGAGCCTGATTACGCGCACGCCGCGAACGTGTGGAATACTTTTCGCGTACAGACATTGGGCGAGTACAGTGATTTGTACTTGAAAACAGATGTGATGTTACTCGCCGACGTGTTCGAAAGTTTCCGCACAGACTGTATCGCGAGTTACGATCTAGATCCCGCGCATTATTTTACGCTACCGAGTTTCACGTGGGACGCGATGCTCAAGTACACCGGCGTACGATTAGAGCTTCTGACGGACGTGGACATGTTACTGTTCGTGGAGCGTGGCATACGCGGCGGTCTGAGTCAGTGCTCGCACAGGTACGCGCGTGCCAACAACAAGCACCTACCGACGGGGATGTACGACAAGTCGAAGGCGTCAACGTATCTGATGTACTTCGACGTCAACAACTTGTACGGCTGGGCAATGTCGCAGGCTATGCCGCGAGAAGGGTTTCGATGGCTGGACAATGCGGAGGTGGCCGCCCTTGACGTGTCATCCCTGCCCGACGGCGAGGGAGTCGAAGAATCCGAGGGATACCTGTTGGAGGTGGACATCGAATATCCCAAGGAGATTCACGACGCGCACGCCGACCTTCCATTCTGCCCGGTGCGCGAGCACGCGCCACACGGTAAACAGACCAAGCTGCTTGCCACGCTCGACGATAAGGAGCGATACGTCATCCACTATCGCTACCTGAAACAGTGCGTGCGACACGGTTTACGCGTGACGCGAATTCATCGGGTGTTGCGATTCGATCAGTCGTATTGGTTGCGCGACTACATTCGATTGAACACCGATTTGAGGACGCGAGCCACTAGCGAATTTCAAAAGACTCTATTCAAATTAATGAACAATGCGGTGTACGGTAAAACAATGGAGAATGTGCGGAATCGCGTAGACGTGCGACTGGTGACTCGGTGGGACGGTCGTTACGGCGCGGAAGCGCTGATCGCGAAACCGAACTTTCACAGTCGCACGATCTTCTCCGAGCAGTTAGTGGCCATCGAAATGCGAAAACTCAGAGTGAAGTTCGACAAGCCGATATACGTGGGAATGAGTGTACTGGACGTATCGAAAGAATGCCTGTACGAATTTCATTATACGTAAGGTCCTGTACACCGACACCGATAGTTTAATGTATAGCGTGGAATGCGAGGATGCGTACGAATCGATGAAGCGTGACGTAGCCCGATTCGACACGAGTGATTACGCGGTGGACAATCCGTACGGTATGCCGCGCGTAAACAAAAAGGTGCCGGGACTCATGAAAGATGAGAACAACGGTGCCTTGATGACAGAGTTCGTCGGGCTACGATCTAAGATGTACGCGACTAGAACGTTTAACGCTACAGTGGGGTCTACGAGTGAGACGAAAAAAGTGAAGGGTGTGCGGAGACACGTGGTCGCGAATCATGTACAATTCGACGATTACGTTCGTTGTCTTCGCGATCTCACCGAGAAATCGGTTCGACAGAACAATATACGCTCCAAAGAGCACAGTGTATATACCGTGAGTGAGGAAAAGAACGCTCTCAGTCCGTTTGACGACAAGCGGTGTATTTTAGTCGATCGGGTCAGCACCCTTCCGTGGGGTCATTATCGAATCCCCGAGCTCAAGACTCACGAACGTCTCGAGCTTGAGCCCGACGAGTCCCTCGAGAATCCCATTGTATAGTATGTTTGCATGTCCATATGTATATACGTTTCTTTTGTACATGTTATTTATATATTTATAAATATGTAATATATGTATAGCGTAGAATATAAGCAAAATTGTATTTTATACGTATATTTATATATATATATATATATATATATATATATATATATTTTCCCTTCTTTATTAAGATAAATTGTACGTATATATGTGGCGAAGAAGAATGAGGAGGATGTAAATAAACGAACAATGTATATATATTTATATGTATTTATTCGTTCATTCATTTATTTGTACCAGTAACATCAAGCACGATAACGAATCAGAGAATATCCTTGTCGCGTATCCACGAGTTCCGCGACGAATCGAATCCGAGCCACTTAACGTACACCTGATTCCCCTTGCGACGAATAATCTTCTCGACCAGATAGACGTCCGGATTCGCGACCGAATGCAGTTCGTACTCGTAGAAACCACCCGAGATCGGCTCTCCCGCGGAATCGCGCAGAATGTACGTCACCGGGAACGTTCTTTGTACGGTTACGATTTCGAACACCTCGGTCGACCAGTTCGGAGTGTATCCCTTCTCGAAGAGGGTCTTGAACTTGCTCACGCGTACCTTGTCGCCGACGTTGAATTTCGCGCGTCGTCGAAGGCCTTCCGTTGCGGAGGGGGAGAGGGGTTCATTCGCGGCGAACGACAAACGCGTCGCGGGGGTTACGTCAACGGGTCGGGCGTTGATCGTTCGATGTTTGCGATGATTGTAGGTGCGTACGAGCGTAGGTAACAGGTCGACCCAGCAATAGGACGCGTTCAAGGAGAATTGTTTCCACATGAGGTTTTTCAGCGTGCGATTGAAACGTTCGACGATCGATGCTTTCATCACGCTGTGCGTGGAGTAGTGGTTGATCCCGCGTGTCTTCGCGCATCGTTGAAACTCCGCGTTGTAAAACTCTTTACCCATGTCGGTTTGTAAATTTCGCGGGCATCTATCGCTCTGTCGCAACACGGTCGCGAACGCCGCGGTCACGTCGCGTCCGCTTTTCGTTTTCACGGGTACGGCCCACGCGTACTTGCTGAACGCATCGATGATCGTTAGTATGTAGTGATATCCTCGATTTTGCTTCGCGTACGGACGCATCTCAACCAAATCGGCCTGCCACAAATCATCGTAGCCGCGAATCACGACGCTGCGCCGTGGGAAATTACGTCTCGCGGGAGCGTGTAGTTCGTTCACTAGTTGTACTCGTTCCTTGTTCATGCTTCGCGGTGGGCTGGGGATGCTCGCGACGTTTCAAGGACGTTAGAAGTAGTATGAGTTCCTCGAGTACTCGCAAAACGCAATCGGCGCACGTTCTTCGCAATCGTTCGTTATTATTATTAGACGTTTCGGATTCGTAGTCGTTATCGTCACCATCAGTGATCATCGTCGTTGGCGTCGTCGTAGACCCTCGTCTGCTTTTCGCGGCTCCTTTCGTTTGTACAAATCCGTGTCCGTTATCGCAGTCGACGATGTGGTAAACTCTTCGAGTCTGTCTGTCAAGTGATTCAAGCGTTGCTCCATCGCGTTATTTAAATCATCCTCTAGTTGGGACAATTGCGCGTTAACGATATCCGTCATCGTTCGTTGTACTCGCGTCTCGAGTTGAGATCGTTGATACTCGGCGTCCAGTCGCGCGGTCGCGATAGCCGTTTCGATTTTTCGGTTAAAGCGTTCGTCCATCGAGGACAATAATCTCGTCATTGTCATTCTCGCTTCGTCGCTGTTGTTGTTGTTGTTGTTGTTGTTGTTGTTGTTGTTGTTGTTGCGTAACGCGATGCCAAACTTGTTCACCGACATAACGAGTAGTGTGCGCGAACACTACTGACGCGATGATCACCGAATCGTTCAATTTAAGATGCGTCCGTCCTCGCGAAGTTCCTCCACGATGGATGCGATTTCGTTATCATGACCCGTGTGACCTGCCGCGCGCGATGCTATGAGTAATCTAAGTCTATCGACCAATTCGTTCGGGTCATCCCAGTACACGTAATCGATCGCGTTATCGGTGACAGTCATCGATTCGTCAATGGGTAATCCTCGACCTTGTCGCGTGCCCGTGCCGTCCGCGCCGCCTGCGCCGCCCCTAACGCGTCTGACTACCAATGTCCGCACCCCACCGATTATCGCGGATATGATTTTCTTATACTTATATTCCTTATTTCCCAGCGTGCGCTTGCTCGGCGAATGGTTTCGCTTATGCGCGTTCGTCGATAGCAAGATGCGACGGTACGCGTGAATATCCGCGTCTGTGTACGTGCGAACGTTGGGTACTCGCATGAACAGCAATTCGTACAAACCCCGAGTCCCCACGTATCGCGTTCCGTTCACGCGAATGTCATCACCGTCCTCGTCGATGGTGAATACGGAATCGCCGATCATTAGGTCTTCGTCGGACCCCAAGTATACACCGTACACGTTGTCGATTCGTTTCTTGGTATCGGTGAAGAACAGTCGCAGGTATTCTCGCGACAAGGGTCCCTTGGCGTTCCGTACATACACTTCGACATCATCGATGGGGTTGCGCAGCAAATCCAAATCATGAACCTTTGCTGACGACTCATCATCCTGAATTTTTTCTTCGTCTTTGTGATCGATATCATGAACAACATCACCAACAACATCATCAACAACATTATCGTCAACATCATTGTTGTCATTATTAGTATCGTTGTCATTGTCATTGTCGTTGTCAGCGTCGTCATCATTGTCAGCGTCGTCGTCGTCGTCGTCGTCGTCGTCGTCGTCGTCGTAGTCATTGTCATAGTCGCTAGAATCTGGAAGGTTATTCGGACGTTCCTTGGTTATCGATGGAGTAATGGGTCGAATTCTCTTCGATTGTCGTTGATCGTATTCGTGTTTCCTCTTCACTGGTCGCGATCGAGGCGTTGAACGCGTTATCAACGCGGACGAGTTCTCGATCAATCGTTTCAGCGGTTCAACGATGGGCCGCGTACTCGCTTCCACAGCCGCTTCCGTAGCCATTTTACCAATTTTCAAGGCTAAGCACTTTTTACGTATAACGTCGCTGACTTTGGCGATTTCCACCTTTGCGTCCACGCTCCGACGTTTCATCCCTTTTCGATGCTTTGTTCCTTTTTGGTGTTTCGTTCCTTTTTGTCGATGACGTCGACGATGTTTTTGCGAATGCTTCGCGTCGACGTTGCTCGAGGTTATAGCAGTCGTCGCCGTCGATTCGTTGGCCATTTCGTGTTGCTCGATGAATGACTCGCGGTTTACTGATGTCAACGAGCTACGACAAACTCGTTAAATCCTCTTCGATACCGACCTTCGTACATGGAACTATCCTTATCGATCACCACGAAATCGTATCGTCGACGCCAACATCTCGCGCACAAGTCGTTGAACGACTCGAACGTCATGTCTGTGTTCACGTGATCGTTGTACACGCGACGCAAGTTTGTACCGTCTTGTTTGAACAGCATGAGAAAATTCGCGTTGTCCCTGATCAAATGTTTAGGTATTCTAGCGTACGATTGACATAAATAAAAGCAATCCACGTTCGCGTGGCGACCCATGGAGAAGTATTCGCGTGGCGACCCATGGAGAAGTATTCGCGTATCGCGTTCTGTTCGTCGCATGCCACGTCGTCGAACACGAAGATCGAATCGGGCCGAGCGTCTCTCGGTGGGACGATCTCAGCGTTGTCCGAGTAGGGAAAGTATTCGATCCCGTCGATGACCGACAACACCTGTTCGAGATATCGATACTTTGGCTGATGCAACGATTTCGAGTATACGTACACGTTCTCGAAACGCAAACCGTTCGGACTCTCTAGCATGCTCAGAAGCACGTTCGTTTTTCCATATCCGGACGGCCCGCAAATCACGCCTCGCACGCTGTTCGGCAACAACGGGCCGTGTCTGTTCGATCGACTCGCATCCCTATCATCCTCGAGCATTCTGTTCGCGGTCACGCGAACAACGTCCGACTGTTTCGCGAATCGCATATTCGCAAGCACGTCTATGACGAGGGATGACTATTTATATTCGTGGTGCGCGTCGCGCAGGTCACTATCACAGTGATCGGTGGAGCGTGCGTACGCGTTTATTATTGTAGTAGCTATCGTGACTATTCTAACGTATATGGTTGCATCAATGACTGTGACGTCTCACGGACTAGGGAAGAATCAGAGGAGGAAGAATAATAATCAGAAGAAAAAGACTGGATCGGGTCTCGTGAACGGTATCATAAACCGTCTGCCGTTCGAACTACACGTTCCGGGTTATCAGTTCTGCGGACCGGGAACGCGTTTGCTAAAACGATTGGCTCGTGGCGACGAAGGTGTGAATCCTCTGGACGCAGCGTGCCGCGACCACGATATCGCGTACTCTCGTCGAAAGGATTTAGAGGGGCGACACGAGGCGGATCGTGCGTTAGCCGAACGAGCGCGAGAACGAGTATTCGCGAACGACGCGACCTTTGGCGAAAAAGCCGTAGCGACTGGAGTGTGGGCAACGATGAAGGCTAAGACCAAACTCGGCATGGGTGTGAGAAGGACGAAACGTAAACAGAGAAAGTCTGGAAGGAAACATCCTCAACGGCGTCGACGACATCGTAATCTACGAGTGGCGAAACGCGGTGGCTTTCTTCCGTTTCTTCCGTTCGTGTTGCCCGCTTTATCAGCTATCGGAGCATTGGCCGGTGGAGCGGCTGGTATAACCAAAGCGGTCAACGATTCGAGGGCCTCTTGAAAACAGCTGGAAGAGACGTTGCGTCATCATCGAGCGATGGAAGGGCGAGGGATGCACCTGACACCGTACAAGCGAGGCGCGGGCTTGAACCTGAGACGGCGGCGCCAACGACGAGTGCGATCAAAGAAAAAAAAAACGTCGATCGCGTAGGCGCGTGGCGACGGTGGCGGCGATAACGCAACAACCTATGACGAACCTGCAATTAGAACGCGAATGCGCCAGCATCCCGTTCTTTCGAGGGGTGTTTATGCGCGATACGCTTCCCACGCGTGTACGAAGCAACGAATACGGTATCGCGAATCTGGACGATAATCGAGGCGTCGGTACGCACTGGGTCGCTTACGCGAAACGCGGACCACGAGTACAATACTTTGATAGTTTTGGGAACCTGCGACCTCCCGCGGAATTGATCTACTATTTCGGACGCGGTACAACGATCACGTACAATCACGATCGTTTTCAACGTTTCGATCAGATGAATTGCGGTCGCTTGTGCATGCAATTTTTACAGCAAAAGTCTATGGAATTATGGCCTGTATAATAATAATAATAATAATAATAACGGTATGTACTAAGATTATGTTACAATGTATCCACGCGTAATGGCGATTCACATCTTCTATAGTAAAGACTTATAATATCGATAAATTGCCGAGTATTCGTACGCGCGCGTCACTTCCCCTCTCTCCGTCTCGCGAGTGTAATCTATGATATGTCGTTCACGCTCACGTTAACGGGACGCAGCAGCGCGCTCACGGTAAACTATTTTCCACCGATAGATTTGAGCGATGGTCAATACGAATTAGGACTCGCGGACTTGGAGACGTTTCACACGATACCGAACATCGACTCGAACAACGATAAATTCTATTTCGTCGTGAACTACGACACCGAAAACAACTCAATCGTCGACGTAGCTAATGAATGCATTACGATACCCCACGGCTGCTACGAATTGGACGCTATCGCCGAGTACCTGAAGCAACGATTACTCGATCGATATCCTCGAAGACGTGGTAACAACGAGAACGACGATGACGACAAGTACCCTCTAATGCTACGAGCTAACAACAACACCATGAAAAGCGAGCTGAATTGTTCGTTCTTTGTAGACTTTACGAAACCGAACAATGTGGGCTCGTTGCTAGGATTTTCCCCGAATCGTGTCTTAATACCGAGAATCTGGCACGAGTCCGACGGACCCGTAAATATTATAAACGTTAACGTGATCAGAGTAACGTGCAACGTCACTACCGGCGCGTACAGCAACGATAAACAGGTACATACGATCCATGAATTTTCGCCACGCGTGCCGCCAGGATATAAGATATCGGAAACACCGCGACACGTCATTTACTTGCCAATCGTCGCACGAGCAATACACGATCTAACGTTGTGCATCGTAGATCAACAGGATCGTCCTATAGATTTCCGTGGAGAAGAAATAACGATTCGTTTACACGTTCAACGACGTCCGCGCGATAGGTAGCGTGACCGTACGTGTATGCACGCGTGTGTAGTATGTTAGTGTTAGATCACACGCACGAATCATCAATCGCCGCTGATACTCCTACCGTCTCTGTCACGCGTCTCGACCGACCTTTGTCGACCGGCGAAAGTAGAAGAATAAAGACGGGAGGAGTGATAAGAAGAAGAGGACCGATAAGAAGCATAAGAAAGCCGTTGACTCGTCGAAACGCGCGTTTCCTACGATCGTTAGGTTTCATCGTCGCCTCTTAGATACGCAGTCACGATGTCGATTATTTTGGACGTGGCGAATACGCCAACCTTCGACAATCGTATCACGAAGATCGAGTTACACACGTATAATCCATACGCCAACACAACGTTCGATAATAGCGATGAGATAAGAATCCCCATACAGCAGCTAGATCTGTACACGCTTCCGTGCGAAAGTTTTCTCTACATCGAAGGTCGTGGCACGTTGTCTACGCAAGACGCGAAAGGTCCAGCAACGTCCACGACCGCCGTTCTCGATAATAATTGCGTCGCGTTCATGTTCGATGAGATTCGATACGAATTGAACGGTGTCGAGATCGATCGTTGCCGAAATCCAGGAATCACTACCACCTTGAAAAATTTCGTTTCGTTGTCAGCCGAGAGAAGCAAAGCGCTTGCGAATGCCGGTTGGAATTATGACATCGATTACGATAACGACACTTTTCATTCGGGAGCTTTCAATTTCTGCGTACCCCTGAACGTGTTATTAGGATTCTGCGAGGATTACAAACGCATCGTGATGAACACGCGGCACGAGCTGATCCTTATACGAGCGCGAGACGATTCGAACGCGATGCACTGCACCTCCGCCACTGCGATCCCGAAACTGGAGATACGCAAGGTGCAGTGGCGTATGCCCCACGCCGTTTTGGAGGAAGTGAATAAACTATCGATACTGCGAATCTTGGAAAGCGAGCGACCGATCGCGATGAGTTTCCGATCGTGGAGCCTACACGAGTATCCGTTACTGCAAGCGACAACGAAACATACGTGGACCGTGAAAACTACGTCGCAAATCGAGAAACCCCGATACGTGTTATTCGGCATGCAAACCGATCGAAAGAATCGTTCAAATAAACCCGCGTGGATATTCGACCCGAATAATCTCACAAACTTTCGACTCTACCTAAATTCCGAGACGTATCCGTACGATGACATGCAAATAGATTTTTCTAAGTATAAATTCGCGATCATGTACAATATGTATGCGAATTTCATCCGATCGTACTACGGTCACGGAGAACCGTTGCTGAGCGCTAACGAATTCCTTAAATACGCGCCTATCGTGGTAATAGATTGTTCTAGGCAAAACGAATCGTTGAAAAGCGCTATCGTGGACGTGCGAATAGATTTCGAATGCAAAGAAAATATCCCCGCTAATACTTCCGCCGTCTGTTTGTTCATACACGATCGTATAGTCGAATACGGCCCTTTAACCAACATGGTACGCAAATTAATATAGTGTGCGTACGAGATCGATTACTACTACTACTACTCCTACTCCTACTGCGGATACTGCTACTGTTTTAAAACGTCGATGTCGAAGACCTCAGTTGCTGTTCTGACACCATCGCCGACGGTGCTACCTAAACGAGTGATAATAATGTTCGCCATTGTCGATCTGCAAGGGTTCAATATCGAACGCGAGTTCGTCGCCAAAGAGATCGCGATTCGCGTAAACAGCAACAACGATAAAACGATGATCAGCCATTGGATCTTCGAACCGCCATACTTCTGGAATCATCTGAATTCCTGTGAGCACCGTCAAGCGTCCTAGCTCGCGAAGCATCATCACGGGCTTCGCTGGTCCGACGGCTAGGTTCCATACTCCAAAATTCTGGGGCTCCTCACCAGCGTGCTCGCGAACATTGACTTCGTCATCGTGAAAGGTGTGGAAAAGAAAACGTGGATGCTACAACTTCTACCTGACATAATCGTTGAGGATGTATGCGATTTGGATGAACTGACGGCGCAAAAGATCAACAACACCAATAACAACTGCAACAACAACAACAATGCTCGAACTGTCGAAGACGACGGCGGCTACGACGTTGACGATGATTATTGCGGGATCATGCCTGACGTTCCTAATCTGAAGTCTATGTCTTCAACGAATGCCCTTCGATGTGCATTTCATAACAACGACGGTGTTTGCGCGCTGGAGAATATCGGGAAAATATGGGATTATATACGTAGCGTCACCTAATGTAAGTCATACACGCACATTACAATCTACTTTACGCGTCATATGCCGAGAAACGAATATGTAAGAATTATTATCTTTTTTTTTCTGTTTTCTATAGCGATGAACACAACGGCGACGGCGGTGATGAGCGTAATGACAGCGGCGACTGATTCCTCTACCCACGAGCAAGAAGATCCCTCCCATACGAACGTTATTTTGCGCAAATACTTATTCTATAATTTAAGTACGCATGCATGCGTGGATGTACATGAATAAATATATACTGTTTTCAAAGAAAAAAAATATATACATTTATTGAAAAATTATTATACATTTATTATTAAACATATATATGCACGTACTATAGTGGTACGTGGTTTACATCACGCAGCATGGATTGTAATCCTAACGCCAATAATTCACAATCGATCAATGAATGCTTTTCGAAGTGCTCGCTTTCGGAAATTAATTTCACATAATTCGTTGGTACGGACGCGGTACGTAGAACTTCTACGAAGGTGGCATATTTACTGCTTACAGAGTACATATTTTCAGTTAGCCAGGTGAACATATGTTCAATGCAATGATTGTACGCGAATAGTTTACGCATCGTGGCTTCAGTCATATATATGACAGTGCGATTATCGGTGATTTTAATAAGTTGATCATCATGCATACGCGTGAACTCTAGTCGTAAATGATCAATTAAGATGTGAGTTTGGGGCGATGTTGCGTTGCTACGTAATCGTTGAAGTATGTCCGCCTCGTTTTGTAGCAGGAGCTTCCACGTAGACATTGAAAAGCTCAACTCGCTGCCTTTATTGTCGGCTATGGTGATCTCAACGTGGCACGAATCCATTCCAATGCGAATTCCAATACTTAGACGTTTATACGCTGTTGCAGTCAGTGGGTAATCACGTCCCAGGATCCGTACGACTGATGGTTTTGGTGTTTTCAACCCTTTTGCCGTGGTGAATCCAGAACTGTAAGAAACATGTACATGGAATTAATACTTTGATCGTATACGGTTACAGTGAAAGAAGTAAGTGAATGAAGTAAGTGAAAAGTGAAAAAGTGTATAATAACGCGTACGTACCTCATATCGGATTGTTGATGATGTTGTTGTCGTTGGCGTTTATTTGGAATGCCACCATCGTTGTCGGATGCGCAGGATGAATCGTTTAAGCTGCGTTTGTACATTTTGATATGCACTGCGTATGATTCTCATCGACGGAAAAATGACGCGACCGATACTTGTTACTACTCAAGCGTACGTGGTGTAATGAAGCTCGTAGGACCGACCACGTCATTTTATACTGACTCACGCACACGTACGCGTCAATGTGTGATTCTTTACGAATGACATCGACGATGCTATATTCAACGATAATGTTGTCGAGTGGGATTAAGTTAACTTAGTTAAGTTAAATAAATTACTGAAATCATGAAAATCTATGTACGAATTCTTTTCGCCCTTACACGCTCCCACGACGCTTGACTCGCAGACCCTCGAGAAGGGCGCTTGAGACGTCGCCCTGTTCTCGATCGTGAAAATACTCGGAACTCTACCCCGAATAATTATCGTTTAGTTGCTCGCGTGAACGCAACGCCTAATTTATTGCTTCAGGGACATTGCGTTTTCTCGAGGGTACTTCCTTCTTAGAGGCATGGTCTTGGGAAAAGTCAATGCTCAGATATAAACACACGGCATGGCGCGGTGCAATGTTTATTCCATGGGCTATCGCGCCGATTGATTTACAATAATTATCGCTATATGCATGCATGATTACACGTGCGCTGTATCGGTTCCACGATTCAAATATCAAAACGCGTTCAATCCTGCTCAGATATAAACACACGGCATGGCGCGGTGCAATGTTTATTCCATGGGCTATCGCGATGATTGATTTACAATAATTATCGCTCTATGTTTACGTCATTGCACGTGGGTGTGCATCGGTCCCACGATTCAAATATAAACACACGGCAGGAAGCGCGTGCACGTAGGCATAAAAACGCGTTCAATCCTGTCGCGCGCCATGATCGCCTTATCTTTTCTCAGAAATCCTGGTTCGCCCTCTTTCTCAGAAATCATCATCATCATCGAAGACTCGATTTGAATTTTCACGAATCGGTCGCGGTCGCGCCTGCGCACCGATCCCCGCACGCGTACGGAGATTGCGCGGCGGCGACGCGTGCCCAAATATACCTTAAACATCCAACAGGTGACGCCAACACGAGATGTATGAAAAACCTGGAAAATTTACCAAGACGGGCCCAAATACCGACGTGGACCCAAACTACCTTAAACATCCGATAGGTGGCGCCAATACGAAGTGTATGAAAAACCTGGAAAATTTACCAAGGCGGGCCCAAATACCGACGCGGGCCCAAAGTACCTTAAACATCCAATAGGTGGCGCCAATACGAAATGCTCGCGACGCCATTTTGAAATTTTGAAAATCCACCCCCACCCCTGTGACGTCAGCCCCCTCGCCCACGAACTCGACCTGCGCGCGCGACGCCATTTTGAAAATTTTGAAAATTCCCCTCCCCTGTGACGTCATCCCCCTCACCTACGAACTCGATAGACGCCATTTTGAATCCCCCTCCCCTGTGACGTCATCCCCCTCGTCAAGGAATTCGGTACCCCCCGCCCCGCCTCACCCCCTCGCCCATGTCGCGGAAGAGCGCGGTACCCCCCTCCCCGCCTCACCCCCTCACCCATCTCGCGGAAGAGCGCGGTACCCCCCCTCCCCGCCTCACCCCCTCACCCATCTCGCGAAAGAGCGCGGTACCCCCGCCCCGCCTCACCCCCTCACCGCGCAGTCCCAGAACTCTCATAGCCTACCCACTTCTAATGTTTCGCAGGCAACATCGCTCTGTTGCAACACGTTAACAAAACTTTTGAATTTTGTCCTCACATCTTCTGCAGTTTGATGCAGCCGCAGATACACATAGCTTACACATGGCTCAAGATTAAATAAAAATGATACTGTATTCAGTTTGAAATACAGCGAATTAATATCCATTGTCATCTTTACAATCGGTGAATCAAAGATCCGACAAAATTCCACCGTTAATTCATCAATCCGCATCGAAGGTGATCCAGGCAATTGTGCACGTTCTTCGATTGTTGTACGGCTGTCGAATAGTACATTCCATATATGCCATGGTAATATGAGATGATTCCTATGATTGTCGCCGAGAAGAACTTCTACATCGGCCATAGGTCCTACGTTGATTCCAATTTCCAAATATTTGCTACCCATGGATGTTAATGCGTATCTTCTAACCATGATACGCGATGCTCGGCGCGGGCTAAGAGAACAATCAAAGCTATGAAATTCTCCGCTCGTATCAGGAATAAACATAACAAATTTTGAGAATATGTGAAAATTAAGTCTTACCAAGCAACTGTAATCTACCTGCATTGAGCTACGCCATCATCTTGTACGATCGGAACGTAATAATTCATACGTTCAAAGTTTCCTTCGGCACTGGTACTGCACATTTTTTTTTCAGAGCACTATTTGTTCCGTCGAAATTAACTGAGGCTACTGAGCGATTGATGGAATAGCGTCCTGGAGCCGACTTAAATAGCGGTGCAATTGCTTCCCCCACCACCGCATTTATTCTAAAGCTACCAATTTTTTAAAGCGTTCCGATTTAACGTCGCAGCATTTCTCATATAATTTGAGCCCCACCGTCAAGGATAAAAGTCTCGACACGTGTTGTAGCGCCGAATCTTAGAATTAGGTGTCATCAGAAACTGTGTCGTATGATCTTGCGCGCTAATTCGTCATATACATGAATCATAGAGAGAATTATGCAGTATCAGCAGAAACTGCATAGAACCCTGTTGGGACGGATCGTCGTGTTTTTGCATACAATGCATCCGAGGGAGGGGTACACCAAAAGAGTTACACGGAGATAGCAAATCGCGGTATCAGTCTTAAAAGCGCGCTCCGAACTGCACAAAGCCTCAAATCGTTGCAACGTGTGGCGCGGAAAAGATTACATTCCATTTACGACCATGGAAGAAATCGCGCAAGTAGAACGCCAATTGTTGGATCAATCTGAACGATTGATTTCGCGGGAAGAATTCATCGCGTGGGAAGAACAGTGCAACGAGTGTATTGAATCGTTGGAAGAACACAGTCGCGTGAAACGTCCTCGATTATCGATCGGTGTTCGACAATCGTTGGTTGCTCGAATCGCGCGGCTCGAGGGATTGAAACATTCATTGCGTGGACGTTTCGTGCGTGAAGGTGCAGGACATTCGAGCACAGGACTTTTGTGGCGCGAAATAGACACTGCGTTCGATAGCCGCGTATTAACCGGTGCTGTGCTAAATTCGAACTATATCGAACTGTGCAACTTTCTCCAAGATGCGGCGACCATTGTGCTGGAGCATGTGCGGGGCGCTTTGAGGAAACATCGAAACCTCAAAGTGAACACGGTGTTCAATGGTGAATTTGTGGCGGGCGATAAACATGCGAGTAAAAGCATCAACACCCGAAACTATGAACTCTTCGGCACATCCGATCTGCAGGAGTGGTACCAGCGATGCATCATCGAACCCACCCTGACATCGCTGGAAGAGTTCCAGGAACGCGACAGCGGATGGGCATTGACGAGAATCCTCAACCTGACCGTCAATGTCAAAAAGTACAATCCGCTGCGCGCAGGGTGCCACTGCAAGTTGCCGCGGGATTTATTGTTGAAGAAAGCAACAATTAGCGTACAATCCCCGGACAATGCGTGTTTCGCGTGGGCAGTGGTCGCCGCTCTTCATCCTGCACAACGAGACACCGTGCGCCCAAGTTCATACCCCGATTATGCTTCCGTGCTAAATCTCCAGGGCATTGAGTTCCCAATGTCCCTGGAGCAAATTGGGAAGTTCGAGCGGCAGAACGAAATCTCCGTCAACGTCTACAGATTCGAGGCGGAGAAGACGAAGGGATCGACAGTCTTTCCGCTGCGTCTCACCAGCCAAAAGAGAGATCGGCACGTGAACCTGCTGTATATGCTGGAACAGGAGCACGGTGATGTAGGGCACTTCGTACTAATCAAGGACTTGTCCCGGCTGGTGGGCATGCAGCTGAGCAGACGCAAGACAAAGAAATTCATCTGTGATCGGTACGTATATAAACATATGAAATGTTGAAATGTCTGGCGAAACAAATTAAATAATACATTTTTGAGGTTTACACATGCATGCACTACTTCGGATCTGCCGCGAAGTTGGAGCTTCATTCGCTGGACTGCGGGAAGATGAACGACTGTGCCATCCTGCTGCCCAGCGAAAGCAACAATTTGCTCACTTTCGGCAACCACTGCAGGAAGGAGCGGCTCCCCTCCGTGGTATATGCAGATCTCGAGTGCATCATCGAAAAAACAGAGGACAACCGAGTGGGTGATAATAAATTACATATGTATCAGCACTTAACATTACTTTAAGAACTTAAAAATTTTGCAAACTTCGCCAAACCCATCTTGACTAGTAATGTTCCCATGCTGGATTTAACCACCGAACAGTGGACGGCATTTCGCGATGCAACACACTGTCATATTTGCGAAGAGCCATTTGAGGCTGATGATGTACAAGTCCACGATCATTGCCATCTATCCGGACGATATAGAGGCCCAGCATATTCGGAGTGCAATTTAAATGATAAAAATGCGTTTTACATCCCCATAGTTTTCCATAATTTATCCGGCTACGAATCACATTTCATTATCGAGGAAATAGCTACCGCTTTCGAAGGTCACGTTGACGTATTACCCATAACTAAAGAAAAGTGTTGTAACCGTGAAACGCGGGGTTACCGGTGGGACGGTGGAAGTACCGTAATGCCAGCTCAGGATGGTGGTCCAGGGCTGCCGATTGAGTGAGCGAACGCTGAGGTAGAGTGGAGTACGGCAGTTTATTTGCGTTAAGGTTTACGTACAAGATATCCCGGCCAGGTCTATGCTGGCATACAGTATGTAGACGGCTTAACCTAGGCCTTAAGCTAGCGCGGCGCGTCTCGGTGTGATAGGCGGCGTGGGTCCCGGCGCGTATCGCGGTATGGGTCGCGGCGTATATCGCGGTGCGTATCTCGGCGCGTATTATAATCGGCGGTGACGGTTCGGCGGAGGGGGAGGGAAGAGGTGCGTTGACCCTTCGGTGTCCTGGCGGGCCAACCCTGCCACTGGACCCTGGTCGGAGAGTCTTTGACCCGGTCACCCGGTGGGCACAACCCGGGGGTGAATCGGAGACTGTGAGGACGCTCTCGAGAACGGAGATGAATCTGTTCGGGAGATCGATAGCGGATGACGGCCTGCGTCCAGTGGACGGCTCACGCTGTCCTTCTGGGAACCGTGGAGGGTGCGTAGTAAAAAAAAACGCAGTGACTCAGTCTGGCGTCGCACTAGAACTGATGCGTACACGGGCGCTTGTCTTTCGCAAGAACGAGTGTCGGCACAAGAGCATGGAATCGCACAGAAGGTCGCTGGGAGAGGCGTACGAAACGTACTATCGCTCACGGCGGTCTCTGCCAACTAGGCCTATACCCCCGGATTATATATCCTCGTCCGCGGATTTTCGGCAGCGAGAGAGTCACTCGGTGCGTGACCCTCTCGCGCCAGTTTTCGGTAATTGCGGACGAGTGGTGGGGGGCATGACCGTTGGCAGCGCGCGGTGCGTGTCGTCGTGGTCGGGCGTATGGTGGGGGGCAAGATCGTCGTCCCACCGACACAACTCGTTACAGTGTATTTCATTCACAAATAATGTCGAAGATACGGCTGAACCAGACTCGCGAAATTATATTAAATTGCGATTCATCGATTCGTACAAATTTCTAAATACCAGTCTCGACAAATTAGCATCTTTTCCTAGTATAGATCAATTAAAAATTTTACGATCCAAATTTGAAACATTATCCGCCGAGGATTTCAATTTATTGACGCGAAAGGGTGTCTTTCCGTATGAATACCTTGATTGCGCGAACAAGCTGCAGGACCCATACTTACCGCCGCGCGAGTCATTCTACAGTTCGTTAACGGGGGAGACTGTATCCGAGAGCGATTACGCGCACGCCGAGACTGTCTGGCAGCGTTTCGACGTTAGAACATTGGGCGAATACAGCGACTTGTATTTGAAAACAGGTGTCTTGTTATTGGCAGATATTTTTGAAAATTTTCGCGAAAGTTGTATCAAGAGTTACGGACTAGATTCAGCACATTATTATACTCTACCCGGTTTCACATGGGATGCCATGCTAAAACATACCAAAATTACGTTCGAATTGCTCACCGACGTCGATATGGTCATGTTTATCGAACGCGGTATACGCGGCGGTTTAAGTCAATGTTATACTTGATATACTTTGACGTGAACAATTTGTATGGATGGGCAATGTGTCAGCCCCTGCCATACGCCAAATTTCAATGGGTCGAAGATGTCGTAAATTTTGACGTGTCTTCAATCGATGTCGATTCGCCCACGAGATACATTCTCGAGGTAGATCTGGAATATCCGCAAAGTCTGCACGACGCTCAGGTCGATCTACCGTTCTGCCCGACGCGTGCCAAACCACCGGGCAGCAGACAGGACAAGTTACTCGCAACGGTATACGATAAGCAGCGTTACGTTATACATTATCGCAACCTGCAGCAGTGCACGTGTCATGGTCTTCGTATTACAAAGATACACCGCGTGCTTCAATTCACTCAATCCCCCTGGCTCCGCGATTACATCGAACTCAATACACGGTTTAGAACAAGCGCGACAAACGACTTTGAAAAAAATTTGTACAATTTGATGAACAACGCGGTATTCGGTAAAACTATGGAAAATGTACGAAATCATGTGGATGTAAAACTTTTGACACATTGCGAAGGGCGATATGGCGCGGAGGCAATGATCGCGAAACGGAATTTCCACAGCAGAAGTGTTTTTTCGGAAAATTTAATAGCTGTTGAATTGCGAAAACTCGAGGTAAAATTCAACAAACCAATATATGTGGGTATGTGCATTCTGGACATATCAAAAATTTGTTTGTATGAATTTCACCACGAGTACATGTGGCCCAAGCACGGACTAAATTGTAAAATTCTATACACCGACACAGGCAGTCTCATTTATCACATTCGATGCGAAGATATCTACGAGATCATGAAACACAATATCGATAGATTCGACACAAGCGATTATCCTACTGACAATCCATATAATATGCTGCGCGTAAATAAGAAGGTTCCAGGGCTGATGAAGGACGAAAATATTGGTGCGATAATGACCGAATTCGTAGGTCTTAGTCGATACCAGTTCGACATAGTTCGATATCCGTTCGATATACGATCAAAGCCGTTCGATGCACGATCAAAACCGTTCGATGCACGTTCGATACCCGTTCGACATACGTTCGATACCCGTTCGATGCACGATCAAAGCCGTTCGATGCAAGTTCGATACACGTTCAAAACCGTTCGATGCACGTTCGACATACGTTCAATACCCGTTCGATGCACGTTCAATACCCGTTCGATGCACGTTCAATACCCGTCCGATGCACGTTCAATACACGTTCAAAACCGTTCGGTACACGATCAAGTGATATGGTTTAGTCAAATTACGAGACCAAAGAATGAGAGGATGATCTGTGAAGAATTCGAAGCAGATTAGTGCAAGGAGGAAGGAGATTGTCAGTGATGAAGAAGGTGAATAACGAAGGCACCCTACTTTGCAACGTATGCAACTTTAGGCATGGGTCCTCATGTGATAAATCCCGTTATTGTGGATAGTATAAAGAAGCTTGGTGATACTCGGTTGGTATAATTTCGGGTTTTTCTAAATCGTTTTTGGAAGTCTTCTAATTTGTTTGTTAACTTTACTTTACAATTCTTCGGGGTTTTCGATTATCCTTTTAAGCTTGAAATTTGTGTTTCCGTACGAATTTACAGTAGTCTGTGGAAGTGTGATTTCATCTGATGACAAAAAATTATGGTTGTAGCATGCAGAAAAGGAAGTTTGAGAAACGCTGACCATCGAGACGTTTCGAGAACACGCTTGTAGGCCGCCCGTGAGGAGAGACGTGAGGGCGCGGGACCGCGTCTCGCGAGGCTCGCACTTAACAACGCATCTGTTGATTTCTGCGGCCGCGGATAGCAACGATTGGGTATAAATTAGAGGACCGCAATGGCATTTCCTTCTTCGCTGTTCTGAGAGAGAGGACGAGGTACGACACACGGCCGCTCTCAGACAGCTTAGGGACTCCGGCAGGAGAGTTCGGCGATAATACCTGGAAGCCTGCTGGAGGGACTAGGGACTAGAGTCTGTTCCTGGACGCTCGACCGATATGGAGAGTACGGCCATAATACCTGGACGCCTATTGGTCGAGAGAGTACAGAGCAACTCATTAGAAAAGAGAGGAGAGTACGGGAGAATATGCCTGGACGCCTGTTCGGTATGGAGAGTTCGGCGACAATACCTGGACGCCAACCGAACAGGAGAGTACAGAGGAACTCCTGGACGCCTCGGTAACGTAGAGAGGAGAGTACGGGAGAATATTCCTGGACGCCTGTTCGGTATGGAGAGTACAGCGATCATACCTGGACGCCAACCGAACGGGAGAGTACAGAGTATCTCCTGGACGCCTCAGTAGAGTAGAGTCGCGAAAGTACAAAGCCCCCTTCTTAAATACCCAATCGTTGAGAGAGGAGAGTACGGGAGAATATTCCTGGACGCCTGTTCGATATGGAGAGTTCGGCGACAATACCTGGACGCCAATCGAACGGGAGAGTACAGAGTAACTCCTGGACGCCTCATTAGAGTAAAGTCAAGTGCCGTTCGCACCATAGTATCTTTGAAAATTGTATAAATACATCGAGACGCAACGTCTGACCTTCGAAATTTGTAGCCCCATCCTGTCAATCAAACCATGTATTCCTTCCTAATCCGAATAAATCTTGTCTGTCCAGAAATATCCATATTCCTTACAACCCAAAAGGCTACATGGTCAGGTAAGTAGTACCATGTTTTTTCAATTCCGCATTGTTTTCTAGTTTCTATTGTGAATTTGGTGGTAGTGATTGTACATTTGTTTCTTATTGTTATTATACCAGAATCCTTAACGCTATACATATTTGTGCTTTTGTCGTCGCAAGTTACTGCTAGTTGTATCGGTTTCGGCGCGATATAAATCCACGTGCCTGGTAGTTGTAATTCTATCTGGAATGTGTGATTCAGTGTCATAATTCGCATTTTACAAGTGTTTGTTAATTTTGTGTACAATTGTACTTCGCACGGTCTGTATGGTAACGCTTTGAACATCGGGTGATTAGAGGTGCAGAGGTACAGATCGTTTATTGTCTTACATTTTGCTAGGCACTGTTTGCTTAGTTGTATGTAATCTTGCACCGAGGTGTCACGTACCTCCCCGCGACGTATCTGCTCCTCGATTCCTGTGGAGAACCTGTTGCCGGAGGATTCTATGAATACGAGCTGCAACGCGTCACCGATCGTGATGTGTATCTAGTGGAAAAAGTGTTGCGTACGAAGGGGGATAAGGTGTATGTCAAGTGGTTGGGGTTTGATAAATCACACAATTCTTGGATAAATAAAAATAATGTATTGTAACATAATAATATATGATTCAATAAAAATACAATATATATATATGTGTAAATTAGTGAACAATTTTATTTTTGCACATTAATTCAACCATTTATAATTTCTATACACGTGCGACCAATTTCTATATTACACAATAATGACAATAAATACAATTTCTATTTTAAAATGATATTCTACAACGGAATTTTATAATGTCCCCACGGCAGAGTGTCGGTCGAATCAGGTACGATATACCGCTTGTCATTATGTGGACTTAGAGCGATTTTGGATTCCGAAATGGTGTACACTTTGTGCAATTTAGATAGAATGCACGATTGCCTGCGAAGCATTTCGATCTCCCTTTGCAAACACTGCGCGTAGTCGTCGAAAGTTATCGTTCTAGCTATGACGTTGGTCTTGACGCCTTTCGCCTTTTTCGTATCTTTTTTACCGTCTACGCGAAGTGCATACATTTTCGCTCTGAGACCTACGAATTCGGTCATTATCGCACCAATATTTTCGTCCATCATCAGCCCTGGAACCTTCTTATTTACGCGCGGCATATTATATGGATTGTCAGTAGGATAATCGCTTGTGTCGAATCTATCGATATTGTGTTTCATGATCTCGTAGATATCTTCCCATTGAATGTGATAAATGAGACTGCCTGTGTCGGTGTATAGAATTTTACAATTTGGTCCGTGCTTGGGCCACATGTACTCGTGGTGAAATTCATACAAACAAATTTTTGATATGTTCAGAATGCACATACCCACATATATTGGTTTGTTGAATTTTACCTCGAGTTTTCGCAATTCAACAGCTATTAAATTTTCCGAAAAAACACTTCTGCTGTGGAAATTCCGTTTCGCGATCATTGCCTCCGCGCCATATCGCCCTTCCCAATGTGTCAAAAGTTTTACATCCACATGATTTCGTACATTTTCCATAGTTTTACCGAATACCGCGTTGTTCATCAAATTGTACAAATTTTTTTCAAAGTCGTTTGTCGCGCCTGTTCTAAACCGTGTATTGAGTTCGATGTAATCGCGGAGCCAGGGGGATTGAGTGAATTGAAGCACGCGGTGTATCTTTGTAATACGAAGACCATGACACGTGCACTGCTGCAGGTTGCGATAATGTATAACGTAACGCTGCTTATCGTATACCGTCGCGAGTAACTTGTCCTGTCTGCTGCCCGGTGGTTTGGCACTCGTCGGGCAGAACGGTAGATCGACCTGAGCGTCGTGCAGACTTTGCGGATATTCCAGATCTACCTCGAGAATGTATCTCGTGGGCGAATCGACATCGATTGAAGACACGTCAAAATTTACGAAATCTTCGACCCATTGAAATTTGGCGTATGGCAGGGGCTGACACATTGCCCATCCATACAAATTGTTCACGTCAAAGTATATCAAGTATAACATTGACTTAAACCGCCGCGTATACCGCGTTCGATAAACATTACCGTATCGACGTCGGTGAGCAATTCGAACGTAATTTTGGTATGTTTTAGCATGGCATCCCATGTGAAACCGGGTAGAGTATAATAATGTGCTGAATCTAGTCCGTAACTCTTGATACAATTTTCGCGAAAATTTTCAAAAATATCTGCCAATAACAAGACACCTGTTTTCAAATACAAGTCGCTGTATTCGCCCAAGGTTCTAACGTCGAAACGCTGCCAGACAGTCTCGGCGTGCGCGTAATCGCTCTCGGATACAGTCTCCCCCGTTAACGAACTGTAGAATGACTCGCGCGGCGGTAAGTATGGGTCCTGCAGCTTGTTCGCGCAATCAAGGTATTCATACGGAAAGACACCCTTTCGCGTCAATAAATTGAAATCCTCGGCGGATAATGTTTCAAATTTGGATCGTAAAATTTTTAATTGATCTATACTAGGAAAAGATGCTAATTTGTCGAGACTGGTATTTAGAAATTTGTACGAATCGATGAATCGCAATTTAATATAATTTCGCGAGTCTGGTTCAGCCGTATCTTCGACATTTTTTGTGAATGAAATACACTGTAACGAGTTGTGTCGGTGGGACGACGATCTTGCCCCCCACCATACGCCCGACCACGACAACACGCACCGCGCGCTGCCAACGGTCATGCCCCCCACCACTCGTCCGCAATTACCGAAAACTGGCGCGAGAGGGTCACGCACCGAGTGACTCTCTCGCTGCCGAAAATCCGCGGACGAGGATATATAATCCGGGGGTATAGGCCTAGTTGGCAGAGACCGCCGTGAGCGATAGTACGATTCGTACTCCTCTCCCAGCGTCCTTCTGTGCGATTCCACGCTCTTGTGCCGACACTCGTTCTTGCGAAAGACAAGCGCCCGTGTACGCATCAGTTCTAGTGCGACGCCAGACTGAGTCACTGCGCTTTTTTTTACTACGCCCCCTCCACGGCTCCCAGAAGGACAGCGTGAGCCGTCCACTGGACGCAGGCCGTCATCCGCTATCGATCTCCCGAACAGATTCATCTCCGTTCTCGAGAGCGTCCTCACAGTCTCCAATTCACCCCCGGGTTGTGCCCACCGGGTGACCGGGTCAAAGACTCTCCGACCAGGGTCCAGTGGCAGGGTTGGCCCGCCAGGACACCGAAGGGTCAACGCACCTCTTCCCTCCCCCTCCGCCGAACCGTCACCGCCGATTATAATACGCGCCGAGATACGCACCGCGATATACGCCGCGACCCACACCGCGATACGCGCCGGGACCCACGCCGCCGTTCACACCGAGACGCGCCGCGCTAGCTTAAGGCCTAGGTTAAGCCGTCTACATACTGTATGCCAGCATAGACCTGGCCGGGATATCTTGTACGTAAACCTTAACGCAAATAAACTGCCGTACTCCACTCTACCTCAGCGTTCGCTCACTCGATCGGCAGCCCTGGACCACCATCCTGAGCTGGCATTACGGTACTTCCACCGTCCCACCGGTAACCCCGCGTTTCACGGTTACAACACTTTTCTTTAGTTATGGGTAATACGTCAACGTGACCTTCGAAAGCGGTAGCTATTTCCTCGATAATGAAATGTGATTCGTAGCCGGATAAATTATGGAAAACTATGGGGATGTAAAACGCATTTTTATCATTTAAATTGCACTCCGAATATGCTGGGCCTCTATATCGTCCGGATAGATGGCAATGATCGTGGACTTGTACATCATCAGCCTCAAATGGCTCTTCGCAAGTATGACAGTGTGTTGCATCGCGAAATGCCGTCCACTGTTCGGTGGTTAAATCCAGCATGGGAACATTACTAGTCAAGATGGGTTTGGCGAAGTTTGCAAAATTTTTAAGTTCTTAAAGTAATGTTAAGTGCTGATACATATGTAATTTATTATCACCCACTCGGTTGTCCTCTGTTTTTTCGATGATGCACTCGAGATCTGCATATACCACGAAGGGGAGCCGCTCCTTCCTGCAGTGGTTGCCGAAAGTGAGCAATTTGTTGCTTTCGCTGGGCAGCAGGATGGCACAGTCGTTCATCTTCCCGCAGTCCAGCGAATGAAGCTCCAACTTCGCGGCAGATCCGAAGTAGTGCATGCATGTGTAAACCTCAAAAATGTATTATTTAATTTGTTTCGCCAGACATTTCAACATTTCATATGTTTATATACGTACCGATCACAGATGAATTTCTTTGTCTTGCGTCTGCTCAGCTGCATGCCCACCAGCCGGGACAAGTCCTTGATTAGTACGAAGTGCCCTACATCACCGTGCTCCTGTTCCAGCATATACAGCAGGTTCACGTGCCGATCCCTCTTTTGGCTGGTGAGACGCAGCGGAAAGACTGTCAATCCCTTCGTCTTCTCCGCCTCGAAGCTGTAGACGTTGACGGAGATTTCGTTCTGCCGCTCGAACTTCCCAATTTGCTCCAGAGACATTGGGAACTCAATGCCCTGGAGATTTAGCACGGAAGCATAATCGGGGTATGAACTTGGGCGCACGGTGTCTCGTTGGGCAGGATGAAGAGCGGCGACCACTGCCCACGCGAAACACGCATTGTCCGGGGATTGTACGCTAATTGTTGCTTTCTTCAACAATAAATCCCGCGGCAACTTGCAGTGGCACCCTGCGCGCAGCGGATTGTACTTGTTGACATTGACGGTCAGGTTGAGGATTCTCGTCAATGCCCATCCGCTGTCGCGTTCCTGGAACTCTTCCAGCGATGTCAGGGTGGGTTCGATGATGCATCGCTGGTACCACTCCTGCAGATCGGATGTGCCGAAGAGTTCATAGTTTCGGGTGTTGATGCTTTTACTCGCATGTTTATCGCCCGCCACAAATTCACCATTGAACACCGTGTTCACTTTGAGGTTTCGATGTTTCCTCAAAGCGCCCCGCACATGCTCCAGCACAATGGTCGCCGCATCTTGGAGAAAGTTGCGCGGTTCGATATAGTTTGAATTTAGCACAGCACCGGTTAATACGCGGCTATCGAACGCAGTGTCTATTTCGCGCCACAAAAGTCCTGTGCTCGAATGTCCTGCACCTTCACGCACGAAACGTCCACGCAATGAATGTTTCAATCCCTCGAGCCGCGCGATTCGAGCAACCAACGATTGTCGAACACCGATCGATAATCGAGGACGTTTCACGCGACTGTGTTCTTCCAACGATTCAATACACTCGTTGCACTGTTCTTCCCACGCGATGAATTCTTCCCGCGAAATCAATCGTTCAGATTAATCCAACAATTGGCGTTCTACTTGCGCGATTTCTTCCATGGTCGTAAATGGAATGTAATCTTTTCCGCGCCACACGTTGCAACGATTTGAGGCTTTGTGCAGTTCGGAGCGCGCTTTTAAGACTGATACCGCGATTTGCTATCTCCGTGTAACTCTTTTGGTGTACCCCTCCCTCGGATGCATTGTATGCAAAAACACGACGATCCGTCCCAACAGGGTTCTATGCAGTTTCTGCTGATACTGCATAATTCTCTCTATGATTCATGTATATGACGAATTAGCGCGCAAGATCATACGACACAGTTTCTGATGACACCTAATTCTAAGATTCGGCGCTACAACACGTGTCGAGACTTTTATCCTTGACGGTGGGGCTCAAATTATATGAGAAATGCTGCGACGTTAAATCGGAACGCTTTAAAAAATTGGTAGCTTTAGAATAAGTGCGGTGGTGGGGGAAGCAATTGCACCGCTATTTAAGTCGGCTCCAGGACGCTATTCCATCAATCGCTCAGTAGCCTCAGTTAATTTCGACGGAACAAATAGTGCTCTGAAAAAAAAATGTGCAGTACCAGTGCCGAAGGAAACTTTGAACGTATGAATTATTACGTTCCGATCGTACAAGATGATGGCGTAGCTCAATGCAGGTAGATTACAGTTGCTTGGTAAGACTTAATTTTCACATATTCTCAAAATTTGTTATGTTTATTCCTGATACGAGCGGAGAATTTCATAGCTTTGATTGTTCTCTTAGCCCGCGCCGAGCATCGCGTATCATGGTTAGAAGATACGCATTAACATCCATGGGTAGCAAATATTTGGAAATTGGAATCAACGTAGGACCTATGGCCGATGTAGAAGTTCTTCTCGGCGACAATCATAGGAATCATCTCATATTACCATGGCATATATGGAATGTACTATTCGACAGCCGTACAACAATCGAAGAACGTGCACAATTGTCTGGATTACCTTCGATGCGGATTGATGAATTAACGGTGGAATTTTGTCGGATCTTTGATTCACCGATTGTAAAGATGACAATGGATATTAATTCGCTGTATTTCAAACTGAATACAGTATCATCTTTATTTAATCCTGAGCCATGTGTAAGCTATGTGTATCTGCGGCTGCATCAAACTGCAGAAGATGTGAGGACAAAATTCAAAAGTTTTGTTAACGTGTTGCAACAGAGCGATGTTGCCTGCGAAACATTAGACACGCGTCGTGCTGCTAAAATCATACGTTATAGCGAATATTACTGCGAGGATTATCTTGTAGATTGCGAGCTGTTAGCATGCGTCATCAATGATATTGTAGCTGATGTTCGCAGGAAAAAAAATTTTAAATTATATTTATATTTTACATTCTTTTAATTTCGTTTGTAACAATATATAATCTCTTAAACGCATATTATTTCTCCGATTCATTTACCCACTTTCTCTCCTCGTCACCTAATTTTAAGATTCTACGTTTAACAATTATTATGTATCTTTCGCGCCTTCTTCGCATCGTGGAAATGGTAGGTATCATCCACACGGCTGTTCCAGAGGAGTCAAATTACGCGAGATCGCGCGACACGCTGCGACGTTCGAAATACTGTTAGCTTTAAAATGCTCGCTACATTGTGGTTCGCTAGATCGATTTAAAAATTGTTCTTTCCCTGCGTTGGAAATAAATGTCTGTTGGCATGGAAAGAAATTTCAGCTGACGCCGCATAATCATATTCCGTTCGAGCCTTCTTCGCGCCACCCCGTCATGACGTCATCCCGTACGGCTGCTCCAGAGGATTCGAATTACACACGATCGCGCGATATGCTGCGATGTTAAATCGGAACGCTTTAGAATACTGATAGCTTTAGAATGCTTGCTGCATATCTGTTTGAAATAATATTTCTACATAATGGTTCTGTAGATCGCTGATTTAAAAATTATTATTTCTCTGCGTTGGGGGGGGGATGTCTGTCGCATATTGGTTTGGTAGATCGATGCGGGGGAGAGGGGTTTGGGAAAATATTTCGGGTGGGTGGTCCAAGGCTTAAAAAGTTTTCGGGGCTTGTCCCCTCCCTCTGAAAAATTTCGGGGACGGACGCTCCACGGTTACGGCTTCCCCCACTCCGCGGCTCGTGCGCGCGCAGCCGGTCTTCCACTCCCCGCTCTCCCCGCGCGCCCTCACTTTCTCCCGCCCCACCCCCCTTAGCACACCCGAGTTAGAACTGTCCTAACCCTACTACTAATTGAAAAGATTCTTATTAAATTTTAAACTTACCACAATTAGGTGATGCGTCCGAAGGAAGGACTACAGTCCATCACGGCAGTGGCGATAGCGACGGCGGTGTTGCTGCCGATCATCGGACCAGCTCTGATCCGATGCCCAGCACCTCGACCGGCGTTATGCAAAGTATGTAATTGCAATTATCGTTGATTGTATTGTATCTTATTCCTGATGCAGTTGGAAGTACATAAAACACGCACAGAATCTCACTTGTCTACCTGAATAAGAATGATAATTATAGCATTTTAAAGGCTACGAATATAAGAAGAATTTGAATAATTACATTTTATCATTAATATAAACGCGTGCGTCGTAAAATTTAATTGGCGTATTTCCCACCAAAATTGTTTAACATACATGTCTTGTTACACCTTCTAACTGAAATATTAGTGGAAATGAGAATACGTTTTAAAAAATGAGCTCCCTGCGCCCATCGTGTCATCTCTCTCACAAGCTGCCGACAACTTTAGAAAACTTGTTTTGTTCATTTTTTTATACTGTACTTATAGAGACAAATTCCTTCGAAGGCGCACCTTTCGCTTTATATTTACTAGCTTTCCTAATTTCTTCGATTTCAATTCAAATTTAATACTTACCATTTGTTTCGCAGATGACGGCAACCGACCAAAAGGCGGGGGTGTGTGTTGCGTGTGCCTTTGTGTACAGGTGACACACGTATTTATTCCATGCGGGCATTTATGCGTATGCGCAGAATGCCTAACAAAATTAAAGCGGACAAGTTGCCCCGTTTGTCGTGCGCGCTACTATATGGTTGTGAAAACGATCTCAACTTAATTTGAGGTATGCCGTTTACAATCCTTTCTCATGCGTATGTCCAGAACTGAATAGTTACCATAATATGGTATAACATCGTTACAGGACAATTTTTCAAACCATATAGGACTTCGAATTCTAGTGGAATAGGTCTACTGGGGACACCACTTTAAAAACAAAACGCATCGACGATAGCACCTCTAGGGTGATGTGGAAATCTATTTTATTCATGTGTAATACACACTGCCCGTTTGTTTTTGCCCATATAATTTCTATTTACACGTCCCAGAACTTCAATCGTCTTCCGTCACCGTGAGCAGGGTACATTCGTGACCACTCAGCTATCGCTTTAGGCTAGTTATATATATAGCAACAATATTAATATTAAACTGTTGCTTCAAAGCAAAAATGACGAATATTAGTTAATAAATGATTATTCCTTAAGGTGGATTATTCCATGGTATTGCGTGCGAAACCAATCAATGTAAAAATGCGACTAACTAATCTATGACCACCCTATGGCCACCAGGGTCAGGAACAGCGCTAGACTATGCTTGCGAATCTATAGCGGAAGGTTGAAACTGTTCACATGCTCACCGTAAGTCATAATTTATTAAATAAATGCGTTTAATTCATATTGCTCCTTTTCCATGTTGTTACTTTCCGAATTATTTATTACCAAACTGTGATCATCGTTTGTAACATTTAAATGTGTTTCAAATTTGGTGTGTATGCTATTTTGATGTCTGTCAATGTGTACGCGCGCCGAATTTTAAATATACTGTAGGTTTAATTGCATACGCGCCATCTTGCATGCCACACTACTGTACGAAACCTTATTCAAATTATAACTACAATTAATTAAAATATTTCATGTGTTCCAAATTGTATGTGTCCTAAATCGCATGTGTTATAAATTGTATGTGTCCTAAACAGGGCCGGCACAAGGATGATTGGCGCCTTTATGTAAGAAAATTTTTGGTACCCCCAAATTTTTGCTCCTGTTTTCTATTTAATATGTTTTGCCTTTACGAGGTACAATAAAAAAAGAATTACATTTACATTTTGTTTAAGTCTACGATATAGTTTTTAGCGCCCCCTTCGGCTGGCGCCCTTATGCAACGTATTACTTGCATAATGGGTTCCGCCGGACCTGGTCCTAAATCGCATGTGTCCTAAATTGTATGTGCACTATAAATCGCATGTGCGTAGTCCGGGGGGGGGGGGCATTTGCCCCCCTGACCGGAAAAAGAATAAATTAAACGTTCATCCAAAATTAAATTAGTTTATCATAAAATAGAAATAAATTCAATTGTGAAGTAATTCCGCATTACACGACCCCGGTTATATTGGTTCCTACATATGTACATAAATTCAAAATTCAGTGCACAAATGGCCGAATTGGAAGCCGGAGGAGTCTTTTATTGCCCCCCCCCCCCGAAATGAGGGGGGCTTTAGGCTCCCAGCCCCCGAATGAAATCCTAGCTGTGCCCATGCCCATGATAAATCGCATGTGTTCTAAATTGTATGTGTCCTAAATCGCATGTGTCCTAAATTGTATGTGTCCTAAATCGCATGTGTCTTAAATTGTATGTGTACTATAATTTTAATGTGCTTTAAATTGTATGTGCACTACTTTCTGTGCACTATTCTGATGTGTCCTAAATTCCATGTCTAGTTTTGTACTGTGTAGTTTTGATATGGAGCCTTTTCGGTGCTGAACAGCGTTGTGAATGGGCCCAGCACTGATATCGGCTCCCCAGATAGCACACGATGTCTATAAGCCGTCTTCAAGACGTCTTGAAAGTCTGAAAGACGGCTTATAGACGTCGTGTTATATCTGGGTCAGCACCGATATTTTCGCCCATTCACAACAATGTTTTTCGGTGCTGGAAAGCGTTGTGAATGGGCCCAGCACTGTTTTTTACGGTGCTGGTACCATCGCCTACGGTGCTCACTTTTCGAGCACCGTTCCCAACGGTGTTGACCTTTTTCCGTGCACGTAGATGTGAATTTAACAATAGAAGCTAAAATCAGTTACAATGTCGAATAATTCCATGATACTGCAAACCTGAAAATTGATGCCAAAACCTCATGAAGCATAGAAAACTGTAAACATGAAAATTGATGCTAAAATCAATTAGAATCTAATAAAACGCATGAATTTAGCAAACAAACAAATTAAGCTAAAACTTACTATTTCGATGAAATGTACTCAGAAAATGATGTTATGAATGGAAATTTTGATTTTTTAACCACGAATAATTACGTTCATCGACTTCATAAATATATCGTTGCGGCGTAATAATATTTGGGAAGGATGTTAAGTAATAAAAAGTTCACAAATGTAGCGTAAAAGAACGAAATATCCAATAAACCTTTATTATCATGTAGCATATAGATTAAGTATATTTTCTGTCACTTCGAGGCTACAGAAAATCCGCTCCTCGAAGTGACAGAAAATATAACCTAACTAAGAGACTGTACAAATATTTATTACGCGGTTGTATTTATATAATATTTCTGATCAAAATTTATGGAAATAAATGCAAATTATGCTTCTATCAAAATGTAATAGTAAACAGAATTATGCAACATGTTTCTTGAAATTAGTCGTATCGTTCACCCCGTCTTAGATTTTAAATGTTTCCGATAAGATTTAATTTCAATTCCTACCACACGTAGTATTGTAATCTTATTTTAGACTGAATCGATAACGTAGGGTGTGACACGAAAATGGTAAGGGGACTCGCGAGCCCCCCGAGCATGTGACACAAAATTACATTACGTGATAGGTCTATCCTATACCTGGTCTGTGGAGGAACCGTGAGTGAGAATTGCGACTCTGGAGCGTGCTACCGACTCCACTGTTGGTAAGGAAGGAAATATTATTTCAACACTAAACGTATCAAGCGGGGTCAAATGACCCCTTTCAATATTATCTTTAAAATCGTACATTCATTGTTATTTCTTTCGCTTATCTGACTTTCTCTAAATTCTTATTTTATCTGATTATTCAATTTCTCGTTTTCGGGTTTTCTCTTAGCTTATTTTTTACCGAGAAAAATTCTTTGCATACCTTATGTACCACGAGGGGTCATTTGACCCCTTACGAAATTTACGTATTTTTCTGCAGTTCTCCAACTGGAACCTTAGTTCTGGACTCAGATACACTTCTCAAGTTATAGTTTCATTTATCTGAATCTGATATGTGTGTTTGGTTTCGGCGTGAGCACTTCAATGACCCGATCGGGTCCATACGACGTAACGCATAAACAGAAAGGACTCGTATCGGGGATTTACAAGAAACCAAGGATCGGTGGGCTACGCTGATGGCGGGGGAAGCATCCACAGGAGCGGCGGCTACGTGTGCGTGACTGACGCAGGCGCAGTTCACGCACACACAACCACCGCCCGTGCAGGTGCTTCCCCTTCATCAGCGGTAACTGAAGCTCGCCGATCAGAGAGTAAAGAGCAGAGCCTACAAAGAATCAAGTACGACAAGGAGTGAACAATTCCCGTTATACTCAGTACATTGGCGCTGTGTTTTACTGCAGTCTTGAATATGTCCGCACGATCAGTGAGACAGTTATTGGAAAGAATTCGAAACATAAGTGAAGCGAGTTTAGACGGGGAAAATTCTATATCTGAAGATGAGCAAAGTGAAAGTGGGAATGATTTTCTCTCTAATGATTTAGAGGACAAAAGCGCCGAAGATTTTTATCGGATTCTGAAAGTGATGATGAGCAAAATGTCGAGAACAGTGTAACGGCTCGTGATGGAACTGTTTGGCATCGAATCAAAGAAGGGCCGGCAATCGGAAGACCACCATTTAGCTTCAGAGAAGAGTCAGGCCCAACGGCATACGCCAAACGCAATATTATGTCTGGTAAAGCAAAATCAGCATTTTCGGTGATAATAGATCATACTATTATTGACACCATAAAAAAAATGTACACAAGCAGAAGCCTTGCGAGTTTTAGGGACTGAATGGGATCTGCCTACTCCAAAATTATATGCTTTTATCGGAGTTTTATACGCACGTGGCGCTTATCAAGCAAAAAATTTACCCACTTCACATCTGTGGAATTCGAAATGGGGACCTCCCTTCTTTTCGAAAGCTATGAGTAGGAACACTTTCACAGAAATTTTGAGATTTCTCCGATTCGATAAAAAAACACAACGAATCCAACGTCTGAGTGTGGACAAATTTGCTCTAATTTCAGATGTGTGGAGCAAGTTCATCGAAAATAGCCAAAGTTGTTACAAGCCAGGCAGAAATGTGAGCATTGACGAGCAACTGTTTCCCACAAAAGCGAGATGCAAATTTACACAGTACATACCAAATAAACCCGACAAATTTGGAATCAAATTTTGGCTAGCGTCTGACGTCAACACGAAATATGTTGTAAACGGATTGTCATATTTAGGACGGGGTGAAACAAGACCAGCGTCAATACCACTAAGTGAATTTGTTGTCCTAAAACTGGCCGAACCTTTCACTAACTCTGGGAGGAATATTACAACAGACAATTTTTCATCACTGCATCCCTGGCTACAAAATTGTTGGCAAAACGGACGACACTACTTGGAACGATACGTACGAACAGAAGGGAATTGCCCACACTTGCAAAAACGAAGAAAGATAATTTGAAACTTTTCTCGACAATAGTATATAAATCAAGTGACTGTACGCTGAAGATTTATAAATCAAAACGAACAAAAACAGTTACGATACTAAGTTCGAAACATAAATGCGTCAAAACCAAAAACAATAGAAAGCGAACACCCGAAACAATTAGTTATTAAAATAGCACTAAATTTGGCGTCGATGTAGTTGACCAAATGGCGCGAAAATATAGCGTCAAATCAAAATGCAGGAGATGGCCTGTACATGTATTTTTCAATATCCTGGATTTCGCTGGAATCAATGCATGGATACTCTATCAGGCAACAACTGGAATAAAGATACCAAGACAGCGTTTCCTGTTACAATTAGCAGATGAACTCGTCACAGAGTATCACGAATTTCCTGAAGAAGAAAAGGAAAACCTACAAAAAGGAACATCAAACAGCCCAAGCAATAATTCCCAATCACGAAGAAAATGCCAAATAAGATTGTGTACGGGTAATAAAACCACTGAAATTAGCATAATTTGCAAAAAATTTGCCCTTGTTTCACTACCCTATATGAATCTTCCTATCCTTTCTAATTCTCATTTCCTTTTTCATTTTTCCCCATTTCGGCTTATGTATGATGTCGCGAAAAGTAAATAGGAAGTCCATCAGCTGTTCGAGAATGTTCATGTTGTCTTGCGATTGATGTGAAAAAGAGAAAAAAAGAAAAAGAGAAGAAAAGAGAAGGAGAAAGAAAAAGAGATTGATAGTGAGAGGGGGGAGGGGGAGAGAGAGGGAGAGCGTTCTGCTGACGCCACATAATTCTTTCGATGATTCGCGTCTTCTTCGCGTTGCCAAATGACACCATCTCGCACGACGGTTCCATCACGGGGGATTCAAATTACACGTGATCGCGCGAAAAAATTCCGCTGATATCGCATAATTCTATGATTCGCGCCTTCTTCGCGCTCGTCAAAGGATATCATCCTGCACGGTCGTCTCAGGGGACTCGAGTTACGCGTGATGCGCCGCGACGTTCAAAAGCGTTTTGAAAAATTTTATAGAATATCTGCGATTGTACCACTATGTAGTGCTGTCTCTTTCCCTCCCCCGAATTTTAGCTTTAAAATAATGATCTCTCTTTCCCGTCCCCGAAGACGTGGTGTGTACAAACGCCGATCTTTCCCGACATCGCTCGACATCAACCGATAAAAATAAATTATTACGCTCGGTATATGTACCATTTGGGAAAGACTAATGTCGGAGTGCTGGCGTTGGGGGAGTTGGTTAGGCGGCAGACTCATAACGCGGAGGTCTTGGGTTCGAGCCCCGTCGCCCGAGATTCTGTTTTTTCATATATATTAATATCTTAAAATAATATTTCCTTCCTTACCAACAGTGGAGTCGATACCATGGCCCAGAATAGCAATTCTCACCCGCGGTTCCTCCTCGATGCACTTCGGTATCGATTCGATATTGTTTCGATATCGATTGATTCCGATATCTGCTCTCGCGCTATACCCCCCTCATTCCACCATCTCTATGACGTCATCCGCCGCCGCCGCCCGCCTGCCGCGTTGGATTATTTCCTCCGACCTTGAAACTCAAATTTGGATTTCAAGGTCGGGATAGAGGTGGGGGAAATGGCCTTGAAACTCAAATTTGGGTTTAGAACCCGCCTTGCTATACCACTCTATACCTTCTCCTTCTTCTTTTTCTCTATTTTCCAACCGCCATTTCTCGTTTCCATCTTCTTTTTCTATTATCTCCTCTATGTCCTTTGTCTCCCTCCAGGCTTGGATTGTCTCATCCCTCTCCTCTTCCATATCATCTCCCTTACTATCCACGTATCTTTCTATAGGTTCCAGTGTGTTGCTACGGTTTCTATATCTCTGTTTAACCAGATATCTCTGTATGAGTAATTTCTTCCTATTTTCCATGTCCATGATTCCTGCTTCTGTCATCATAACGTTTATTGGAGTAGTTATTCTATACCCCATTGCTGTTCGTATCCCGGCGTTTTGTATTTTTTTAACCTTCTCCCTTATATTTTTGTTGTGGCTGTCATAGTAAATTGTTATTGCATACTTCAATACTGATCTATCTAATGTTTTATATAATATAATAATAGTTTCTGGATTAGCTTCTTTTTTAATATGACTAATATATCTTAGTATCGTTATTCTCCTCTTCGCTTTTAAAATCATTTCTCTCGTATGATCTTCAAATCTTAGTTTCTTGTCCAGTATGATGCCCAAGAACTTTATGTTATACTCCTCCTTGATTTCCTTCCCTTTAATTTTGATCAATAACTTCTCCCTTCTCCGTGTGTTTCTTTTGACTGTAAAATTAATTAGATTTATTTTTTCCTCAGCTATATCAAGCCTTACTTCTTGAAGATTGGTTATTAATGTACTGATTTCTTCCTCTAGTGTTTTGACATTTATTTCTACAGCATTACCTGTTGTATAAACCACTATGTCATCTGCATATTGCAATATATTGACTCTCTGTCTATTTATAGTATCTGTGATATTAGATGTGTAAATATTATACAAAATGGGGCTTACAATCAGCTGCATCATGTAGCTGATTGTTAGCGTATTTTTCTCCTGCAAATTGCTGTAATGATATTATGTTTGGATTTTTATCCGATTTATATTGGTCCATAAAGACTTTTATAATATGATCATCTTTTTCAATCGAAAATAAGTTTTCTCTTATGGATGAACAATATAACATACATTGGATTGTGGCATTCGCATAACAAGACACACCATCAGAATTCGGGAGACCTCTTACGTAGTATTGCATGGTATCCACGATGTGATCATCAGTATTCTGACATTCGGATACATTATAATTAGGTACTGCCCAAACAGCATCACTAACTTTGAGAACGCGGTTTTTAGAAATTGAAATAGTCATAAGATCAGGTCTATATTTTTTTCGCAATCTATTATACTCTATAATAGCCGATTCTTGTGCCTTTACGGAAGATGGATCATAATTGATAAGATGAAGTCCTTTTAATGTGGTCACCCGAGAAAGAGCAACGTAAATTTGTCCGCAAGTAAATATTGAATTACCTGCTTCTATGACAGCATTCTGCAAGCTTAGTCCTTGACTTTTGTGAATAGTTATACCATAGCTGAGGCAAATCGGAAATTGTTTTCTAATAACGAACCATTACTTCAAATTTAACACTTACTCGTTCTATCATATGTTCTTCCCCCGTGGGTAATATAATTATCAATTTTTCAACATCATTATCAACACCTCGTATAACTGAAACAAGTTTAGCAATGGTACCGTTGACAAGACCTAGCGTAACATCAATATTTCTTCTAATCATGATTTGCACTCCTACTTTAACAATTACGACTCTTGCAAGACCCGCCGTTCGGGAGCTATCATCGTCATTATTGTTTAGTACCTTTGACACCTTTTTTTTCAAGTACGGTGCACAATTCATTGTATCATGAGCAATCAAATGGATTCCTTCGGACGGAAATCGACTCAGCATTGCAGCGTTCAAAGCATCACACTGTACACTTGTGGGAAGTAAACACACCGTATTAGATCCAACATTAAGCATGTAATCACTTAATTCCTTTAATCGATCATTACAATTTGTCGCTTTGAAATTTAATTTCCTCGATAGTAGGTAAGTAATGCCGTTTCTGGATACAGAGGGCGAGGGGGTGAGGCGGGGCGGGGGGGTACCGACCGCTGGCGCGGGGGTGAGGTGGGGAGGGGGTACCGCGCTCCTGTACGAGATGGGTACGGGGGTGAGGTGGGGAGGGGGCACCGCGTTCGTTGGTGAGGGGGACGTCACAGGGGACGGAGATTTCAAAATTTTCAAAATGGCGTCGCGCGCGCAGGTCGCGTTCGTGGGCGAGGGGGCTGACGTCACAGGGGAAGGGGGATTTCAAAATTTTCAAAATGGTGTTTACCACGTTCGTGGGCGAGGGGGATGATGTCACAGGGGAAGGGGAATTCAAAATTTTAAAAATGGCGTCCGCCGCCGCGCAATCTCCGTACACGTGCGGGGATCGATGCGCACGCGCAAAAGATAAGGCGCGAAAGGATGTAACGCGGATGCTGTAATTCGACACCGATACCTCTTCGAGATTAATTAACCTAAATAGCCCAACCGTCTCACGAAAGAATGCAACGTCGCCCTCGTATAAACATCCGCCGACGATTCGACGCTTTATCGCGATAATTATTCGAGATCGATTAATCTAAATAGCCCAACCGTCTCACGAAAGAATGCAACGTCGCCCTAGTATAAACATCCGCCGCCGCCGAAAGATTTCACAGGGAACGTGGAAGATTGGTGAGTAAAGCTGACATATTAATATTAAGATTTTTTAAGATTTAGTAATTTATTCAATTTAATTTTCCCACTCGACTACATCGTCAGCGAATAGGGCACTATCGTCGTCGGTAAAAATAGCATTGTCGACGATTTCATTAAATAGATCCTTGTCGGTATAAAACGAATCATCGCAAACTTGCTCGGGGGCAGTCTGAATTGCAATATCGCGAGCCTGAAGCCCCGATACCGCATTCGCAAAAACAGCGTCGAAGTCAATTTGTTTCGCATTGACACATTTCCGCCAAACTACACTTTTTGGATCCATCAAACTGTTCAGTTGATATATATTATTATAATCATTGTCCTCACAATCATCATCATCATCACTAACATCTAAAAAGAATGTTTTTTGCCGCGCATGCCTATTTAACCAATATCGCTCGCTCCCGTAGTTGTCAGCCGGCATCTCGCCGTATATACCATTAGCATTGTAAAACACTTTTAAAAAGATGTCGCCATCGTGAACAACTTTCGCCTCATGAAGTTCTTCACCACGAATTTCTTCGGTTTGAACCGCAACATTCCGACACGCAACATATATTTTAGGGTTGGAGTCATGTATAGGCAGCACAGCGGAGTCGGAGATCGCAGCGGCAGCTGGACGATTCAATTGCAGGGGCAATGACATAATCTGAAACCAATTTTTCTTATAATTCCCAAAGTTGCTGACACAACGATTCACTAAAATATGGTAATGGAAACTTACGGTATTATTCGATTGTATTTCTCGTGCGTTGAACGACTGACGATATCCTCCACAAGCAATCTCTTTCAAAAGCAGTTTCCTTCAAAACCGATCTACTTCAAAGCACTTTCACTTACAACACTTTGATGCAATTACAGTCGACTTAGATGTGATAAATTGTTTAAAACGTTTCTCACGGTAATGTACGTCTTGATCGCTGTAGTAGCATCTAGTATAGCCGTCTTGGCCCAGGAGGGGCGCGCTCTACCTCAGGCTTTCGCCTATACGAGCATTTGGCTGGCATGGTGGTGTTTGCAAAATATAACGATCATCGCGTGCCGCTGCCAAGGGAAATTCGGCGTAGATGTCCTGTCGAAATGGAACTTGGAAAAACCCTGCCCTCATCCGCTAGGAATCACTGAACAAGTTGGATCCACCCCGGAGGGCGGCGGCTCATTTAGTCAGCGCTCCACGTCGCGGTGCGACGGGGAGCACTGTCCAGTGGGGACCACGGGGAGGTAGAGCCGCCAGCGCAAGCTCGATCCCGGCAGGATGGCTTTCGCCGATAACGCCCCACCCTCCACAATGCCTGGGCACTGCCTGCACTGGGGGTCGGGGCGGGTGACGTGGCTGAAAAAGAACAGATGGATTAATCTGCTTGGTGCGAGGGGCCGGCTACGGCTGCGGGGTCTGTTGGTGCTGGGCGAGAGGGTTTGGGGAGGGTTTTCCAGGCCGATTCTTTCTTTACTAATATGGATTTTGAGGTGCTCAGTAATGCATTGAATGTGCTCTGAGTTACGAGTTGCTGGGGTGTCGGTGGCCAGGGAAGATTCTTTTCTAAAGTGATAGACCTAAGTTCCTCTCGTTCGGCCGCGTGCAGCGGGCAGTGGAGAAGGACATGCAGAGCAGTCTCTTCGCCCCCGCCGCAGCCGCACGCATTGCTTTTCGCGAGGCCCAGAGATTTCAGTGTTGAGGCGAAATCGCCGTGTCCTGATAAAAATTGAACTAAGTAGTGGTCGGACTGTAACCAGGTCATCTCTAGGCGGTGTTTGATATTCGGGAAGATACTGTGAGTGTGACGGCCGTCGGGGGAAGCGTCCCAACGGCGTTGCCAGATCGCGAAGAGTATCTCAGGGATAGCTCTTTGAGGTGGAGTGGTTGCCGCGTGTTCGGGGAACCGGTATTCGCCGAGGGAGAAGTGAATTCCTTTCCTGACTTTATATTTGATGGATGCTAGTGTGACATGGAGGTCGATGGGAAGGACGTCTGCTATTACTGGAATAGCTGCTGTGGAGGCTGTTCTGTAGGCCTTCGTTACCTTCAGGAGAACCTGTCTTTGGGCCGATAATAAGACCTGTGTGCAGGTCTTATTTAGGTGTTCGTGCCACGCTGCAGCCGCGTATGTCGCGATGGGAACGAAGAGACCTTTATAAAGGACCCGGAGGGTGTTGTACCCGAGTCCCCACTTTTGCCTTGCTACAATCGCTAGTGAGTTAAACCTTTCGGTGCACCTCGTTTTGACCATATGAACATGAGAGTTGACCCTCATGCCCATATCGAAGTAGTAGCATTTGAGAACTGAATTTAAGGATGCTGATCGAGACCACCGTGACGGGTGTAAACACCCTTATCATCAACGCTGTAATTCGATACGCGCGGCAACGCAAGTGTGACATCAAGTGTGACATCACGCCACCTGATTGAGACGTTGAGGGTGAGAGAGGGGGGAGAGAGAGAGAGAGAGAGAGAGAGTGAGATGAAAAGAATTTGAAGCGATAACGACTCATGAATCTCGGCTAGGGTAGGTGGTTAGTATATTCAATCAGAGCCGCGCAGTCCTTCGGTAAAGATCTCGAATAATCGTTACGTGCAAAAAGTGTCGCGAGACATGGACATATTCGTAAATTCGTACGAGTTGTTGACGGAGTGGATTCCAGTACTGACTACCGAAGAACGGTCCAGTGAGTGGCTAATAGCGTGTAGTGACTATTTACGCTGCCTCAACGAGTACTTGAACCCCCAACGAATATCGCAAAACACGCATCAACGTTTATCGTTATTTAAAAATACCACCGAAATAGCTCGAACACACGTTCGGAATATAATAGCGCGGATACTCGACGAATTGGACGCGCGAGACGCATTGCTTGCGTCATCATCTTCCGACGATGAAGGGAACGCGTACCCATTATCCACGATGCCACAGTTGAACGATCAAACACTTGAAATCGAGAGACATAAAATCCGCGACGAGTTAAGCGTGCCCTCATTATGCGAGTCATCGTGGGGTAGGATCTTTCAAGCTGGATTTATGCGATTCTCACCCGAGCAACGTCAACTACTACGTCATATCGCGCAATATAGTACTGTACGTAAATGTACATTATATTGCATCGTCGGTGACAGGGATATGTCTCGACAACGAATGAGGTATTTTACCGCGATCGCGTGTACACCATTAACACTGCTACACGACATCGAGAATGGGGCAGTCGTAGTATACGAAGTGTTGTGCCCTCGAACATTAACGATCACCGTGAATACATTCTTGTGTCGCGAATTATCACGATTATTGGACGAGCATCCGATTCCTATTGTGCGACAACACTTGTCACGCCTTGTTCTTCCTCTGAGTTTTCGATATCCGGAACAGAACCGCATCACGTGGAAGAGTCGAATCAACCACTCGTGCCTGATCGTGCGCGCCTTTTAATTGACTATTGAATATTGAACATTGAATATCGAAGAGGCAGAAGTAAACATGGAGGTATTCATGGATACGTTTAATGTTCTTTATCGAATGTCAACGCTTTTACGCACGATTACGGAATTCAGAGACTGGATGGATCGGTGCGACGCGTGCTTACGACTCATCATCGAGGATCAGTGCGGCGAAGGAGTGTCGGTGACATCGAAGCAGCGTCTGGCATCGCTAATCGCGCGTACGAAGACATCACGTACGATCGTGCGGGCACGGGTTTCGCGAGTAGGGTGTGGGGTTTCGGCTCGATCGACGGCACCTAAAGTCGTATGGGAGGACGTGGAAACCGCGTTTCGCAATCGTATTTCGACTGGTGCGGTCATTAACGTGGGTTACATCGATCCGCGTCGATTTTTAGAGGGTGCCCGACGAATGGTGCTATCGCGCGTGACAGACGCTATCAGGGAACATTCTGGTGTGGTCGTGAATACGATTCTGAACGCAGACTTTATGTTAAAAGAGAATACAGACATGAAAAGTTTCGGGACGCGAAATCGCGTACTGTTAATGACTTCGAACGTGCGCGAGTGGTATTCAAAGTGCGTGGTCGCTCCCACCTTAGTGGCGATCGAGGAGTTTCAAGATCGCGATAGTGGATGGGCTCTGAGGGCTGTGCTAAACCTAATAATAAACAATAAGTATAACCCTCTTCGCGCCGGCTGCGACGTACCACTTCCACGCGAGGTAATTCTTAGAAAGGCAGTGGTCAATGTACAGAGCGGGGGTAACGCGTGTTTCTTATGGTCCATCATCGCAAGTTTGTATCCAGCTTCTACGAACGTACACAAGAACTCGTCGTATCATCATTACTCGACGGTACTTCGCACGGACGATGTGACGCTTCCCGTGACGTTGGACCAGCTGGCGAAGTTCGAGAGGTTGAACGACGTGTCGGTGAACGTGTACACCTGGACCGACAAAAACTGCACTCCTCTGCGTTTAACCGAGGACAAGCGGGAGAGGCACGCGAACGTGCTATTGATACAGGACACCAAGGATCCTCAACGATATCATTTCGCGTGCATTCGAAGCATGTCGAGACTCATTTCGAAACAACTCGGCAATGACGGACACCAAGTATTCGTTTACGATAGGTGAGTAATAAAAAAAATATATTTCGATCGATATACTATTTATTCTTTTTGTTTGATTATTATTATTAATACTATTATCATCGCAGGTGTCTCAGCTTCTTCTATTCATCCGGGCAATTGACGAAGCACAACGTGGTCTGTCAACGTCTGAACGAGTGTGCCGTCGAATTTCCGTCCGCGGAGGATAAATGGTTGCACTTCAAAAATTTCAAACATGAGGAACGAGCACCATTCATCGTCCACGCGGACTTCGAATGCATGCTGGAGGACGTCGAGCCTGCGGAGCGGAGTCGGACGTACGCGTACCAGCAGCACAGAGCGTACAGCGTGGGATACTACATCCATTGCTCCACCGACGCGTCTCTGTGCCGTTATCGGGCGTATCGTCACGAAACCGAGTGCGTGAAATGGTTCGTGCAAGAACTTCGAGACTTTGCGGACAATGCGTATTCGTGGTTGCGGAACGCGAAACCAATGAACTCGTTGACGCATCAATAGTGGCAAAGTTTTAACGAAGCAATCGCGTGTCACGTGTGCGGACAACCGTTCGTCGATGGGAATAAAAAAGTGCGCGACCATTGCCACTCGACGGGCGAGTACCCAGGCGCGGCCCACGTGTCGTGTAACTTGCAGTTCCAAAGATCGTACACGATACCGGTAGTGTTTCACAATCTATCAGGCTACGACGCGCATTTCATGATTAAGCCAGGAGGAAAACAGATTAAGCTGCTTGCCATGCTCGACGATAAGGAGCGATACGTCATCCATTATCGCTACCTGAAACAGTGCGTCCGACACGGTTTACGCGTGACGCGAATTCATCGAGTGTTACGATTCGATCAGCCGCATTGGTTGCGCGACTATATCCAATTGAACACCGGTTTGAGGACGCGAGCCACGAGTGAATTTCAAAAGACTTTATTTAAATTAATGAATAACGCGGTGTACGGGAAGACAATGGAAAATGTGCGGAATCGCGTAGACGTGCGACTGGTGACGCGGTGGGACGGTCGTTACGGCGCGGAAGCGCTGATCGCGAAACCGAACTTTCACAGCCGCACGATCTTCTCGGAGCAGTTAGTGGCAATCGAAATGCATAAACTGAAAGTTAAGTTTGACAAACCGATATACGTGGGTATGAGTGTGCTCGATGTATCGAAGGAATGTCTGTATGAATTTCAGTATGCATATATACGCGCGGAGTTCGGTGATCGGTGTAAGGTTCTGTACACCGACACCGACAGTTTAATGTATAGTGTGGAATGCGAGGATGCGTATGAAAGGATGAAGCGTGACGTGGCCCGATTCGACACGAGTGATTATGCGGTGGACAATCCGTACGGTATGCCCCGCGTAAACAAAAAGGTTCCGGGACTCATGAAAGATAAGAACAACGGCGCCTTGATGACCGAGTTCGTCGGACTACGGTCTAAGATGTACGCGACTAGAACGTTTAACGCGGCAGTGGGGTCTACGAGTGAGACTAAAAAAGTGAAGGGTGTGCGGAGACACGTGGTCGCGAACGATATACAATTCGATGATTACATTCGTTGTCTCCGCGATCTCACCGAAAAATCGATTCGACAGAACAATATACGCTCCAAAGAGCACGATGTGTATTCCGTGAGTGGGGAAAAGAACGCTCTCAGTCCGTTAGACGACAAGCGATATATTTTAACCGATCGAATCCCCGAGCTCGAGCTTGAGCCCGACGAGTCCCTCGAGAATCCCATTGTATAGAATGCTTGTATGTTTGTATTTTTTTTGCATATACATATGTATATACGTTTCTTTTGTATATGTTATTTATTTATTTATGGATATGTAATATATGTATAGCTTAGAATATAACCAAAATTGTATTTCATACGTATTAGTATATATATTTTTTCTCTACTTTATTAAGCTTAATTGTACACATATATATATGCACGAAGAAGAAGAATGAGAATGAGGAGGAGGAGAATGTGAATAAACGGACAATGTATATATTTTATATGTATTTTTTCATTTATTTATTCATTTATTTATTCCAGTAACATATAGTGCGTTTATGATCGCCAATCATAGAATATCCTTATCGCTTATCCACGAGTTCCGCGACGAATCAAATCCGAGCCACTTAACGTACACCTGGTTTCCCTTGCGACGAATAATCTTCTCGACTAGATAGACGTCCGGATTCGCGAACGAATGCAGTTCGAACTCGTAGAATCCACCCGAGATCGGCTCTCCCGCGGAATCGCGCAGAATGTACGTCACCGGGAAAGTTCGTTGTACGGTTACGATTTCGAATACCTCGGTCGACCAGTTCGGAGTGTACCCCTTCTCGAAGAGGGTCTTGAACTTGCTCACGCGTACCTTGTCACCGACTTTGAATTTCGTGCGTCGTCGTCGAACACCTTTCGAGGCAGATAGGGGGATGGGCTCATTCGCGGCGAACGACAAACGCGTCGCGGGGGTCACGTCAACGGGTCGGGCGTTGATCGTTCGATGCTTGCGATGATTGTAGGTGCGTACGAGCGCAGGTAACAGGTCGATCCAACGATAGGACGCGTTCAAGGAGAATTGTTTCCACATGAGGTTTTTCAGCGTGCGATTGAAACGTTCGACGATCGACGCTTTCATCACGCTGTACGTGGAGTAGTGGTTGATCCCCCGGGTCTTCGCGCATCGTTGAAACTCCGCGTTGTAAAACTTCTTACCCATGTCGGTTTGTAAATTTCGCGGACATCTAGCGCTCTGTCGCAATACGGTCGCGAACGCCGCGGTCACGTCGCGTCCACTTTTCGTTTTCACGGGTACGGCCTACGCGTACTTGCTGAACGCGTCGATGATCGTTAGTATGTAATGATATCCACGATTTTGCTTCGCGTACGGACGCATCTCCACCGAATCGGCCTGCCACAAATCATCGTAGCCGCGAATCATGACGCTACGCCGTGGGAAATTCCGTCTAGCCGGGGCGTGTAATTCGTTCACTAGTTGTACTCGCTCCTTGTTCATGCTTCGCGGGTGGTCGGGGATGGTCGCGACGTTCCAAAGACGTTAGAATTAGTATCAGTTCCTCGAGCGTACGTAAAACGCAATCGGTGCACGTATTTCGCGATCGTTCGTTATTAGTCGTTTCGAAGTCGTAGTCGATATTGTCAGCATCATTGATCATCGTCATCGTCGCCGTAGACCCTCGTTTGCTTTTCGTTTGTATCGATCCGTGGTTGTTATCGCAGTCGGCGTCGTTGCCGACGTCGTCAACTCGTCGAGTCTGTCTATCAAGTGATCGAAGCGTCGTTCCATCGCGTTATTTAAATCATCCTCTAGTCGAGACAATTGCGCGTTAACGATATCCGTAATCGTTCGTTGTACTCGCGTCTCAAGTTGAGATCGTTGATACTCGGCGTCCAGTCGCGCGCTCGCGATAGCCGTTTCGATTTTTTGTGTAAAGCGTTCATCCGCCGAGAACAATAGTCTCGTCATTGTCATCGCCGCTTCGTTGTTATTGTTGTTATTGCGTAACGAGGTGCCAAATTTGTTCACCGACATAACGATGCGTGCGCGCGAACGCTACTGACGCGACGATCACCGGATCGTTCAATTTAAGATGCGCCCGTCCTCGCGAAGTTCCTCCACGATGGATGCGATTTCGTTATCGTGACCCGTGTGACCTGTCGCGCGCGATGCTACGAGCAATCCAAGCCTATCGACCAATTCGTTCGGATCATCCCAGTACACGTAATCGATCGCGTTATCGGTGACCGTCATCGATTCGTCAATGGGCAATCCTCGACCTTGTCGCGTGCCCGCGCCGCCCGCGTCGCCTGCGCTCCGCTAACGCGTCTGACACTCGATGTTCGCACCCCACCGATCACCTGGGATATGATTTTCTTATACTTGTACCCCTTGTTACCCAGCGTGCGCTTGCTCGGCGAATGGTTTTGCTTATGCGCGCTCGTCGACAACAAGATGCGTCGGTACGAGCGAAAATCAGCGTCCGTGCACGTCTGCTGGTTGGGTTCTCGCATGAACAACAATTCGTACAAACCCCGAGTCCCCGGGTATCGCGTTCCGTTCACGTGAATGTCATCGCCGTCCGCATCGATGATGAGCACAGAATCGCCGATCATTAGATCTTCGTCGGGCCCCAAGTGTACGCCGTACACATCATCGATTGGTCTCCTGTTGTCGGTGAAGAACAGTCGTAGGTATTGTCGCGACAAGGGTCCTTTGGCGTTCCGTATATACACTTCGATATCATCGACGGGTTTACGCACCATATCCAAATCGTAAGCCTTTACTGACGACTCATCATCAGGAATTTTTTCATCGTCTTCATCGACGATATCATCAACAACATCATCATCATCAACAACATCATCTTCATCGACAACTTCGTCAAAATCGTTGTTGCCGTTGTCGTTGTTGTTGATGTTATCGTTGTCGTTGTTGTTATCGTTGTCGGTGTAGTCGGCGTCATCGTCGTCGTTGTCGTCACTAGAATCTGGAAGGTTATTCGGATGTTCCTTGATTATCGACGGAGTGACGGGTTGAAATCTCTTCGATGATTGTTGTCGATCGTATTCGTGTTTCCTATTCACGGGTCGCGATCGAGGCGTTGAGCGCGTTTTCGACGCGGACGCGTTCTCGATCAACCGTTTCAACGGTTCAACGATGGGACGCGTGCTCGCATCCACAGCCGCTTCCGTATCCATTTTTCCAATTTTCAGAGCCAAGCACTTTTTATGTATAACGTCGCTGACTTTGGTGATTTCCACCTTTGTGTCCGCGGCCCGGCGTTTCGTACCATTTTGATGTTTCATTCCTTTTTGTCGATTACGTTGGTGATGTTTTCGCGAATGCTTCGCGTCAACGTTGCTCGTGGTTATCGGCGTCGTCGTCGTCGTTTCGTTAGACATTTCGTGTTGCTCGATGAACGACTCGCGGTTTACTAACGTCCGCGAGCTACGAAGAACTCGTTAAATCCTCTTCGATACCGACCTTCGTACATGGAACTATCCTTATCGATCACCACGAAATCGTATCGTCGACGCCAACATCTCGCACACAAGTCGTTGAACGACTCGAACGTCATGTCTGTGTTCACATGATCGTTGTACACGCGGCGCAAGTTCGTGCCGTCTTGTTTGAATAGCATGAGAAAATTTGCGTTGTCCCTGATCAAATGTTTAGGTATTCTAGCGTACGATTGACACAAATAAAAGCAATCCACGTTCGAGTGACGACCCATAGAGAAGTATTCGCGTATCGCTTTCTGTTCGTCGCACGCCACGTCGTCGAACACGAAGATCGAATCGGGCCGACCGTATAGAATAGATACTTTAATAATAAATACTTTCGGATGCCGTTGATGTAGTTGATGATGATGTTGAAGGAAATACTTGATGTTCATTCATATTGTATGTTGTGGATTGATACTGTGTATAAGTTCCAAATTGTTGATAAGAAGGTTCATAAAAATTACTAGTTGTAAGATGAGGGGGCTGTTGATGGTAACTAACAGAAGGCATGCTTTTTTTTCGAATTTGTTTTAGGACGTGTAAAATGTCAGTCCTGAATTCTATTTTTTGATTTGTGCTAAAATCTTTTAAAATGGGAATTAATGATTGACAAAATGACGTATCATCGTTATTATCGTTTGGAATTTCGGAATTACGCATATATTTTAACATCGCTTCTTCTATACATCTTTTACGTTTTGTCGATGATTTTGGAATTTGAATTTCTTCATTTGATGCACGGTCTTCTTGAATTTGAATGATTGGGTTCGAAATTTCTATTTGTTCTTCGTTCTCATTTTCTTCCGTTATACTATTTTCTGTTGTTACTGAACTTTGTACTGAATTTAAAAATGTTAATTGCTGTGCATAAATATATTTTCTCCCTGTGGCAGCACTCCCAGATTTTAATTGTTTTTTAACATTTTTCGCGTAATTATCTTTCAAGTTTTTCCATTTTTTCATTAAAAGTGAACCTGGAACAAAATGTAATTTTAAAGTTTTTGTATAGGTACTTAGGAAGTGGATGCAACCTAATTGACTTGCACTATTCATTCAGAATTGGACGATCAACGTTATGTTTGATTACAAGAAAGGTCTGCTCAACAATTTGGACAATTATGAAAGACGAATGTATACCAAAATATAATGAACATAATATGTGGCTTGAAGTAGCCAAACATTTTGAACACCGTACAAATTTTCCTAACTGTTTAGGAGCCCTTGATGGAAAACATATACGTATTACGAAACCTACGATGAGTGGCTCTACGTACTACAATTACAAAAATTTCTTTTCAATAGTTCTGTTTGCTATAGCTGATGCCAACTATAGGTTTCTCTATGTCGATATTGGTTCTCCAGGCAAGGAAGGGGACAGTACCATATTTGAAAATTCTATATTTTATAAGAAATTAGAGAATAATTCATTATGTATTCCTCCTGGAAAATCATTACCCGGAACAAATGGTCCAACTATGCCCTATATGTTTGTTGGAGATGAAGCTTTTTCGCTATTCAATCATATATTAAGGCCTTACAGTGGAAAATTTTTGTCCCATGAGAAAATAATTTTCAGTTATCGACTCAGTCGTGCTAGAAGATATGTAGAGTCCACGTTTGGCATTTTGTCGAATAAATGGCGTATTTTTCATAAAGCAATGAATGTTAAGTTACAGTTTGCAATAGATATTGTCAAATGTTATTGTGTACTACACAACTTTGTTCGAGACCGTGATGGTTACCAGGAAGAAGATACTTATTCCATTGAAGGTTTCTATGAATTAGAACATGAGCCAGTAATTGTGCAAGGAGGTTGACAATTAAACCAAATCCGACAAGAACTCACAAACTATTTTGTAAGTGATATTGGGAAAGTATCATGGCAAGATAACATGGTTTAATTGTTTAGTATAATCTTATTGTTAAAATTGTAATGTGTTCATGTGTTAAAATAATTATTTAATGTAGTTCTCAGTATGTATAATAATATTACAGTATGTATAATATAAAAAATATGTGGAATTTATAATTACCAAAATTTGTTTAATCTTTTGCGGGCAAATTTTCAAAATCTGGATTTATTGAGGTGCACACTTGTACCCACGCATCCTCCTTCTTATTTTTGTTATGGTATTTTTCGGTACTAGAATCCCATATGGCTCGAAATTTTTTTATTTCGCTGATAAATATTTCCACATCTAGTTCGGACATTTTCTTGCGTTAAATAAACGCAAAACGCTCGTGTAAATTGCTTGTATATAAAACAATGTACTGCTTCGCCGCTTTGCGGCAGCGTTCAGTTGCGGCGAAGCGGGACGTGCGTTCGTCAGAACGAACGCAAACATGCCGCCTAGCAGCCGCTCAAATTTGCGTCCCGTGTGAACTGCTTCATATAAATCTATGTCCGGCTAAAACGCGCGCGGCAGACTGCCGCAAACCGCTCGTCTGAACCGGGCCTATAAACGTTCTACCTGTATTGCAATCGAAGAAGACGACAAAAGCATGGCATTGTAGTTATCTTTGTAAAACAAAAGATGTTGAAATTCTGAATAATTTACAGGATTTCTTCAAACGATTGTTAGAATGCTCATTAAAAAAGGTACATAAGTTGAACAACTACATCAGTAGCTGTTCAAATAAAGTGCATGCTGAAAAAGTTGGTCATTCTCATGGTTGTTACATAAACCCTAATTTATGTAAGTCCAATTTTTTAGCCATTGAGATTTTGGCACCTCACTTTCCGGATTTACGACATTTGAAGAGAATGATATACAAAATAGCGAGCATTTATAAAGACCAATTACATAATTTAGACAAAGCCTTAAACGGTAATGACCTTGAAACACTTGAACGAATAACACTGCAAGCGCGGAAAGAAGCTGAAGCGTTACAAAAAAATAATACTGACATAAGCTTGAACGAAGAAGAGATTATATCTCGATATTATTTAGCATTTAGAGCTTTCACAAAGCGGTCTATGGACACACCACGCATTCCGTGTGTTTCCTGCGAGAAACTCTGTTTTAAAAGAGAGGTTCTTAAGTTTGATGTTTCTAAAAGAACATATAAGGGAAATGTAATGCAAACATTGTTAAATCATATTGGATACATAGTTGGTGACATGCATTTTATTTGCCGATATTGTCACGATAAAATTCGCAACGATTCCATACCACCCAAATGTATTTTAAATAAGCTTGATGTACGTACAGTTCCAGAAATAGCAGTCTTGAACGATTACGAACGAATTCTCATTCAAAGAGCTAAACCGTTTCAAACGATTGTGAGAATGGATACAGTAATGCGTAAAAATATGCCACATAAACATATGTTTCCAAAAGTAAAGGGGAGAACATTTCACCTTCCTTTGCCATTAGAGGAAAATTTGAAAAAAAATTGTCCTTGGACTGAACCTTTAAATCAAAATCATGAATTATACATATTGGTGCGGGGCGTTCCAACAAAATCGAAAATAGTTTGTGAAAAGTTAGTTGACTTGAAGAAAGTATGGAATGCCTTAGTATGGTTGAAAGCCAATAATCCTCTATACTCAGAAATTGTTTTACCACAATCGCACGATTTATTGCTGAGTGCCAAATTACCAGGTACAGAATTTCAAGAAGAAGTTGTTACCAATGATAATAATAACGATAATAACGAATCTATCGAGGACGTTGAAGGTGAAACACTTAATATCGATGAAAACAACAAACGTGCATTATTGACGCCAATGTCGCAATCTGATTCATATTATGATCAGTTTACGATTTATCCAATGTATGACAAAAGGGTTAATGAATCTGCTACCGCACTCTATCAAATGCTTAAAGTTCATGACATTCCGTTGGGCCATCGTGCTGAACAATTAGATGTGAAATTTTTCCCAGATTTATATCCTTATGGGGTAAACGGACAGCATGAAGACAGATTGGTTCGTTTGACTGATCATGAATTCATTAAGTCCAAACTGATGTCCAAGCATTCGCAATTTCGATTGAACATGCAATATATTTTTCATTCATTACACGATACCAATATGCGGCAATTGAACGCTGGAATTTTTCACAAAATGGACGTCGTAAATCCACGTGAAAAATACACAGCTGCTGGTTTTCTAGAGCAACTCTCTAAAGATCAGCTACAAACGAATTTGAACACTATATATTCCAGATTACGTAACACAGCACAGTATTGGCGAAAACCGAGAAATGATTTGAACTGTATGATACACCATTATGGACCAGCTAAGTGAGTGGCTATGGACAGATTTAATAGAATATCTTCGTGAAGTAAACGGCCCATCGGTGGCTAAAATGTCCCCGAACGAACTCATTGCTTCTGATCCCGTTTCAACTGCTCGATTTATAGATAATGCATTCCATGCTATGCTGGATTTCATATGTTCGCCCGACAATTCGATTGGGAAGGTCACTCATTACTTTTGGCGCAGAGAACATCAAAGCAGGGGATCACAACATTTTCATCTTTTAATTTGGATTGAAGATGCTCCTATAATCGATAAATCTTCGAAGGAACATGTAGCAGAATTTATTATGAAATACGTCACTTGCAGATTGCCATCACCACATGTGTCGCCAGAATTATATAGTCGTGTAATTGCACATCAAATGCATAAATGCAATAGCTACTGTTTACGCAACAAAAAAACTAACAATTCCTTCTGTAAAGTATGTAGATTTTCATTTCCACGCACAGTTACAAATACATTGATAATAAGGGATGTGGCTGTTTCTATAGGTGCTAGAAAACAATTGAAAGCAAAAGGTAGACTCTATGATCTTCCACGTTCGATAAAGGAAGTCCGTATCAATGATTATAATGCACCCGTTCTCACGGTTTGGAGAGGTAACATGGATATACAATATATTGGGGAAAAGACAGGGTTGGTAACATGTTACTGTACTAAGTACGTATCAAAGCCGGAAAAAAGTTACGCTACCAACACTATGGCAGCAATAAATTCTACTAAGTCATTGGCTAGTCTGCTGTGCAACCTTGGAATGCGTATGCTAAATCATAGAGAATGTGGAGCGCCTGAATGTGCTGATACTCTTTTAGGATTATCATTGTATGGCACTGACTCCAGTACTACTATTAGATGGTTAGATGTAAATATACTGAGAAGTAGGAAATTGAAAACTCGCAAAGAGATTGAGGAACTGGAAGATGAATCCACAGACATATTTTGTCCATCCCTCATAGATGATTACTACCCTAACAGACCTAAGGAATTAGAATCTATGCATCTGTACGAGTTTGCTATGTGGTATGACGTTACTAAAATTAGACCGTCTGAAAAAACTGAATATTATGAAATCAGTGAATCTTTGTTTTTGAAAAAAAGGCAAAGAGGGTTTCTTATCGATCACTATAAGTACAATGTTCAAACCCAACCTGAGAATTATTATTTCTCATTATTATTATTATTCCAACCTTGGAGAAACACCGAGGAATTGAAAAATGGATTTAACACATACGCGGAAGCTTTTTTGTCGCTACAATCACAATTGACAGAAGCAGTTCAGTATCACGAACGAATAACGGATATTCAAGAAGCCCGTGATCATATAAAGGAAGAAATTGAAAAGAACGTGTTGAATACTGTAGAACAAGAAGAAAATGATCAAGGCGATCACCCATTAGAGTGTGTCCCCGTTGAAACTGTTGGTGCCATGAAAGATTTTAAAGACGTAGGAAACAAATTTAACTGTGGTGATCTTCAAGAAATGATTTCGGAATTGAACCATGATCAGAAGCGGATATTTGATAAAGTTACTAAGTCCTTGACGTCTAACGATAATATTCTCAGGCTTTATGTGAGTGGAGAATGTGGCATTGGGAAAAGTTTTTTAATAAAAACTATCAGGCACTGGATCAAGCAGAGTATCGGAAAAGACACAGCAGTAACTGCTCCTACTGGAATCGCAGCTTTTAATATCGAAGGTCTTACCATACACCGATTATTTCAATTACCTGTAGAACATGGGCATACAGCCCAGTATAGGCAACTTAGCGATGCAGCTCTTCAAATTGTACGAGATCAACTCAAAAATGTTGCTTTAGTAATCATCGATAAAATTTCGATGGTTTCTAACGTAACTTTCCTGTACATACATCTACGACTTACAGAAATATTTGATACTGCAGATTCCGATGATGCTTGGTTCGGAAAAATACCTATTCTGCTATTTGGTGACTTACTACAACTTCCTCCTGTTCACGAAGCACCTGCTTTTATACAATTATCCAATAAGAGTATGGAGAAAAATGTTGGAGGATTAGGTTCTTATAATTAATGGTCTGCCTTGTTTAGCTATGACGAATTGACAATAAACATGCGACAGCAGGGTGATAATATTTACAGAGATATCCTGTCGAGAATTCGCACCGGAGTAGTGACCGTTACGGATACAAAGCTTTTAGAATCGAGAGTAGGTAAGTAATGCCGGTTCTGGATACAGTCGGTGAGGGGTTGAGGCGGGGCGGGGGTACCGGCCGCTAGTGCGGGGGTGAGGTGGGGAGGGGGGTAGCGCGCTCTTGGACGAGATGGGTGCGGGGGTGAGGTGGGGAGGGGGCACCGCGTTCGTTGGTGAGGGGGATGACGTCACAGGGGAAGGGGGATTTCAAAATTTTCAAAATGTCTTCGCGCGCGCAGGTCGAGTTCGTGGGCGAGGGGGCTGACGTCACAGGGGAAGGGGGATTTCAAAATTTTTAAAATGGCGTTTACCGCGTTCGTGTGCGAGGGGGATGACGTCACAGGGGAAGGGGGAATTCAAAAATTTCAAAATGGCGTCCGCCGCCGCGCAATCTCCGTACACGTGCGGGGATCGGTGCGCACGCGCGAAAGATAAGGCGCGAAAGGATGTAACGCGGATGCTGTAATTCGACACCGATACCTATTCGAGATTAATTAACCTAAATAGCCCAACCGTCTCACGAAAGAATGCAACGTCGCCCTCGTATAACCATCCGCCGACGATTCGACGCTTTATCGCGATAATTATTCGAGATCGATTAATCTAAATAGCCCAACCGTCTCACGAAAGAATGCAAAGTCGCCCTAGTATAAACATCCGCCGACGAAATGTAATTCGACACCCTCAGAGCGATAATTATTCGGGTATCATCCAACGTATTTTGAATGAAATAACTATTCGAGATCAATTCATAATACGGCAAGAAGTCCTCCGAAAGATAAGGAATCATGACGCGCGACAGGATGTAACGCGTCGAGGCGCGTACGTGCGTGCTCCGCAGATGCTGTAATTCGACACCCTCTGACACAGCGCGAAGCGATAACTATGCGAGATTTATTAATCTAAACAGTACAGCTGCCCCATGATCATCATGTAAGAATGGGGGGCATTGCGTTCGCGTAAACATCCGCCTACGAAAACATAGAGCGATAATTATTCGAGTTTCGTTTCGAATATTTCAAAGATTAGGACCGCCGTGACGGATGCGAATGCCCTTATCGCGAACGGGGGAATCCGATACACGTGGTAACGCAACGAGTTAGTGCGACTTTACGTTACTCGATTGAGGTGCATGAGAGAGAAAGAGCGATAGAGAGAGAGAGAATTCGATGATCAACGCCATCAATGCTGCAATATATATTCATACATTGACGTGCACGTGTACGTGAATCTGTATAAAAGCAACGTTTAAATGAATCGTTACAGGTATTAACGTGAAAATCATCCATTTATTAAAACATATACGCGTACTATAGTGGTACATGATTTACGTCGCGCAACATGGATTGCATTCCTAACGCTAACAATTCGCAATCAATCAAAGAATGTTGTTCAAAGTGATCGCTTTCGGAAATTAATTTTACATAATCTGTTGGTGCGGTAGCGCTACGTAGAACGTTTAGGAACGCGGTATATTTACTAGCTACAGCGTACATATTTTCGGTCAACCAAGTGAACATATGATCGATGCAATGTTCATACGCGAACAGTTTTCGCATCGTGACTTCCGTCATGTATAAGGTAACGCGATTATCGGTGATTTTGACGAGTTGATCATTGTGCATGCGCGTGAATTCGATTCGCAAATGATCAATTTCGATGTGGGTCTGGGGTGTTGTTACGTTGTCGCGTAATTTTTTAAGAATGTCAGTCATATTTTGCAGTAGGAGCTTCCATGTAGACATTGAGAAGCTCAACTCGCCACCTTTATTGTCGACTATGGTGATCTCGACGCGGCACGAATCCATGCCAATGCGAATTCCTATCGTGAGCCGTTTATACGCTGTTGAGGTCAACGGGTAATCCCGCCCCAGGATTCGCACGATTGATGGTTTTGGCGTTTTCGTTGTTTTTGGCGTTGCGGATCTAGAACTGTGAGAAATGTATACACGGAATTAATACTCGGTTCGCTTGCGTTTACAGTGAAAGAAGTAAGTGAATGAAGTAAGTGAAAAGTGAAAAGTGCATAATAACGCGTACGTACCTCATATTGGACTGTTGATGGGGATGTTCCTGTTGCTGGCGTTTATTGGGGTCATCACCACTGATGGCGGATGCGTAGGATGAATCGTTGAAGCTACGTTTATACATCTTGATATGCACTATGTACGATTATACTGATCGATGAAGAAATTGACGCGAACGATACTTGTTAGCACTCGAGCGAACGCGGTGTAATGACGTTCACAGGACTGACCAACATTGCTTTTATACAGATTCACGTACACGTACACACACCAATGTGCAAGAGAATATTGTATCAATGATTGTGATGATCATGGTTGTGTTACGGTACAAACATCAATATGAATAGTGCGCGATAAATTCAAATGGCGTGCGCGGCAGATTCAAATAGCGTACGCGCTAAATTCAAGATGCACACGTGTCGCAGAAGATTCGAAGATGATTCGCGGTGCGAACCATAAAAGTGCACTATAAGCTGGAATAATTAGTATCAAATCATCGAAGGAGAAGGAACTGTGATACGGACGCTCCCACCACACCTACTCCACGACTACCCCTACCCTGCAACGTGCAGGGCTGGCCCTCTAGTCTAGAGAACCGAAATGCATATAAGGACATCGACCGCCACCGCACGAGCTAGTGTGTTTTATAACCGCATCATAATCATTCTATAAGAAGCATTTTTAAAAAGAAACATGCCCGCCTACGATTATATTCGATCACCAGTGAGGCGTGGCATGAATGCCGCTATGATGCAGCGATGCATCGTAAGTATAGTTGTGTAAAGTGAATTGGTGCGCGTATTTAATTCGACGATATTATGTTGAAGTTGTACGTTTGTTACAGCAATGGCATGGGGAAATTGAAAGTGCGTGGCTGGAGGAGCGTAATGCCGTGCTCCAAAAAATCGTAAGTATAGTTTTTTTCTGTTTATGTAAATTGAATTGGTGCGCGCATTCAATTAGGCGGTCTTCTAATGAAGTTGTACATTTGTTATAGCACGAGCGTGATACAGTCATGCGGGCGTGGCGCGCGGAACGGCGGGAGTTGATTAGCCTTCTCGTAAGTGATGTTTCAGAAAAATTATATTGGTTCGCATACACCATTAAACAATGTTTTAGTCGATTCATGTGTTTGTTACAGCACGAACGCGAAAACCAAATGGCGGATTGGACCGAAGAATATCTCGGGACGGTCGGGCGCCTCGTAAGTGATGTTTCGCAAAAATTGTATTGATACGCATACATTAATCGACGTTGTTTTAATCGATTCGCACGTTTGTTTCAGCGTCGAGAAGACATCGAGGCGCACGCGCGGGATGGGGACCTGGATATTATAATCCAACTATTCGTAAGTGATGTTTTAATCGAGTCATGTGTTTTGTTTCAGCGGCGCGAATACCCGACGAGAAACGATGGACGGATCTGCCGCGAGTTGCGACAAAAAATTCAGGAGGCTAGACGTACGTGGCGAGAAGATACAATTAACATTGAATTCCTGGCGTTTGAGGGAGACTTTTGGAACTTACCTCACCTATTTAAGGAGTGAGTATAACTGAATTTTAATTGTTTGGTGTATCGCGCGCTATTACCAACGTTTTATACAATAATAATTTGGTGTTCTTTTTTCTGTGCGTTGCAGGACGTAACATCACGCTAGAATTTAAAAAAAAATATTTTATCAATTTATATGTATGGGATATTGTTAAGACTGTTTGGAAGGGTGCAAGGGATTGGCAGTCGCGAGGGTTTTAGCACAGTTTCAGGATGATTTAGAGTTGATTGTTTAGCGAATGCTTTAATTGTTCTTAACGATAACTTCTAGGACTCAATACAACGATTTAATGGTTTAAAATACGGCACATCGTTTATTAAAGTATTTAGGAAGGTACGATCACTATTATAATTACTGTAGAAACGAGAACAATATATTTTAGACGAAACGAGTCAGTCAAAAGTCGTTAAAGGTTTGAATATTTGTACAAGGTCGAACGAATAAAGGTACACAAAACTCCACGCACTTAATTACTAAATATCTATTTCCTATTCCTTAGCTAATTCCTTTTAAGCAAGCAAGCGAGAACGTTAATAAAGGATTAAGTAAGCCGAGCAAGCGATTTTAGCGTTAAGCGTTTAGCAAGCGTTTAGTATTAAGCGTTTAAGCAATCGATTAGTAGCAAGTTGTTACCGTGAAAACCTTTTCGAGAGTGGTCCTTCCCAGAAATCGCGATCGATTTCTAGGAAGGAAGACTCTCCCCCTTCCATCGATCGCAGTTCGATGAGAGGTGACGTGTTCAGCTCTCCACATGAGTGAGTAGGCCGTTGCCACCTGCCTAATTAGCCCGGCCGAAAGTTAGATGGCGGGGCTATGCTGATTTTCGTGTACAGCGGGCTGGTGAAGTCAGCTCAGATTTGACGAGACAGAGGTCGCCGACCTTGGGTGATCGTCGTGGGTACAGCCATTTATTCCGGGCCTGAAGCGACTGTAAGTATTCGCTGGACCATCTTCTCCAGAACTGCAACCGCATGTGTTGCAGCAGGTGCCATCGTGAGAGACGAGATGAAGGGAGGTCCTCGATGGTGGGATCGGGCAAGCTTAGCAGCGCTTCCCCGATCAGAAAATGGCCAGGCGTCAGCGTAGTGAGGTCCCCAGGGTCATCAGTCAGCGCCTGGAGTGGCCGAGAGTTTAGGCAGGCCTCGATCTGGTGCAGCAGAGTCGTCATTTCCTCGAAGGTAAGATGTTGTTCGCCTATCACCCTCCGGAGGTGATACTTTGTCGATTTGACGGCGGCCTCCCATAGTCCGCCGAAGTGTGGGGCAGCAGGGGGGTTGAAACGCCACTCAATTCCCTGCTTCAACAGTGTGGAGTGGACGACGTCTTGCCCGGAGCTAAGATGCTCCAGCATCCCCTTCAGCTCCCTGGCGGCTCCGACGAAGTTCGTCCCCTGGTCGCTCTGGATCACCGTGCAGAGACCTCGACGTGAAGTGAATCGCCGAAGAGCGGCGAGGAAGGCTTCTGTACTACAATCGGAGACAAGTTCTAAGTGGACAGCGCGAGTACTGAGGCAGACAAATAAAGCAATGTAGCCCTTATGCTTGCGTTGTCCTCTGCCTCGGGCCATTAGCAGTGATAAAGGGCCAGCGTAGTCAACTCCGACGTGTAGGAATGGGCGGGTCGGCGTGACTCTTGTAGCAGGTAAGTCACCCATCAGTTGTTGTCCGGTCGAGGATCGCCAGCGAATGCATGTGACGCAGCGATGCAAAATAGCTTTGACCCTTTGGCGCCCTTGTGGAATCCAATAATTTTGTCGTAAAGTAGCTAAAGTAAGTTGAGTACCTCCATGTAGTGTGCGTTCGTGAGCTTCGTTAACTAACAGCTCGGTTAACCGGCTGTTCCTTGGTACCAGGACTTGGTGTTTGGCATCCAAGGGAAGAGCGGCATGTCGGAGGCGGCCTCCGACTCGTAGTAGGCCCTGGTCATCAAGATATGGGTTGAGTCGCAGCAGAGCGCTGCGGTTGGATAGCGGTCGCCCTCTGGTCAGCTGCTGAATCTCTAGGGCGAATTCCTTACGCTGCTCGAGTCGGAGCCAATGCGTTCGGGCTGCGTTGACGTCAGCAGGTAGCAGGTGTGTCCTTTGAGTGGCCGTTGGCCTTTTATTTAGCCACCGCAGACACCAAGCGGTGATTCTAAGGAGGAAATTAAGAGATGAGTAACGCATTAATAGACTTTCTTCCGTCGCAGGATCACCCAATGACTGGTGGCATGTCGTCCGAGCTTCCAATTCAGTGTTGGCTAGAGGCAGTCGTTCCTGGGAGAGCCAGTCAGTGGGGGTGGTCAACCAGGCAGGTCCCTGCCACCACAAGGCGAATTCAGGTAGTTGACTAGGCGGGAGTCCTCGGGAAGCACAGTCAGCTGGGTTGTCTCTGCTGGAGACGTGGTGCCATTGAGCTTCCGGTAGCGTCCTTTGAATTTCGGAAACTCGGTTGGCTACGTAAGTCTTCCATCTAGTGGGATGTCCTTGGATCCAGGCAAGAGTGATGGTGGAGTCGCTCCACAAGTGAATAGTGGTGTCAGTCAGTCCCAGACTCTCGCAGGTGAGGGCCATTAATTTCGTAAGCAAGGCCGCGGCACACAGCTCAAGGCGAGGTAGCGATACACGTTTCAAGGGTGCCACCTTAGTTTTAGCGGTAAGCAGCTGTGTCCTAACGCCGCCATCATTGTCCTCTACTCGGAGGTAAATTACTGCAGCATATGCTCGTTCCGATGCGTCTGCGAAGCCATGGAGTTCTCGGTTTTGTGAAGCAGGTTGAACTCCGAGCCAGCGAGGGACAGCGATGCGGTTGAGATCCGGTAGCTCTTTTAGAAATAGTCTCCAGTATCCAGCTTCAGCCGGTGGCAGTGGTGAGTCCCAATCTAAGTGTTTTAACCAGAGAGATTGCATAAATATTTTTGCGTTTACTGTGACTGGGGAAACCAATCCCAGTGGGTCGAAAATTTTTGCAATGGTCGATAAAACCAAACGTCTTGTCAGAGAGCTGTCCGTGGAAGGAGGTTGGACTCGAACTCGGAAGCAGTCATCCGCCAGGCTCCAATGGACCCCTAAAGCAGTATGGGTCTCCCCGGCCTGCCACTTGCACTCCGGAATTGCCTCACCGGTAGGCAGTTGTTCCATCAACGCAGCTTCGTTGGAGGCCCATTTACGGAGGTTGAATCCTCCAGCTTGGCAGAGTTGTCGCAGCTCAGCTTGTAATTCCGTTGCTTCTTGTAGCGTGTCAGCTCCCGTTAAGACGTCATCCATATAAACGTCGCGATGCAGTATGGCAGCCGCTCGTGGAAACCGAGCTTCTTCGTCAGAAGCGAGTTGTCGCAAGGTCCGAATAGCGAGGTAAGGAGCACAGGCAAGTCCGTAGGTGACTGTATTCAGCTCGAAGTCTTGAATGTCACTATCTGCATTTTCCCTCCATAGGACTCGTTGATAGCGGCGGTCGTCAGGGTGTAGTAGAATCTGGCGGTACATCTTCTCGATGTCTGCAGTGAGACAGACTCGGTGGACGCGCCAGCGGAGAAGTAAGTGAGTTAAGCTCGGCAGCAGGTTCGGTCCGATCATTACTCCGTTGTTTAGTGACTGGCCTGAGGAGCTTGGAGACGACCCGTTGAAGACCACTCGCAGTCGGGTGGTCGCGCTGCTTTCCCTCAGAACCCCGTGATGTGGTAAGTAGTAAGAAGGGCCTAGAAGATCACCCTGAACTTTAGTCATATGAGTGAGTTGACTGTACTCACGCATGAATTTTTGGTAGGCTTCAGCAAAAGCAGGCTCCCTTTTGAATTTGGCTTCCATCCTGAGTAACATTCGCCTTGCGCCTTGACGAGAGTCGCCGAGTTCCGGTGTCCCACGAAGCGGTAGGCGAACCATATAACGCCCGGTAGGTAGACGTTGGTGAGTTTTCTTGAAGTGTTCCTCGCAGTTCAGTTCCTCGATGGTGTAAGCAGGTGACACCACCACTTCTTCCTGTTCCCAGAAACGACGGATCAAGGGAAGTAGCTCCTCCTCGGGGGAACTTTGCACTGTTGCGACTCTTTGGCTGGTGACAGTATCGTTAGCGATGTCCGGTGTAGCAGGTCCTGACACTATCCAGCCGAGAGTGGTCCTTTGAGCAACGGGCTCTCCTGTATGACCCTTTACCATGCCTTCCTGTAGCACGAGAGCAAAAGCATCGGCACCTAACAGCAGTTCTATAGGTCCCTCAGCATCGAAGTTCGGATCAGCGAGGTCAAGGTTTGTCAAGTGCGCCCAAGTGGTGGTTCGACGATCAATTCGTGGCTGGTACGAGGTGATGCGTGGCAACACGAGAGCGGTTATGACGTGTGGTGCCGTGGTTCCGAAGCGGGCGGTAAATGCCAACTGGACTTGACCACGGACTCTTTCTGTTCGCTGATTCCCGACTCCAACGATTCTAATATTGGCAGGTTTCCTTGGAAGGCATAATTGTTGAGCTAGCTGCTCGGTGAGAATCGAAACCTCACTGCCTTGATCTACGAGTGCACGCACCACCTTGGATCCACCGTCACGGCACTGCACTTTCACTCTGGCAGTAGCGAGTAGAACGGCCGGCAACGATTTGGACGAGCAATTGGAAGTGTTGGCCGAAACTCGGTTGTCGACGTTGGAGTCAGAACGGTTCTCATGTATTGAGGTATGGTGCTTACCATTGCATTTCTGACACCGTTTGTCTGAACCGCACGCACTAACTTGATGTCTGCCCAGACAGTTGTAGCACAGATTGGAAGATTGCAGCACGGTTTTTCGCTCGGCAGGTGACTTCGACTTGTAGAGGCTGCAGTAGAGGATAAAGTGCGAGTCCTTGCATAGACTGCACGGATCTGAAGACCGCTTCGCTTGAGTGATTTGGTGTACCTTCGTTGACTTTTGAGAAGTTGTTGGTTTCGGAGCTTTGCTATCCGATCCTTTTCGTTGTTCTTCTAATGCTTCAAGAGTATTGACTCTTCCTTCTAGGAATTTCTGCAACTCTGGGAAGGTAGGAGGCGTTTTAGTTTGTCCTATTTGAGTTTCCCATTCGCGTCTTGATTGAGGATCTATCCTTTCCACGATTAGATGGATGAGCCAATCGCCGCTGGCATCGAACGGCCTTTTCATGGCAGCAAGGGCCTTTACAGAGTCGCAGATGGTGTAGAAGAACCGCTTCAGCTCTGATCCCGACTCCCGATGTATGTGCGGTAGGTTAAAAATAGTATTTAGTTGTGCTTTAACCATCAGTCGCGGGTTGTCGTACCGTTCCTGTAATAATTCCCACGCCGCTTCAAAGTTCTCTTCCCTTTCAGGCATGTTGCGAAGTAGAAGCTCGGCATCGCCTGTGAGAGCGCCACGCAGATAGTGAAGCCGTTCTGCATCGGTCAGGGTTGTGTCGCGTACGACTAACGAACGGAAGAGGCCTTGAAATGAGGGCCAGTCCTTATGCTTGCCATCGAAGGTAGGTAGAGGAATTCGTGGAAGAGACGCCTTCGAACGGACGGTCGCAGCAGGAGAGTCGGTCGAACGTTCGTCGGTCGCCAGGCGTTCCAAGGTGCGTGCAGCAATACGCTCCAATTTTGTGATCTCCTCTAGTTTATCCATGAGCAAGGCTTCCTGGGTGCTGAATACCTCTTCCATAGCGGCTGGTGTTAAGTGCCTATCCTTGAAGTAATCGTTGGTTGTAAAGGCTAAGTCTGATGCAGCTAAAGCTAACAGCTGCTCATGCTGTAGCTCGTATTTTGCCCAATTCTTTCGCAAAGCCTCTAATCTAGAAGTTACGTTGCCTTTGGACATATTATTCGCTCCTAGTTTCTTCAAATTCTCGAAGCATCGAGAAATTCGGCCGTGAAGGTCGCGTTGAATTGTAATGATGTGACTCATTGTTTTCAGGTGGGGGTCACGCGCGACGGTTGGACGACACTACCGAAGTTCGAACACTAACGTACTTTCGCGAACTGTTTCACAGGCACCGATCCGGCTCGAAGGACCAAAAATGTTAAGACTGTTTGGAAGGGTGCAAGGGATTGGCAGTCGCGAGGGTTTTAGCACAGTTTCAGGATGATTTAGAGTTGATTGTTTAGCGAATGCTTTAATTGTTCTTAACGATAACTTCTAGGACTCAATACAACGATTTAATGGTTTAAAATACGGCACATCGTTTATTAAAGTATTTAGGAAGGTACGATCACTATTATAATTACTGTAGAAACGAGAACAATATATTTTAGACGAAACGAGTCAGTCAAAAGTCGTTAAAGGTTTGAATATTTGTACAAGGTCGAACGAATAAAGGTACACAAAACTCCACGCACTTAATTACTAAATATCTATTTCCTATTCCTTAGCTAATTCCTTTTAAGCAAGCAAGCGAGAACGTTAATAAAGGATTAAGTAAGCCGAGCAAGCGATTTTAGCGTTAAGCGTTTAGCAAGCGTTTAGTATTAAGCGTTTAAGCAATCGATTAGTAGCAAGTTGTTACCGTGAAAACCTTTTCGAGAGTGGTCCTTCCCAGAAATCGCGATCGATTTCTAGGAAGGAAGACTCTCCCCCTTCCATCGATCGCAGTTCGATGAGAGGTGACGTGTTCAGCTCTCCACATGAGTGAGTAGGCCGTTGCCACCTGCCTAATTAGCCCGGCCGAAAGTTAGATGGCGGGGCTATGCTGATTTTCGTGTACAGATATAATTTAAAATAAATGTATATATTTTTTTCTACAAAATAGTGTATATTTATTAATGACCATCCATGCATGTATGTATACTAAAATTATAAAGTTAGTATTCGCATATAACAATGTTCGTATGGGATGGGTATTCTTGCTCGCAGGTAAAGGGAGCAGTCGCCGCTGTCGTTGTGCTCGTCTTCGCTGCAGTTCCCATTGCTATAGAAAATAAAAAAAAAATTGTTACATATTCGTTTCTCTACATATAACGCGCAAAGTAGATGCAATGCGTGTGTATGACTCACATTAGGTGCCGCTACGTATATAATTCCATACTTTATGGACATTCTCCAGCGCGCAAACACCGCCGTCGTTGTGAAACGCGCATCGCGAGGTATTCGTGGAAGCCATAGATTTCAGGTTAAGAACGTCAGGATCCACGGTGTCAGGCGTGATACCGCAATAATCATCGTCAACGTCGTAGCCGCCGTCGTCCTCAACGGTTCGAGCGTTGGTAATCTTTTCCCCCTTCGGCTTGTACACATCGCAGATATCCTCGACGATTATGTCCAGCAGTAGTTGCAGCATCCAGGTTTTCTTTTCCGCACCTTTCACGATGGCGAAGTCGATGATCGCGAGTGCGCTGGCGAGCAGTTCCGGAAGTTTCCAGTATGGAACGCAGCCATCACACCAGCGGAGACCGTGATGATGCTTCGCGAGCCAGGACGCTTGACATTTCTCGAACGAATTCAGATGATTCCAGAAGTATGGCAGCTCGCAGATCCAGTGGCTGATCGTCGACGTTTCATCGGTATTGCTGCTGCTGCTGCTGCTTGTGCGAATCGCGATCTCTTTCATGACGAAATCACGTTCGGTTTTGAAACCTTGCATGTCGACAACGGCGAACATCGTTATTCGTATAAGTAGTAGCGTCGGTGACGAATCAGTAACTGCGGACTTTGATATCTACATCATCGTTTTAAAACAGTAGCAGTATCCGCAGTAGTAGTAGTAGTATTAGTAGTAGTAGTAATAATAATCGTTCACGCACGCACACTATATTAGTTTGCGTACCACGTTGGTTAAAGGGTTGTATTCGACTATACGATCGTGTATCATCAAACAGTACTAGGTAGTATTAGCGTGAACATTTTCTTTGAATTCGAAATCTATTCGCACGTCCACCGTGGCGCTCTTCAACGACTCGTTTTGCCTAGAACAATCTATGACCGCGATAGGCGCGTATTCACGGAATTCGATCGCATTCAGCAACGGTTCTCCGTGACTATAGTACGATCGACCGAATTTCGCGTACTTATCGTACAGGAGCGCGAATTTATTCTTATCGAAATCCAAGTTCAAATCGTCGTACGGAAACGCCTCGGAATTTAGATAGAATCGAAGGTTCGTGAGATTATTCGAGTCAAATCTGCTCGCGGATTTATCGGGATAATTCTTTCGATCGGTTTGCGTGCCGAATAACACGTATCGGGGTTTCTCGATTTGCGACGTAGCTTTCACGGTCCACGTGTGTTTCATTGTAGTTTGCAGTAACGGGAACTCGTGCAAGCTCCACGATCGGAAACTCATCGCGATCGGTCGACCGCTTTCCAGGATACGTAGCATCGACAGTTTATTCACTTCCTCCAAAACGACATGGGGTATAAGCCACTGCACCTTGCGTATCTCAAGTTTCGGCCACGCAGTGGCGGAGGTGCAGTGCATCGCGTTCGTATCGACTCGTGATCGTATAAGGATCAGCTCGTGCCGCGCGTTCATCACGATGTGTTTGTAATCCTCGCAGAATCCTAATAACACGTTCAGGGGTACGCAGAAATTGAAAGCGCCCGAATGAAAAATGTCGTTATCGTAATCGATGGCATAATTCCAACCAGCATTCGCGAGCACTTTGCTTCTATCGGCCGACAACGAAACGTAATTTTTCAACGTGTTAGTGATTCCTGGATTTCGGCAACGATCGATCTCGACACCGTTCAATTCGTATCGAATCTCATCGAACATGAACGAACGCAATTATTGTCTAGAACAGCGGTCGCGGACGTTGCCGGACCTGCCGCGTTCTGCGCCGACAACGTGCCACGTCTTTCGATGTAGAGAAAACTTTCGCACGGAAGCGTGTACAGATCTTGCTGCTGTATGGGGATTCTTATCTCGTCGCTATTGTCGAACGTCGTGTTGGTGTACGGATTACATGTGTGTAACTCGATCTTCGTGATACGATTGTCGAAGGATGGCGTATCCAGAATAATCGCCACATCCAGAATAATCGACATCGTGGTTGCGTGTCTAATAGGCAACGATGAATCGTAGCGATCGTAGGAAACGTGCGTTTCGGCGAGTCAACGGCTTGCTTCTCCTTATGGGTCCTCTTCTTATCGCTCCACCCGTCTTTATTCTTCTACTTTCACCTATCGATAAAGGGTCGCGCCGATGACGCGAGACAGAGACGTCAGGAGTAGCAGCGACGACTGATAAATCGTACGTGTGATCTAACACTAACATACTACACACGCGTGCATACACGTGCGGTCACGCTACCTATCGCGCGGACGTCGTTGAACGTGCAAACGAATCGTTATTTCTTCGCCGCGAAAATCTATAGGACGATCGTATTGATCGACGATGCGCAGCGTTAGATCGTGTACTGCTCGTGCGACGATCGGCAGGTAAATGACGTGTCGCGGAGTTTCCGATATCTTATATCCCGGCGGCACGCGAGGTGAAAATTCGTGGATAGTGTGTACCGGTTTATCGTTGCTGTACGCGCCGGTAGTTACGTTGCACGTTACTCTGATCACGTTAACGTTTATAATATTCACGGGTACGTCGGACTCGTGCCAGATTCTCGGTATTAAGACACGATTCGGGGAAAATCCTAACAACGAGCCTACATTGTTGGGTTTCGTGAAGTCTACGAAGAACGAACAGTACATCTCGCTTTTCATGGTGTTGTTGTTAGCTCGTAGCATTAGAGGGTACTTGTCGTCATCGTCGTTCCCGTTGTTACCGCGTTTTCGAGGATATCGATCGAGTAATCGTTGCTTCAGATACTCGGCGATAGCGTCTAATTCGTAGGAACCGTGGGAGATCGTAATGTATTCATGAGCGGCGTCGACGATGAAGTTGTTTTCGGTGTCATAGTTCACGATGAAATAGAATTTATCGTTGCTCGAGTCGATGTTTGGTATCGTGTAAAAAGTCTCCAAGTCTGTGAGTCCTAATTCGTATTGACCATCACTCAACTCTATCGGTGGGAAATAATTTACCGTGAGCACGCTGCTGCGACCCGTTAACGTGAACGTGAACGACGTATCATAGATTACACTCGCGATACGGAGAGAAAGGAAGTGACGCGCGCGTACGAATACTCGGCAATTTATCGATATTATGTGTCTTTATTAAAGAAAATATGGATTACCATTACGCATGGTTACATTGAAACGAAATCTTAGTACACACCGTTATTAGTACGTATGCCATAATTCCATAGACTTTTGCTGTAAAAATTGCATGCATAAGCGACCGCAATTCATCTTGTCGAAACGTTGAAAACAATTGTGATTGTACGTGATCGTTGTACCGCGTCCGAAATAGTGGATCAATTCCGTTGGTGGTCGCAGATTCCCTAAACTATCAAAGTACTGTACTCGTGGTCCACGTTTCGCGTACGCGACCCAGTGTGTACCGGTGCCTCGATTCTCGTCCAGATTCACGATACCGCATTCGTTGCTGCGTGCGCGCGTGGGAAGCGTGTCGCGCATAAACACTCCTCGAAAGAACGGAATGCTGGCGCACTCGCGCTCTAATTGCAGGTTCGTCATAGGTTGCTGGTTTATCGCCGCCACCGTCGCCATGCGCCTACGCGATCGGCGTTTTTTTTTCTTCATCTGCACTCGTCGTTGGCGCCGCCGTCTCGGGTTCAAGCCCGCGCCTCGCTTGTACGGTGTCAGATGCATCCCTCGCCCTTCCATCGCACGATGATGACGCAACGACTCTTCCAGCTGTTTTCGAGACGCCTTCGAATCGTTTACCGTTTTGGTTATACCAGCCGCTCCACCGGCCAATGCCCCGATAGCTGATAAAGCGGGCAATACGAACGGAAGAAATTGAAGAAAGCCACCGCGTTTCGCCACTCGTAGATTACGATGTCGTCGTCGCCGTTGCGGATGTTTCCTTCCAGACTTTCTCTGTTTACGTTTCGTCCTTCTCATACCCATGCCGAGTTTAGTCTTAGCCTTCATCGTTGCCCACACTCCAGTCGCGGTTGCTTTTTCGCCAAAGGTCGCGTCGTTCGCGAACACTCGTTCTCGCGCTCGTTCGGCTAACGCACGATCAGCCTCGTGTCTTCCCTCTAAATCCTTTCGACGAGAGTACGCGATATCGTGGTCGCAGCACGCTACGTCCAGGGGATTCACACCTTCGTCGCCACGAGCCAATCGCTTTAGCAAACGCGTTCCCGGTCCGCAGAACTGATAACCCGGAACGTGTAGTTCGAATGGCAGACGGTTTATGATGCCGTTCACGAGACCCGATCCAGTCTTCTTCTTCTTAAGATTCTTCTTCTTCTTCTTTTTGTAAGACGTCGCAGTCATTGATGCTATCATATACGTTAGAATAATCACGATAGCTACTACAATAATAGACGCGTACGCACGCTTCACCGATCACAGTGATAGTGACCTGCGCGACGCGTGCCACGAATATAAATAGTCATCCTTCGTCACACGCGCGCGAGTACCTGAGAAACCCCGCGAACATACGATTCGCGAAACAGTCGAACGTTATTCGCGTAACCGCGAATCGAATGCTCGAATATGATAGGGATGCGAGTCGAGCGAGCAGACACGGCCCGTTGCTGCCGAATAGCGTGCGAGGTGTGATTTGTGGACCGTCAGGGTGTGGAAAAACGAATGTGCTTTTAAGTATGCTAGAGAGTCCGAAAGGTTTGCGTTTCGAGAACGTGTACGTGTACTCGAAATCGTTGCATCAGCCAAAGTATCGTTATCTCGAGCAGGTGTTGTCGCTGGTCGACGGAATCGAATACTTTCCCTACTCGGACAACACTGAGATCGTTCCACCGAGAGACGCTCGGCCCGATTCGATCTTCGTGTTCGACGACGTGGCGTGCGACGAACAGAAAGCGATACGCGAATACTTCTCTATGGGTCGTCACTCGAACGTGGATTGCTTTTATTTGTGTCAATCGTACGCTAGAATACCTAAACATTTGATCAGGGACAACGCAAATTTTCTCATGCTATTCAAACAAGACGGCACGAACTTGCGCCGCGTGTACAACGATCATGTGAACACAGACATGACGTTCGAGTCGTTCAACGACTTGTGTGCGAGATGTTGGCGTCGACGATACGATTTCGTGGTGATCGATAAGGATAGTTCCATGTACGAAGGTCGGTATCGAAGAGGATTTAACGAGTTCTTCGTAGCTCGCGGACGTTAGTAAACCGCGAGTCGTTCATCGAGCAACACGAAATGTCTAACGAAACGACGACGACGACGCCGATAACCACGAGCAACGTTGACGCGAAGCATTCGCGAAAACATCACCAACGTCATCGACAAAAAGGAATGAAACATCAAAATGGTACGAAACGCCGGGCCGCGGACACAAAGGTGGAAATCGCCAAAGTCAGCGACGTTATACATAAAAAGTGCTTGGCTCTGAAAATTGGAAAAATGGATACGGAAGCGGCTGTGGATGCGAGCACGCGTCCCATCGTTGAACCGTTGAAACGGTTGATCGAGAACGCGTCCGCGTCGAAAACGCGCTCAACGCCTCGATCGCGACCCGTGAATAGGAAACACGAATACGATCGACAACAATCATCGAAGAGATTTCAACCCGTCACTCCGTCGATAATCAAGGAACATCCGAATAACCTTCCAGATTCTAGTGACGACAACGACGACGATGACGCCGACTACACCGACAACGATAACAACAACGACAACGATAACATCAACAACAACGACAACGGCAACAACGATTTTGACGAAGTTGTCGATGAAGATGATGTTGTTGATGATGAGGATGTTGTTGATGATATCGTCGATGAAGACGATGAAAAAATTCCTGATGATGAGTCGTCAGTAAAGGCTTACGATTTGGATATGGTGCGTAAACCCGTCGATGATATCGAAGTGTATATACGGAACGCCAAAGGACCCTTGTCGCGACAATACCTACGACTGTTCTTCACCGACAACAGGAGACCAATCGATGATGTGTACGGCGTACACTTGGGGCCCGACGAAGATCTAATGATCGGCGATTCCGTGCTCATCATCGATGCGGACGGCGATGACATTCACGTGAACGGAACGCGATACCCGGGGACTCGGGGTTTGTACGAATTGTTGTTCATGCGAGAACCCAACCAGCAGACGTGCACGGACGCTGATTTTCGCTCGTACCGACGCATCTTGTTGTCGACGAGCGCGCATAAGCAAAACCATTCGCCGAGCAAGCGCACGCTGGGTAACAAGGGGTACAAGTATAAGAAAATCATATCCCAGGTGATCGGTGGGGTGCGAACATCGAGTGTCAGACGCGTTAGCGGAGCGCAGGCGACGCGGGCGGCGCGGGCACGCGACAAGGTCGAGGATTGCCCATCGACGAATCGATGACGGTCACCGATAACGCGATCGATTACGTGTACTGGGATGATCCGAACGAATTGGTCGATAGGCTTGGATTGCTCGTAGCATCGCGCGCGACAGGTCACACGGGTCACGATAACGAAATCGCATCCATCGTGGAGGAACTTCGCGAGGACGGGCGCATCTTAAATTGAACGATCCGGTGATCGTCGCGTCAGTAGCGTTCGCGCGCACGCATCGTTATGTCGGTGAACAAATTTGGCACCTCGTTACGCAATAACAACAATAACAACGAAGCGGCGATGACAATGACGAGACTATTGTTCTCGGCGGATGAACGCTTTACCCAAAAAATCGAAACGGCTATCGCGAGCGCGCGACTGGACGCCGAGTATCAACGATCTCAACTTGAGACGCGAGTACAACGAACGATTACGGATATCGTTAACGCGCAATTGTCTCGACTAGAGGATGATTTAAATAACGCGATGGAACGACGCTTCGATCACTTGAAAGACAGACTCGACGAGTTGACGACGTCGGCAACGACGCCGACTGCGATAACAACCACGGATCGATACAAACGAAAAGCAAACGAGGGTCTACGGCGACGATGACGATGATCAATGATGCTGACAATATCGACTACGACTTCGAAACGACTAATAACGAACGATCGCGAAATACGTGCACCGATTGCGTTTTACGTACGCTCGAGGAACTGATACTAATTCTAACGTCTTTGGAACGTCGCGACCATCCCCGACTACCCGCGAAGCATGAACAAGGAGCGAGTACAACTAGTGAACGAATTACACGCCCCGGCTAGACGGAATTTCCCACGGCGTAGCGTCATGATTCGCGGCTACGATGATTTGTGGCAGGCCGATTCGGTGGAGATGCGTCCGTACGCGAAGCAAAATCGTGGATATCATTACATACTAACGATCATCGACGCGTTCAGCAAGTACGCGTAGGCCGTACCCGTGAAAACGAAAAGTGGACGCGACGTGACCGCGGCGTTCGCGACCGTATTGCGACAGAGCGCTAGATGTCCGCGAAATTTACAAACCGACATGGGTAAGAAGTTTTACAACGCGGAGTTTCAACGATGCGCGAAGACCCGGGGGATCAACCACTACTCCACGTACAGCGTGATGAAAGCGTCGATCGTCGAACGTTTCAATCGCACGCTGAAAAACCTCATGTGGAAACAATTCTCCTTGAACGCGTCCTATCGTTGGATCGACCTGTTACCTGCGCTCGTACGCACCTACAATCATCGCAAGCATCGAACGATCAACGCCCGACCCGTTGACGTGACCCCCGCGACGCGTTTGTCGTTCGCCGCGAATGAGCCCATCCCCCTATCTGCCTCGAAAGGTGTTCGACGACGACGCACGAAATTCAAAGTCGGTGACAAGGTACGCGTGAGCAAGTTCAAGACCCTCTTCGAGAAGGGGTACACTCCGAACTGGTCGACCGAGGTATTCGAAATCGTAACCGTACAACGAACTTTCCCGGTGACGTACATTCTGCGCGATTCCGCGGGAGAGCCGATCTCGGGTGGATTCTACGAGTTCGAACTGCATTCGTTCGCGAATCCGGACGTCTATCTAGTCGAGAAGATTATTCGTCGCAAGGGAAACCAGGTGTACGTTAAGTGGCTCGGATTTGATTCGTCGCGGAACTCGTGGATAAGCGATAAGGATATTCTATGATTGGCGATCATAAACGCACTATATGTTACTGGAATAAATAAATGAATAAATAAATGAAAAAATACATATAAAATATATACATTGTCCGTTTATTCACATTCTCCTCCTCCTCATTCTCATTCTTCTTCTTCGTGCATATATATATGTGTACAATTAAGCTTAATAAAGTAGAGAAAAAATATATATACTAATACGTATGAAATACAATTTTGGTTATATTCTAAGCTATACATATATTACATATCCATAAATAAATAAATAACATATACAAAAGAAACGTATATACATATGTACATGCAAAAAAAATACAAACATACAAGCATTCTATACAATGGGATTCTCGAGGGACTCGTCGGGCTCAAGCTCGAGCTCGGGGATTCGATCGGTTAAAATATATCGCTTGTCGTCTAACGGACTGAGAGCGTTCTTTTCCCCACTCACGGAATACACATCGTGCTCTTTGGAGCGTATATTGTTCTGTCGAATCGATTTTTCGGTGAGATCGCGGAGACAACGAATGTAATCATCGAATTGTATATCGTTCGCGACCACGTGTCTCCGCACACCCTTCACTTTTTTAGTCTCACTCGTAGACCCCACTGTCGCGTTAAACGTTCTAGTCGCGTACATCTTAGACCGTAGTCCGACGAACTCGGTCATCAAGGCGCCGTTGTTCTTATCTTTCATGAGTCCCGGAACCTTTTTGTTTACGCGGGGCATACCGTACGGATTGTCCACCGCATAATCACTCGTGTCGAATCGGGCGACGTCACGCTTCATCCTTTCATACGCATCCTCGCATTCCACACTATACATTAAACTGTCGGTGTCGGTGTACAGAACCTTACACCGATCACCGAACTCCGCGCGTATATATGCATACTAAAATTCATACAGACATTCCTTCGATACATCGAGCACACTCATACCCACGTATATCGGTTTGTCAAACTTAACTTTCAGTTTATGCATTTCGATTGCCACTAACTGCTCCGAGAAGATCGTGCGGCTGTGAAAGTTCGGTTTCGCGATCAGCGCTTCCGCGCCGTAACGACCGTCCCACCGCGTCACTAGTCGCACGTCTACGCGATTCCGCACATTTTCCATTGTCTTCCCGTACACCGCGTTATTCATTAATTTAAATAAAGTCTTTTGAAATTCACTCGTGGCTCGCGTCCTCAAACCGGTGTTCAATTGGATATAGTCGCGCAACCAATGCGGCTGATCGAATCGTAACACTCGATGAATTCGCGTCACGCGTAAACCGTGTCGGACGCACTGTTTCAGGTAGCGATAATGGATGACGTATCGCTCCTTATCGTCGAGCATGGCAAGCAGCTTAATCTGTTTTCCTCCTGGCTTAATCATGAAATGCGCGTCGTAGCCTGATAGATTGTGAAACACTACCGGTATCGTGTACGATCTTTGGAACTGCAAGTTACACGACACGTGGGCCGCGCCTGGGTACTCGCCCGTCGTGTGGCAATGGTCGCGCACTTTTTTATTCCCATCGACGAACGGTTGTCCGCACACGTGACACGCGATTGCTTCGTTAAAACTTTGCCACTATTGATGCGTCAACGAGTTCATTGGTTTCGCGTTCCGCAACCACGAATACGCATTGTCCGCAAAGTCTCGAAGTTCTTGCACGAACCATTTCACGCACTCGGTTTCGTGACGATACGCCCGATAACGGCACAGAGACGCGTCGGTGGAGCAATGGATGTAGTATCCCACGCTGTACGCTCTGTGCTGCTGGTACGCGTACGTCCGACTCCGCTCCGCAGGCTCGACGTCCTCCAGCATGCATTCGAAGTCCGCGTGGACGATGAATGGTGCTCGTTCCTCATGTTTGAAATTTTTGAAGTGCAACCATTTATCCTCCGCGGACGGAAATTCGACGGCACACTCGTTCAGACGTTGACAGACCACGTTGTGCTTCGTCAGTTACCCGGATGAATAGAAGAAGCTGAGACACCTGCGATGATAATAGTATTAATAATAATAATCAAACAAAAAGAATAAATAGTATATCGATCGAAATATATTTTTTTTATTACTCACCTATCGTAAACGAATACTTGGTGTCCGTCATTGCCGAGTTGTTTCGAAATGAGTCTCGACATGCTTCGAATGCACGCGAAATGATATCGTTGAGGGTCCTTGGTGTCCTGTATCAATAGCACGTTCGCGTGCCTCTCCCGCTTGTCCTCGGTTAAACGCAGAGGAATGCAGCTTTTGTCGGTCCAGGTGTACACGTTCACCGACACGTCGTTCAACCTCTCGAACTTCGCCAGCTGGTCCAACGTCACGGGAAGCGTCACATCGTCCGTGCGAAGTACCGTCGAGTAATGATGATACGACGAGTTCTTGTGTACGTTCGTAGAAGCTGGATACAAACTTGCGACGATGGACCATAAGAAACACGCGTTACCCCTGCTCTGTACATTGACCACTGCCTTTCTAATAATTACCTCGCGTGGAAGTGGTACGTCGCAGCCGGCGCGAAGAGGGTTATACTTATTAATGTTTATTATTAGGTTTAGCACAGGCCTCAGAGCCCATCCACTATCGCGATCTTGAAACTCCTCGATCGCCACTAATGTGGGAGCGACCACGCACTTTGAATACCACTCGCGCACGTTCGAAGTCATTAACAGTACGCGATTTCGCGTCCCGAAACTTTTCATGTCTGTATTCTCGTTTAACATAAAGTCTGCGTTCAGAATCGTATTCACGACCACACCAGAATGTTCCCTGATAGCGTCTGTCACGCGCGATAGCACCATTCGTCGGGCACCCTCTAAAAATCGACGCGGATCGATGTAACCCACGTTAATGACCGCACCAGTCGAAATACGATTGCGAAACGCGGTTTCCACGTCCTCCCATACGACTTTAGGTGCCGTCGATCGAGCCGAAATCCCACACCCTACTCGCGAAACCCGTGCCCGCACGATCGTACGTGATGTCTTCGTACGCGCGATTAGCGATGCCAGACGCTGCTTCGATGTCACCGACACTCCTTCGCCGCACTGATACTCGATGATGAGTCGTAAGCACGCGTCGTACCGATCCATCCAGTCTCTGAATTCCGTAATCGTGCGTAAAAGCGTTGACATTCGATAAAGAACATTGAACGTATCCATGAATACCTCCATGTTTACTTCTGCCTCTTCGATATTCAATGTTCAATATTGAATAGTCAATTAAAAGGCGCGCACGATCAGGCACGAGTGGTTGATTCGACTCTTCCACGTGATGCGGTTCTGATCCGGATATCGAAAACTCAGAGGAAGAACAAGGCGTGACAAGTGTTGTCGCACAATAGGAATCGGATGCTCGTCCAATAATCGTGATAATTCGCGACACAAGAATGTATTCACGGTGATCGTTAATGTTCGAGGGCACAACACTTCGTATACTACGACTGCCCCATTCTCGATGTCGTGTAGCAGTGTTAATGGTGTACACGCGATCGCGGTAAAATACCTCATTCGTTGTCGAGACACATCCCTGTCACCGACGATGCAATATAATGTACATTTACGTACAGTACTATATTGCGCGATATGACGTAGTAGTTGACGTTGCTCGGGTGAGAATCGCATAAATCCAGCTTGAAAGATCCTACCCCACGATGACTCGCATAATGAGGGCACGCTTAACTCGTCGCGGATTTTATGTCTCTCGATTTCAAGTGTTTGATCGTTCAACTGTGGCATCGTGGATAATGGGTACGCGTTCCCTTCATCGTCGGAAGATGATGACGCAAGCAATGCGTCTCGCGCGTCCAATTCGTCGAGTATCCGCGCTATTATATTCCGAACGTGTGTTCGAGCTATTTCGATGGTATTTTTAAATAACGATAAACGTTGATGCGTGTTTTGCGATATTTGTTGGGGGTTCAAGTACTCGTTGAGGCAGCGTAAATAGTCACTACACGCTATTAGCCACTCACTGGACCGTTCTTCGGTAGTCAGTACTGGAATCCACTCCGTCAACAACTCGTACGAATTTACGAATATGTCCATGTCTCGCGACACTTTTTGCACGTAACGATTATTCGAGATCTTTACCGAAGGACTGCGCGGCTCTGATTGAATATACTAACCACCTACCCTAGCCGAGATTCATGAGTCGTTATCGCTTCAAATTCTTTTCATCTCACTCTCTCTCTCTCTCTCTCTCTCTCCCCCTCTCTCACCCTCAACGTCTCAATCAGGTGGCGTGATGTCACACTTGATGTCACACTTGCGTTGCCGCGCGTATCGAATTACAGCGTTGATGATAAGGGTGTTTACACCCGTCACGGTGGTCTCGATCAGCATCCTTAAATTCAGTTCTCAAATGCTACTACTTCGATATGGGCATGAGGGTCAACTCTCATGTTCATATGGTCAAAACGAGGTGCACCGAAAGGTTTAACTCACTAGCGATTGTAGCAAGGCAAAAGTGGGGACTCGGGTACAACACCCTCCGGGTCCTTTATAAAGGTCTCTTCGTTCCCATCGCGACATACGCGGCTGCAGCGTGGCACGAACACCTAAATAAGACCTGCACACAGGTCTTATTATCGGCCCAAAGACAGGTTCTCCTGAAGGTAACGAAGGCCTACAGAACAGCCTCCACAGCAGCTATTCCAGTAATAGCAGACGTCCTTCCCATCGACCTCCATGTCACACTAGCATCCATCAAATATAAAGTCAGGAAAGGAATTCACTTCTCCCTCGGCGAATACCGGTTCCCCGAACACGCGGCAACCACTCCACCTCAAAGAGCTATCCCTGAGATACTCTTCGCGATCTGGCAACGCCGTTGGGACGCTTCCCCCGACGGCCGTCACACTCACAGTATCTTCCCGAATATCAAACACCGCCTAGAGATGACCTGATTACAGTCCGACCACTACTTAGTTCAATTTTTATCAGGACACGGCGATTTCGCCTCAACACTGAAATCTCTGGGCCTCGCGAAAAGCAATGCGTGCGGCTGCGGCGGGGGCGAAGAGACTGCTCTGCATGTCCTTCTCCACTGACCGCTGCACGCGGCCGAACGAGAGGAACTTAGGTCTATCACTTTAGAAAAGAATCTTCCCTGGCCACCGACACCCCAGCAACTCGTAACTCAGAGCACATTCAATGCATTAATGAGCACCTCAAAATCCATATTAGTAAAGAAAGAATCGGCCTGGAAAACCCTCCCCAAACCCTCTCGCCCAGCACCAACAGACCCCGCAGCCGTAGCCGGCCCCTCGCACCAAGCAGATTAATCCATCTGTTCTTTTTCAGCCACGTCACCCGCCCCGACCCCCAGTGCAGGCAGTGCCCAGGCATTGTGGAGGGTGGGGCGTTATCGGCGAAAGCCATCCTGCCGGGATCGAGCTTGCGCTGGCGGCTCTACCTCCCCGTGGTCCCCACTGGACAGTGCTCCCCGTCGCACCGCGACGTGGAGCGCTGACTAAATGAGCCGCCGCCCTCCGGGGTGGATCCAACTTGTTCAGTGATTCCTAGCGGATGAGGGCAGGGTTTTTCCAAGTTCCATTTCGACAGGACATCTACGCCGAATTTCCCTTGGCAGCGGCACGCGATGATCGTTATATTTTGCAAACACCACCATGCCAGCCAAATGCTCGTATAGGCGAAAGCCTGAGGTAGAGCGCGCCCCTCCTGGGCCAAGACGGCTATACTAGATGCTACTACAGCGATCAAGACGTACATTACCGTGAGAAACGTTTTAAACAATTTATCACATCTAAGTCGACTGTAATTGCATCAAAGTGTTGTAAGTGAAAGTGCTTTGAAGTAGATCGGTTTTGAAGGAAACTGCTTTTGAAAGAGATTGCTTGTGGAGGATATCGTCAGTCGTTCAACGCACGAGAAATACAATCGAATAATACCGTAAGTTTCCATTACCATATTTTAGTGAATCGTTGTGTCAGCAACTTTGGGAATTATAAGAAAAATTGGTTTCAGATTATGTCATTGCCCCTGCAATTGAATCGTCCAGCTGCCGCTGCGATCTCCGACTCCGCTGTGCTGCCTATACATGACTCCAACCCTAAAATATATGTTGCGTGTCGGAATGTTGCGGTTCAAACCGAAGAAATTCGTGGTGAAGAACTTCATGAGGCGAAAGTTGTTCACGATGGCGACATCTTTTTAAAAGTGTTTTACAATGCTAATGGTATATACGGCGAGATGCCGGCTGACAACTACGGGAGCGAGCGATATTGGTTAAATAGGCATGCGCGGCAAAAAACATTCTTTTTAGATGTTAGTGATGATGATGATGATTGTGAGGACAATGATTATAATAATATATATCAACTGAACAGTTTGATGGATCCAAAAAGTGTAGTTTGGCGGAAATGTGTCAATGCGAAACAAATTGACTTCGACGCTGTTTTTGCGAATGCGGTATCGGGGCTTCAGGCTCGCGATATTGCAATTCAGACTGCCCCCGAGCAAGTTTGCGATGATTCGTTTTATACCGACAAGGATCTATTTAATGAAATCGTCGACAATGCTATTTTTACCGACGACGATAGTGCCCTATTCGCTGACGATGTAGTCGAGTGGGAAAATTAAATTGAATAAATTACTAAATCTTAAAAAATCTTAATATTAATATGTCAGCTTTACTCACCAATCTTCCACGTTCCCTGTGAAATCTTTCGGCGGCGGCGGATGTTTATACTAGGGCGACGTTGCATTCTTTCGTGAGACGGTTGGGCTATTTAGATTAATCGATCTCGAATAATTATCGCGATAAAGCGTCGAATCGTCGGCGGATGTTTATACGAGGGCGACGTTGCATTCTTTCGTGAGACGGTTGGGCTATTTAGGTTAATTAATCTCGAAGAGGTATCGGTGTCGAATTACAGCATCCGCGTTACATCCTTTCGCGCCTTATCTTTCGCGCGTGCGCACCGATCCCCGCACGTGTACGGAGATTGCGCGGCGGCGGACGCCATTTTTAAAATTTTGAATTCCCCTTCCCCTGTGACATCATCCCCCTCGCCCACGAACGTGGTAAACGCCATTTTGAAAATTTTGAAATCCCCCTTCCCCTGTGACGTCAGCCCCCTCGCCCACGAACGCGACCTGCGCGCGCGACGCCATTTTGAAAATTTTGAAATCCCCTTCCCCTGTGACGTCCCCCTCACCAACGAACGCGGTGCCCCCTCCCCACCTCACCCCCGTACCCATCTCGTACAGGAGCGCGGTACCCCCTCCCCACCTCACCCCCGCGCCAGCGGTCGGTACCCCCCCGCCCCGCCTCACCCCCTCGCCCACTGTATCCAGAAACGGCATTACTTACCTACTATCGAGGAAATTAAATTTCAAAGCGACAAATTGTAATGATCGATTAAAGGAATTAAGTGATTACATGCTTAATGTTGGATCTAATACGGTGTGTTTACTTCCCACAAGTGTACAGTGTGATGCTTTGAACGCTGCAATGCTGAGTCGATTTCCGTCCGAAGGAATCCATTTGATTGCTCATGATACAATGAATTGTGCACCGTACTTGAAAAAAAAGGTGTCAAAGGTACTAAACAATAATGACGATGATAGCTCCCGAACGGCGGGTCTTGCAAGAGTCGTAATTGTTAAAGTAGGAGTGCAAATCATGATTAGAAGAAATATTGATGTTACGCTAGGTCTTGTCAACGGTACCATTGCTAAACTTGTTTCAGTTATACGAGGTGTTGATAATGATGTTGAAAAATTGATAATTATATTACCCACGGGGGAAGAACATATGATAGAACGAGTAAGTGTTAAATTTGAAGTAATGGATAGAGCGTTCGTTATTAGAAAACAATTTCCGATTTGCCTCAGCTATGGTATAACTATTCACAAAAGTCAAGGACTAAGCTTGCAGAATGCTGTCATAGAAGCAGGTAATTCAATATTTACTTGCGGACAAATTTACGTTGCTCTTTCTCGGGTGACCACATTAAAAGGACTCCATCTTATCAATTATGATCCATCTTCCGTAAAGGCACAAGAATCGGCTATTATAGAGTATAATAGATTGCGAAAAAAATATAGACCTGATCTTATGACTATTTCAATTTCTAAAAACCGCGTTCTCAAAGTTAGTGATGCTGTTTGGGCAGTACCTAATTATAATGTATCCGAATGTCAGAATACTGATGATCACATCGTGGATACCATGCAATACTACGTAAGAGGTCTCCCGAATTCTGATGGTGTGTCTTGTTATGCGAATGCCACAATCCAATGTATGTTATATTGTTCATCCATAAGAGAAAACTTATTTTCGATTGAAAAAGATGATCATATTATAAAAGTCTTTATGGACCAATATAAATCGGATAAAAATCCAAACATAATATCATTACAGCAATTTGCAGGAGAAAAATACGCTAACAATCAGCTACATGATGCAGCTGATTGTAAGCCCCATTTTGTATAATATTTACACATCTAATATCACAGATACTATAAACAGACAGAGAGTCAATATATTGCAATATGCAGATGACATAGTGGTTTATACAACAGGTAATGCTGTAGAAATAAATGTCAAAACACTAGAGGAAGAAATCAGTACATTAATAACCAATCTTCAAGAAGTAAGGCTTGATATAGCTGAGGAAAAAATAAATCTAATTAATTTTACAGTCAAAAGAAACACACGGAGAAGGGAGAAGTTATTGATCAAAATTAAAGGGAAGGAAATCAAGGAGGAGTATAACATAAAGTTCTTGGGCATCATACTGGACAAGAAACTAAGATTTGAAGATCATACGAGAGAAATGATTTTAAAAGCGAAGAGGAGAATAACGATACTAAGATATATTAGTCATATTAAAAAAGAAGCTAATCCAGAAACTATTATTATATTATATAAAACATTAGATAGATCAGTATTGAAGTATGCAATAACAATTTACTATGACAGCCACAACAAAAATATAAGGGAGAAGGTTAAAAAAATACAAAACGCCGGGATACGAACAGCAATGGGGTATAGAATAACTACTCCAATAAACGTTATGATGACAGAAGCAGGAATCATGGACATGGAAAATAGGAAGAAATTACTCATACAGAGATATCTGGTTAAACAGAGATATAGAAACCGTAGCAACACACTGGAACCTATAGAAAGATACGTGGATAGTAAGGGAGATGATATGGAAGAGGAGAGGGATGAGACAATCCAAGCCTGGAGGGAGACAAAGGACATAGAGGAGATAATAGAAAAAGAAGATGGAAACGAGAAATGGCGGTTGGAAAATAGAGAAAAAGAAGAAGGAGAAGGTATAGAGTGGTATAGCAAGGCGGGTTCTAAACCCAAATTTGAGTTTCAAGGCCATTTCCCCCACCTCTATCCCGACCTTGAAATCCAAATTTGAGTTTCAAGGTCGGAGGAAATAATCCAACGCGGCAGGCGGGCGGCGGCGGCGGATGACGTCATAGAGATGGTGGAATGAGGGGGGTATAGCGCGAGAGCAGATATCGGAATCAATCGATATCGAAACAATATCGAATCGATACCGAAGTGCATCGAGGAGGAACCGCGGGTGAGAATTGCTATTCTGGGCCATGGTATCGACTCCACTGTTGGTAAGGAAGGAAATATTATTTTAAGATATTAATATATATGAAAAAACAGAATCTCGGGCGACGGGGCTCGAACCCAAGACCTCCGCGTTATGAGTCTGCCGCCTAACCAACTCCCCCAACGCCAGCACTCCGACATTAGTCTTTCCCAAATGGTACATATACCGAGCGTAATAATTTATTTTTATCGGTTGATGTCGAGCGATGTCGGGAAAGATCGGCGTTTGTACACACCACGTCTTCGGGGACGGGAAAGAGAGATCATTATTTTAAAGCTAAAATTCGGGGGAGGGAAAGAGACAGCACTACATAGTGGTACAATCGCAGATATTCTAAAAATTTTTTCAAAACGTTTTTGAACGTCGCGGCGCATCACGCGTAACTCGAGTCCCCTGAGACAGCCGTGCAGGATGATATCCTTTGACGAGCGCGAAGAAGGCGCGAATCATAGAATTATGCGATATCAGCGGAATTTTTTCGCGCGATCACGTGTAATTTGAATCCCCCGTGATGGAACCGTCGTGCGAGATGGTGTCATTTGGCAACGCGAAGAAGACGCGAATCATCGAAAGAATTATGTGGCGTCAGCAGAACGCTCTCCCTCTCTCTCCCCCTCCCCCCCTCTCACTATCAATCTCTTTTTCTTTCTCCTTCTCTTTTCTTCTCTTTTTCTTTTTTTCTCTTTTTCACATCAATCGCAAGACAACATGAACATTCTCGAACAGCTGATGGACTTCCTATTTACTTTTCGCGACATCATACATAAGCCGAAATGGGGAAAAATGAAAAAGGAAATGAGAATTAGAAAGGATAGGAAGATTCATATAGGGTAGTGAAACAAGGGCAAATTTTTTGCAAATTATGCTAATTTCAGTGGTTTTATTACCCGTACACAATCTTATTTGGCATTTTCTTCGTGATTGGGAATTATTGCTTGGGCTGTTTGATGTTCCTTTTTGTAGGTTTTCCTTTTCTTCTTCAGGAAATTCGTGATACTCTGTGACGAGTTCATCTGCTAATTGTAACAGGAAACGCTGTCTTGGTATCTTTATTCCAGTTGTTGCCTGATAGAGTATCCATGCATTGATTCCAGCGAAATCCAGGATATTGAAAAATACATGTACAGGCCATCTCCTGCATTTTGATTTGACGCTATATTTTCGCGCCATTTGGTCAACTACATCGACGCCAAATTTAGTGCTATTTTAATAACTAATTGTTTCGGGTGTTCGCTTTCTATTGTTTTTGGTTTTGACGCATTTATGTTTCGAACTTAGTATCGTAACTGTTTTTGTTCGTTTTGATTTATAAATCTTCAGCGTACAGTCACTTGATTTATATACTATTGTCGAGAAAAGTTTCAAATTATCTTTCTTCGTTTTTGCAAGTGTGGGCAATTCCCTTCTGTTCGTACGTATCGTTCCAAGTAGTGTCGTCCGTTTTGCCAACAATTTTGTAGCCAGGGATGCAGTGATGAAAAATTGTCTGTTGTAATATTCCTCCCAGAGTTAGTGAAAGGTTCGGCCAGTTTTAGGACAACAAATTCACTTAGTGGTATGGACGCTGGTCTTTTTCATCCCGTCCTAAATATGGCAATCCGTTTACAACATATTTCGTGTTGACGTCAGACGCTAGCCAAAATTTGATCCCAAATTTGTCGGGTTTATTTGGTATGTACTGTGTAAATTTGCATCTCGCTTTTGTGGGAAACAGTTGCTCGTCAATGCTCACATTTCTGCCTGGCTTGTAACAACTTTGGCTATTTTCGATGAACTTGCTCCACACATCTGAAATTAGAGCAAATTTGTCCACACTCAGACGTTGGATTCGTTGTGTTTTTTTATCGAATCGGAGAAATCTCAAAATTTCTGTGAAAGTGTTCCTACTCATAGCTTTCGAAAAGAAGGGAGGTCCCCATTTCGAATTCCACAGATGTGAAGTGGGTAAATTTTTTGCTTGATAAGCGCCACGTGCGTATAAAACTCCGATAAAAGCATATAATTTTGGAGTAGGCAGATCCCATTCAGTCCCTAAAACTCGCAAGGCTTCTGCTTGTGTACATTTTTTTTATGGTGTCAATAATAGTATGATCTATTATCACCGAAAATGCTGATTTTGCTTTACCAGACATAATATTGCGTTTGGCGTATGCCGTTGGGCCTGACTCTTCTCTGAAGCTAAATGGTGGTCTTCCGATTGCCGGCCCTTCTTTGATTCGATGCCAAACAGTTCCATCACGAGCCGTTACACTGTTCTCGACATTTTGCTCATCATCACTTTCAGAATCCGATAAAAATCTTCGGCGCTTTTGTCCTCTAAATCATTAGAGAGAAAATCATTCCCACTTTCACTTTGCTCATCTTCAGATATAGAATTTTCCCCGTCTGAACTCGCTTCACTTATGTTTCGAATTCTTTCCAATAACTGTCTCACTGATCGTGCGGCCATATTCAAGACTGCAGTAAAACACAGCGCCAATGTACTGAGTATAACGGGAATTGTTCACTCCTTGTCGTACTTGATTCTTTGTAGGCTCTGCTCTTTACTCTCTGATCGGCGAGCTTCAGTTACCGCTGATGAAGGGGAAGCACCTGCACGGGCGGTGGTTGTGTGTGCGTGAACTGCGCCTGCGTCAGTCACGCACACGTAGCCGCCGCTCCTGTGGGTGCTTCCCCCGCCATCAGCGTAGCCCACCGATCCTTGGTTTCTTGTAAATCCCCGATACGAGTCCTTTCTGTTTATGCGTTACGTCGTATGGACCCGATCGGGTCATTGAAGTGCTCACGCCGAAACCAAACACACATATCAGATTCAGATAAATGAAACTATAACTTGAGAAGTGTATCTGAGTCCAGAACTAAGGTTCCAGTTGGAGAACTGCAGAAAAATACGTAAATTTCGTAAGGGGTCAAATGACCCCTCGTGGTACATAAGGTATGCAAAGAATTTTTCTCGGTAAAAAATAAGCTAAGAGAAAACCCGAAAACGAGAAATTGAATAATCAGATAAAATAAGAATTTAGAGAAAGTCAGATAAGCGAAAGAAATAACAATGAATGTACGATTTTAAAGATAATATTGAAAGGGGTCATTTGACCCCGCTTGATACGTTTAGTGTTGAAATAATATTTCCTTCCTTACCAACAGTGGAGTCGGTAGCACGCTCCAGAGTCGCAATTCTCACTCACGGTTCCTCCACAGACCAGGTATAGGATAGACCTATCACGTAATGTAATTTTGTGTCACATGCTCGGGGGGGCTCGCGAGTCCCCTTACCATTTTCGTGTCACACCCTACGTTATCGATTCAGTCTAAAATAAGATTACAATACTACGTGTGGTAGGAATTGAAATTAAATCTTATCGGAAACATTTAAAATCTAAGACGGGGTGAACGATACGACTAATTTCAAGAAACATGTTGCATAATTCTGTTTACTATTACATTTTGATAGAAGCATAATTTGCATTTATTTCCATAAATTTTGATCAGAAATATTATATAAATACAACCGCGTAATAAATATTTGTACAGTCTCTTAGTTAGGTTATATTTTCTGTCACTTCGAGGAGCGGATTTTCTGTAGCCTCGAAGTGACAGAAAATATACTTAATCTATATGCTACATGATAATAAAGGTTTATTGGATATTTCGTTCTTTTACGCTACATTTGTGAACTTTTTATTACTTAACATCCTTCCCAAATATTATTACGCCGCAACGATATATTTATGAAGTCGATGAACGTAATTATTCGTGGTTAGGAAATCAAAATTTCCATTCATAACATCATTTTCTGAGTACATTTCATCGAAATAGTAAGTTTTAGCTTAATTTGTTTGTTTGCTAAATTCATGCGTTTTATTAGATTCTAATTGATTTTAGCATCAATTTTCATGTTTACAGTTTTCTATGCTCCATGAGGTTTTGGCATCAATTTTCAGGTTTGCAGTATCATGGAATTATTCGACATTGTAACTGATTTTAGCTTCTATTGTTAAATTCACATCTACGTGCACGGAAAAAGGTCAACACCGTTGGGAACGGTGCTCGAAAAGTGAGCACCGTAGGCGATGGTACCAGCACCGTAAAAAACAGTGCTGGGCCCATTCACAACGCTTTCCAGCACCGAAAAACATTGTTGTGAATGGGCGAAAATATCGGTGCTGACCCAGATATAACACCACGTCTATAAGCCGTCTTTCAGACTTTCAAGACGTCTTGAAGACATCTTATAGACATCGTGTGCTATCTGGGGAGCCGATATCAGTGCTGGGCCCATTCACAACGCTGTTCAGCACCGAAAAGGCTCCATATCAAAACTACACAGTACAAAACTAGACATGGAATTTAGGACACATCAGAATAGTGCACAGAAAGTAGTGCACATACAATTTAAAGCACATTAAAATTATAGTACACATACAATTTAAGACACATGCGATTTAGGACACATACAATTTAGGACACATGCGATTTAGGACACATACAATTTAGAACACATGCGATTTATCATGGGCATGGGCACAGCTAGGATTTCATTCGGGGGCTGGGGGCCTAAAGGCCCCCTCATTTCGGGGGGGGGGGGGGGGTGGCAATAAAAGACTCCTCCGGCTTCCAATTCGGCCATTTGTGCACTGAATTTTGAATTTATGTACATATGTAGGAACCAATATAACCGGGGTCGTGTAATGCGGAATTACTTCACAATTGAATTTATTTCTATTTTATAATAAACTAATTTAATTTTGGATGAACGTTTAATTTATTCTTTTTCCGGTCAGAGGGGCAAATGCCGCCCCCCCCCCCCCCGGACTACGCACATGCGATTTATAGTGCACATACAATTTAGGACACATGCGATTTAGGACCAGGTCCGGCGGAACCCATTATGCAAGTAATGCGTTGCATAAGGGCGCCAGCCGAAGGGGGCGCTAAAAACTATATCGTAGACTTAAACAAAATGTAAATGTAATTCTTTTTTTATTGTACCTCGTAAAGGCAAAACATATTAAATAGAAAACAGGAGCAAAAATTTGGGGGTACCAAAAATTTTCTTACATAAAGGCGCCAATCATCCTTGTGCCGGCCCTGTTTAGGACACATACAATTTATAACACATGCGATTTAGGACACATACAATTTGGAACACATGAAATATTTTAATTAATTGTAGTTATAATTTGAATAAGGTTTCGTACAGTAGTGTGGCATGCAAGATGGCGCGTATGCAATTAAACCTACTGTTCGAGAAGTGAGCATTCTGGCGACATCTCCCAGGCCCAACGCTAATTAGGCAGAGGCAACGGCCTGCTTGCTCATGTGGAGCAGCGATCGCGGCCCCTTCCATCGACTCACGATCTATGGAAGGGGAAAGCTCTTCCTTCCAGGAAATCGACGGTGATTTCCTGGATCAGCACTCTGTTCGCGACTCTAAAACTAATAGCACGCACCCTTTACTAACGCTACGCGCTTCGATTGCTTTCGCTGCTTACGGGAGTTACTCATCTGCGGAGTAACTGCTGCTTCACACTTACAAATTGCTTACGCACTTGCGTTTAACAATCTAATTATTAAGTTAGGTTTATGTAAATAGTCTGTGTAAAATATTAGTTTAATTTCGTGACCTTGTACATAATTCACACACAATAACTCCTAACCACTTAAATTATAAAGTTTTGTGTTCCGTAGAAAGTCTTGACTTCTTTAGTATCGCTTACAATAGTTCCTAGCTTCCTAGCGTCGATCCGGCATAAGTTTTCTAACATTTTTGGTCCTTCGAGCCGGAGCCGGCGCCTGTGAAAACAGTTCTTGAACGTTTGTGCCGTGTAACCGTCGCGCGTGACCTCCATCTACAAACAGTGAGTCACATCATAACGAGTCAGCACGACCTTAACGGCTGACTTTCGCGAGCATTTGAACACCTGAGTACAATGGAACCGTTACTTGAGAGCCAAAACGACCTGGTTGGCAGAATCGCGCGGGCATTCGAGAATTTAAAGAAGCTAGGTGCTGCCAAGATCACTCAAGGAGCTGTCGAAACGCGTCTGGGAATGTTACGGAAAAATTGGGCAAAATTCGACCAGCAGCACGATCAGCTGCTTGCAATGATTGCTCCGGGGCAGAGAGATATGCCATATTTTACTGAAAGTCGCCACGAAGTGACTGAGGAGCTGTTCCTTGTTCAGGAAGCGCTGTTCGTCGATCGGCTACAGACCTTTAATGCTGATCACAACGAGTCTGGGCTGTCGAGCAGTTCCACGCCAGCGGTTGTACACTCCAAGGCTTCCTTACCTCGACTACCATTACCTGAGTTCGATGGGACCTACGAATCCTGGCCAGGATTTCGGGATCTCTTCCGATCCCTCGTCATCCGCGATGGAAGCCTTACGGACATAGAGCGCCTGCACTACCTCCGGGGCAGCCTAAAGGGCGACGCCCTCCTTGCTCTCAGGAATATCCCGGTGAGAGCTGCGACCTTCGCCCGCGCTTGGGACCTGCTGCAAGACCATTACGAAAATGAGAGGCTGCTGGTACAGGCGCAATTGGCGACTATATTCGGACTGCAAACACTCACTCGCGAATCGGCCATAGAACTCAAGACATTCTACTTCACCATTTGCGACTGTGTCGAGGCCCTTGCTGCCATGGAACACCCGTTTGACGGCATCGGGGACTGGCTGGTCTACTGGATGGTCGAGAAACTCGATCAGCAGTCACGAAGAGAATGGGAAACACAGCTCGGCTCCCAGACTACCCCTCCTACCTTTAAGGAACTCAAGGCGTTTATTAAAAACCGCATTACCACCATCGGAGCTCTGGAAGGGGGCAAAGCTAAAGGTCAGCCTGAGGCACGTACCATCAAGTCTACAGGAGGCCAGAAGTCGGTCAAGGTGTTGCAAGTGACCAAGACCAACCGCTCTCAGGAACCGTGCGTGTTATGTGGAGCCAACCACTTCGTGCTCTTCTGCAGCACCTATAAATCAAAAAATGTGCTGGAACGTCGTGAAGCACTAGTGGCGGCGAATTTATGCTACAATTGCCTCGGACGCCATCACGTAAAGGAGTGCAGTTCGGAGAAACGGTGCCAGCTGTGCAATGGAAAGCATCACACTACCATTCATGAGGACAGCGCGGTTGCCAGCAACGACGTAGAGGCTACTGCTAATACCTCAAGCGGTGCGTCGAGCTCCCTACCTGCTGTGCTCCTGGCTACTGCGCGTGTGAAAGTGTTGCAACTCGACGGTGATTCAAGAATTGTGCGAGCCCTCGTCGACCAAGGTAGTGAAGTGTCTCTTGTCACTGCTGCATTGGCTCAGCAGCTGCGTCTACCACGGAGAACAGCCAACATACGTCTCCTCGGAGTCGGGAATCAGCTCCCCGAGCGGGTACGAGGAAAGGTACAGCTGGAATTCACCGCGCACACTAACCCTACGGAGTGTCATGTGATAAAGGCTCTGGTGTTGCCACGAATCACTGCGTACCAGCCACGCATTGGCAATAGAGCTTCAACATGGACTCACCTCCATGGTCTTCCATTAGCGGATCCTAGCTATGACGGAGACGGGCCAATCGAGCTTTTGCTGGGAGCCGATGCCTTCGCCCTTATTCTGCGTGACGGGCTCATCAAGGGTGGCACCGGTGAACCCATAGCTCAGAATACAACGCTGGGATGGATCGTGTCCGGACCAGCCAAGACGAGACGCACCGACATCACGGGCAGTGCCCCACGTCACTTCAATGCACTGCCGACGAGGAACTTGTGCCACTTGTGCGCCGGTTTTGGGAACAGGAAGAAATCATTGTGACGCCAGCCTATACTGCCGAAGAACAATGTTGCGAAGACCATTTTCGGACAACTCACCAGCGCTTGCCTTCCGGTCGCTACATGGTCCGACTTCCATTCCACAGGAACGTGGAGATCGGCGATTCCCACCATGGTGCACAACGTATGCTGCTACGGATGGAGACCAAATTCAGGCGAGATCTGACCTTCGCTCAGGCCTACGAAGAGTTTATGCGTGAGTATATACAACTCACGCACATGACAAAAGTACGAGGGAGCATTACAGGACCGGCCTATTACTTGCCACATCATGGGGTGCTAAAGGAGAGCAGCATGACCACCAAATTGCGGGTGGTGTTCAACGGCTCGTACGTCACATCAACGGGTCACTCCTTGAACGACAAGCTACTGGTCGGCCCTAACCTCCTGTCGAGTCTGCCGCAACTCTTGCTGCGCTGGCGGATACATCGCATCTGTCTCACAGCCGACATAGAGAAAATGTATCGCCAGATACTCCTCCATCCGGACGACCGCCGCTTCCAGCTGATCCTGTGGAGAGGGAAGGACGATACAAACATCAGTGTTTACAGGCTTAACACTGTGACGTATGGACTAGCCTGCGCACCTTTCTTAGCTATCCGTACGCTTCGACAGCTAGCCGAGGACGAACAACCACGATATCCAAGAGCAGCGGCCATTCTTCAACGTGACGTCTACGTGGATGACGTCGTGACCGGCGCTGACTCCGTGCAAGAGGCACTCGGACTGCAAGAGGAACTACGTCAACTCTGCTCGGCGGGCGGCTTCAACCTACGAAAATGGGCATCTAATCATCCTGCATTAATGGAGCAGGTGCCTATCGGTGACGCCATTCCAGAATGCAAGTGGCAGGCTGGCGAAACCCACCAAGCACTGGGAGTCCAGTGGAGTCCGGCTGACGACTGCTTCAGGGTGCGAGTACAGCAGAACCATCAGGACGCTGAAGTGACACGGCGAACAGTCCTGTCAAAAATAGCAAGGATATTTGATCCACTGGGCTTGGTATCCCCTGTAACGATTAGCGCAAAAATATTTATGCAATCTTTGTGGTTGACCAATTTAGATTGGGACACACCGCTGCCGCCGGTTGATGCCGGATACTGGACTCGCTTCCTCAAGGAATTGCCCATGTTGAATAGCATCGCCGTACCTCGCTGGCTCGGCCTACACCACGCATCCCAACAATTAGAGCTTCATGGTTTCGCCGATGCCTCGGAACGAGCCTATGCAGCAGCAATCTACCTCCGAGTTGTCGATCATGATGGCACCATCCGAACCCAGCTGGTCACTGCCAAGACGAAGGTGGCTCCATTGAAGAAGATTTCTCTGCCACGACTCGAACTCTGTGCCGCCACCTTACTGACCCGCCTCATGACAGTCACCTGCAAGAGCGTGGGTTTGGAGAAAATTGCCGTCCACTTATGGAGTGATTCTACTATCACTCTTGCCTGGATCCAAGGCCACCCATCACGCTGGAAGACTTACGTGGCCAATCGCGTGTCGGAGGTTCAACTCACACTGCCCGATGCTCACTGGCACCACGTCTCCAGCCAAGAAAATCCAGCCGACTGCGCCTCACGAGGACTCTCTCCCGACCAGCTGCCAAACTTTGAACTCTGGTGGACTGGACCCTCCTGGCTGACTTCACCAATAGGATGGGACAACAGGAAGCAGCTCAACGTACCACTTACCGACCTCGAGGCCCGAACTACTGCCAACGTGATGTCTTCGGGTGATCCTGCAATGGGCGAGGAGTTGTTAAACAGATATTCATGCTTATCCTCTCTCCTTAGAATTACCGCCTGGTGCTTGCGGTGGCTGCCACAAAGAGCAGTCAGTACGAGAGGACGATATTTGAAGTTAGCAGAAGTTGAGACAGCACGCACACGTTGGCTCCGTATTATCCAGCACCAGGAGTTTGCGGCTGACATTCAGCAGCTGAAGCTGGGGCGTTCACTGCTAAGCCACAGCAAGCTGGTGAAACTGCATCCATACTTGGATGACCAGGACCTACTACGAGTCGGTGGCCGCCTTCGACATTCAGCTTTGCCTCTGGATGCCCAGCATCAAGTTATCCTCCCAAGGGACCACAGGCTGACTGACCTCGTGGTTGACGAGGCTCATCGTCGTACGCTGCATGGAGGTACGCAGCTGACACTTGCTACCTTGCGACAGAAATACTGGGTTCTACAGGGCCGGCAACGGGTCAAAGCTCTTATTCATCGCTGCGTCACCTGCACCCGCTGGCGAGCAACACCAGGAAGGCAACTTATGGGGGACTTACCACGCTCCAGGGTGACTCCAACCCGTCCATTCCTACACGTGGGGATTGATTATGCTGGGCCCCTCACACTTCTAGCCATACGGGGAAGAGGACGCCGCACACACAAAGGATACGTGGCCCTCTTTGTGTGCTTGTGTACTCGTGCCGTCCACCTAGAGTTAGTTTCAGATTGCAGCACTGAAGCCTTCCTTGCTGCCCTGCGACGGTTCACCTCACGACGAGGACTCTGTGCTGTCATTCAGAGCGACCGAGGGACTAACTTTGTGGGTGCTGCCCGTGAGCTGCGGGATATGCTAGTCCACCTCGACGATGGTCACGAGACCATCCAATCCACCCTACTGAAGGACGGCATAGAGTGGCGCTTCAACCCTCCTGCTGCCCCGCACTTCGGAGGACTCTGGGAGGCAGCTGTAAAATCAACTAAACATCACCTTCGGCGCGTGCTAGGCGAACAGCACCTCACCTTCGAAGAGATGACGACCCTTCTCCCAGATAGAAGCCTGTCTGAATTCTCGGCCACTGCAGGCGATCACCGACGATCCTGGGGACCTGAACGCCTTGACACCGGGGCATTTTCTCATCGGAGAACCACTCCTCAGCGTGCCCGACCCACAACTGGACGGCATCCCACAATCTCGTCTCTCTCGCTGGCATCTTCTGCAACAAATGCGGTCACAATTCTGGCAACGGTGGCGCAATGAATACTTGCAGGCGTTGCAAGCTCGCAACAAGTGGGCACACCAACACCCGCAGCCCCAGATCGGAGATCTGTTTTTAATCAAGTCCGAACTGACACCACCCGGACAGTGGCCACTGGCGAGGATTACCCGGTTGCACGCAGGGTCCGACGGATTAACGCGCGTTGTTACGGCTAAAACTGCACGTTCCGAGCTTGTACGACCGATTACTAAACTTGTCTTCTTACCCTTTGTACAGGCTTAGGATCACACACTTTCACTTCCGGGTTTCACTGCGCACTAGATCTCACTGTAACACCGTCACCTGAGTTGTATGACGCCTCCACATGAGTCAAGCGGCGCCACCGTCACTGGATCTGATCACGCTACGGCACGAGTATTCATCGATGGATGAAGGCGGGCGGGAAATGTTCGAGAAGTGAGCATTCTGGCGACATCTCCCAGGCCCAACGCTAATTAGGCAGAGGCAACGGCCTGCTTGCTCATGTGGAGCAGCGATCGCGGCCCCTTCCATCGACTCACGATCTATGGAAGGGGAAAGCTCTTCCTTCCAGGAAATCGACGGTGATTTCCTGGATCAGCACTCTGTTCGCGACTCTAAAACTAATAGCACGCACCCTTTACTAACGCTACGCGCTTCGATTGCTTTCGCTGCTTACGGGAGTTACTCATCTGCGGAGTAACTGCTGCTTCACACTTACAAATTGCTTACGCACTTGCGTTTAACAATCTAATTATTAAGTTAGGTTTATGTAAATAGTCTGTGTAAAATATTAGTTTAATTTCGTGACCTTGTACATAATTCACACACAATAACTCCTAACCACTTAAATTATAAAGTTTTGTGTTCCGTAGAAAGTCTTGACTTCTTTAGTATCGCTTACAATAGTTCCTAGCTTCCTAGCGTCGATCCGGCATAAGTTTTCTAACACCTACAGTATATTTAAAATTCGGCGCGCGTACACATTGACAGACATCAAAACAGCATACACACAAAATTTGAAACACATTTAAATGTTACAAGCGATGATCACAGTTTGGTAATAAACAATTCGGAAAGTAACAACATGGAAAAGGAGCAATATGAATTAAACGCATTTATTTAATAAATTATGACTTACGATGAGCATGTGAACAGTTTCAACTTTCCGCTATAGATTCGCAAGCATAGTCTAGCGGTGTTCCTGACCCTGGTGGCCATAGGGTGGTCATAGATTAGTTAGTCGCATTTTTACATTGATTGGTTTCGCACGCAATACCATGGAATAATCCACCTTAAGGAATAATCATTTATTAACTAATATTCGTCATTTTTGCTTTGAAGCAACAGTTTAATATTAATATTGTTGCTATATATATAACTAGCCTAAAGCGATAGCTGAGTGGTCACGAATGTACCCTGCTCACGGTGACGGAAGACGATTGAAGTTCTGGGACGTGTAAATAGAAATTATATGGGCAAAAACAAACGGGCAGTGTGTATTACACATGAATAAAATAGATTTCCACATCACCCTAGAGGTGCTATCGTCGATGCGTTTTGTTTTTAAAGTGGTGTCCCCAGTAGACCTATTCCACTAGAATTCGAAGTCCTATATGGTTTGAAAAATTGTCCTGTAACGATGTTATACCATATTATGGTAACTATTCAGTTCTGGACATACGCATGAGAAAGGATTGTAAACGGCATACCTCAAATTAAGTTGAGATCGTTTTCACAACCATATAGTAGCGCGCACGACAAACGGGGCAACTTGTCCGCTTTAATTTTGTTAGGCATTCTGCGCATACGCATAAATGCCCGCATGGAATAAATACGTGTGTCGCCTGTACACAAAGGCACATGCAACACACACCCCCGCCTTTTGGTCGGTTGCCGTCAGCTGCGAAACAAATGGTAAGTATTAAATTTGAATTGAAATCGAAGAAATTAGGAAAGCTAGTAAATATAAAGCGAAAGGTGCGCCTTCGAAGGAATTTGTCTCTATAAGTACAGTATAAAAAAATGAACAAAACAAGTTTTCTAAAGTTGTCGGCAGCTTGTGAGAGAGATGACACGATGGGCGCAGGGAGCTCATTTTTTAAAACGTATTCTCATTTCCACTAATATTTCAGTTAGAAGGTGTAACAAGACATGTATGTTAAACAATTTTGGTGGGAAATACGCCAATTAAATTTTACGACGCACGCGTTTATATTAATGATAAAATGTAATTATTCAAATTCTTCTTATATTCGTAGCCTTTAAAATGCTATAATTATCATTCTTATTCAGGTAGACAAGTGAGATTCTGTGCGTGTTTTATGTACTTCCAACTGCATCAGGAATAAGATACAATACAATCAACGATAATTGCAATTACATACTTTGCATAACGCCGGTCGAGGTGCTGGGCATCGGATCAGAGCTGGTCCGATGATCGGCAGCAACACCGCCGTCGCTATCGCCACTGCCGCGATGGACTGTAGTCCTTCCTTCGGACGCATCACCTAATTGTGGTAAGTTTAAAATTTAATAAGAATCTTTTCAATTAGTAGTAGGGTTAGGACAGTTCTAACTCGGGTGTGCTAAGGGGGGTGCGGGGGCGGGAGAAAGTGAGGGCGCGCGGGGAGAGGAAGACCGGTTGCGCGCGCACGAGCCGCGGAGTGGGGGAAGCCGTAACCGTGGAGCCACCGTCCCCGAAATTTTTCAGAGGGAGGGGACAAGCCCCGAAAACTTTTTAAGCCTTGGACCACCTACCCGAAATATTTTCCCAAACCCCTCTCCCCCGCATCGATCTACCAAACCAATATGCGACAGACATCCCCCCCCCCAACGCAGAGAAATAATAATTTTTAAATCAGCGATCTACAGAACCATTATGTAGAAATATTATTTCAAACAGATATGCAGCAAGCATTCTAAAGCTAACAGTATTTCGAACGTCGCAGCGTGTCGCGCGATCTCGCGTAATTTGACTCCTCTGGAACAGCCGTGTGGATGATACCTACCATTTCCACGATGCGAAGAAGGCGCGAAAGATACATAATAATTGTTAAACGTAGAATCTTAAAATTAGGTGACGAGGAGAGAAAGTGGGTAAATGAATCGGAGAAATAATATGCGTTTAAGAGATTATATATTGTTACAAACGAAATTAAAAGAATGTAAAATATAAATATAATTTAAAATTTTTTTTCCTGCGAACATCAGCTACAATATCATTGATGACGCATGCTAACAGCTCGCAATCTACAAGATAATCCTCGCAGTAATATTCGCTATAACGTATGATTTTAGCAGCACGACGCGTGTCTAATGTTTCGCAGGCAACATCGCTCTGTTGCAACACGTTAACAAAACTTTTGAATTTTGTCCTCACATCTTCTGCAGTTTGATGCAGCCGCAGATACACATAGCTTACACATGGCTCAAGATTAAATAAAGATGATACTGTATTCAGTTTGAAATACAGCGAATTAATATCCATTGTCATCTTTACAATCGGTGAATCAAAGATCCGACAAAATTCCACCGTTAATTCATCAATCCGCATCGAAGGTAATCCAGACAATTGTGCACGTTCTTCGATTGTTGTACGGCTGTCGAATAGTACATTCCATATATGCCATGGTAATATGAGATGATTCCTATGATTGTCGCCGAGAAGAACTTCTACATCGGCCATAGGTCCTACGTTGATTCCAATTTCCAAATATTTGCTACCCATGGATGTTAATGCGTATCTTCTAACCATGATACACGATGCTCGGCGCGGGCTAAGAGAACAATCAAAGCTATGAAATTCTCCGCTCGTATCAGGAATAAACATAACAAATTTTGAGAATATGTGAAAATTAAGTCTTACCAAGCAACTGTAATCTACCTGCATTGAGCTACGCCATCATCTTGTACGATCGGAACGTAATAATTCATACGTTCAAAGTTTCCATCGGCACTGGTACTGCACATTTTTTTTTCAGAGCACTATTTGTTCCGTCGAAATTAACTGAGGCTACTGAGCGATTGATGGAATAGCGTCCTGGAGCCGACTTAAATAGCGGTGCAATTGCTTCCCCCACCACCGCATTTATTCTAAAGCTACCAATTTTTTAAAGCGTTCCGATTTAACGTCGCAGCATTTCTCATATAATTTGAGCCCCACCGTCAAGGATAAAAGTCTCGACACGTGTTGTAGCGCCGAATCTTAGAATTAGGTGTCATCAGAAACTGTGTCGTATGATCTTGCGCGCTAATTCGTCATATACATGAATCATAGAGAGAATTATGCAGTATCAGCAGAAACTGCATAGAACCCTGTTGGGACGGATCGTCGTGTTTTTGCATACAATGCATCCGAGGGAGGGGTACACCAAAAGAGTTACACGGAGATAGCAAATCGCGGTATCAGTCTTAAAAGCGCGCTCCGAACTGCACAAAGCCTCAAATCGTTGCAACGTGTGGCGCGGAATAGATTACATTCCATTTACGACCATGGAAGAAATCGCGCAAGTAGAACGCCAATTGTTGGATCAATCTGAACGATTGATTTCGCGGGAAGAATTCATCGCGTGGGAAGAACAGTGCAACGAGTGTATTGAATCGTTGGAAGAACACAGTCGCGTGAAACGTCCTCGATTATCGATCGGTGTTCGACAATCGTTGGTTGCTCGAATCGCGCGGCTCGAGGGATTGAAACATTCATTGCGTGGACGTTTCGTGCGTGAAGGTGCAGGACATTCGAGCGCAGGACTTTTGTGGCGCGAAATAGACACTGCGTTCGATAGCCGCGTATTAACCGGTGCTGTGCTAAATTCGAACTATATCGAACCGCGCAACTTTCTCCAAGATGCGGCGACCATTGTGCTGGAGCATGTGCGGGGCGCTTTGAGGAAACATCGAAACCTCAAAGTGAACACGGTGTTCAATGGTGAATTTGTGGCGGGCGATAAACATGCGAGTAAAAGCATCAACACCCGAAACTATGAACTCTTCGGCACATCCGATCTGCAGGAGTGGTACCAGCGATGCATCATCGAACCCACCCTGACATCGCTGGAAGAGTTCCAGGAACGCGACAGCGGATGGGCATTGACGAGAATCCTCAACCTGACCGTCAATGTCAACAAGTACAATCCGCTGCGCGCAGGGTGCCACTGCAAGTTGCCGCGGGATTTATTGTTGAAGAAAGCAACAATTAGCGTACAATCCCCGGACAATGCGTGTTTCGCGTGGGCAGTGGTCGCCGCTCTTCATCCTGCCCAACGAGACACCGTGCGCCCAAGTTCATACCCCGATTATGCTTCCGTGCTAAATCTCCAGGGCATTGAGTTCCCAATGTCCCTGGAGCAAATTGGGAAGTTCGAGCGGCAGAACGAAATCTCCGTCAACGTCTACAGCTTCGAGGCGGAGAAGACGAAGGGATCGACAGTCTTTCCGCTGCGTCTCACCAGCCAAAAGAGGGATCGGCACGTGAACCTGCTGTATATGCTGGAACAGGAGCACGGTGATGTAGGGCACTTCGTACTAATCAAGGACTTGTCCCGGCTGGTGGGCATGCAGCTGAGCAGACGCAAGACAAAGAAATTCATCTGTGATCGGTACGTATATAAACATATGAAATGTTGAAATGTCTGGCGAAACAAATTAAATAATACATTTTTGAGGTTTACACATGCATGCACTACTTCGGATCTGCCGCGAAGTTGGAGCTTCATTCGCTGGACTGCGGGAAGATGAACGACTGTGCCATCCTGCTGCCCAGCGAAAGCAACAATTTGCTCACTTTCGGCAACCACTGCAGGAAGGAGCGGCTCCCCTTCGTGGTATATGCAGATCTCGAGTGCATCATCGAAAAAACAGAGGACAACCGAGTGGGTGATAATAAATTACATATGTATCAGCACTTAACATTACTTTAAGAACTTAAAAATTTGCAAACTTCGCCAAACCCATCTTGACTAGTAATGTTCCCATGCTGGATTTAACCACCGAACAGTGGACGGCATTTCGCGATGCAACACACTGTCATATTTGCGAAGAGCCATTTGAGGCTGATGATGTACAAGTCCACGATCATTGCCATCTATCCGGACGATATAGAGGCCCAGCATATTCGGAGTGCAATTTAAATTATAAAAATGCGTTTTACATCCCCATAGTTTTCCATAATTTATCCGGCTACGAATCACATTTCATTATCGAGGAAATAGCTACCGCTTTCGAAGGTCACGTTGACGTATTACCCATAACTAAAGAAAAGTGTTGTAACCGTGAAACGCGGGGTTACCGGTGGGACGGTGGAAGTACCGTAATGCCAGCTCAGGATGGTGGTCCAGGCCTGCCGATCGAGTAAGCGAACGCTGAGGTAGAGTGGAGTACGGCAGTTTATTTGCGTTAAGGTTTACGTACAAGATATCCCGGCCAGGTCTATGCTGGCATACAGTATGTAGACGGCTTAACCTAGGCCTTAAGCTAGCGCGGCGCGTCTCGGTGTGAACGGCGGCGTGGGTCCCGGCGCGTATCGCGGTGTGGGTCGCGGCGTATATCGCGGTGCCTATCTCGGCGCGTATTATAATCGGCGGTGACGGTTCGGCGGAGGGGGAGGGAAGAGGTGCGTTGACCCTTCGGTGTCCTGGCGGGCCAACCCTGCCACTGGACCCTGGTCGGAGAGTCTTTGACCCGGTCACCCGGTGGGCACAACCCGGGGGTGAATCGGAGACTGTGAGGACGCTCTCGAGAACGGAGATGAATCTGTTCGGGAGATCGATAGCGGATGACGGCCTGCGTCCAGTGGACGGCTCACGCTGTCCTTCTGGGAGCCGTGGAGGGGGCGTAGTAAAAAAAAACGCAGTGACTCAGTCTGGCGTCGCACTAGAACTGATGCGTACACGGGCGCTTGTTTTTCGCAAGAACGAGTGTCGGCACAAGAGCGTGGAATCGCACAGAAGGACGCTTGGAGAGGAGTACGAATCGTACTATCGCTCACGGCGGTCTCTGCCAACTAGGCCTATACCCCCGGATTATATATCCTCGTCCGCGGATTTTCGGCAGCGAGAGAGTCACTCGGTGCGTGACCCTCTCGCGCCAGTTTTCGGTAATTGCGGACGAGTGGTGGGGGGCATGACCGTTGGCAGCGCGCGGTGCGTGTTGTCGTGGTCGGGCGTATGGTGGGGGGCAAGATCGTCGTCCCACCGACACAACTCGTTACAGTGTATGTCATTCACAAAAAATGTCGAAGATACGGCTGAACCAGACTCGCGAAATTATATTAAATTGCGATTCATCGATTCGTACAAATTTCTAAATACCAGTCTCGACAAATTAGCATCTTTTCCTAGTATAGATCAATTAAAAATTTTACGATCCAAATTTGAAACATTATCCGCCGAGGATTTCAATTTATTGACGCGAAAGGGTGTCTTTCCGTATGAATACCTTGATTGCGCGAACAAGCTGCAGGACCCATACTTACCGCCGCGCGAGTCATTCTACAGTTCGTTAACGGGGGAGACTGTATCCGAGAGCGATTACGCGCACGCCGAGACTGTCTGGCAGCGTTTCGACGTTAGAACCTTGGGCGAATACAGCGACTTGTATTTGAAAACAGGTGTCTTGTTATTGGCAGATATTTTTGAAAATTTTCGCGAAAGTTGTATCAAGAGTTACGGACTAGATTCAGCACATTATTATACTCTACCCGGTTTCACATGGGATGCCATGCTAAAACATACCAAAATTACGTTCGAATTGCTCACCGACGTCGATATGGTTATGTTTATCGAACGCGGTATACGCGGCGGTTTAAGTCAATGTTATACTTGATATACTTTGACGTGAACAATTTGTATGGATGGGCAATGTGTCAGCCCCTGCCATACGCCAAATTTCAATGGGTCGAAGATGTCGTAAATTTTGACGTGTCTTCAATCGTTGTCGATTCGCCCACGAGATACATTCTCGAGGTAGATCTGGAATATCCGCAAAGTCTGCACGACGCTCAGGTCGATCTACCGTTCTGCCCGACGCGTGCCAAACCACCGGGCAGCAGACAGGACAAGTTACTCGCGACGGTATACGATAAGCAGCGTTACGTTATACATTATCGCAACCTGCAGCAGTGCACGTGTCATGGTCTTCGTATTACAAAGATACACCGCGTGCTTCAATTCACTCAATCCCCCTGGCTCCGCGATTACATCGAACTCAATACACGGTTTAGAACAAGCGCGACAAACGACTTTGAAAAAAATTTGTACAATTTGATGAACAACACGGTATTCGGTAGAACTATGGAAAATGTACGAAATCATGTGGATGTAAAACTTTTGACACATTGGGAAGGGCGATATGGCGCGGAGGCAATGATCGCGAAACGGAATTTCCACAGCAGAAGTGTTTTTTCGGAAAATTTAATAGCTGTTGAATTGCGAAAACTCGAGGTAAAATTCAACAAACCAATATATGTGGGTATGTGCATTCTGGACATATCAAAAATTTGTTTGTATGAATTTCACCACGAGTACATGTGGCCCAAGCACGGACCAAATTGTAAAATTCTACACACCGACACAGGCAGTCTCATTTATCACATTCGATGCGAAGATATCTACGAGATCATGAAACACAATATCGATAGATTCGACACAAGCGATTATCCTACTGACAATCCATATAATATGCTGCGCGTAAATAAGAAGGTTCCAGGGCTGATGAAGGACGAAAATATTGGTGCGATAATGACCGAATTCGTAGGTCTTAGTCGATACCAGTTCGACATAGTTCGATATCCGTTCGATATACGATCAAAGCCGTTCGATGCACGATCAAAACCGTTCGATGCACGTTCGATACCCGTTCGACATACGTTCGATACCCGTTCGATGCACGATCAAAGCCGTTCGATGCAAGTTCGATACACGTTCAAAACCGTTCGATGCACGTTCGACATACGTTCAATACCCGTTCGATGCACGTTCAATACCCGTCCGATGCACGTTCAATACACGTTCAAAACCGTTCGGTACACGATCAAGTGATATGGTTTAGTCAAATTACGAGACCAAAGAATGAGAGGATGATCTGTGAAGAATTCGAAGCAGATTAGTGCAAGGAGGAAGGAGATTGTCAGTGATGAAGAAGGTGAATAACGAAGGCACCCTACTTTGCAACGTATGCAACTTTAGGCATGGGTCCTCATGTGATAAATCCCGTTATTGTGGATAGTATAAAGAAGCTTGGTGATACTCGGTTGGTATAATTTCGGGTTTTTCTAAAACGTTTTTGAAAGTCTTCTAATTTGTTTGTTAACTTTACTTAATTCTTCGGGGTTTTCGATTATCCTTTTAAGCTTGAAATTTGTGTTTCCGTACGAATTTACAGTAGTCTGTGGAAGTGTGATTTCATCTGATGACAAAAAATTATGGTTGTAGCATGCAGAAAAGGAAGTTTGAGAAACGCTGACCATCGAGACGTTTCGAGAACACGCTTGTAGGCCGCCCGTGAGGAGAGACGTGAGGGCGCGGGACCGCGTCTCGCGAGGCTCGCACTTAACAACGCATCTGTTGATTTCTGCGGCCGCGGATAGCAACGATTGGGTATAAATTAGAGGACCGCAATGGCATTTCCTTCTTCGCTGTTCTGAGAGAGAGGACGAGGTACGACACATGGCCGCTCTCAGACAGCTTCGGGACTCCGGCAGGAGAGTTCGGCGATAATACCTGGACGCCTGCTGGAGGGACTAGGCACTAGAGTCTGTTCCTGGACGCTCGACCGATATGGAGAGTACGGCCATAATACCTGGACGCCTATTGGTCGAGAGAGTACAGAGCAACTCATTAGAAAAGAGAGGAGAGTACGGGAGAATATGCCTGGACGCCTGTTCGGTATGGAGAGTTCGGCGACAATACCTGGACGCCAACCGAACAGGAGAGTACAGAGGAACTCCTGGACGCCTCATTAGAGTAAAGTCAAGTGCCGTTCGCACCATAGTATCTTTGAAAATTGTATAAATACATCGAGACGCAACGTCTGACCTTCGAAATTTGTAGCCCCATCCTTTCAATCAAACCATGTATTCCTTTCTAATCCGAATAAATCTTGTCTGTCCAGAAATATCCATATTCCTTACAACCCAAAAGGCTACATGGTCAGGTAAGTAGTACCATGTTCTTTCAATTCCGCATTGTTTTCTAGTTTCTATTGTGAATTTGGTGGTAGTGATTGTACATTTGTTTCTTATTGTTATTATACCAGAATCCTTAACGCTATACATATTTGTGCTTTTGTCGTCGCAAGTTACTGCTAGTTGTATCGGTTTCGGCGCGATATAAATCCACGTGCCTGGTAGTTGTAATTCTATCTGGAATGTGTGATTCAGTGTCATAATTCGCATTTTACAAGTGTATGTTAATTTTGTGTACAATTGTACTTCGCACGGTCTGTATGGTAACGCTTTGAACATCGGGTGATTAGAGGTGCAGAGGTACAGATCGTTTATTGTCTTACATTTTGCTAGGCACTGTTTGCTTAGTTGTATGTAATCTTGCACCGAGGTGTCACGTACCTCCCCGCGACGTATCTGCTCCTCGATTCCTGTGGAGAACCTGTTGCCGGAGGATTCTATGAATACGAGCTGCAACGCGTCACCGATCGTGATGTGTATCTAGTGGAAAAAGTGTTGCGTACGAAGGGGGATAAGGTGTATGTCAAGTGGTTGGGGTTTGATAAATCACACAATTCTTGGATAAATAAAAATAATGTATTGTAACATAATAATATATGATTCAATAAAAATACAATATATATATATGTGTAAATTAGTGAACAATTTTATTTTTGCACATTAATTCAACCATTTATAATTTCTATACACGTGCGACCAATTTCTATATTACACAATAATGACAATAAATACAATTTCTATTTTAAAATGATATTCTACAACGGAATTTTATAATGTCCCCACGGCAGAGTGTCGGTCGAATCAGGTACGATATACCGCTTGTCATTATGTGGACTTAGAGCGATTTTGGATTCCGAAATGGTGTACACTTTGTGCAATTTAGATAGAATGCACGATTGCCTGCGAAGCATTTCGATCTCCCTTTGCAAACACTGCGCGTAGTCGTCGAAAGTTATCGTTCTAGCTATGACGTTGGTCTTGACGCCTTTCGCCTTTTTCGTATCTTTTTTACCGTCTACGCGAAGTGCATACATTTTCGCTCTGAGACCTACGAATTCGGTCATTATCGCACCAATATTTTCGTCCATCATCAGCCCTGGAACCTTCTTATTTACGCGCGGCATATTATATGGATTGTCAGTAGGATAATCGCTTGTGTCGAATCTATCGATATTGTGTTTCATGATCTCGTAGATATCTTCCCATTGAATGTGATAAATGAGACTGCCTGTGTCGGTGTATAGAATTTTACAATTTGGTCCGTGCTTGGGCCACATGTACTCGTGGTGAAATTCATACAAACAAATTTTTGATATGTTCAGAATGCACATACCCACATATATTGGTTTGTTGAATTTTACCTCGAGTTTTCGCAATTCAACAGCTATTAAATTTTCCGAAAAAACACTTCTGCTGTGGAAATTCCGTTTCGCGATCATTGCCTCCGCGCCATATCGCCCTTCCCAATGTGTCAAAAGTTTTACATCCACATGATTTCGTACATTTTCCATAGTTTTACCGAATACCGCGTTGTTCATCAAATTGTACAAATTTTTTTCAAAGTCGTTTGTCGCGCTTGTTCTAAACCGTGTATTGAGTTCGATGTAATCGCGGAGCCAGGGGGATTGAGTGAATTGAAGCACGCGGTGTATCTTTGTAATACGAAGACCATGACACGTGCACTGCTGCAGGTTGCGATAATGTATAACGTAACGCTGCTTATCGTATACCGTCGCGAGTAACTTGTCCTGTCTGCTGCCCGGTGGTTTGGCACGCGTCGGGCAGAACGGTAGATCGACCTGAGCGTCGTGCAGACTTTGCGGATATTCCAGATCTACCTCGAGAATGTATCTCGTGGGCGAATCGACAACGATTGAAGACACGTCAAAATTTACGACATCTTCGACCCATTGAAATTTGGCGTATGGCAGGGGCTGACACATTGCCCATCCATACAAATTGTTCACGTCAAAGTATATCAAGTATAACATTGACTTAAACCGCCGCGTATACCGCGTTCGATAAACATAACCATATCGACGTCGGTGAGCAATTCGAACGTAATTTTGGTATGTTTTAGCATGGCATCCCATGTGAAACCGGGTAGAGTATAATAATGTGCTGAATCTAGTCCGTAACTCTTGATACAACTTTCGCGAAAATTTTCAAAAATATCTGCCAATAACAAGACACCTGTTTTCAAATACAAGTCGCTGTATTCGCCCAAGGTTCTAACGTCGAAACGCTGCCAGACAGTCTCGGCGTGCGCGTAATCGCTCTCGGATACAGTCTCCCCCGTTAACGAACTGTAGAATGACTCGCGCGGCGGTAAGTATGGGTCCTGCAGCTTGTTCGCGCAATCAAGGTATTCATACGGAAAGACACCCTTTCGCGTCAATAAATTGAAATCCTCGGCGGATAATGTTTCAAATTTGGATCGTAAAATTTTTAATTGATCTATACTAGGAAAAGATGCTAATTTGTCGAGACTGGTATTTAGAAATTTGTACGAATCGATGAATCGCAATTTAATATAATTTCGCGAGTCTGGTTCAGCCGTATCTTCGACATTTTTTGTGAATGACATACACTGTAACGAGTTGTGTCGGTGGGACGACGATCTTGCCCCCCACCATACGCCCGACCACGACAACACGCACCGCGCGCTGCCAACGGTCATGCCCCCCACCACTCGTCCGCAATTACCGAAAACTGGCGCGAGAGGGTCACGCACCGAGTGACTCTCTCGCTGCCGAAAATCCGCGGACGAGGATATATAATCCGGGGGTATAGGCCTAGTTGGCAGAGACCGCCGTGAGCGATAGTACGATTCGTACTCCTCTCCAAGCGTCCTTCTGTGCGATTCCACGCTCTTGTGCCGACACTCGTTCTTGCGAAAAACAAGCGCCCGTGTACGCATCAGTTCTAGTGCGACGCCAGACTGAGTCACTGCGTTTTTTTTTACTACGCCCCCTCCACGGCTCCCAGAAGGACAGCGTGAGCCGTCCACTGGACGCAGGCCGTCATCCGCTATCGATCTCCCGAACAGATTCATCTCCGTTCTCGAGAGCGTCCTCACAGTCTCCGATTCACCCCCGGGTTGTGCCCACCGGGTGACCGGGTCAAAGACTCTCCGACCAGGGTCCAGTGGCAGGGTTGGCCCGCCAGGACACCGAAGGGTCAACGCACCTCTTCCCTCCCCCTCCGCCGAACCGTCACCGCCGATTATAATACGCGCCGAGATAGGCACCGCGATATACGCCGCGACCCACACCGCGATACGCGCCGGGACCCACGCCGCCGTTCACACCGAGACGCGCCGCGCTAGCTTAAGGCCTAGGTTAAGCCGTCTACATACTGTATGCCAGCATAGACCTGGCCGGGATATCTTGTACGTAAACCTTAACGCAAATAAACTGCCGTACTCCACTCTACCTCAGCGTTCGCTTACTCGATCGGCAGGCCTGGACCACCATCCTGAGCTGGCATTACGGTACTTCCACCGTCCCACCGGTAACCCCGCGTTTCACGGTTACAACACTTTTCTTTAGTTATGGGTAATACGTCAACGTGACCTTCGAAAGCGGTAGCTATTTCCTCGATAATGAAATGTGATTCGTAGCCGGATAAATTATGGAAAACTATGGGGATGTAAAACGCATTTTTATAATTTAAATTGCACTCCGAATATGCTGGGCCTCTATATCGTCCGGATAGATGGCAATGATCGTGGACTTGTACATCATCAGCCTCAAATGGCTCTTCGCAAATATGACAGTGTGTTGCATCGCGAAATGCCGTCCACTGTTCGGTGGTTAAATCCAGCATGGGAACATTACTAGTCAAGATGGGTTTGGCGAAGTTTGCAAATTTTTAAGTTCTTAAAGTAATGTTAAGTGCTGATACATATGTAATTTATTATCACCCACTCGGTTGTCCTCTGTTTTTTCGATGATGCACTCGAGATCTGCATATACCACGAAGGGGAGCCGCTCCTTCCTGCAGTGGTTGCCGAAAGTGAGCAAATTGTTGCTTTCGCTGGGCAGCAGGATGGCACAGTCGTTCATCTTCCCGCAGTCCAGCGAATGAAGCTCCAACTTCGCGGCAGATCCGAAGTAGTGCATGCATGTGTAAACCTCAAAAATGTATTATTTAATTTGTTTCGCCAGACATTTCAACATTTCATATGTTTATATACGTACCGATCACAGATGAATTTCTTTGTCTTGCGTCTGCTCAGCTGCATGCCCACCAGCCGGGACAAGTCCTTGATTAGTACGAAGTGCCCTACATCACCGTGCTCCTGTTCCAGCATATACAGCAGGTTCACGTGCCGATCCCTCTTTTGGCTGGTGAGACGCAGCGGAAAGACTGTCAATCCCTTCGTCTTCTCCGCCTCGAAGCTGTAGACGTTGACGGAGATTTCGTTCTGCCGCTCGAACTTCCCAATTTGCTCCAGAGACATTGGGAACTCAATGCCCTGGAGATTTAGCACGGAAGCATAATCGGGGTATGAACTTGGGCGCACGGTGTCTCGTTGGGCAGGATGAAGAGCGGCGACCACTGCCCACGCGAAACACGCATTGTCCGGGGATTGTACGCTAATTGTTGCTTTCTTCAACAATAAATCCCGCGGCAACTTGCAGTGGCACCCTGCGCGCAGCGGATTGTACTTGTTGACATTGACGGTCAGGTTGAGGATTCTCGTCAATGCCCATCCGCTGTCGCGTTCCTGGAACTCTTCCAGCGATGTCAGGGTGGGTTCGATGATGCATCGCTGGTACCACTCCTGCAGATCGGATGTGCCGAAGAGTTCATAGTTTCGGGTGTTGATGCTTTTACTAGCATGTTTATCGCCCGCCACAAATTCACCATTGAACACCGTGTTCACTTTGAGGTTTCGATGTTTCCTCAAAGCGCCCCGCACATGCTCCAGCACAATGGTCGCCGCATCTTGGAGAAAGTTGCGCGGTTCGATATAGTTCGAATTTAGCACAGCACCGGTTAATACGCGGCTATCGAACGCAGTGTCTATTTCGCGCCACAAAAGTCCTGTGCTCGAATGTCCTGCACCTTCACGCACGAAACGTCCACGCAATGAATGTTTCAATCCCTCGAGCCGCGCGATTCGAGCAACCAACGATTGTCGAACACCGATCGATAATCGCGGACGTTTCACGCGACTGTGTTCTTCCAACGATTCAATACACTCGTTGCACTGTTCTTCCCACGCGATGAATTCTTCCCGCGAAATCAATCGTTCAGATTGATCCAACAATTGGCGTTCTACTTGCGCGATTTCTTCCATGGTCGTAAATGGAATGTAATCTTTTCCGCGCCACACGTTGCAACGATTTGAGGCTTTGTGCAGTTCGGAGCGCGCTTTTAAGACTGATACCGCGATTTGCTATCTCCGTGTAACTCTTTTGGTGTACCCCTCCCTCGGATGCATTGTATGCAAAAACACGACGATCCGTCCCAACAGGGTTCTATGCAGTTTCTGCTGATACTGCATAATTCTCTCTATGATTCATGTATATGACGAATTAGCGCGCAAGATCATACGACACAGTTTCTGCTGACACCGCATGATTCTAAGATTCGGCGCTTCCCAAGGTATTATACAGGGTGTCCGCGGGAAGAGTGGACAGCTGGATATCTCCTAAACTATTGGAAACAAAAATATTTAAAAAATAGGGAATTGCATAGTTCGAGGGGGCCAACTTATTAGCGCGGACGAATTTTTTTTCAATTATTATTTTAAAAGATACGATGGTCAAGTTCGGTTTTTTAAATGGAACTATTTTTTCTGAAGACCTGAGTTGATAGTGCGTTCTAAGACAAATTCAATAAGCTTTAATGTATACACTTGATTTCCACTGGTTTTTGAGATATTGCGCTTGCAAATTTACTGATTTTCCCTGGAAGAAAACTCGCTGGAATAGCAAGGACCGGGGACGGTCTTGCTGGCGCCACGGGTGGCCTTGCCTGTTGAAACAGATACCTACCTGCCAAAGGTCTACGTCAGGAATGGCAGGCCCAAAGGCTGGACAATTCTTTTCCGTCAGAAATGCTACTTAGGTAGGTACATCTGCGGTATCGAGAAGCGCACCGTTACTTTTATTTCGCACTTGCTTCTACGCTCGGATGGCCGGTTCTTTTGGGAGGGATGTAAGTTCAATTGGTTAGGTTAGGAGGTGTGAAAGTTGCTAGACTAAATTTCAACCATAGGGAGCAGATTATATTAGAACCAATCGAATTTGCATCCCTCACAAACGGCTGCTCTCTTGAAGAGGCCCTCTTCACAGCAATACCTCCTCCCCAGTTCCCACCTTCTCTCGCAGAGAATACGATGACGCATGCTTTTGTTTTGATATTAAAGCTCGTGTTTATATTCGAGAGGACCACGTGTCAACAGCGGGCTACCATTTTTCTTCCCGTGTCTCTCTACGAGGCGTATTGACGGTGGATTGTAGGAGCGTAGATGTCTGGATGCCAGTTATTGAATTCAGGAGACGATAGAAACACTTTATTACAAAACACACATGTACTATAATTAAAGTAAATCGTATTCCTCTCGGGAAGGAGTACTGATAATTATCGAACTTGCGCCCTACTTCGCGCAGACCGATTACACGGAGGGTAGTCAAGTCACACACTGCACAAATGATAAGCCGCGTCTAGACGTTGCGAGGCTGCAGCGCGAGGCGTGCCTCGCGAAGTGACAAGTCTGGAGAGTCCTTAGCTCGCCTTGGTCACTTTGCAAAGCAACCTCGTGCTGCTGCCGTGGCGAGGACAACACCCCGCAGCGCCTCACCGAATTTTATGGCTTTCGACCCTCGAAGGGTTTGGAATATCATTAGGAAGTGAGAACTGTTCAGGATTTCAAATGGTTGTATCTTTTCTTCATCGTATCGAAGGGGAAGTGGCGGCAATGGATTCCTGGCGTTCCGTCGATTAAAATCATACCAAATATCATGTAAATCGGACTATTTTTAACCAAGTCAAGTCAGCTTGAAATGATATAAAACGATTTTTCATGGAATTTCCTACATTATGGTCCGAATTACGTCGTACTTGGTGTTAGTTTCATCGGCAAAACATAAGGAATCAATTGGCCTCATTTTCGCAAAGATCTGATGAGAAATGCGGAAATCGAAGATTTCTCACTTCTTAATAGGAACTCGAACCCCTTCGAGGGTCGAAAGCCATAAAATTCGAGGGGCACTGCGGGATGTTGTCCTCGCCACGGGGTGACGGGCGTACCACCAGAATTACCCTGTATCTGTTTAAGATATAAAATAATTCTTTATTCCTTATCGTATGGATATGGAAGTGTCACCGATGGATTCCTTGGGGTTTTTCGATGAAAATCATTTCAAATGTCGTGTAAATCGGGCAACTTTTACATAGGGAATACAAATAGCTAGTGTCAAAGTAGTCCGATTTGCATGATATTTTATATGATTTTCATCAGAAAAACATAAGGAATCCATTGGCGTCACTTCCATTTCGATATAATGAAGAAAAGAATTTCTTAATACGCTGTAAGGGATATTTCACCCTCGACTGCGGGGGCTCGACCTCAATTCGCTACGTTCGACCCAAAAACATACCTTTTGCCGAAGCAAGCCATAAAAATCGGGTGAGGCAATGCGAAGGCTTGTCCTCGCCACGGGGTACCAGGCCGCAACTTTTTGACGGGCGTAGCTCCAGAATCATCCTGTACCTGCCTGTTTCAGAAATAAAATAATTCTTTATTCTTTATCGTATGGATATGGAAGTGTCGCCGATGGATTCCTTATGGTTTTCCGATGAAAATCATTACAAATGTCGTGTAAATCGGACAACTTTTACATAAGGAATACAAATAGCTTGTGTCAAGGTAGTCCGATTTGCATGATATTTGGTATGATTTTAATCGACGGAACGCCAGGAATCCATTGCCGCCACTTCCCCTTCGATACGATGAAGAAAAGATACAAACATTTGAAATCCTGAACAGTTCTCACTTCCTAATGATATTCCAAACCCTTCGAGGGTCGAAAGCCATAAAATTCGGTGAGGCGCTGCGGGGTGTTGTCCTCGCCACGGCAGCAGCACGAGGTTGCTTTGCAAAGTGACCAAGGCGAGCTAAGGACTCTCCAGACTTGTCACTTCGCGAGGCACGCCTCGCGCTGCAGCCTCGCAACGTCTAGACGCGGCTTATCATTTGTGCAGTGTGTGACTTGACTACCCTCCGTGTAATCGGTCTGCGCGAAGTAGGGCGCAAGTTCGATAATTATCAGTACTCCTTCCCGAGAGGAATACGATTTACTTTAATTATAGTACATGTGTGTTTTGTAATAAAGTGTTTCTATCGTCTCCTGAATTCAATAACTGGCATCCAGACATCTACGCTCCTACAATCCACCGTCAATACGCCTCGTAGAGAGACACGGGAAGAAAAATGGTAGCCCGCTGTTGACACGTGGTCCTCTCGAATATAAACACGAGCTTTAATATCAAAACAAAAGCATGCGTCATCGTATTCTCTGCGAGAGAAGGTGGGAACTGGGGAGGAGGTATTGCTGTGAAGAGGGCCTCTTCAAGAGAGCAGCCGTTTGTGAGGGATGCAAATTCGATTGGTTCTAATATAATCTGCTCCCTATGGTTGAAATTTAGTCTAGCAACTTTCACACCTCCTAACCTAACCAATTGAACTTACATCCCTCCCAAAAGAACCGGCCATCCGAGCGTAGAAGCAAGTGCGAAATAAAAGTAACGGTGCGCTTCTCGATACCGCAGATGTACCTACCTAAGTAGCATTTCTGACGGAAAAGAATTGTCCAGCCTTTGGGCCTGCCATTCCTGACGTAGACCTTTGGCAGGTAGGTATCTGTTTCAACAGGCAAGGCCACCCGTGGCGCCAGCAAGACCGTCCCCGGTCCTTGCTATTCCAGCGAGTTTTCTTCCAGGGAAAATCAGTAAATTTGCAAGCGCAATATCTCAAAAACCAGTGGAAATCAAGTGTATACATTAAAGCTTATTGAATTTGTCTTAGAACGCACTATCAACTCAGGTCTTCAGAAAAAATAGTTCCATTTAAAAAACCGAACTTGACCATCGTATCTTTTAAAATAATAATCGAAAAAAAATTCGTCCGCGCTAATAAGTTGGCCCCCTCGAACTATGCAATTCCCTATTTTTTAAATATTTTTGTCTTCAATAGTTTAGGAGATATCCAGCTGTCCACTCTTCCCGCGGACACCCTGTATTACATTCAACACTGTCGAGACTTTTATCCTTGAGGATGGGGATTAAATTACATGCAATCTGAAGGTATTTCGAAAGTGTTTCGAAAGTGTTTTGAAAGTGCAGTGAAGGTGTTTGAAAAGTGTAGTGAAAAAAATGGCGTGCAATAGTGGAATAAAACGTACCGCGCTTTCAATACAGCAGAAGGTGGATATAGTGCAGAAACTTGAAAATGGTGAATCGGTTAATGCACTTGCAATGGCATATTGCGTTCACCCTACGACAGTTCGCCGCATTCGGCGAAATAAATTGGCGTTACACCGAATTGGCAGCAAGGGTGTCCAAATCCAAAAAATGAAGAAAGTGCGGAAACTGAAATACGATGAAGTGGATAATCGTCTTCGTACGTGGTCTTTAGAACGAAGAGTGTTAGGGAACACAATCAGCGACCTGTTGCTGCAGGAGAAGGCGATGGAAATCGCGACACAATTTGCAGGAACAACAGGATTCAAGACTAGTAGGGGATGGGTGACGAGATTCAAGAATCGTCACGACATCTGCCTAGTTAATATTTACGGTGAAAAAGGAAGTGCCGATGTGGCGGCTGCTGAAGAATTTACAGCATCCTTTATACGTAAAATACGAGAAGAGGACATCCAGTTAGAAAACATATATAATATGGACGAAACTACTCTGGCGTGGAAGACTGTACCCACGAAAACTTTGGTCCGTGGCAAAGAAGCAAGGATCTCAGGAAAGAAGGTGAAGAAAGACCGTGTAAGCGTGGGCTTGTGCGCTAACGCAACAGGAACCCACAAGCTGATCCCCCTCTTCGTATATAAATTTGAAAATCCAAGGGCACTGAAGCACGTAAGAAATAAGTTACCAGTGGTGTTTAAATCGCAGAAAAGAGTCTGGGTGGACCGAAAAGTATTCGCAGATTGGTTTGAAAACCATTTTCAGCCCGCCGTGAGGAAACGGCAATTAGAGAGTGGGGGAAGTGGTAAAATTTTTCTATTGTTGGACAACTTTGGAGGACATCAAGTAGAACCGTCCAAATGCAAGATCGATAATTTCGAGATTATGTTCTTGCCCCCTAATACCACTTCCATTCTACAGCCCATGGATCAAGGCATTATCGCAAAGATGAAAAGATCGTTCCGCCACAAAATGTTACAGAGAATCCTCCACTGCCCCGGTGGAATACAGGAATTTCAGTACGATTTAAAGGATAGCATAAACTTCGTCCACGAAGCTTGGGATGATATAGAACCCATAAATGTTACGAATGCCTGGAAGAAAATTATGTGGAACATCCCTCCGGGCACACCAGTCACGGAGGAGGAGCCTACTGATCCGTTAGAAGCTCAACTGGAAACAATGATTGGCGCTATAATAGAAGAAGAACCCATTGAACAAATAGTTATAGAATATTTAGAAACATGCGAGGAAACGGAGACTTTATCCGCAGAGGAAACAGAAGAAATCAGTGATAAACAGAACGGAACACAGCAAGAGGAACCGTTAGAAGGAGAAGAAAAAGAAGAGGAGGAAGAAGAGGAAGAGGAAGAGGAGGAAAAACTGGTAGCAGAAGAAGAAGAGCCGGTAGCAGAAACAGAAAAAGAAGAGCCGGTAGTAAAAACGGAACAAGAAGAAGATATACGACAGGAAAACTTGCATGAAGAGCTTTGATCGGAAGATAGGCGAATAAGGCATTTGTTGAAACTGCTTGACGATTTGCAAATGCACGCCCAAGACGAACCAGAATTCATCCAAGATACGATCGGAAGTTTACAAAACCATTTCCTGCGGAATAAAAAGAAATGAAATCACCAAAGGTAAGCTATGAAATAGACTTTGTTTCATTTACAAGATGCTCTCAAGTATGTATTGCTGGCTAAATGAAAAAAAAATTCAGTTTTTTACAGGATTCGAACTGAAACCAGGGCTACAAGGATCCAAGATTTACAGGCCACTGGGAAGATACGGCGCTTCAATATTGCAACATTCAAGTGGAAAAGGACAGCGTCAACATGGAAGGATCTGCAAAGAAACGGCTTGGTCACCAATCTCGAAAAAAAGATAAGTTACATTTCTTAAGCATGTATGACAGTCTGTTTTACTGTTGGCAGTAAGGATTAATACTACATAAATTGTTTACAGCATGAGGCATTCTTCGCGAAGATTTTAAATCAGGAGCTGCAAAGAATAAAATGGCCAACACTATGATCTATGAAAGGGATGATCACTGGGAAGTTACGGCGCTTCAATATCACAGCATTCAAGTGGAAAAGGACAGCGTCAACGTGAAATGATCTGCAAAGAAACGGCTTGGTCACCAATCTTGAAAAAAAGATAAGTTACATTTCTTAAGCATGTATGACGGTCTGTTTAACTCTTGGCAGTAAGAATTAATACTACATAAATTGTTTACAGCATGAGGCATTCTTCGCGAAGATTTTAAATCAGGGGCTGAAAAGAACAAAATGGCCAACACTATGATCTATGGAAGGGATGGAAGAATCTGAACATTGGTACGAAGAGCAAACACCATTTCAATTGACAAATGTACCATGTGATAGAGTATTAAATGCGGATGAAGTACATAATCCACCTCTGTTATTGTTTGTTATCTAGTGTTCTCCTGTAAGAAAATCGTTCATTATCGAAGAATATATATAGTTGAAGAATCGAGCATTATCAGACAAAAGGAACCAGTTGTCTATTACATACGAACATATTGTACCCAGATATTTAAGTAATTATCAACGCAAATAATATATATGTAATGCCTTACAATGATGTAAATACGTTAATTCATATATGCATTTCCGATATTACGTGGACATACGTACAATAATGATGTATCTATTAATATTTTTGTGAAAATTTTAATTGTACGAAGGACGTTGAGGTTGTCCTTCCTTTCATCTAGGAAATTTGACAATGTTGTTACAAATATGTACCTAAAATAGAAAATATAAGAATTTCATTTTTCAAAAGTACATATAAATGATTTATTTAGTCTAAGACGTGTTATGGATGTATATTCTTTGGCTATAAGCAAAATTAGGCGACTGCCTAGGGCGGAAAGTCGACAAGAGGTGTAAAATTGTATTTTCGTGGCTGGTATTGCTGAAAATATACTTTAAAACAGTTGCAGTACAATTTGTAATATTTTATTTTAAAGTATATTTACTACGAATAAAAATTCAGGGTAAAGTCACCAATAATCTCAAATAAATGTATTATAATAAAGGGCTCAATTTGAAAAGTTCGCCTAGGGCGCAAAAAATACTTGAGCCGGGCCTGCGTCAGGATTTTGCGAAGCGGTTCCCGTGCTCACCTAAGTGCTTGCGACCATCGCGCACGCTCGTCGCGCACGCAAAGGACGGAGTGTCACGGCGCCCGAAAGACGGAGGGAGACAAAACATCAACGCGTCGTCTGTCTCGTACCGTCCTCGCTCGCTTTCAGTGGCTCTCGCTCGCTCTCGTTCCATCTCGCTCTTGCTTTCGCCGGACAAGAGTGAGACAGAAGTGGTGGGGATAGCGACAAGCACGTATCGTGTGCACCAAACCGAGCACATACGGAGACAATACTGTACATTTGACGGGCAGATCCGCGCGAACCCAAGTGCATACTTTGTTTACGTATCCGATGCGTTTCGTGGAGGGTCGCGCAGTCGCGCTTCGGAATTAGAGATCAGGTGGTGGGTACTATTTGTTTCGCGCTGTATGCATGTTTTTCGTGTCTCTCTCATTTCGTGAATTCGGATCTGTTGTGTTGGAAGTGTAGTGTGTAATTAGTAGCCCCCTATATTTCCCCTTTTCTATACGCTAGCATTTGCTTGTTGCTTTGTATATAATATTTTTCCTACATATTTCAATTTTTCGTGGTAAGTACGATGGAAACGTTTGAGAAAGCAGGTGAAAAGGCTACTCCTGTTTATCGGCCGTTGTGGGAAACGAATGAGAAGTTCCGATCGTGGATTCGCGAAGTACCTAATGAATAAAAGCCTTTTCTACTGTTCTTCATGCGAGAAAACTTTTTCTTGCGGCTCGTCGATCGTTAAAAGGTATGCGGAATCAGTCATAACTGTGCATGCTAAGGTCTCGAGAAAGATTTTTATGCCTCAATGGCTTGAGGATTTCAAGCCCTGGTTGAATAAGGTCGCCGATGATCCTTTTTCGTGTTTCTGTTCGGTTTGTAAAAAATCATTCGCTTGCGGGATGTCGCAAATCCAACGTCACGCAGATTCCAAGTGCCACATCAAAAACTGTGAAAAAAAAATGGAATGGATGTGAGGAAATCGAACGACTTCAGATCGCAATGCGAGGAGTCGCCTTTGTCATTTGATTCTTACATTTTTCCAAGACGTTGGGAATGATCCTGATGTTTTGGAACGTATGACGTGTGGTCGAACAAAGTGTTCTAATATTATATCGAACGTTCTATGTCCTCGGGAAACAGAGTGTCTTAGTCATGTTTTACAGAATTCTATGTTTTCAGTATTTATTAATGAGACATCCGACTCTACCAATGAGAAATGGATGTCGTTTATTGCTCGGTATGTTGCACCCGAGACTTTGGATGTTCGAACGGAATTAGTAGAATTAATTAATCTTGGCGCGCGAGAATGTACTGCCGATAAACTATTTACCTCATTTATGAACTCCATGTGGAAAAAGCAAATTCCGTTCGAAAACATTCTTGCTTTGTCGTGTGATAACGCTTCTGTCATTACAGGGCGTCACTCGTCATTCAAGACCAAATTTGCAAAAATTCGCGGTAAAAACTTTTTCACCATGCCGTGTCCATGTCACTCCTCTGCATTGGTAGTGCATGCAGCATGCGCTACCATTCCCGAGGTCTGCGAGAAATTATTACGGAATGTCGCAACATTCATTTATAGCAGTCCCAAACGCTCGGCCATTTTTCGCGAATTTCAGCAATGTTTTCAATCTACTAACCGCAAAATTTTAAAATTGTGTACCACGCGATGGTTATCGCGTTACTCATCTGTAGTTACACTTTTAGAAAATTGGGACAGTGTGTTGCACTTTCTGCAAGAATTGGTCGTAAGTGAGAAGGCAAAGTCGGGGGAAGATCTGCTTATCATCATGCAAAATTCAGAAGCAAAAGCATATCTTCTGTTTTTGAAATACGTTCTAGAGTATTTTAATGACTTTAGTTTATACTTTCAGTCGCAACAAACAAGAATCCATTTGCTTCAAAATACTGCCAAAACTCTTTTGTACAATATTTTACGTAATTTTGTGAAACCGCAGCTTTTGAAGCACATGGATTTAGTAAAATTAATAGATTTTTCAAGAGGCGATAATCAAATCGCATTTAATAGTATTCATGTAGGTCCGGATTGTGACACTTTTCTTTGTCAGTTAGTTGCAGAAGGCAAACCCGATGTTGCCCAAACCGTTCGAGAAAATTGTATTAAGTTTTACATAACGGCTGCAAACGAAATTCGTAAGCGATTGCTAATCGGTAACGAATTTCTGAGCAATTTGTGTGTTTTTGAGCCTCATTTGGCATTAGTAGATAATTACAGAGACACTTCCTTCAAAAGTGTTCTCTTTATTGCTCAGAAATTGGGCGGTTTCGACGAAGACGGTTTGCAAAAAGAATGGTCGACATTACACCTGAATTTTGCAAATGTAGACAAGCAGATGCTTTGTACATTAGCTTTTGATGATGTGTGGAAAACGGTGTTGTTAACGCGAAACGATCAAGGCTCATTTAAATATCCATGTTTGCAGGAATTATTAAATTCCATTAGAAGTCTTCCAAATTCAAACGCCGATGCTGAAAGAGTGTTTTCCATGTTTCCCGACATAAAGAACAAGAAACGAAACCGACTTTGTTCGACCAGCGTCAATGCGATTTGCGTAACGAAATCGGCATTAAAGGCGCACGGGGAAACAGCTCAGACTATGGAGGTAGATGGCAAACATCTATCTCTCATGTCATCTGAGAATTTATATGCAACTTTTGCGAAGAAGCAAAAGAGTAGTTTAGGTTTACATGCCGTTGATGGCCTCGCGGATTTTCCTTCTACGTCGGGTAATGCAAATTCGTGATGTCCAGAATATTATCAATTTCATCCATTTTCTATTTCATTCGATTTTTGGACATCGCGAATATGTAAATAGTTGTTCAATTTACCTCGCGCAATTCTTGTTCTATCCTTGCAATAAATTCGCTTGCTTGCTGTACATATGATTTATAGAGAGAACTTCGAGATAATTGTACAAATAAATGTATATTCTTAATTATATTCATTTTATATGTAACAATTATCTCGAAATTCTGTCGCATGTATTATAGTAAATTCCTCTGCTTGCTTTCTATCCTTTGGAAATATAAACAATTGTAGCATTATTTCAGTCTTACATCTCGTCAATATATCGAACCCAACTGATATATTTACGTGCTGCCTTTCTTTTCTATTTTTGTAATGTTTTTGTACATTTTAGTGTCCAACATGTATCGCGGTGTTAGCTTCGCATAACCAATTGTTTACATTTCCCTCCTGATGGAAGAGACCACCACTTTCCCGTAGTTTCCATCGAGCGGTAACGTGCACGCTGCGCGTAATTAATTTGTAAATAATGCGCGATTCTTTATCGCAACTTGATATAATTATCGAAGAATCTAGCGAGAAATGTGATTACGTTTAGATTTTAGATTTTAGATCATACTCTGAAAAATATTTTTTATCGAAGGCTGCTACAGCGTCCATGGTACTGGCCAAGAGTGGATTCTAATTTTCACAAAGTTCACCAATTTACAGTATCAAAATATTCATCTTTTACTAAAAAAAATTCATTTTAAGGTTTGAAAAATAGAAACAGCTCAAATAAAAAGTACGGAAATTTAAAATGAAAACACGAAATTATGAATGTACATTTTTCTTTGTTAAAGAAGTTACGGAAGAACTTTATTTAACTTTTTTTTATGTAGAATTTAGTTCGTATATCTGAAAAAGCGAAGAACCATAACGGGTAATTATCATTTTTCGTGATCTAATCGAATCTTAAGACAAGAACATAAAATTTAAATATAAAGTTTCATTGAAATCCATTTTGCCGTTTAAACGTAATCGTGTTAACAAATATATGAGATATTTAAAAAAGAAGCTCTTTTCTAAATAGTCAACACGTGATCAGGAGGTCTTAAAACGTGATTTCCGTAACAAAACTTTTTCCAAATTTTTCTTTCATTACAAGAGTATTATACATATGTCAGAAAGTGAAAAGTGTATCTCGAGGCACTCAAGAAGATCGCGCACGGCCGCATGTCACTTGCGCCTCACCTCGGATCACAGCGTTTCAAGAGCGAGAGAGAAAGACACACATTCGTTTTCTCTCTCGTCTTTCCGACGTTGTCCGAAGCGCCGAGCTCACGGACACGCAGCTCCGGAGTAGTGTGCATGCGAGGTGGGGGAAATTCTCGAGAGAACCCGTCCCCGATCTGGCATCATTGTGCTTAAGCATGCGCCATCCGCTACTAACCTAGTAACTAGTAAAGGATGCCGAATGCTTAAGCATTTGCTTAAGAATAAGTAGCGACTATGAATACCGTCCTATGCGTGCATTGGTGGCGTTGGTGGCATATAGGATTCCCTAAAATTCTACCACTTCTAGCGCATGAAGCGTGCAGTTTATACGCGCATGCGTATTTATCTCTTTACATACGTTTTGAAAAACTTACACCAAATTATGTGGTCCCCTCCTCGAACTGACAGAAAATATAACCTACATATATGTTACATGACAATAAATGTTTATTGGATATTTCGTTCTTTTAAGTGTGATATCCCACCATTTTTCGCGCGGTACTATTCTAAATACCTTCTCATAAATCTCCAAATCACTCCACCAAAGTCCCTCAAACTCAACTCTTACCCCTTTTCCCCAATCGCTGATCACCTTGACGATGTACCTTAGCGGTCCCCATCTCAAGATGGTCGGTACGAAACCTCCTTCACTTATTCGCTCTACGAGGCACAAATTCCTCCCTCTTACTAAATCTAAACAAGTCCCTCGCCCCAAAAACCTCTTAAATCGAGACCACGTCTCACCCCTTCTCTAAGACCCTACAAGTCAAGACCACGATTACCCCTTTCCTATTAAAACTCCCAAAATCCATTCGATGGGTTGAGCATATTATTTCACAGTCATAAAAACCCCGGAAGTATAATTACGACGAATATTTGGTGTACGTGACAGAAAATGCGTCTAATAATAGACGCACTTTTGTAAAAACCCCGGAAGTCCTACTGCGACTTATTCATTAAATAGGTCAAGGCCTATACCGCGCGTACCCCCGCGACAAACATATAAATACGAGGGGACCGAGACAGAAGTCCTCTTTCAACGAAACCTATCCGCGAAAGGACCAATCATAAAAGTATTTTCTAAACAGTGTATAACCAACAACGTTCATCAATTATTGTAAGCATTTATAATTACCATTTAACCACATTGAATATCACCATCATCTATTTCATTCTTGTCATATTGTTGCTTATTGCTTTCTGTTATTTTGAACTATCAACGCTTACTGCGTTCATATTCCTTCTTGTATAATTATTGCGTATTGCTTTCTGTTATTTTGTACTATCAACGCTTACTGCGTTCATATTCCTTCTTATATAATTATTGCTTATTGCTTTCTGTTATTTTGTATAATTAACGCTTATTGCTCATATTATTCTACTTTATTATCATATATTGTATCTCATGTCCATACATATATTAGTATTACTTACCATTTATATAAATGTTATGTGCTAATGCTTAAAGTCCAACGCATATTTATAAAACCTAACCACCATCACGATAATAGTGCATGGCATATTACAGTGTTTCAAATTGAATAAAACAATTCTTATTTTTAATCACGCTTCAAATTATTGTGTCTATTCTTCGAATACGGGGATTCCCTAACCAAAACAAACTGCAGCAACAGCTGATCTCGGTCCGCGAACGCGAAAGTGCCTACTGTGTTTACTAACGTTCTTTTGCACGGGCCGTATACCGCCGTATGCCTAGACGGATTTCGCGGAAGTATTACGTGAATTTCTTATGTGAATGCAACGGCAAATGCAATTACCCAAACCAAAACAAAACAAAGTGCTCTAACGGGTGTCCCCCGGGTGTGTATTCGCCTTTAAACCTTCCCTGATCGATCAGAGTGATGGATTCAATAATTCGCGCCTGACTTTCTTCCAAATACCCTCAGTCTGAAGGATTAAAGATTCGCGCCTGACTCCTTTCTACCCACAGTGTGCTGGATTAAAGATTCGCGCCTGACTCCTTTCTACCCTCAGTGTGAAGGATTAAAGATTCGCGCCTGACTCCTTTCTACCCTCAGTGTGAAGGATTAAAGATTCGCGCCTGACTCCTTTCTACCCTCAGTGTGAAGGATTAAAGATTCGCGCCTGCCTCCTTTTTACCCTCAGTGTGCTGGATTTAAGATTCACGCGCCTAACTCCTTTCTACCCTCAGTGTGCAGGATTACACATTCTCGCCTGACAAATACCCCACATGTCGTCGTCCCTAAAGCCCTCCACCCGGGACGTGACATAAGCTACATTTGTTAACTTTTTATAACTTAACACCCTTCCAAAATATTATTATTACGCCGCAACGGTATTTTTATGAAATCGGGTATAGCATATAGGTTATATATTCTGCCACTTCGAGGAGCGGATTATGTAGTCGAGGAGTGTAATTATTCGTGGTTAAGAAATCAAAATTTCCATTCATGATGTCATTTTCCGAGTACATTTCGTCGAAATAGTATGTTTTAGCTTAATTTGTTTATGTTTACCAAATTCGTGGTTTTATTACATTCTAATTCGCCTTTGAGGAGTACGACCGGCCAAAATTGAAAGGTAATTGTAGCCAGCTTTTAACATTACTCTTTTCCAGCTTAAATGCAACTGACATAAAAGAATTACGAATAAGACAGAATGAAGTCAGGAATATTTCTTAACAGGATTCCATCCACATAAAAAACACAAAATGGAGGTAAGAGGAAACTGAGGAAGAAAAAAATAAAATTTTAATCGAGCATGTGGGCATATGAAGGATGGAGTACCCCTGAAGAATACATTTGTGATTCATGTAGTAATTAATTTTAAAACAAAAAATAATTTTTTCTTAATTGAACAGTTTTCCCACTTCTTTTATAAAGAAAAATCATGACCGTAATTACCCCACGTTAATTCCGTAACTCCAGTCAAATGGACCTTTTTGTGTTATTGTTTCCAACTTTGTTACGACGTAAATTGATGCTTTCTAGGTCATACTAACAGAAACTAGACACTTCAAACTATCAATTCATATAAGAAAACTAGAAAATGTGTAAGTTACTCAAATTTTATAGCGATTCTTGCTTATATAGCCGGAATTACCCTGCTTTCCCCTGTTTACAGTATTCGAATTCGAAATACAGAAGCACACCTAAAGCGACAAATACGCATGCGCGTAATATGCGCATTCGCTGCCCATGCTTTGATTTTCTGCAGTTGCTGCACGCATCATAAGCTACAAGTTGGAGGATTCTAGGGAATTCTACGAATCAGGTTATGCCGTCTTTGCACTCGCTGCGTGAAACGCAACCAACGCAACGGACCCAATTTCGAAGAGAACATCACATCTAGAAAGTTTTAGGCAGGATCGAAACGGAAGATGAGAAAGGAAACAAATACGTGCCGCGCATTGTTATTTCTTAAAGGCTTTTACTACTAAGTTTTTCGAACGTGTTCTTATAATGCGAACGTTACAGCTATACTCTAATCCAGAAGACGTACGAGAGCCTGCGATTGTATTCAATAGCCTTCAAAACCTTAAATTTACCCCGGGCGCGGATAATAAATAATTTCATTTTCCTTTATACATCTGCTTACCAAATTACGCTGGGTAAGCAGTAGTTCGTACTGTAAAACTCATAAAATATGGTGTTCGCTTTCAATAATTGCCGCTGTTCAAGAAGAATAGAAAAACTCGAGTTGAGAAAATCCACGAACCAATAAACTCATCAAATTTCGTTAGGAGTCGGTCCCTGATCCTTAGGACGAAGTAACCGATGTAGTTAGGAAGCGTGCTTCGACCACCGTCCAAAAGTCTCGAATTAAATTTAACGTAATTAATCCAACTGCATAGCTAATGGTAAGTAAGTTTGAACATTCGCGCGCAACCTCACGAGCATCAAACGCATCGAAAAGCGTTCTGTTTCGTTACTGCGGTTCAAGCGCTATTGGAAACGGAATGCTATGAATGCGCGCAGCGACTGCGCTGCGGTTTGTGCGCATAATGCGTGAATTGAAACACAGCCTTATTGTCATATAGCATATAATGTCCCTAGACGAGGTACATCCTCTTTGCTCATTGACGCGTATGCAGTGATGCCAGAATCATGGGACGTGGGACCAAACGCTTACCCCCACTATGACCTACCGTCGTTTCCCACTATGGCCTACCGTCGTCCCCCACTTTCTTCCCATCGCACTGCACACAAGCATATCCCTACCCCTGTCCGTGTGCTCGGCAGCCCAACAGGCAGCTCACACGGACAGGAGTAAAAATATGCTTGGTTGCAGTGCGGTGGGAAGAAAGTGGGGTACGCCGGTAGAGTATAGTGGGAGACGACGGTAATTCATAGTGGGGGTAAACGTTTGGTCCCGCGTCCCACGATTCTGGCATCACTGCGCGTATGCGCCGTTGTGGGGTCTAGTGATGACGCAATAGATATTCATAAAAAGTGACAATTAAAAGACAATTCCTTGTCAATAAGTAATACAAATGAATGAACAAAGATGTACAAACGAAGAACGATCGATTCCACATGAAATTATTGGTGAACAATGAAAAAAGTAAAATGAGGGGTCAGATATACAAAAAAATTTCAGTCAAATTTGTTTAATTTATTATAAATCATTAGTTGATGAACAAATAATATAAACTAATGAACAATGATGAACAAACGATGTACAAACGATTGCATAAAAGAGAAACTGACATATTTTCCAATGACGGGCTAACTTTGCGGAGGTGGCAAATTCCTACGGTCGTGGTCGGGGTCGATTTGGACGCAGATAGAACGCACCCCCTATGTTGTCCGCGCTCGGTCCGCCACTATCCGATACCGTACACAATTCAGTAACGAAAAGGAAGATGCGTTTGATCATTACAACGGTTAGAACACTGCTGTGTCTCCAAAGTGGAGAGTTTGAATTTGTCGTTATGTTTAAAAGTTATTTTCCTATTTTATATTTGGTATTTATATTATTTTGTAAAAATTGTAAACACAAATCAAGTTCAAAATTGAAAAAAAATTAATTTATTTAAATATGTATATTGTATATTATTAGAGACAAAATAAATATCTTTGGAAAAAGTAGAAAATTGACTTAAAAAGCATAAATCGATTTATATAAATGAAACCAGAGGCCGATATTCATAGTCGCTACTTATTCTTAAGCAAATGCTTAAGCATTCGGCATCCTTTACTAGCTACTACGTTAGTAGAGGATGCCGCATGCTTAAGGGTGTAGACACGGGTAATGCAGCGCTCTGTATACCGACATAATCTGGCCCGAAACATGGGTTTGCGCGCTGACGTTTTTTGTCCTTATATGAGCAAATTTTGGGCTGGGCGAGGTCTCATTCGAAAGATGAAGGTTCAATGCAGCCCGCTCTGGTCATGGTTCAAAGAGATTGTGTTGATATGTAATAATACGAGTGTCCAAAGTAGAGAAAAAATCGACAAAATGCACTCGCAGATTCCATGTATTTGTAGGTCACTAAAAGAGTTTTCTGACTCAAACGATGAGCAGAGCGGGCTGCATCGAACCTTCCTCTTTCGAATGAGATCTCACCCAGTCAAAAATCTGCTCATATAAGGACAAACAACGTCAGCCCGTAATTGCATTCCCAAATACGAGTCCCGACATATTGGCGATAATACAGACCAAGTGACGTGACAAATTTAGTTGAGCTAGTGGGTACGAGATGGCGCCTACTCGGGAGGACTGCCAACGTGGAATCATAGCAAAACTGAAGCGTTAGCTGGATACATGTGCCACAGTAAAAGCGTGATGCAGTCAATGTATGCATTTTCGGACGATTGTAGGTTAGGTTATATGCATTTTAGGCATATATTAACCAGGAACTGCTGGGAATTGTATACATTTCCTAAATTAATGGTTTTACCGTGACACATACATCACCTGAAATCGCTGTCGAATTTATGTTATAATTATATGATCACATTATTTAAAATAAGAAAAGAGAAATTGGAACTTTTTTACTAATACTGGAAATATTGATTTACTGATATCATATTTTCAGAATGTGGAAGTTCCGGCAATTATTTGCAGTTATTGCTCTTATTATTATTCTTCCAACTATTGTATGTAACATGTAACAAGGAAAAGTCTCCAAATCGGTCAACAGTTGACTCCCTGATTTTTTTTTGTAATTCTTTACGGTCCTATGCAGAGATGGGCGTCATATAAATAAAAGAATATACTTCCGAATGGCCCCAATGGCCGATCGACACGAGGTTTCGGGGAGGGTGTGTGTACCCTAAATATAAAATTCTGTTTAGCTTCGGATATTTAGTTTCCTTTGATTATTCGAAGGCCTTTCATCTTGAGCTTCGAATACTATTTCATCTGTCATCATATTTTTATCCTAAGATCGTATGCAGATATATTGGCCGGTCGATTCGTTTTCGTGAACAGTGATCGAGGAGAAATCAGTCACCACCATCTGACGATCGTGGATTTGTCAGTTGGAGTTCCGTGGGCACCGAAGCGTATATCTGATTACGATCTTAGAAGCTCGAATAACCGACGAGAACCTTTGTGGTCCGAGGCGCGCGAAATCACCGTTGCTTGGTGATGTGTCATCGATTACAGTAAAGTCTCGTTACGGTCTCGGTTTGGTGTACACGATACGGACTTTTCACTATCCCCACCACTTCTGTTTCAGTCTTGTCCGGCGAAGGCGAGAGCGAGATGAAACGAGAGCGAGCGAAGGCACTGAAAGCGAGTCAGCACAGTATGAGCAGACGACGCGTTGATATTTTATCTCGCTCCGTCTTTCGGACACATGACACTCCGTCCTTTGTGCGCGCGAGAGGCGTGCGCGATGGTCAGAAGCGCTTACTGTGGCACGGGAACCGCTTCGGAAATCTTGAGGCAGGCCCGGCCCAAATCTTTTTTGCGCTCTAGGCGAACTTGTCAAATTGCGCCCTTTATTATAATACATTTATTTGAGATTATTTATGACTTTATTCTGAAAAAATAGGTAACTGCTAGGGCGTAAGAGTAGGTAAGCTATGCCGATTCTGGTTACAGTAGGCGAGGGGGTGAGGCGGGGCGGGAGGTACCGCGCTCTTGGGCGCGGAGGGTGCGGGGGTGAGGTGGGGAGGGGGTACCGCGTTCGTTGGTGAGGGGGATGACGTCACAGGGGAGGGGGATTTCAAAATTTCAAATTGGCGTCGTAGTCATCGTCACTCCGTCGATAATCAAGGAACATCCGAATAACCTTCCAGATTCTAGTGACGACAACGACGACGACGCTGACGACGCCGACAACACCGACAACGATAACATCAACAACAACGACAACGACAACGACAACAACGATGTTGACGAAGTTGTCGATGAAGATAATGTTGTCGATGGTGTTATTGATGATGTTGTTGATGATATCGTCGATGAAGACGATGAAAAAATTCCTGATGATGAGTCGTCAGTAAAGGCTTACGATTTGGATATGGTGCGTAAACCCGTCGATGATATCGAAGTGTATATACGGAACGCCAAAGGACCCTTGTCGCGACAATACCTACGACTGTTCTTCACCGACAACAGGAGACTAATCGATGATGTGTACGGCGTATACTTGGGGCCCGACGAAGATCTAATGATCGGCGATTCCGTGCTCACCATCGATGCGGACGGCGATGACATTTACGTGAACGGAACGCGATACCCGAGGACTCGGGGTTTGTACGAATTGTTGTTCATGCGAGAACCCAACCAGCAGACGTGCACGGACGCTGATTTTCGCTCGTACCGACGCATCTTGTTGTCGAAGAGCGCGCATAAGCAAAACCATTTGCCGAGCAAGCGCACGCTGGGTAACAAGGGGTACAAGTATAAATACCCGTGAAAATGAAAAGTGAACGCGACGTGACCGCGGCGTTCATGACCGTATTGCGGCAGAGCGATAGATGCCCGCGAAATTTACAAACCGACATAGGAAAGGAGTTTTACAACGCGGAGTTTCAACGATGCACGAAGATGCGCGGGATCAACCACTATTCCGCGTACAGCGTGATGAAAGCGTCGATCGTCGAACGTTTCAATCGTAGGCTGAAAAGCCTCTTGTGGAAACAATTCTCCTTGAACGCGTCCTATCGCTGGGTCGACCTGTTACCTGCGCTCGTACGCACCTACAATCATCGCAAGCATCGGACGATCAACGCCCGACCCGTTGACGTGATCCCCGCAAAGCGATTGTCGTTCGCCGCGAATGAACCCCCCCCCCCCTGCCCCTCTGCATCGAAAGGCGTTCGACTCCGCACGAAATTCAACGTCGGTGACAAGGTATGCGTGAGCAAGTTCAAGACCCTCTTCAAGAAGGGGTACACTCCAAACTGGTCGTCCGAGGTATTCGAAATCGTAACCGTACAACGAACGTTCCCGGTAACGTACATTCTGCACGATTCCGCGGGAGAGCCGATCTCGGGTGGATTCTACGAGTACGAACTACATTCGGTCGCGAATCCGGACGTATATCTGGTCGAGAAGATTATTCGTCGCAAGGGGAATCAGGTGTACGTTAAGTGGCTTGGATTCGATTCTTCGCGGAACTCGTGGATACGCAACAAGGATATTCTCTGATTCGTTATCGTGCTTGATATTACTGGAACAAATAAATGAATGAATAAATACATATAAATATATACATTGTCCGTTTATTCACATTCTCCTCCTCCTCATTCTCATTATTCTTCTTCGTGCATATATATGCGTAGAATTAAGCTTAATAAAATAGAGAAAAAATATATATATACTAATACGTGTAAAATACAATTTTGGTTATATTCTACGCTATACATATATTACATATCCATAAATAAATAAATAACTTATACAAGAGAAACGTATGTACATATGTATATGCAAAAAATACAAACATACAAGCATTCTATACAATGGGATTCTCGAGAGACTCGTCGGGCTCAAGCTCGAGCTCGGGGATTCGATATTGCCCCCACGGAAGGGTGCTGACCCGATCGGTTAAAATATATCGCTTGTCGTCGAACGGGCTGAGAGCGATCTTTTCTTCACTCACGGTATACACATCGTCCTTTTTGGAGCGTATATTGTTCTGCCGAACTGATTTTTCGGTAAGATCATGAAGACAACGAATGTAATCATCGAATTGTATATCGTTCGCGACTACATGTCTCCGCACACCCTTCACTTTCTTAGTCTCACTCGTAGACCCCACTGCAGCGTTAAACGTTCTAGTCGCGTACATCTTAGATCGTAGTCCGACGAACTCGGTCATCAAGGTGCCGTTGTTCTCATCTTTCATGAGTCCCGGCGCCTTTTTGTTTACGCGGGGCATACCGTACGGATTGTCCACCGCGTAATCACTCGTATCGAATCGGACAACGTCACACTTCATCTTTTCGTACATATCATCGCATTTCACACTATACATTAAACTGTCGGTGTCGGTGTACAGGACCTTACACCGATCACCGAACTCCGCACGCATATACGCATAATGGAACTCGTACAGGCATTCTTTCGATACGTCCAGTACACTCATCCCCACGTATATCGGCTTGTCGAACTTCACTTTGAGTTTGCGCATTTCGATGGCCACTAACTGCTCGAAGAAAATCGTCCGACTGTGAAAGTTTGGTTTCCCGATCAGCGCTTACGCACCGTAACGACCGTCCCACCGCGTCACCAGTCGCACGTCTACGCGATTCCGCACATTTTCCATTGTCTTTTCGTACACCGCATTGTTCATTAATTTATATAGAGTCTTTTGAAATTCACTCGTGGCTCGCGTCCTCAAATCGGTGTTCAATCGAATGTAGTCGCGCAACCAATGCGACTGATCGAATCGTAACACCCGATGAATTCGCGTCACGCGTAAACCGTGTCGGACGCACTGTTTCAGGTAGCGATAATGGATGACGTATCGCTCCTTATCGTCGAGCGTGGCAAGCAGCTTAGTCTGTTTTCCTCCTGGCGCGTGCTCGCGCACCGGGCAGAATGGAAAGTCGGCGTGGGCGTCGTGGATCTCCTTGGGATATTCGATGTCTACCTTCAGCAGGTATCCCTCAGATTCCTCGGAGTCCTCGCCGTCGGGTAGGGATGATACGTCGAGCGCGGCCACTGTCGGATCGTCCAGCCATCGAAACCCTCTTTTCGGCATAGCCTGCGACACCACCCAGCCGTACAAGTTGTTGACGTCGAAGTACATTAGATACGTCGACGGCTTCGACTCGTCGTACATCCCTGCAGGCAGGTGCTTGTTGTTGGCTCGCGCGTACCTGTGCGAGCACTGGCACAGACCGCCGCGTATGCCACGCTCCACGAACAGTAACATGTCCACGTGCGTCAGAAGCTCTAATCGTACGCTGGTGTACTTGAGCATCGCGTCCCACGTGAAACTTGGTAGCGTGCAATAATGCGCGGGATCCAGATCGTAACTCGCGATACAGTCGGTGCGGAAACTTTCGAATACGTCGGCGAGTAACAGCACATCTGTTTTCAAATACAAATCACTGTACTCGCCCAATGTCTGTACGCGAAAAGAGTTCCACACGTTCTGACCTCAACAGCGTATAAACGGCTCACGATAGGAATTCGCATTGGCATGGATTCGTGCCGCGTCGAGATCACCATCGTCGACAATAAAGGTGGCGAGTTGAGCTTCTCAATGTCTACGTGGAAGCTCCTACTGCAAAATATGACTGACATTCTTCAAAAATTACGCGACAACGTAACAACACCCCAGACTCACATCGAAATTGATCATTTGCGAATCGAATTCACGCGCATGCACAATGATCAACTCGTCAAAATCACCGATAATCGCGTTACCTTATACATGACGGAAGTCACGATGCGAAAACTGTTCGCGTATGAACATTGCATCGATCATATGTTCACTTGGTTGACCGAAAATATATACGCTGTAGCTAGTAAATATACCGCGTTCGTAAACGTTCTACGTAGCGCTACCGCACCAACAGATTATGTAAAATTAATTTCCGAAAGCGATCACTTTGAACAACATTCTTTAATTGATTGCGAATTGTTAGCGTTAGGAATGCAATCCATGTTGCGCGATGTAAATCATGTACCACTATAGTACGCGTATATGTTTTAATAAATGGATGATTTTCACGTTAATACCTGTAACGATTCATTTAAACGTTGCTTTTATACAGATTCACGTACACGTGCACGTCAATGTATGAATATATATTGCAGCATTGATGGCGATGATCATCGAATTCTCTCTATCGCTCTTTCTCTCATGCACCTCAATCGAGTAACATAAAGTCGCACTAACTCGTTGCGTTACCAGGTGTATCGGATTCACCCGTTCGCGATAAGGGCATTCGCATCCGTCACGGCGGTCCCAATCTTTGAAATATTCGAAACGAAACTCGAATAATTATCGCTCTATGTTTTCGTAGGCGGATGTTTACGCGAACGCAATGCCCCATTCTTACATGATGATCATGGGGCAGCTGTACTGTTTAGATTAATAAATCTCGCATAGTTATCGCTTCGCGCTGTGTCAGAGGGTGTCGAATTACAGCATCTGCGGAGCACGCACGTACGCGCCTCGACGCGTTACATCCTGTCGCGCGTCATGATTCCTTATCTTTCGGAAGACTTCTTGCCGTATTATGAATTGATCTCGAATAGTTATTTCATTCAAAATACGTTGGGCGATACCCGAATAATTATCGCTCTGAGGGTGTCGAATTACATTTCGTCGGCGGATGTTTATACTAGGGCGACGTTGCATTCTTTCGTGAGACGTTTGGGCTATTTAGATTATTTAATCTCGAATAGGTATCGGTGTCGAATTACAGCATCCGCGTTACATCCTTTCGCGCCTTATCTTTCGCACCTGCGCACCGATCCCCGCGCGTGTTAAAATTTTGAAAATTCACCCCCTCCCCGGTGACGTCAGCCCCCTCGCCCACGAACTCGACCTGCGCGCGCGACGCGATTTTGAAATTTTGAAATCCCCTCCCCTGTGATGTCATCCCCCTCACCAACGAACGCGGTACCCCCTCCCCACCTCACCCCCGCACCCATCTCGCCCAAGAGCGCGGTACCCCCCGCCCGGCCTCACCCCTGCACCCATCACGCCCAAGAGCGCGGTACCCCCCGCCCCGCCTCCCCCCCTCGCCCCTAGGTCCGGTACCACCCGCCACGCCTCACCCCCTCGCCTACTGTATCCAGAATCGGCATAGCTTACCTACTCGTAAGGTTGACAAGAGGTGCAAAATGGTCTTTTCATTGTTGGCATTGTTAAAAATAAATTTGTAAATGAAATACTACAAATTGTACTACAACGGTTTTATACTACGAGTAAAAATTAAGACTAAGGACATCAATGTACTCAAATAAATGTATTATAATAAAGGGCGCAATTTGACAAGTTCGTCTAGGGCGTAAAAAAGACTTGAGCCGGGCCTGCGTCAAGATTTTGCGAAGCGGTTCCCATGCTCACGGAAACTCGTAAGCGCTTGCGACCATCGCGCACGCCCGCCGCACACGCAAAGCATTCCATCTCGCTCCCCCCTTCGGCCAGAAAGAAGCGAGAAACTCACACTTGGAATTAGGACTCCGTTCACGATACGGGCTCACCGCCCGTAAAACGGAAAATAAATGAGGGGATGTTCCCAGAAAATGAAGTTTGTTAGGTTAGACATTTTTTTATTAGCAAAGCAACGAAACAGAACACTTATTACACGTCCTATGCAGAAAGCAGTTATGAACAAACATTATATATAAAATTGTGTTGGATGTTGAATTGGACTAGTGAAAATGCGCAGGCTGGATGCGCGTGATTATTATGTGGTCGGTTCCTCGAAGTGACAGAAAATATAACCTATATGCTATATGACAACAAATGTTTAGTGGCTATTTCATTCTTTTACGAAACATTTGTGAACATTTTAGCATCCTTCCAAAACATTATTATTACGCCGCAACAGCATCTTTAGGAAATCGAGTATAGCAATTAGGTTATATTTTCTGTCACTTCGAGGAGAGAAAATCCGTTCGTGAAATCCGCTACTGAAAATGCGCAGGCTGGATGCGCGTGATTATTATGTGGTCGGTTCCACAAAGTGACAGAAAATATAACCTATATGCTATACCCGATTTCCTGAAGATACTGTTACGGCGTAATAATAATGCTTCGGAAGGATGATAAAAAGTTCACAAATGTAGAGCAAAAGAATGAAGTAGCCGCTCTACATTTATTATTTATTAATTTCCTTAATTATGGTCCGAATTATATCATTCTTGAGGCCAATTTGATCGAGAAAACATAAGGAATCGATTGACGTCACTTTCGCAAAGATCTGATTAGAAATTGCAGAACTTCAGATTCGTCACTGCTTAGTGTGCAACATTGTATAGCCCCGCTGGTTTCGAGCGTCGAAGCCCACAAAACTCAGCGAGACACATGATTGTTGGCGAGCATCGCGTTTGACGATCCTAGCTAGCGAATCACCTCGTATAAATGCTAATAAACGATAGTGTGAAGTACGTAAATGGTTAGGCTCGGATTATCAGGAAAGACCTACCCACCCCACTGTTTTGCTTTCTCACTGCGAGCGAGGACCTTCGGGCCCGAGTAGACCACCCGTTGACAGCCGAGAGTAATAAAACCGTCGGACCAGATAAAATGTTTATGTTTTTGATAACTGTTGATGAAAGTATTACCAATGGAGTTTTTAGGGTTTCTCGATGAAAATGATGCCAAACATGGAGCAATTCGGTCCATTTTTAGTGAACGTAGTGTGTGTCCTAATCATGTATTCATAAGAAAAAATAGACTGAATTGCTTCGCGTCTCGACTCATTTTCGTGGACATAAACTCACCAATCCATCGGTGGTAACACTCCTATCAAGGTGTAATGAGAAATATGAACATTTTCATATTCAATACTCGATGACTCAAGTCGCCGTCGACCAAGGGTCTCTCGCTGGTGCGCCGCTATTTCACTCGCACTCGGTTTACGTCATTCAGTCTCCTTGTTCGGGCGAGGGCCCTGATAAATGTGAATTTATTTGGGAAACCAAAGTCGCGTCATTCGTGACCCCTACTCGCGAACATATATATGTTCTATGTACGAGAAAAAGCAATGATGACTTGAATCAAGACTTGAAGCAACATTTCTAATAGGGAAATGCATGAAACTTTGGGATCAGGAATTCCCAACCAAGTAATGCATATGAAAGAACTGGCGAAATTCAACAATAGTTCGTCGTCTAAATTTTACAATTAAAGTATTTATTTGACGTGAATATAAAGTTTGTCAGCAAAGTCTTTCTTGATTTGAGTTCTATAGAAGGCTGACTTTCCTTCGCCATGGAAAGTCTCCTCTTGTCCTTCATGCTGGCAATCATGCGACTCGCTGAGTTTCGTGGGTTTCGACGCTCGAAACTAGCGGGGCCATACAATGTTGCGCACTAAGCAGTGACAAAGCTGCAGTTCTGCATTTTTAATCAGATCTTTGCAAATGTGACGTCCATCAATTCCTCATGTTTTCTCGATCAAATTGGCCCCAAAAATTATAATATTCGGACCATATTTTGAAGGAAATTACGTGAACATTGTTTGCACGATTGAAAGCCCGTTTCGTTAAAAATAGTCAGATTTAAATTATTTTCTGTCAATTTAATCGAGAGAATGCCAGGGATCCATTTGTGTCACTTTCATATCGATACGATGCAAAATAAACAAATTCTGCTTCTAGTAAAATCTCGTTAGCCGCTCGCTGGTCGGGACCGGCGGTGAGCCCGTATCGTGAACGGAGTCCTAATTCCAAGTGTGAGTTTCTCGCTTCTTTCTGGCCGAAGGGGGGAGCGAGTTGGAATGCTTTGCGTGTGCGCGATGGTCGCAAGCGCTTACGAGTTACCGTGAGCATGGGAACTGCTTCACAAAATCTTGACGCAGGCCCGGCTCAAGTCTTTTTTACGCCCTAGACGAACTTGTCAAATTGCGCCCTTTATTATAATACATTTATTTGAGTACATTGATGTCCTTAGTCTTAATTTTTACTCGTAGTATAAAACCGTTGTAGTACAATTTGTAGTATTTCATTTACAAATTTATTTTTAACAATGCCAACAATGAAAAGACCATTTTGCACCTCTTGTCAACCTTACGCCCTAGCAGTTACCTATTTTTTTCAGAATAAAGTCATAAATAATCTCAAATAAATGTATTATAATAAAGGGCGCAATTTGACAAGTTCGCCTAGAGCGCAAAAAAGATTTGAGCCGGACCTGCCTCAAGATTTGCGAAGCGGTTCCCGTGCCGCCGTAAACGCTTGTGACCATCGTGCACGCCTCTCGCGCGCACAAAGGACGGAGTGTCAGGTGTCCGAAAGACGGAGCGAGACAAAATATCAACGCGTCGTCTGCTCGTACTGTCCTGACTCGCTTTCAGTGCCTTCGCTCGCTCTCGTTTCATCTCGCTCTCGCTTTCGCCGGACAAGACTGAAACAGAACTGGTGGGGATAGCGAAAAGTCCGTATCGTGTACACCAAACCGAGACCAAAGAGGAGATATAATAAGAGACGTCACTCCGGGCCGAACGTTTGATGTCCTTACTTGACCTTGGCATTTAAATTGTTTGTCTATTCGAGCGGGATATTCAAATCAACTAAATCTACCTTACCGCAGTTGGCTGATTATTGTCGAAGTTTACCGATCCATGCCGAATGGACATTTAAATTGGTTGTCTAGTGATTTCCCCAGTTTATTTCTGTCCTTGTCGAGTGACGCCTCGTATTATATCCCCTCTTTGCCGAGACCGTAACGAGACTTTACTGTAATCGATGACACATCACCAAGCAACGGTGATTTCGCGCGGCTCGGACCAAAAAGGTTTTCGTCGGTTATTCGAGCTTCTAAGATCGTATTCAGATATACCCTTCGGTGCCCACGGAACTTCAACTGACAAATCCACGATCGTCAGATGGTGGTGACTGATTTCTCCTCGATCGCTGTTCACGAAAAGGAATCGACCGGCCAATATATCTGCATACGATCTTAGGATAAAAATACGATGACATAGATGAAATAGTACTCGAAGCTCAAGATGAAAGGCCTTCGAATAATCAAAGGAAACTAAATATCCGAAGCTAAACAGAATTTCAGATTTAGAGTACACATACCCTCCCCGAAACCTCGTGTCGATCGACCACTGGGGCCATTCGGAAGTATATTCTTTTATTTAAATAATGTCCATCTCTGCATAGAACCGTAAAGAATTACAAAAAAAAATCAGGGAGTCAACTGTTGACCGATTTGGAGACTTTTCCTTGTTACATGTTACATACAATAGTCGGAAGAATAATAATAACAGCAATAATTGCAAATAATTGCCAGAACTTCCACATTCTGAAAATATGATATCAGTAAATCAATATTTCCAGTATTAGTAAAAAAGTTCCAATTTCTCTTTTCTTATTTTAAATAATGTGATCATATAATTATAACATAAATTCGACAGCGATTTCAAGTGATGTCACGGTAAAACCATTAATTTCGTAAATGTATACAATTCCCAGCAGTTCATGGTTAATATATGCCTAAAATGCATATAACCTAACCTACAATCGTCCGAAAATGCATACATTGACTGCATCACGCTTTTACTGTAGCCACAGCCGACTCTACTACTAGCCGTGCTATACAACGTGGCAACACCGCTCATGTGCGGATCGAGAGTCCTATTTTCAATAGTGGAGTTTTGTATTCAGCATTATAATTAACGTTATTTTGCGGTATAAAATTATACAAATATACAGTTTTTGATTAATTAAATAAGGAATACGGTAGGTATATATATACACACTCATATATATATATATATATATATATATATATCGAAGCCGGACTGTCGCGGTGTTGCCATTTTGCCTTCAGCACGGCTATTACTAGAGTCGGCTGTGCTGTGGCACATGTATCCAGCTAACGCTTCAGTTTTGCTATGATTCCACGTTGGCAGTCCTCCCGAGTAGTCGCCATCTCGTATCCACTAGCTCAACTAAATTTGTCACGTGACTTGCTCTGTATTATCGCCAATATGGCGGAACTCGTATTTGGGAATGCAATCACGGGCTGACGTTTTTTTTGTCCTTATATGAGCAGATTTTTGACTGGGTAAGGTCTCATTCGAAAGAGGAAGGTTCGATGCAGCCCCCTCTGCTCATCGTTTGAGTCAGAAAACTCTTTTAGTGACCTACAAATACATGGAATCTGCGAGTGCATTTTGTCGATTTTTTCTCTACTTTGGACACTCGTATTATTACATATCAACACAATCTCTTTGAACCATGACCAGAGCGGGCTGCATTGAACCTTCATCTTTCGAATGAGACCTCGCCCAGCCCAAAATTTGCTCATATAAGGACAAAAAACGTCAGCGCGCAAACCCATGTTTCGGACCAGATTATGTCGGTATACGGAGCGCTGCATTACCCGTGTCTACCCCCTTAAGCATATGCTTACGAATAAGTAGCGACTATGAATACCGGCCTTAGAGCATACCCTAGTAGCATTTGTTGTTGGCATACAGTTGGGCCACGCACATAATATTAGTTGGCTAACAGTTAGATTTGGCACTTGTTTTTCAGGTTGGGCCAACAACAAATGGCCATGGTAGGCTTTCCTACCGTTGCCCTATTATTTATATTCTTTTCAAAAGACGTCTTAAAGACGTCAAGAAGGTGTCTTAAAGAACTTCAAAAGACGTTGAAAACACGTCTTTTTCAGGCCTGGTTTAGGAAAAAAAAATCGCGGGTGAGGAGAATCGAACCCAAACTTTCCGCTTACAAAGCAATCGCTGTTCGCTTACCCAACACGTTTCCTTGTAGACACTTCTAATTTCTAGTTACATACCTAGTATCAATTGTTTATAAAAACTGTGCAGTGACGCGAAATATTCTACAAAATATCATTCGACCTTCAAATTCATTCCTTAAAATTTCACATTCGCCTCAAGACAGACGTCCTCATTACGTATTTATAAATAAGAAAAGAAAAATCACAACTTGGAATATAATAACAGGTTTTTGGATGTAGCAAATTTTCTGACACTTATAAGACGACATTTAATCACCGTTGTAAATTTTTGTTAATTAACCAACCATAGTAATTGTAGGCCCAACATTGAATATTCGTAGGCACACTGTTGTAACTTTTTGTTAATTAACCAACCATAATAATTGTAGGTCCAACATTGAATATTCGTTGGTACACTGTCGTAACTTTTTTGCCGTAGGCTCTATGTTGGGAATTTGTAGGCAAAAACACTAACTATATCCCAACTAATTCCCAACTGTTGGCTACCGTTGGCCAACCAGAAATGCTACTAGCACAGACGAGGTATAGAATAGACCTATCACCTTATGGGACTTCATGTCACCACCCAAACTGTGTTACCGACCCATAATTTGAGGACTGAATTTAGCGACCTCTGTTCATGAACAGCGTCCAACTCAAGAACTACTCTGAAATGTGTTGAAATACTGAAAGATGTGTGCGTGCTTGTATACATGTGACTTGTTTAGAGTGAGAGTTTAACATAGAGGGCGGGCTTTCGCTAAGCTACGCTTTGGCTCGGTTTGTCAACGACTCACGCCGGATTTCTCTCTGAAAATCTATTTCGGGGATCATGAGCCTATATGGCGCTGCAATATGGCAGTTCTTGAGAGCTTATACAAATTATAAATTGCAAGATGAAATTGATTGTTAGTATTTTACATGTAGGGGAACATTTAACTAATATTTTCACGTGTAGTACACCGAAAAATATTAAAAATTGAAACTATTACTAACATTTCCGCAAATCTCTGCACATCGCGCGTGTCTGAATAGATGGTGCCCATCCTACAACACGTAAAAATCATTGAAAATAATGAATTGAAACGTATTTGTAAAGTTTATATTCGTAGTTTTTGGGACCCGAGGCCCCTAAATCCCTACGTTTCGTTATAAATTGATTGGCTCTGTCCTTATTAACTATTGAATGGATTTAAAAATTATAAAAAACTTCTACGATGTAAGTACACGAGCGTAGGTATCGCTTACGTTAAGATCTGGGCACACAGCAGTTCCGTGTCAGTTTACGTAGAAATCAAGTACTCTTCATTACTTTCCTCAATTACTTTACTTCAAGTACTTTCCATTACAGTCATTAAAAATAATTAGGATTTTATCAAGTTTGGTGTCATTTTCATCAGAAAAATACTAGTAATCCATTTGTGATACTTCTATGATAGAAATTGCCATACTCATTATTGAATGGCCTATTGCTGACTTTGTCCTTATGCCACTACTCTAGCGTTTATGACCCCCGAGCCGCATTGTTCGAAAGCTTTTACCTGCGAACCCATCAGTGTCGTAAAAAAAAGGTACGCGTTACCGTTCAACCGATTTCAAGAGAGCGTACAGGGAAAAGACCAGAAAGTCGTGGCCATCGAATTTTCACTTTCTGAGTACGAATACAGATCCGACACTGAAGGAACAAGATGAATGAGTATAATGGTCTTGAATTTCAAAATTTTAAGCTACGATAAGGTTGATCGCGGCGGTATACTCCTGCACGGAGAGATTTTTCGCCTCCTGCGTGTAAAAGACACAATAATGGCGTATCATTCCAAAAAAATTGGCATTAATGGAAGCCGATATAAGCGTGGCGTTAAGTAGCTAAAAGTTTAAAACATTCAGACATAAAAATTCTAAAAAAAAATTAAAACACCGCTACTATCAAAGACACGTCTGATTAGTTGCCCCTTAAGTCTTATCTATGCATACACTGCATTAAAGATAAAATTATGAAAAAGAAAACCAGAACAATAGATTCTGAGGTCTGCAAACACATTGTTGGACGTGGCCGAAACCGCGACGTCGAGCCCGTCGACATCGACAAAAGAACGAGATGGTCGGCGGCCGACGAAGGCAATCTCTTCGGAGAGCTGCCAGCGACCGCTGGACAGCAGTGATCCCCGAGCTTCGAAAATTTTGGGATGGTCTCTTTCAAATTCACGTGGCAAAGAGCTATTAGGAATTTCCTGGCCCAGGTAAGCGAGCTGCGCGCTCCGCTTTTATGATCGGTTTACCACTCACCCCAGATTACTGTAATGAGGTTTGAAAACAATGTTGACGGGTCTCGTACCCGTCTCAGTTTCAAAATTTTTAGCTACGACAGGGTTGACCGCTGGGTTATACCTCTGTACGGAGAGATTTTTCGCCACCTGCGTGTAAAAGCCACAATAATGGCGCATCGGTCCAAGAAGTGGAAAATCATAATTAAAACCAACTTCAAAAAAATTAAAATGCGCTAAAAAGTAAAAAATAATTTTGTTCCTTATTTAATCTACGACACTCAATTTTTTTATATCAGCGCCTCATCATTTGCACTGTGTAAATCTGGCGCCGACTTAAAAAAATTGAGAGTCGTAGATTAAATAAGGAACAAAATTATTTTTAATTATTATATGTCTGTATTATATCATATAGACCATCATTAATGTATGCACAAACACATGATGAATGGGTGGGGTTCAGCAACAGGTGCTCTTAAAAAACATTAAAGCACTCTTTTTACAAATTACATTATTGCAAGCGAATGAAATTTGTTTTGCATTAAATAAACCGTAATAGGTCAGCAAAGTTAAAAGGCGAATGTAATATCCTCCTTCCTCTTCCGTTGAACGGAATATGTTCATAAGACGATTTTTAAATTGTTACTCTAACAGAAACATTTGTAAATCGTGGGCTTCGACTCAAAAAGTAACCCAGTTATATCCGTGCTGAATTCTAATTCCTACCACGCGTAGCGTTACAATCTGTTTCGAGACTTCGCCGGTAACGTTGCATGCGACACTAAAATGGTAAGGGGGTCCTAGGACCCCTCAAACCGGTGACAGAAAAATACATTGGTTGATAGGTCTATTCTATACCTCGTCTGTGCTACTAGGGTATAGACAGTATCACAGACCAGGTATAGAATAGCCCTATCACGGAATGTAATTTTGTGTCACACGCTCGGGGGGCTCGCGAGCCCCCTTACCATTTTCGTGTCACACCCAACGTTATCGATTCAGTCTAAAATAAGATTACAATGCTACGAGTGGTAGGAATTGAAATTAAATCTTATCGGAAACGTTTAAAATCTAAAACGGCATGAACGTTAAGACTAATTTCAAGAAACATGTTGCATAATTCCGTTTACTAATACATTTTGGTAGAAGCATAATTTGCACTTATTTCCATAAATTTCGATTAGAAATATTATATAAATACAACCACGTAATAAACATTTGTACAGTCTCTTAGTTAGGTTATATTTTCGGTCACTTCGAAGAGTGGATTTTCTGTCCTCGAGTGTGACAGAAAATATACTTAACCTATATGCTACAGGATAATAAATGTTTATTGGATATTTCGTTCTTTTGGGCTACATTTGTGAACTTTTTATGACTTAACAACCTTCCAAAATATTATTATTACGCCTCAACGATATATTTATGAAGTCGATGAGTGTAATTATTCGTGGTTAAGAAATCAAAATTTCCTATTCATAACGTCATTTTTTTAGTACATTTCATCGAAATAATAAGTTTTAGCTTAATTTGTTTATGTTTGCCAAATTCATGCCTTTTATTAGACTCTACTTGATTTTAGCATCAATTTTCATGTTTACAGATTTCTATGCTTGATTAGAGGTGTGACTATCGATTATTGATAGATTATCGATATCTTATTGATATTTAACAATATATCGGCAATATCGTTAAGATATGGTTAAGACGAATAGATCTATTCGCCTCTTCTAGAAGAGGCTGAGGTAGAATATAACACACTTTGTTGCAGCAACGATGCAAATAACAATTTTAAAGACATTGTAAAGCAACGATACATATTCATACTTTTAAAGATATCGCTTTCGATACTCAGCGGCTCAGCACCGATGTTTTCGCCCATTCACAATGGTGTTCTTCGGTGCTGGATAGCGCCGTGAATGGACCCAGCACCGGTTTTTACGGTGCTCACTTTTCGAGCACCGTTGCCAACGGTACAGACCTTTTTCCGCTTAGAATGCAACGCATTATTTGTATAATAAAGTCAATCAGAATCTATTTGTTTGTATTTGAATTCACGTCACTATCCAGCACCGAAAAACACTGAAAGGGCTCAGCACCGATATTTTCGTCCGTTCACAACGGTGTTTTTCGGTGCTGGATAGCGTCGTGTATGGGCCCAGCAACGCTTTCTACGCTGCTGACCTTTTTTCGTGTATACCTCAGCTGATTTCCCAGGTAGCACACGTCGTCTATAAGTCGTGTGCTATCTGGGTGTATTCGCGTCAACGATATCTTAACCATATTATCGATATATCGAAATATCGATAACATTTCGATAGTCACACCTCTACCTCAAAGTGACAGAAATTATAACCTATATGCTATACCCAATTTCATAAATATACCGTTGCGGCGTAACAACGATATTTTGGAAGGATGTTAAGTTATAAAAAGTTCACAAATGTAGCGTAAAGGAACGAAATAGCCAATAAACATTTATTGTCATATAGCATATAGGTTATATTTTCTGTCACTTCGAGGAGGGGACTACATAATAATCACGCGCATCCAGCATGCGCATTTTCCCTAGCCTGGGCGGCCGCATGAAAGGGGAACTTTCCCCACCCTACATTAGTGGTAGTTGGAATGATATTTCCGAGCTTGGGTAGGCGGAAAATTTGACTTGCGGTCCCAAGCGGGAAAAAAGTTCATTAAATTTCTTTAAATTCTTTATATTTAGTGGGATTATTACTAGGGACTGTAGCCGTAATTATTTCTTTTATATTTCGAAGAACTGTCTTTAAATGTTTAAATAATTACTTTAAGCCACCCTGACATTCAATTGACTAACCTGCTAAGAAAACTATTTAAAATGTTATATTACGCGGCTAAATACATGCTTTTCTGACTTTCTTTCTTCCATAAAATATGGTAAGATCGGATTTTTCGAGTCGGTCTTATAAACGTTTTACAACATTTACGCTTGAGACAACGCAATACAGCATTTCCTCTAGTTCCTATCACTTTTTTAAATATGGAAACATAGATATCAGGTTCACATAGATTTCTAAAATTGTTCAGAAGGCGCTTGGAAGGAATACAGGGCCATTAATATGCAGTATCCTCTAATGGAAAAATAATTTTTCAATATTTTTATCATTATGCAAACATCTGTATTGTATGTCAGATTTGTCTACTAAAATGAAACCAATTACGACGCAGTTTGGTATGAGGAAGGTACGGCAAAAAATTGGTGCAGAAAGAGGAAAAATAATAACATATTTTTTTAAAATCCAGAAAATAATACGATAGCGAACGTTCAGTAGATGTGCGGCCTTTTTCTCACCGATTGTTGAGGTCAAGGCCATCGAAAAGTTCGTCTTTTTTTTTAAACAGACGCCGTTCCCAGAAACGCGATACACCTGAAGGCAAAAATCAATGCGACTTGAAATGTCTTGCAAGCAGAGCTCGCTAAATCAGGCGTTTGCTCTTAACGAATCTTTACCATTTTTTATTTTGTTTAAATGCTAAACAAATAAAATATGAAACAAGTGGGTAGGTAGTGATTTATTTTTAGGGTTGCCATAATTGTCAAGCTTTGATACGGAACATTTAAATGCTAATTAAATAAAACATGAAAAAAGTGGGTAGGTAATGGTTTATTTTACTCTGTAAAATATTTCACGGGAACAGTGAAATACGGGACAGTCCCGTATATACAGGACGTATAGCAACTCTACATATGTACATACCTACTTGCCCGAATCACGTCGTATTTGATTTTCCTTTTATTAAAAAAATCTCACTAATATGCCGTAAATGCTCGAATCGAGCCGAAACAGAGAATGTAAAAATTTCACCTTATGATTAGCTTAGCATGTGTACATACATGTTTTCCGCTTTTAGCTACTGATTACGGCTTTTGCAGAATTTGTAGAAGAAATTAAAATCTAGAAGCCTAGCTTGTCCGTGGACCGACATCGACATGCGAAAATCAGACGCACGGAGAATGCAAGAAGACAATGTAGTATTATACTTTGTTGCCGCTGCCAGAATGATCGTTTGTCGCGTAAAGGACCTCCGTGCCGTTTCCCTCCCATTTTATCTCACACGCGAGTCGCGACGTCCGTAAAACAGGACCTTTTTTTTTACTTGTGCTTTAAAAAATACCATAACTGTTTTCTCATATGTACATATCTAGGAATAATGAAAACAGACCTTAACGCAAGCGATACGCTCGGGTACTTACATCGGAGATGTTCTTTACAATTTTTAAATCCATACAATAGTTAATAAGGAAAGGGCCAATCAATTTGTAACGAAACGTAGAGTTTTAACTACTAATCTATCGTTCCCAAGTAATAAATAAACTATTGCAAAATGTCATCGGGTGCCGAAAACTACGAATATAAATTTTAAAAAAACGTTTGGATTCCTTGTTCTCAATGATTTATACGTGTCGTAGGATGGGCACCGTCTATTTAGACATGCGCGGAGTGCAGAGATTTGTGGGAATGTCAGTAATAGCGTCAATTTTTAATATTTTTCAACATACGACTCGCGAAAATGTTAGTTAAGTGTTCCACTACACGTAAAGTACTAACGATCAATGTCATCTTGCAATTTATAGCTTGTATAAGCTTTCAAGAAGAGATCACCGAAATAGATTTTCGAAGAAAAATCCACGCGAATTCTCGTGAGTCGCTGACAAACCGAGCCAAAGCGTAGCGTAACAAAAGCCTGTCCTCTGTCAAACTCTCACTCTAAACAAGTCACACGTATACAATCACGCACACCTTTCAGCATTTCAACACATTTCAGAGTAGTTCCTAAGTTGGACGCTGTTCATGAGCAGAGGCCGCTAAATTCAGTCCTCGAGTTATGGGTCGGTAATACAGTTTGGGTGGTGACACCATCGACGAAGTATAGAATAGACCTATCACCTTATGGGACTTCGTGTCACCACCCAAACTGTATTACCGACCCATAACTCGAGGACTGAATTTAGCGGCCTCTGCTCATGAACAGCGTCCAACTTAGGAACTACTCTGAAATGTGTTGAAATGCTCAAAGGTGTGCGTGATTGTATACGTGTGACTTGTTTAGAGTGAGAGTTTGACAGAGGACAGGCTTTTGTTACGCTACGCTTTGGCTCGGTTTGTCAGCGACTCACGAGGATTCGCGTGGATTTTTCTCCGAAAATCTATTTCGGTGATCTCTTCTTGAAAGCTTATACAAGCTATAAATTGCAAGATGACATTGATCGTTAGTACTTTACGTGTAGTAGAACACTTAACTAACATTTTCGCGAGTCGTATGTCGAAAAATATTAAAAATTGACGCTGTTACTGACATTCCCACAAATCTCTGCACTCCGCGCATGTCTAAATAGACGGTGCCCATCCTACGACACGTATAAATCATTGAGAACAAGGAATCCAAACGTTTTTTTAAAATTTATATTCGTAGTTTTCGGCACCCGATGACATTTTGCAATAGTTTATTTATTACTTGGGAACGATAGATTAGTAGTTAAAACTCTACGTTTCGTTACAAATTGATTGGCCCTTTCCTTATTAGCTATTGTATGGATTTAAAAATTGTAAAGAACATCTCCGATGTAAGTACCCGAGCGTATCGCTTGCGTTAAGGTCTGTTTTCATTATTCCTAGATATGTACATATGAGAAAACAGTTATGGTATTTTTTAAAGCACAAGTAAAAAAAAAGGTCCTGTTTTACGGACGTCGCGACTCGCGTGTGAGATAAAATGGGAGGGAAACGGCACGGAGGTCCTTTACGCGACAAACGATCATTCTGGCAGCGGCAACAAAGTATAATACTACATTGTCTTCTTGCATTCTCCGTGCGTCTGATTTTCGCATGTCGATGTCGGTCCACGGACAAGCTAGGCTTCTAGATTTTAATTTCTTCTCCAAATTCTGAAAAAGCCGTAATCAGTAGCTAAAAGCGGAAAACATGTACGTACACATGCTAAGCTAATCATAAGGTGAAATTTTTACATTCTCTGTTTCGGCTCGATTCGAGCATTAACGGCATATTAGTGAGATTTTTTTAATAAAAGGAAAATCAAATACGACGTGATTCGGGCAAGTAGGTATGTACATATGTAGAGTTGCTATACGTCCTGTATATACGGGACTGTCCCGTATTTCACTGTTCCCGTGAAATATTTTACAGAGTAAAATAAACCTACATTACCTACCCACTTTTTTCATGTTTTATTTAATTAGCATTTAAATGTTCCGTATCAAAGCTTGACAATTATGGCAACCCTAAAAATAAATCACTACCTACCCACTTGTTTCATATTTTATTTGTTTAGCATTTAAACAAAATAAAAAATGGTAAAGATTCGTTAAGAGCAAACGCCTGATTTAGCGAGCTCTGCTTGCAAGACATTTCAAGTCGCATTGATTTTTGCCTTCAGGTGTATCGCGTTTCTGGGAACGGCGTCTGTTTAAAAAAAAAGACGAACTTTTCGATGGCCTTGACCTCAACAATCGGTGAGAAAAAGGCCGCACATCTACTGAACGTTCGCTATCGTATTATTTTCTGGATTTTAAAAAAATATGTTATTATTTTTCCTCTTTCTGCACCAATTTTTTGCCGTACCTTCCTCATACCAAACTGCGTCGTAATTGGTTTCATTTTAGTAGACAAATCTGACATACAATACAGATGTTTGCATAATGATAAAAATATTGAAAAATTATTTTTCCATTAGAGGATACTGTATATTAATGGCCCTGTATTCCTTCCAAGCGCCTTCTGAACAATTTTAGAAATCTATGTGAACCTGATATCTATGTTTCCATATTTAAAAAAGTGATAGGAACTAGAGGAAATGCTGTATTGCGTTGTCTCAAGCGTAAATGTTGTAAAACGTTTATAAGACCGACTCGAAAAATCCGATCTTACCATATTTTATGGAAGAAAGAAAGTCAGAAAAGCATGTATTTAGCCGCGTAATATAACATTTTTAATAGTTTTTTTAGCAGGTTAGTCAATTGAAAGTCAGGGTGGCTTAAAGTAATTATTTAAACATTTAAAGACAGTTCTTCTAAAGAAATATAAAAGAAATAATTACGGCTACAGTCCCTAGTAATAATCCCACTAAATATAAAGAATTTAATGAAATTTAATGAACTTTTTTCCCGCTTGGGACCGCAAGTCAAATTTTCCGCGTACCCAAGCTCAGAAATATCATTCCAACTACCACTAATGTAGGGTGGGGAAAGTTCCCCTTTCATGCGGCCGCCCAGGCTAGGGAAAATGCGCAAGCTGGATGCGCGTGATTATTATGTAGTCCCCTCCTCGAAGTGACAGAAAATATAACCTATATGCTATATGACAATAAATGTTTATTGGCTATTTCGTTCCTTTACGCTACATTTGTGAACTTTTTATAACTTAACATCCTTCCAAAATATCGTTGTTACGCCGCAACGGTATATTTATGAAATTGGGTATAGCATATAGGTTATAATTTCTGTCACTTTGAGCTAGAGGTGTGACTATCGAAATGTTATCGATATTTCGATATATAGATAATATGGTTAAGATATCGTTGACGCGAATAGACCCAGATAGCACACGACTTATAGACGACGTGTGCTACCTGGGAAATCAGCTGAGGTATACACGAAAAAAGGTCAGCCGCTTAGAAAGCGTTGCTGGGCCCATACACGACGCTATCCAGCACCGAAAAACACCGTTGTGATCGGACGAAAATATCGGTGCTGAGCCCATTCAGTGTTTTTCGGTGCTGGACAGCGCCGTGAATTCAAATACAAACCAATAGATTCTCATTGACTTTATTATACAAATAATGCGTTGCATTCTATGCGAAAAAGGTCTGCACCGTTGGCAACGATGCTCGAAAGGTGAGCACCGTAAAAACCGGTGCTGGGCCCATTCACGGCGCTATCTAGCACCGAAGAACACCGTTGTGAATGGGCGAAAACATCGGTGCTAAGGCGCTGAGTATCGAAAGCGATATCTTTAAAAGTATGAATATGTATCGTTGCTTTACAATGTCTTTAAAATTGTTATTTCCATCGTTGCTGCAGCAAAGTGTGTTATATTCTACCTCAGCCTCTTCTAGAAGAGGCGAATAGATCTATTCGTCTTAACGATATCTTAACGATATTGTCGATATATTGTTAAATAGCAATAAGATATCGATAATCTATCAATAATCGATAGTCACACCTCTAATCAAGCATAGAAATCTGTAAACATGAAAATTGATGCTAAAATCAAGTAGAGTCAAATTAAGCTAAAACTTATTATTTCGATGAAATGTACTAAAAAAAATGACGTTATGAATAGGAAATTTTGATTTCTTAACCACGAATAATTACACTCGTCGACTTCATAAATATATCGTTGAGGCGTAATAATAATATTTTGGAAGGATGTTAAGTCATAAAAAGTTCACAAATGTAGCCCAAAAGAACGAAATATCCAATAAACATTTATTATCCTGTAGCATATAGGTTAAGTATATTTTCTGTCACTTCGAGGACAGAAAATCCACTCTTCGAAGTGACCGAAAATATAACCTAACTAAGAGACTGTACAAATGTTTATTACGTGGTTGTATTTATATAATATTTCTAATCGAAATTTATGGAAATAAGTGCAAATTAGGCTTCTATCAAAATGTATTAGTAAACGTAATTATGCAACATGTTTCTTGAAATTAGTCTTAACGTTCATGCCGTTTTAGATTTTAAACGTTTCCGATAAGATTTAATTTCAATTCCTACCACTCGTAGCATTGTAATCTTATTTTAGACTGAATCGATAACGTTGGGTGTGACACGAAAATGGTAAGGAGGCTCGCGAGCCCCCCGAGCGTGTGACACAAAATTACATTCCGTGATAGGTCTATTCTATACCTGGTCTGTGGTGACACGAAGTCCCATAAGGTGATAGGTCTATTCTATACTTGGTCGATGACAGTATGGCCGGTATTCATAGTCGCTACTTATTCTTAAGCAGATGCTTAAGCGTGCGGCATCTTCTACTATTTTAGTAGCTAGTAAAGGATGCCGAATGCTTAAGCAATTGCTTAAGAATAAGTAGCGACTATGAATACCGATCTATATGCTCTAAGAATGAAACGGCAGGATCTGCTCGATTTCTGCTAAGTATCTACCTTTCTGCCGTCAGATTGCGCTGCGCAGTTCTGCTGTATCTTTGCCGGGAGAGTAACATATATTTCCGAATGAACTAAATCAATTAAATTAAAGACTACAAAACATGGTGAGTTTGTGAATTAAATATTCCAAATGTAATTATTTATTTTATTTTTTCAAGTTACAAAAGTATTTTGTGATTCACTTGGGAATAATTCAGATAAGCTAGGTATGACATTTTTGGTTTATATTGCCTCTGTGAAATTCTATTGTGAAATTCTGTGTAATTTAAATTCAGTAATATCAGAAATCTAATAGCGAATTCGGACGGTCGCACTGGTGCGCACTGAGTGCGACTTTTAGCCAATTGGAAGCGAGAAAACTCGCACTCAGTGCGCACTAGTGCAGGTTGCCGAATCCGCTATAATTTATCCAGAATTTACTCATTATTGAGAAGTTGTTTGAGGTTACACTGCTGTACACTACTAAGTAATTCAGTCACTGTAAAGTTGCATGTTCTTTTTATAATGGATTTGTAACAAATGATTAAAAATTCAAGCTTCTACACAAATGAATTAGTGCCTAATTAATTTAACTAAGTTAAATGTGCTTTCATTTTGTGAAGAGTTATGAGGCTACATTTGTGTTTTACAGATTTGTTATGAAGATCATTGTTGTGCTCTTTGTGTAAAAGTGAAAATAATCGAATTATTATCAACCCAGTTTAGTTAGGTGGTTGGACAAGGATTAAAGGGTAAATACAAATCAAAATATGTTGTTAAAAAATAGATTAATTACTTTCTTTGTTTTAATTGTATTAAATTTTAACACTGTCTTTGTTCTAAGAAGCTGCATTTGAATTCAAGAGTCTGTAATAAAGTAATGTATAGTATAAACCAATTGTTTAATATAATTTTTACGTACCAAATGTATGATGAAAACCAAAGTTATTCTACATTCTTATTTCATGTTTCTAAAGAATAAATACGTAGGAAACACAAATGTAATGTATAAGGTAAAGGCAGGTAATATGGAACATCTGATTTCAAAAGCTTGTCAAAAGTAGGGGAATTTGTTATTTTTTAATAAAACTGACATGAGGGGACGAAGGAACTAATGCATAATCATATTTACATAGTTAAATGTAAAAAAATCCCATTGTTGTGCAATTATACTTAGTAAAAAAAACTGAAAAGAGTGAAAACCGGCCGTTTGAAAAAATGGGTCCTAATATAGAACACCTAGGAAATTTGTAAAGAAAACTCAAAAATCTTTACTTTTTTTTTACTAAAAATGAAGATTTATTAAATGGAAGGTACAAATAAATATACATCATTTTTGGAATTTATTTCTGCTTTCTGCATCTCCTACACGTTGGGCACGCGAATAATACGCCGAAAGCGAATACGTTTGGTTTACTTTTTATTGTCATTATTTTTATAATTTCCATCGCAAAATAAGCATTCCACATCATCGTCGTCATCACCATTATCAACTTCATCTACGTTACTCGGTATGTTCCATATTACGTACACACATTTTCCGACAAGAAATTAAGAATTATACTAAGAAAAAAGTAACTTTATTGGTAAACTATTGTTGAATAATCAAGAACACACATATTTAATGATAAATTATATTAAAATAATACTTTGTAACATATCTTTACTACAATATTTAACTGTTCGATGCACTTTTCAGAAACTTTTACACCCCACGAAATATATAAACGTTTCTCTTTCAATGATGGATGCCCAAGTAGTGCTCAATTGTCAATATCATCGTCTATTGTGTCTAGGGATCTAGTATACACCATTGCCTGAAGAATTCGTTATTTCGTTATCGAAATTTTACGAAGTTTCATATTACGTGCCGTTCCATATTACCTGACTTTACCCTACACTTTAAAACTCAATGAAGATGTATGTATCATTTACATTGGTAAATCATTCAGAAGCAAAATCAAGTATTGGTAATTGTTAAACTTTTTACAAACATCTTTAGAAACTATGGGAGTCATAATATTCATTAATATTGAAGATTCAAAAATATTATGAAATGTATTTTAATAATACGAATATCTTTAATAATTCTTTGTTCAACAGTATTTTTTTAATATCTTGTTTCAGTACAGAAAGTGGTTTTAGTATTGTTAAGAGACACTCTTTAAGTGCCAATTTTTCATAAACATTCATCACAGGTTTTGGTCATCAAAAACTTTAAAGTCATTGGGTGCACAAAGGCGAATACGCATTTTGGAGTGTAACAATCCTGCAGTAAGTGGTAAAAAACAACTGACAGCTAAGTGAATCTCAAGCAGTTTGCTACATTGCTTCCATAAACTATAAAGGTATTTTTACAAAACGTTTACAAAATTGCTTACATCAGTTACTTCAAAATTTAATCTAATTTATTTATAGGACTAAATTAGGTATCGGAGAAGTTGGACTAAATTACATTAAACAATATTGTTCAGTAAAATATTGTATAAAATATAAATATTATATGGTATTGTATAAAGTATAAATGAAGAAGATTAGAAGAGAAAAAGTAGTATGTAATATAAAAAAATATTATATTACATGTTTACATTAAGATAATATTCAATAGATAAATGGTTAATTTCCTTTTAGAATCAAGCTATTGAATTACTTTGGCTAAACAAGAAAGGTGGAGAGAAGACAAAGACTGAAATAGAAGAAGGGGAGCAATTGCGACAAATTCATGCTCAGTGTAAAATTATGCATTGCTATAAAAAACGTGGGAGGCAGTATTCTACAGGGTTTTCGAAGCATACAATACTTTCTGAAATGAAATCACACATCTTTCACAGAGATTGGAGTAAAGTTCGAAATTTATTTTTGTTGCTCCTTCATTTGTCTACTGATATAGAACCTTTGATATGGCGGTATGGTTTGATACTAACATTATATAGTAATGTTGATAACTTATATAATATTTCTCAATTCTTTAAAATGTGCATTGGTAGTTTACATTCAGATAGGGATTTGTTATTAAAAAATTTGTTATTATTTTCACATCATAAATAGTAAGTTCTTATGAATGTTACACGAATGATTTCATTGGACATTATCTTTTTTAAAGATGCGTATGAACTATAAACCAAATTATGGTAGTAAAATTTAATAAATAACATCATGCCACATGACATCCTCAATTCATAAATGTTTTTAATATTACTACCATAAATACATATATAGTACCTAATATTATGCTATATTTACTGTTTTTCCGATCATAGTACAGAAGTGTAAAGGATACTTTTGTATCGATATTGGTACCTGTAAAAGTTGATTTTCAACTCTGACAAGAAGAGGCCAGACCAGTAGGATTATCAGTTTTAACTAAATTTTATTAGTGATAAAATTTACAAAAATAAGTAAACATATATTCAAGAGTTTGTTTGATTATGCATTATTTTTAAAAATATTCAACATCAAAGTTTTGCTAAAATGAAAGCTCTCCAGTAAGAAACAATATAATATGTGTGAATAAGTGAAAACGTCAGAGTACAGTATTGTCTCCCTGAGGGCTCGCTGGTCGGGACCGGCGTTGAGTCCGTATCGTGAGCAGAGCCCTAATTCCGAGTGTTCGTTTCTCGCTTCTTTCTGGCCGAAGCGGGGAGCGAGATAGAACGCTTTGCGTGCGCGGCGGGCATGCGCGACCGTGTCTCGCTCGCTTTCGTTCTATCTCGCTCTCGCCTTCGCCGGACAAGAGTGAGATAGAAATGGTGGGGATAGCGAAAAGCCCACATCGTGTGCACCAAACCGAGTCCATCCGGAGACAATACTGTAAATAACAAATAGCGGCTGTACTCCCAAAACCCCCTATGCTCTGAATTGGCTGAAATTTCGAGAACAGTTTCATTTTGCACAGAAATAATGTTTGCGAGAAGGATTTTTGGCGACTTGAAATTTTTTTATCATTTAGGTGTCACTTCCTGTGTTACCGACACGCTGAAGGCGGCTCTAAATCGACTGAACTTGCTGTTTTCAATTGTTTTTAAAAGGTATCGGAAATGTTGAGACCACGGTGTAATAGACAGGTGTTCCGACTCTTACCTTTTACCTCAGCGATTTTGTGTGCTGATTTCTGTTTAGTTCCCCTGGCCGTCGCGACAGGCGTCATGACTTAGAAGGTGTTATGTGTTGTAGCAGGGATTTTCAGAGTAAGGATGCGGATGGGTTCGGTGCCCGTGGAGCGCTGATCCGTTCTGCTCACGTTCGCTCTTGGTGCCTGCTTCCAGCTTCTTCGGGTGTCAATTAGCAAAGAATTGAATAAATAGACTCAAACTTATTTGTGTTGTAACTTGGGTTTAGTTTATATTTTAAAGCAGGACAAATTAAAGAATACGTCTACAGAATTGACCGGCGTTGAGCTCCTATCGTAAACAGATCCCTAATTCCGAGTGTTCGTTTCTCGTTTCTTTCTGGCCGAAGGGGGGAGCGAGATGAAACACTTTGCGTGTGCGGCGGCGTGCGAGCACTCAGATGGAATTGTGACTGCTCGACGCATGCGCGCGACGGTCAGATAGCCAGGCACGGCACGAGTCTTTTTTGCGTCCTAGGCGAACTTTTCAAATTACGCCCTTTATTATAATGCATTTATTTGAGATTATTAACAACCTTACACTGAATTTTTATTAGTAGTTTAATTCACTTATAGTACAACTTGTAATATTTAGTTTTAAAGTTTATTTTCAACAATACCTGTAATGAAAATATCATTTTGCACCTCTTGTCGACTTTCCGCCCTAGGTAGTCGCCTAATTTTGCAGAGTAAAGTCATAAATAATCTCAAATAAATGTATTACAATAAAGGGCGGAAATTGACAAGTTCGCCTAGGGCGCAAAAAAGGCTTGAGCCGGGCCTGTGTCACGATTTTGCGATGCGGTTCCCGTGCTCACCGTAAGTGCTTGCGACTATCGCGCACGCTCGTCGCGCACGCAAAGGACGGAGTGTCACGGCGCCCGAAAGACGGAGAGAGACAAAACATCAACGCGTCGTCTATCTCGTACCGTCCTCGCTCGCTTTCAGTGGCTCTCGCTCGCTCTCGTTCCATCTCGCTCTTACCTTCGCCGGACAAGAGTGAGACAGAAGTGGTGGGGATAGCGACAAGCACGTATCGTGTGCACCAAACTGAGCACATACGGAGACAATACTGTAATTGCTTTGGGCGTTGATCAACGAGTGCCAATGTATAAAGATGTCGTTGTTCAGAATCGAAATGTAACATGTTTTTGTTAATAAAGATGTACAATTATACAAATAGTTTCTTAATTATTTAACGAATTATTTGATTGGTTCTTCGTTCGCTAAGAACGAGCGTTTCATGTGGTATCGGTGATTTTATAGCAAAGCAACCGAAACCAATATTTAATCAATATTATATAGCGAGCGTCTCTAAGTAGTATTCACTGGAGTGTTTTGTTCATAGTTTCAGTTGCTTCGCTTAACAATTTAAATTTGGCGCGTCTAAGCTTGGCTATGTAGAGCCGTCTAACATTAAGCTCTTTTCACATTTCACCACGCGGCACCGTAACAAAGGTATACAGGGTGATCCTGGAGCCACTGGACTCAAAGAGATGCCGCCTGGCACCCCGTGGCCGAGGATTCATACCTGTTTCAGAAAAACTGAATTGTTTATTGTTTACCATATCGATATGGAAGTGATACCGATGGATTCCTTACGTTTCGCCGAAGAAAATTAAACCAAATTTCATGTAAATCGGACTATTTTTAACGAAGCCAGCAAGAAATTATATAAATTAAAATTTCATCTAATTTCCTTCATTATGCTCCGAATTGCGTCGTTCTTGGTGTTAGTTTTATCGGCGAAACATAAGGAATTGATTGGCGTCGTTTTCGCAAAGATCTGATGAGAAATTGCGGAAATCCTGAACATTTCTCAAGTTCTTGATGTATTCCAACCCCTTCGAGGGTCGAAAGCCCTATAATTCGGTTAGGCATTGCGGGGGGTTGACCTCGGCCACGGGGTGCCAGGCGGCATCTCTTTGAGTCCAGTGGCTTCAGGATCACCCTGTATACATATGTATTTTTAGATCATATAAATATGAAGAAAGTATGCAATGGGCGAAAATGTAGATGGCGGTAGAAAGAGAAAAATATACATGAGGGACACCCTCTCCCTTTCTAACATAAAAAAAATGCTGGCGCTAGAAAGAGAGGGGGGTGTCCCCCATGTATATCTTTCTCTTTCTATCGCCGTCTACATTTTCGCCTATAGCATGCTTCCTCCATGGAAACTTCCTCCATGGGACTGCAGTAGTAGAGATTTTAGTAGGATTACTGGGCTTGCCAGAATCAACAGGCCACGCATACGCGTGATGATCCCGTCACGTAAATACCTTCACGACGTCTACGAAATCTGCCGGCCGCCAGAAGAAGTAAGACGAAAAAGTCACACATTCTGGACAGGAGTCGGAACACCTGTCTATTCCACCGTGGTTGAGACTACAATGTAACACGTGGTTCAACCGTTCTAAAAACCTAATCCAAGCCTGTAACTTTGGTCATTGTAATTCTTGCCGCTTGGGGGATGTTTTATATTTTATTTTGGCATACTGACTCAATGCAAACCAGAGTTAGGCCACAGACCAGGTATAGAATAAACCTCTCACCCTATTGTCTTCAGTGTCACCGTTCTGAAGTACCGATATTCTGAAACAACCACTGGCTTTCGAGCGCCCCCTCCGATTTTCGAGCGGTGGGTGCGGGAAACATAGGCCGGTATTCATAGTCGCTACTTATTCTTAAGCAAATGTACTAACCTAGTAGCTAGTAAAGGATGCCGAATGCTTAAGCATTTGCCACGGTGTAAGAAAGATAGGTGGACCGACTCTATCCCCACTCCTGTGATCTTAAAGAAAAAGTTACTGGTCCCTCCTGCAGAGGGTATTAGTGTAACATGTGAACTTAGAGCATATAAACATGGAGGAAGCATGTAATGGGCGAAAATGTAGACGGCGGTAGAAAGAGAAAAATATACATGAGGGACACCTTCTCTCTTTCTAACATAAAACAAAACTCTGGTGCTAGAAAGAGAGGGGGTGTCCCTCATGTATATCTTTCTCTTTCTATCGCCGGCTACATTTTCGCCTATTGCATGCTTCCTCCATGTTTATATGCTTTAAGCATGTGAACAATATCACGTTTACTTCCTTATGCTTCTTTTACCAGGGAAAACGACATACATTATTATTTAACCTTAAGAATACGACAAGTAGCTAGAATAAAAAATAGAGAGCATTTTAAGAGCAAAGAAAAAAGAAAACAGCCAAACTGTACAACAAATAAATAAATATTTGTATAATTGAAACAAAGTCGTAATGTGTGTTTATTATAATATTATACTAAGTATAATTTATCCTCATAAAATAAGCAATTTACACAACGATAAATATTTGTTTGGTCGTTAACAGACTCTCATTTTCTCAGTTTAATTAATTTTAGAAGTTAATATATTTTACTTTATAAAACTTTTTATTGGAGGTGTATGGAGTCATTACAAATTTTGAAACCCACTTGGTATTAAGCACGTGGTTATGGCACGGTGTAAAAGAAACATAAGGAAGTAAACGTGATATTGTTCACATGTTACACTAATACCCTCTGCGGGAGGGACAAGTAACTTTTTCTTTAAGATCACAGCAGTTTTATGGTGGGGGTAGCGTAGTCGGTCCACCTATCTTTCTTACACCGTGGCATTTGCTTAAGAATAAGTAGCGACTATGAATACCGGCCATAATGTGTTTCCATCATTGACACAAGTAAAGCTGCCGGTATCACTAAAGAAAGTGGAACGGTTCACCTCATATATCTATTATTTCAAGTAATAAGCGAAAATGTTATTTATAAAAGTTGTTTGGTTATAAGAAACACAAAACACGGTGTAACTAGTTTCTCTACAGGGATAGATCGGATGTGGAGGTCAATTTTATTTTTTCAAACGAACTGTTAAATTCAATAGAATAGCGAATTCTGAGTATGAAAGTACTAAAGTGCATTAATCCTAAAACTTATTGTTTCTGAGATATTCAACATTGTCCATCCTATTACTTTGATTATGAAACATATTCGAAGCTATGCTCAGTTCATTTCGGATAGCCGGCCGTTGAATGCGGTGTTACGAGATGCAGCAGGGATCTCTGTTTCTAGTTGAATGGGTTCGCTGCCCGTGGAGCGCAAATCCGCTCTGCTCACGGTCGTACAAAAAATTTGCTTCCAGCTTCTTCTTGTTAGTGTTATGAATTGGAAATAAGAGAAAACAAACTAACTTTGTTTGAATGGTTTTGACTTTAATTATAAATTGAGAATTATAAAGTTCACGACTGAATTCGTTGGACGCTAGCGATCAAGTGAGTTGTACAACGACGTCGTTCTTCAAGATAAAATGTAACATGCTTTTGTCAATAAAATTATCCAATCTTATAAATTGTTTCTTAATTTATAACGTTACGAATTTTCTAATTGGTTATCAACTAATTAAAATCGAGCGCTTTACAAGATAGCGTTGTTTTTATTGCAAAGCAACCGAAATCAATATTTATTAAACGAGTGTTTCTAAGTAGTAGCCGTTGCAAAGCTTTTGTTCATAATTTCGATTGCTTCACTCGACATTTCAAATTTGGCGCGACTTGTCGTCTAACATGAAGCTATATTCGTGTGTTACTACATGAGACCGTAACATAAGTAAAGTTAGAAAACCCTACGTGCTTCGTAGAGATCTAGAAACAGTCTAATGTATTTAACCTAACATGTTTTAATTTGAATGAAGAACGGCAGAAGGAAATGGTACAACTTCAGTTTTCTCGGTTGTTTCAAAATGCTAGATAGGACATTCTAAGGAGGGCAGTATTCTTTTAAAATATGCCAGCCAATTTGTGACTTCCGCTTTAGGACAAAATGGTGGACACATTTTCCAATCATTACTTAGAGGATCACTAAACGGAGTGAACTGCACGAGTGCAATCTTTATGACATTGAGAGCGATATTCATAAACGTGTCTTAAGATTAAGCAAATGCTTAAGCATGCGGCATCTTCTACTAACCTAGTGGTATAGTAATGGATACTGAATGCTTAAGCATTTGCTTAATCTTTGTATTTGTATTTATTGTTTTTCCTGTTTAATCAGGAATGGTGTTTCAAGCTTTATCCGCTTATATTGCCCAACGAACTATAGTCGTATCTTTTTCTCTTCTCTCTCTCCTTCGGGTCCCAGCAGCAGCGGCGTACCGGGAGAAAAGTGGTCTCCCATCTTTCCCCAGTACCCGCCCCGTGATGCTTAACTTCGGTGATCTAACGAGAACCGGTGTTTTCCATCACGGCTACGGCCGCTGGTATTTTGCTTAATCTTAAGACACGTTTATGAATACCGCCCTGAGGTTTTGTGGCAGTGCAGTGTTGCGAGTTGCGATCCTCGCTCTAGCGACGTTTAGCGGAAGCTCTTAAAGCGCGAAGTTTAAACTGGAAAACGTAAGAAGAAGCCTGTTTCTTCTCCTCGCATTTGATCTCCGACGTTGTAACAGTCTTAGGTTAGGTTAGGTTTATTCTTTCTTTGGTACAAAATACAGTGCCAGGATAAAGTATTGGCACTCTGCACCCGGACGAAAATGAAAGTAATTCTATACTGGAAAATGAGTAAAAAAAGGAATTTATTTGTGTGGAAATAATACTGTGACACGTTTAGAATAAATACACGTAAAAGTTAACACAATAAAACGATTTCTTCAAAGTAATGATGAACATATATAACTGAAACATAAATAATACGTGTGAAAAAGTATTGGCACCTTAGAATTAAATAAACAATATGACAAATATTAGTATCTGGTATGAAGTCCTCTATTTTTAATGACTTCTCGTATGCGTTTTGGCATCGAATGAACCAGTTTCCGTGTAAATTCTGGTTCAATTTTGTTCCACTCTTCTAAAAGTAGCTGTTTTAATTGATTTTTGTTTGTAATGTGGTGTCTTCTTAATCTAACTTCAAGTTCAGCCCACAAATGCTCAATGGGGTTTAGGTCTGGTGATTGGGGTGGTGTTGGTAATGTATGGGCAACATTATAAGCAACCCACATACGGACTACATGAGCCGTATGTTTGGGATCATTATCGCTTTGAAAATAAAAATCTCGCCCAAGACCTAATTTCTCAGCACTTCGATGTAAATTATTTTTTAAAATGTTTAAATAGACAAATTTGTCCATTATTTCGTCGATGAATATAAGTTTCCCGACCCCTGTGGAGGCCATACAACCCCAAACTAGTACTCCACCACCCCCATGTTTTACTGTACTTTGAATATTCTTTATATTAAACTCTGTATTTGGTTTCCTTCAAACTCTGACGCGACCATCACATTTAAATAAATTAAATTTACTTTCGTCAGGCCATAAAACGTGATCCCAAAAATTGAAATCCATATTCTGGTAGTCATATGCGAATTCTTTTCGTCTGTTCTGATTCCTTTGGTCAATTAAGGGCTTTCTTCTTGCAACTCGCGAAGCGTAACCCATGCCTTTAAGAAATTTCCGGAATAGTTGAAGGATATATTTCTATGTTGTCGTATTCTTTAAACTGTGCAGATATTTCTGAAGATGTTAGTTTTGGATTCTCTTTTATCGAACGAACAATGTTTTGTCGGTATCTTGCAGACAACTTTGGTGGACGACCACTTCGACACGTGCTTGCAACGTTTTCTTTGTCTTTATACCTTTTAATTACACTACGTACAGTAAATTTATTTTTGTTCACTATTTTTGCAATTTTTGAATAGGATTTATTCTGATTATGGAGATTTAATATTATTTTTCTTTCTTCCAGAGAAGTTTCTCATCCTCTGCGTCCCATTTTGTATATTCTCTCTATAAATTCTGTTCAATACCGAATACTGTGATAACCTAACCTATAGTAGATCGGGTATTTCCCCTTTTGCACATGTATATATACCTAGAAACTTACTGAAATGTCAGGCGGGCCAATACTTTTCCACACGTATTATTTATGTTTCAGTTATATATGTTTATCATTACTTTGAAGAAATCGTTTTATTGTGTCAACTTTTACGTGTATTTATTCTAAACGTGTCACAGTATTATTTCCACACAAATAAATTCCTTTTTTTTACTCATTTTCCAGTATAGAATTACTTTCATTTTCGTCCGGGTGCAGAATGCCAATACTTTATCCCGGCACTGTACATATTTTATACCAAAAGTGGCATTTCAAGAGATTTCTTATACAGCCCAACGAACTCTAGTCCCTTAATTTTTCCTTTCTCACTTCATTCAACCCCACCTCTTTCTCTTTTTTACCCATTCGTCCATTCACCCATACTTTGAAATATTTGTACTTATAAAACTATAGATATAAGCTATAATAGAATACTATTAAAACCTGTCTCTCCTGACTATTCTCAATTTCCAGTTCGATTAAAGTTAGAGCTTATTGTCCAATATCTAGCACATTGTGTCACATATCAAGTATCACATCAAATATCCAGCGTCGGGATGTCACTAATCACTGCACTATACGCTGCCTTCATAGTTCCCTTTATGGACTTTTCCAGCTTTTTCAACCTATTCCTTTCTTTCATCCCTCTTCTTTCCTTGCTTGGCCGCTCCAGTTTTCCCAGTCCTCTCTCCCTCTCGTCTCCTCGGTTTGCGGTTCCCTCCCTTCTTCTCCGCTCTCTCTCATTTCTCCTCTCTCCATTTTTCTCTCTTTTTCTTTATGTCGTCTACCATCCTTTCTTTAGTCTAATTCTTTAATTTCTATCAGTCTTATTTCATTTCATTTCATTTCTTCCTCCGTTTTGTCTGTCTTCCATTCTTTAGCTTTCTCTTTCTCACGTCATATGTCTCTTTTAATTCTGTTTAAATATCCTGTTATTACTTTCGCTGTGTTCCTGTTGTTTCGCTTAATCGTCTTTGCTATATCTTCTCCTTCCCGTATTCCTGCGTTTTCCATATCTCTTTGTAGTCTTCCTCTCTCTCCTATATATTTATCACAGTCCCAGAAGATGTGGTTTATATTTTCCATCCCTGCTCCACACTCACAGTAAGGCGTTTCTACCATTCCTTTCCTAAAAAGGGATTCTGCAAGATTGTAGTGGTTAGCTCTTATTCTACTTAAAACAGTGATTTCTTTTCTTCCCATTCCTGTCATTTTTATAAACTATGGTTTTCTGCTCCCTATGTTATTTTCCTCTCTTGTGAAGTATTTTACTCCTTTCTCCTTCCCGATCCTTTCCATACCCTCCTTTGATGCTTTCCACGCTTCTTCCTCTAACACCACTTTTATATCCCTCCACGGTATCTTTATCTCTTTTTCTGGTTTTCCTCTTGTAAGTTCCTTCGCTCTTATGTCTGCTCTTTCATTACCTTCTATTCCCATATGTGCTGGGATCCATGCAATCTGCAGACTTCCTATTATTCTATCGTTGGTTCTCCCTTCTTCTCCCCTGTTTTTTTCTCTCTTTTCACTAGCTCTTTTCTAATCTTTCCTATTCTTTCATCATATTCATCTGGATTGTATTTATCCTTTTCTTCTTGGCTTCTGATTCTCTGTAGGACGCTCAGGGAATCTGAATATTATGACATCTTTTTCTTTCATTTCCCTATTTGCTATCTCAATGGCTTTCTCTATGCCAACAGCCTCCGTTGTATAAATGGACGCTATCCTATTTATGCTGATTCCTCTGGTTTGCCATGGATTCTCTTCTGTATCTGCATTTTTTATTATTATGCCAACCCCGTTGGCTTTAGCTCCTGGTATCTTAGAGCCATCAGTGTATATTTCTACTGTATCTTCCTTGTTTTCCCCCATCTTTTCTTTGATTTCTCTTATTATTGGAATTCTATTTCTGGCTCCTTCCATCTCTTTCCAAATTCTTCCCACTTCCCAATCCATTATTCTTTTCCACTTTTCTTCTTCCCCTTCGTCTTCTATTTCCCTCTCTTCTTCCACTTCCCATCTCGTAATTAACCATTCCTCTTCCGTGCTCTTTTCCATTACTTTTTCCATATCTTCTGTATCTCTGTAAGCTCTCCTCAGCTCTTGTTCTTCCTCTGCTCCCTCTTCTCGTTCTCCTCCCTGTCCCCTCATAGCTTCTATTACTGTACTCGTATTTTGTTTGCTATATACCTATTGGCCATCAGTTTAATTCTATTTGTTAAGTCCATTACTCCTGCCTCCACCGTCATTACATTTATTGGTATAGATAATCTATATCCCATAGATGTCCTTATGCCAGCGTTTTGTATTTTCTCTATCTTTTCTTTCATCTTTTTATTGTTCGTATTATATATTATTATTCCATATTCTATAATCGACCTTATCAATGCCTTATACAGCATTACCATTGTTTCAGGATTTGCTCCCTTCTTGACGTGTCCTATATATCTTAACATGTTCAGCCTTTTTCTTGATTTTTGGACTACAAAATCTGTGTGTTCCTCGAAGTGAAGTTTTCTGTCTAAAATTATCCTTGGGAATCTTATACTTTCTTCCTCTGTGATTATCTTATTTCCAACATCTATCGATATCTTGCCTCTTCTGTTTATATTATATTTTTGAGAGAAATTCACTATTTTAGTCTTTTCTTCCGACATATCTAACTTTATATTTTTCAAATTTCTAGTCAACTTCTCTATTGCCTCATTTATTCTCTCTATATTTAGGTGCGTTGCATTACTTGTCGTCTATACCACTATATCATCCGCATACTGGATTACTTTGACATATTCATCTTTGACTCCTTCTGTCACCTCCGCGGTGTATATATTATATAGGATTGGACTTAGGATTGCTCCTTGTGGGAGTCCTTTCCTATGGGCTCCTTCTATGGAATTATCATACCTTCTCATGCATTTTACCTTTCTATTACTTATCCACTTCTCAATATACCTTACTATTCTCCTTGGGCATTTCTTTCGTCTTAAGATATTTATTAAGATCTTATGGTCTACATTATCGTAGGCCCCTCTTACGTCCACAAATATCGCTAGCGTGTCCCTTCTACCTTCGAATCCTCTCTTGATTTCTGTTGTTAAAATCGCCAGGTTATCTATCGTCGATCTCCCTTTTCTGAATCCGGTTTGCTCTTCATCCATTATGTTATTATACTCTGCCCACACTGTAAGTCTTCTGCATATTATTCTCTCCATTACCTTGCCCATGCAAACCGTTAGAGATATCGGTCTAACAGATTTTTTATTTGTTTTGTCTAGAAATATAATTATAGATTTCCTCCAGTCCCTTGAAATCTCTTTTGTTTCCAGATCTCATTGAATATGTTTTTCATCATTTCCTTGTATCCATCCGTTAGGTTTTTGAGTATTTTATAGTCTATTCCATTTTCTCCTGGGGCTGACTTTACATTGGACTTTTGTATTGCCCTTTGTATTTCCCATAGACTGATTTCTTGATTCCATTCTTCTGTCTCCATGTTCTCCTCGTTTTCGATGTATTCTTCTTCTTCTTTTTCTCTCTCTCCCTCTTCCTCCCTCTCTATATACTCCTCTTCCTCTGTCTGTTCCTGTAGTATCTTGTTTATTTCTTTCTCTTCTAGTTGTCTTCTTTCTTCTATAGTCGTATTTACGTTATTTCTTATATCAAATCCTTTTTGTAGTCTTTTAATTTTGGCCCATATCTCTGAATCTTTCGTACGGTGATCTACTGTTGTAGCCATCTCCTCCCATGCTTTGTTTCTCTTGGCTTTTATTACCTTTTTCATTTCCTTCTCTTCTTTTTTCAAGGTATTCCAATTTCTTTCCTTGGGATTTTTGACGAAGTCTCGTACCGCTTTCTTCCTCGCCTCTTTCCTTTCCCTACATTCCTCGTCCCACCAGGGGTAATGTCTTCTTGTTATTGTTGTCTGTCTTGTTCTTTTGTTTCTATTTGTGTTCCTGCTATTGTTATGGTTATCTTTCTCTGTTCTTACATTTTCCTTTCCCTTTTCCATTCCCATTATCTCTATTCCATCAGATATTCCTCGTATCGAAACTTCATATCTCTCTGTTATCGATCCCGCTTTATTAATCTCTTCTCTCACTTTGTCTTCTCCTCTCAACCAAGTTATTTTTAGCTCTTTCCAGTTTACTTCTTCTGTGTTATATTTTCTGGTTGTATATTTGCTTGGCTCCCACGTATGTGTTTCCTTTTCAATCATCTAACGTTTCTCCTTCTTCTTTTGCCTTTGTGTCTTGATAAACTTCGAATGATGCTATTGCAAGATCTAGATTTGACGGTCTATGTTTTCCCGACTCCGTTCTAGAAGTGGTTTTGTCATTTATGACAAATAGGTCCTGTTCTTCCACTACTTCTGCTAAGATGATTCCTTCCCTATCATTCCTCCAGCAGTTCCACTCCTTGTTGTGTGCATTGAAGTCTCCCATTACTATAATGTTTATACCCGGCCTTCGGTTCCCAAAAAGTTTTTCCCACTGTTTCTTACTAAGCATGTTTCCAGGATGTCTGTATGCCAGGATGATATCCTGCTCTTTGTTTTCCATTATTACTGTAATTGCTGTAATTTCCGTTTTATTTTCCACCCATTTTACATCTTCTCTTATCTCCACTCGAATGTTTTTTTTAACCAGTAGACATAATCCTCCTCCTTTTTTGTTTTCCTATCTTTTCTAAAAACGTTATACTCTTTTATTCTGAGTCCATCTTCTTCCGTCAACCAGGTTTCTGTGATGCTCATTATGTCCTATTCTCTCACCTTTTCTCTCAGTTCCACCATTTTATTCTTAACGCTTCTAGCATTCCATAAGGCTATCTTGCTACCTTCTATGTTTCTGTTCATATTATCCTCTTGTTTTTATTTCTGCTTGTTGTTTCTTGTTTACTACCTTAGATTTACTCTTAGTTGATTCTTATGTCCTCCTGTGCTTCTACTTCCATCGATTTGTTCCTTTCTTCTTCTTCCTCTTCTTCTGACCATTCCTTCATCCCTTCAGTTTCAGTTCCTCCAGGTCCTTCGCTCATTGTATCCTTTTGTTCCTTCTCCTCTTCTTCTAGCCATTCTACTGTTCCTGTGCTTTCTTCCTCGTTACCCGTTTTCGCATTTTTCCAATCTTCTATTTCCGATATGCTTTTCTCCTCTAAACTTCCTCTCCTCTCTTCGTTTATCTTCTCTCTTCCCAGGATCGTTGATTCTTCTATCTTCTCATTTCCTGTATCTTCTACTCTTGTCTCCTCTTTTTCATTCTTTCCTTTCCCTCATTCTAGTTGTGTTGCTTCTCTTCTCCTTTCTTTTCCTGCTGTCTCTTTTTTTCCCCCTTCTATTTCAGTTCCTTCTTCTTTTGTAAAACATCTGTTGATTAGCTTCACTTTTGTCTTGCCTTCTAATTTCTGTGTGTTTTCCTCAGCTTCTCGCGTACCCGTTCCATTCCAATCTTCTTCCTCCTCTATCGTTTCTCTCGTCTCCTGTGATTTTTTTTGGTTCTCTACTAATTTTCTCATAACCTTTGCCAGTATATTCTTATCCTTTATTATTCTTACTATTTCCTCTATTAGGTCTTTTTCTCCTTTTTTTATATCCCCTATATTTTTTATATTTCCCATTTCTTCCTTTCTTCCTATTTGGCTGTATTCTGCATTATTCTTTTTGTACTCTCCTCCTTGATTTTGATTCCATCTGTTTTCCTTGTGCCGACTATACATTATTGAGTCATTATTTTGTTTCCTGTTTTCCTCTTTTCTCCTGTCCTCCTCCTGGTGAAGGGTCTTTCTATGAGATACCCTTTTGTTTCCCTGTTGACCTCTTTTTTGCATTGTTATTTGTTCTTTTTGTTCTGCTTCCCTGTTGTATTCCATCTTTGTATAATTTCCATTTCCCTATAATCTCTTCTCCCATGTCCCCATCTGCGTTGTTCTGGTCTTCTATCTATTGTTGTATTGTTCTGATCATTTCCGTATCTTTCATCTTCCCTTCCATCTGACTTTTTTTCTCTGTTTGTCCCCCATGCTTTCTTTAATCTTGCTAGTTCTCGTTCCATTGGTATTGAGAGATTCTCCCAATATTCTATTTTCCTTTTTCCTCTGAGTGCTGGGAAATCTCTATTCCATTCTTCGTCGTCCTCACCTTCTTCTTCCTCTCTCAGGTGCTCTTCTCCGAACTTACTTAATCTTTCCTTTCTTCTTATTATTTCCTCTGCTGCCTTGTATGAGAGGTTCTTATATGCAATAATTTTCTTAATTGCCGCTTCCCTTTGGAAGACCCGGCATTCTCTGGCCACACTTAAGTGCTCCCCTCCGCAGTTCGCACATTTTGGTTTTGCTTCGTATCTACCGTATCGCACTTCATTCGTACACACAAAACATTTTTTTTGCGCTGCTCTGCATCCTGCCTGTATGTATCCAAATCGAAGGCACTTGAAGCACTGTCTCGTAGCTTCCACAAAGGGCTCAACTCTAAGCCACACATGCCCGAATCCTATTAATAATCTTGTCGGAAGAGAGTCTCCTCTCATCTTTATTGAAATGGCCTTGCCCTCTTCCCATATGGCTTTGCCATCCATTATTCTTCTTTTTTTTTTAGCCTTTCTAGTGTATATATACCTTAATTTGGTGTCATTTTCAGTTGTTCCTTTAGCTGCTCTATCGTTCCTTCCCATTCATGAATTACTCCTTCCCTCTCTTTCCATCTTGGCGGAATATACGTAGTATATCCTCCTGGCTTAAGCCTGTCCTCCGTTAACGTCCTGTTCGCGTCTTCTCTATTTTTATACCTCACTTCTGCTCTGCTAAATCCTACCATTTTTAAGCTCTCGAATCTGATTCCTGTATTTAATAAAAAATTATAGATTTTTATAAGGTTACCTTTTTTGTTGCCGAAATTTTTTCTTTATCTAGTACTACTGTCATTAGATATTCTTCCCTTTTCGATTTCCATTCATATGCGTCTAATTTCTCTGTGCTGTTTTCCTTCTCATTCAAATTCCACGTGTTCGTCGTTTCTCTTACCGTAATCTCCTGGCTTTCTCCTTCTGCTTCCTCTCCTGTCCTCCTGTTGCCTTCGTCCTTCTTTGAGTTCTCCTCGTCTTCTCTTCCTTTTTTCTTCTTATTGCCCTCCTTGCAGATTTCTAATTTTCTCTTTATTCTTTTATTTAGGTCTTGTCTTTCATTTAAGGTATCACTTTCTCTAGGACTTCGTGACTCTACTGCGTATCCTTCTTGTTTGCTTTTTTCCCTCACCTTCTCTGATGACGCCACCTGTTCTACTTTCTCGATTCTTGGCGCCCTCTGCATTTTTACGTTTTTTTTCCTTATTGTTCTCATTTTTCATTCCTCCCGTCATTTCTTCCCATCTCAATTGCTTGTCATCTATGAATGTTTTTCCTTGTGTATGTTCGTTGCCTCTTTTCTTGTTCCTCATTCTGCTTTCTCTCTCCTTTTCGGTTTCTTCATTTTTCCGGCTCTCCCAATCTTCTCTATATTCCCTTCTCTCTTCCTCTTTGGATTCTCCTGGCATTCTACATCTATTTTCTTTTTCTGTCATTCTGGCATTGTATTGATGTTTATCGTACCTTTTACTTTCTATATCTAAATTCTTTTCTTTATCTATTCTTTCTTTTTCATTATTTCCCCCGCCCCACGGGCTCTCCCTCCCCGCCAGCTCCCTCGTGGGATTCTTTTGTAGGTTAATCTCCTCTTAACTTTGTCTTTTTCTTTCTTCCTACCTTTTTCTGTCCTCTCCTCTTTCTCAATCCTCTTTTTAGAGGTACCTTCCCTATTCACTCCCCTGTATTATTCTATTTCTTTCCTTAGAAGCTTATAATCTTACTTTATTACTATAATCGCTTTCTTCCTTCATCTTCTGTCCGCCATCTTTTTCTGTAATAGTCTTGACGTGTCACAATAAAACTCAGCCTTGATCAATCTTGAAATATCCTCGTTTCGTTTCTTAATCGTTCCGAATAATTCAATCAATTCAATTTAGTTCAGTTCAACAAGTTTTATTGAGTTCTAAGTTATATGTTACAAAATATTTCGTTCATTAAACATCACGCGTACGCGAGCAGAGTCCTTCAGGGCTCCACGGACGCCGAACCACACGGAATTCTCTTCGAATTTATACATATTTATTCAATTTGGCAACACCAATTTGGGGAGCAGCGCCAAGTAATATGAATAAAATATTTATTCGTATTAAAATATTTATTTGTATAAAAATTTATCTGCTTAATATTATTTAATACATTTTCTTATTTGTATAAATAGCCATTGTTATAATTGGCGCAATTCTTGTATATCCTTAATTTTGTAAAGCTATTAATTTACGACAATGCTTTTAAATGGGATTCTTTTTGTTGGGTTAATTAAAAAATGTTCGCGATATGAGTAATGGAATGTATGAACACAGCATTTTAGCTGTGTATATGTAGTTGTGTCATCTTAAGCGCCCTTAGAAAGCACCTTTATGTACTTGCAGCTCATTCTGATTTCACATCTTTTTTTACTTTGTATTATTATTTTATTATCTTCTATTATTTGTGATTTATTTTTTATGTACTTGGCGTAATTTTTTTACTTTTTTGAAGTTTTTTTATGGAGATCTCACTTCTTTTTACAAAGATAATTTGCATAGGGACTGACTTTAGATAATTTTTAATATTATAAATTACAAATTATCACCCGACAGAATTAAGGATAAATTCTATATTCTACGTAAGTTTAACAACTACGAACAGAAACCATGTGCACTGGATTGCCAATCTATATGTATTATATTATATGTATTGTACTTTGTGTACAATACATGGTGCGCGAAGCAGCTTATGGCGCTGAAAGCAGCCTTTGGCGCTGAACGTATTTAACATTGAAGTGTAATAACAACCACAATTAACACCTTTCGAAGAAAAATATGTATGCATTTTTAGCATTTCGTGGCCAAGCTTGTTTTTTTACTTGTAAATCATCAACGGATATCCACGTTGTGCCCTTACCTCTTACCATACTCGTGTAATGACCATCTGCAATACTTTTACCGTGGTGGATAATCGCTGCCTTAAGTTTATAACAGTGATCTACCAATTGTATTTTAGTAGTAGGTATTGCTTTGATGTAGAAATTTTTCACTTTCGTTGTTGTTCCACTACTATCGTGATCGAACAAATGTAATTTTGCAATAAGAATTTGTTTGGAAGCGGTTATATCGATTTTCTTTATTGTGTTTGAATTTGAATTATCACAATTATTGCAAGGA